>OV702281.1:40584330-41784330 GCA_916181665.1 Avena sativa
CCACCTATATCTTATTTCAAATAACTTTTCTATCCATCCAGGAGTGATTTAACTCCATCAATTATCATATTGATTTAATTCTCTTTCAACACTCCCATCATATAGATGATATTTAAATCTAACATTACCACTTATCTTTTCTTACTTCTTTCTCTAAAGGTTTTAGAGTGGATGCTATGATAAGATCGAAAGGTGATAGATTGAGAATTGGTGAATCAATAGTTGATTTCTCAACTTTGATGAACAACAGATATTGGAATATAGCTCAATAGAGATGATAAGGATTGATATGGAAAGAAAGATATATGGCGAATGATCTTGACTTAGTTTCCTTCCTAACTAAAGAGTTTGGGTGAAGTGTTACCATGTTCCTTATGGTAGAAATATAATAGGGATTGAATAGGTCAGTATTAATCATTACATACTTATTACTTATGTTGTAATCTTAACTTGGCATTTATGAGTTGTTGTGCTGAATATTATGATATGATCCCTTAAGGATCAGATATTAATCATTTAAGCAATGCATTATGAGTAACATTTTATTATATTTGATCTACCCTTAGATCAAATCATGTTTACCCAAATAAGGTTTTAGCAAAAGTCATACTGAAACTTATCACTGTCAACTTGATGATCTACTTCAATTCCATCAAGTTGAGAGAAGCTTCAATCACTTTGACAAGTTCTTATTTAAAGGCGCAAAAAATATTCGGTTTTTCTATGCATGAATGCAATGCACACATCTGGGTTCAGCTTATTTCTGAGCTCTAATGCTGGGATGTTACAGTGTTGAACTTTTCCTTTGCTGCTAGCTTGGTCTTGATATCCTCCTTGTCTTAGCTCCTGGATGGCTTCTCTAAGCAACCATGGTGCAAGTGATGTGCTGGTGATATGTGATAGTATCTTGGTTGGTGAGATGTGGGCATACTATGGTAGATCTGCTAATGAATTAACAAGAAAAGTGTGTTCTTGAGTGTTTGTGTGTGTGGAATGTACCTGGGTGGTGTTCTGGTATTCTTGTGATGTGGTCAGTAGAGTCACTGCTACTGCGGAAGTGCACTCTTATCTCTCTTTGAGGCTTCCTTGTGCTGACAGTACACACACATGCAATTATGTGTATGTCGCTTACCTACTAGCTTGCACTATTGTAGACCAGCATAAGTAATTACAGTGGGTTTACTTCTTACTTTCTACCTCCTCCAGTGAAACTTGCCTCTCGCTTATGATGCTAAGCCTAAAGCTCTTTTTGCTGATAAGAACAGATTACTGCCATGGCCCCTGTTTAATTACTACTCACTGATGATCTGGGCATTAGCAACACTATGTCAAATCTGAGAGTATCACTAACTTCCCCTAATCCTTTTATTTATTCTTTATCCCTTGTTTGTGTTTTTCTCTTGCAGGAACAAGAACACTAAGAAGGTGGAGATCGGGATTTAGATTAGTATTTTGTTTATTCTTTTGCAATTTCCTTTTCTTTCAAACACTTGTAATAATAGAGTGATACTCTGTATACTATAAATATTGCTACAACTTCCAAATATTTTAATTTCTCGCTTATTACTTATTTCTTTATTGTATTATTGTCTTTCCATTTAAATATATTTAAAAGATCAATGTAATAATATTATTATTGTAATAAAGTAAATAAGTTTCTCCTACTTTGTAATAATTATCTTTTTATTTGAGACTTGCCAAATATTATCTCATTTACCTATAATACGTTATTGTAATCAATTTTATTTATAGGATTCTTTATAACAGTGGGATATTCTAATTCAAAGTCAATTTTAAATTATGTGAACTTATAAATATTTGTTTCTTATTTATGAATACGAATTCAATGTTTTATTGAAAAGACAATGTAATACTTGTATTACAGTAATTGTTCATTTTATCTTGCAATAAAGAATTCCTCTATTTATTTAATTGCAATTTCAATTTCCTATTTCGTTTCTTGGTATTACTTTATTCTTTAAATATTCTTTACTTAATATTGGAATATTCTAAATTCCAAGGTGTTCGAATATGAAATTCAAATATGAATTGAATTGTTTCCCCAAAACATAAAAATATAGTAGAGGTCATGTAGAAATCCATAGCACTTGCGCTGACGTTTCTATTACAACAAGAGAGATATCGATCCCTCTATAACTCTTTTAGTTTTGCGTGAAAATTTTCCGGATTTTCTTATGCATAAATGCAATGCACACACATGTGGTCTCACTATTTTTAGGTGCTAATCATTTGATGTTACAATAATCCACCATAGGTCCAAAGTACCACGCCGCACTCTCATTCTTGTCAAGCAAATGGATGATTCTTCCATTCTAGTGCATATGCAATCGCATCCCATAAAATCCTCATGTAGCGTTTTGTGCCATGATCCGAGTTGTATCTGCTGCCATGATCCGACTTATATCTGCTTCATTTGACCCTCTCAAATAGGTTGGTTCAATCACTTCTACACCACACCCCACACCACACCTTCCAGAATCTATACATGGCTTTAATGATTGTGGACTCTAATGTATGTACGTAGTCGTCTTGTGCATCTCTAGGAGCTCCAAATACAAGTAGTCTCATAGAAGTAATGTGTCTCGGAACAGATGAATATTTGTCTATTTTGGTGCAGTGTTTCTTTAACAACAAGTATCCCTCACAGCCTCACACCATGCACCAGGTGCACGAACAAATCCTTTTCATCTTATAGCACGGCCAAAAATATTTTGGATTTTATGGTATATGTTGGCACGTCGGAAAAATAGTCAGACATATAGCAGGGCATGGTCTTCCATCCTTTGCCTTGGCTTGGTATTTCTTCTCCCAAAGTTTGAACCTCCACATCTGGGGACGGCATCCTTCAATTCGTTCGCTTGTAATTGTAAAAGACACGATGATGGTCAAGTGCTTGTGTGCATTGGCGGCAACATTGCAGAGTATTGCATTAAGTTTCATGACATGAGGTTGCTTGGGTAGGAAAAGTACACTCCGGAGACATCAGGTGCTAGTTGGTGTAATACTCAAAATTGGGCTTAAAGACAAGGGGTTCTGGAAAGAAAGTGCAATGGAAATGTACAATTTGAGGTGCAGATATACAAAATCTGGGTTGTATTTGTTCTCTTCAAAATACAAATGCAAAGGATTTGATTTTCAAACCTGATGCTCTGCCCAGATGGCCTCACGTCAGTATGCCACAGTACTACAAACACATTGACACATGCATGAAGAAGCGTAACAAGCAGGTAGCAAGTAGGTGACCAATAATATTTATGGTCCGTGAACAAACTGAAGATGATACTAGCTGCGATTTAACCAATAATGCAACAATCTCAGAGGAAAGTACCACAACCTGGAGTTCATAACTTAATCTTGAGTAGTACTAGCAAACGCTAACCCCATCAGATAACAGACATGCCAAAAGATGCTACGGTAAGCCAAGTTCTGAACCGTGCTGACACCGTTACAACGAGAGACCAACCTAATTAGTAATCTAGATGGATCGAGCTACCACTCCTTGAACGCGTTCATGCAAAAGGACCAACCTAATGAAGCCTACATGGATCGAGCTCCTACTTCTCCATGTCGATGTGCACGTCAGACGCAGAACCGTGCCTTCAGGCGTTGACGGGGGCTTCTTCTTCGCGAGGAAGACGTCGGTGAGGACGGTCTTGGACTGCAGAGACGCCTTCAGAATCTCCAAACCCTGCAAAATATTTATGCAATGTAACACGGTTTACACAGATGCTTACAGAGTGATAAAACGAAGGAACCGTGTTGCATATAGCATGACAGAGACTGATGAGGGAGCAAGTGACGATTATGGTATGTACCTCCTTGTAGCCGATCTGCACGGTCTTCTCCTGGAGCGCGGCGAGGTCCTTGACGGCGAAGGTGTTGAGCAGCGTGATGCTGGAGATGGAGGACATGGGCGTCACGGCGAGGTCGTCCATCACCGTGTACGTCACGATGCCCTGCACGAACCCCTTGCCGCTGGCGACGGGCGCCGCCTTTGTCACCTGGCCTGCGGACTCAGCCGACGGCACGAGGGTCAACTGCGTGGTCATCTGGTTCTGGCATCCCGGACAGGTGGTGCCGTGAGCGTTCGTGATGTAGGCACGGCAACTGTCCGTCCGGCAGTTGCTGAATGAGCCTCGGCAGCTGCCGTATCCGTTGGTTAAACAGCTACACCGCTTGGGGCATATGTAGAACGTCTTGGGCTGTGGGGGCGGCGGCGGCGGCGGCAAGCCCAAGAGGGAGCTTTTGTTGCTGACCGCTGCCGAGAATACGGTGGGGTGGAGGAGCGCGTCCTTGGCGGCGCCGGCCTGGACGTAGGTGGCGTCGAGCTTCTCGACGCTGGCGTAGAGGCGGCCGACGCTGCCGACCATGGAGTCCGTGCCGAGCAACTGGACGGCGGTGCCGGCCGGCAGGGAGAGGAGGGAGAAGAGGAAGTCGACCGCGTCCTTGCTGGCCTCGGCGAACAGCACGCGCCGCGCCTTGGTGTCGATGAGGAGCTTCATGCTCAGCGCGGTGGTCGGCGTGGTTGCCATTCTGGAGCTACCGCCGGATTACGTGGCTTGTGAGGTGAGCAGCAGAGGAGGTGCTTGGCAGAAATGTGATTTTGACGTGGCGTGCACTGTTTCAACTCGTTTTGGTGAGTTTCAATCAGTTTAGATTTTGCCAAAAATAATGAAACTTGATGATATATCATAGCACGAATCTAAAAGCATAAGATCAACTAGAGAAACAAGCACGGGATATAGCGTGCACGCTATATTCGCCGCTTTAAGGTGCTTGGCTGCTTGAGCGCTGGACTCGAAGCGGGCCGCGCCCTGTATACGTATTTAAAAGGAAGGGCCCCCTCCCCTCCGGGCCTCTTTGTGCATGGATCGAGGAGACGGAACGGGTGACGTGCATGTGACATGGCAGAGGCAGACGTGTGGTGACCGCAAAACGATTCGTGATTGCATGTCTCTGTGACCGTGACAAACCATGAGCGATTGACGGGATACCGGCGCACACGGCAGTCGACATATAGGCACGGCGACCGTAACGACTGGTTCACTGCAACTTGTGCGGTCATGATCAAGGCACCAGTATGGCGATCAAGGCAAGAACATCTGGTGCCCAGAAACCGTGGCAAACCATTTCGAGGTACATGGTGTCCAAACTGCCAGCACTACGGGAGCGCCTTCCCGCACCGGCGCCCCAACTATTATTAACTTCTATAAATTTGCAAACAAACTCCAATTAGATTTAGGTTTTTTACAAAGTTTGAATGGAATTTAACCTAGAACTAAACTAACTTGGGGCGGTAGTAGGGTTTGTGCCACCACGGTCTACTCGTCGTCATCATCGTCGAGGTTGATCCAAGTGGGCTGCGTCCAGGGGTATGGACAGTCAGTCTAAATCATCACCTAAACCTGTTGCCACAGCGGTGGCGGCGAAGGAGGTGGCGTCCCCGATCAAGGAGGAGGCAACCTTTGTACCAGCGCAGTGTGCCTTCTCCTCGCGCGGAAGTACCGGTGGCGTAGCGCGCGCGGTGGATACGACACCTTCGTATTGACCTTCCCAAAGTATTTCGGTCGTTGCTGCATCGCAAAGAAATAGGATACGAGAATGGTAGATTTAGGATATGTGCATTTGCATCACATGCGTTTGAATATGTGGGAAAATTTTGAGCTTTTTTTGAAATTGACAAAGTGACTGAAATTTGGATTAGTGAGCCATTAGTGGCAATACATCACTAGGAATTGATCCAAATTTTAGCATGGACTTTGTTTATTTTCAAATTTGTGGAATTCAAATTTAAATAACATAAATAAAAAGAGTCTTTGGACTCATACAAATATAAATATGAATACTAGTTCTAAGTTGAACTATAACAACACGGAATGAATTGAATTTAAAATTGAAAGTTTGAACTATTCAAAATTGAGTTCAAGTTCAAACATTCATAATAAAATGAATAAAATTCTAAACAAGACAAGAAAAATATGACAATGATCATAAAGAAATTCCTATTATTAATAAAATTAGTACACATTATTCTACAATAAGAATTGAAAGAAAAAATTACGACAAGAACAAAACCTAATACAAACTACAAAAGAAAATCCAATCTAAACCAATATATCTATTATGTTCTTCTCTTCATCTTCTTATTGAACCTAAAAAAATGTTATGGTTAAAATGGTGGAGTCACTCAGGTGAATTAATATTAAGATAGAATCCAAAAGGATTAGCTCCAGGAAGAACT
This sequence comes from Avena sativa, assembly GCA_916181665.1. Taxonomy (NCBI): domain Eukaryota; kingdom Viridiplantae; phylum Streptophyta; class Magnoliopsida; order Poales; family Poaceae; genus Avena; species Avena sativa. Next base: position 40,590,593 of record OV702281.1, read on the forward strand.
CCTTCAACCAAAAAGAAATGTTTGAGGGTTTAAATGGACAATCTAGGAAATATAGTTTCGATCCTTGCTTTAAAAAGGTAATAAGAAGCATGTAGAAATTAAAGGATTAGTATCAACATACAACAATAGGAAACATTAATAGCAACATCAAGAACCAACTTAAGTGCAAGTTGGATTCCAAACTTAATTGTTGAAACATTAGGAAACATACCCTCAAACTACAAATGGGTTCATCAAGTAAAACCTAACAATAATGACTTGATGAACACTAAACATTTCATCGGAACATTTGAGAGTAAATCAACTATGAAAAAAATCTTTACTAGCACTAATCGACTAATAAGATTCAAGTCATGGAGAATTAACTCATTAAGCCATAAGTGGAAATAATTTCAAATAAAATCCACTTGTCATTGTCCAAAATAAGAATCAGGATAGAAAGGTAGTTAACCAAACCAACATGCTAAATTAGGAAAACTAATAACCGCCTATAAACCACTTAAGGAAGCAACGAATGCACTGGACCTGTGCATAAAACCAAAAGAGAACACATGACCAAGCTACTTACATAGCCATGCAAGTAGTGAGGTGTTAGTGCAATAGAGCTCAGGCGAAGTTATAAATAGTAGCCACCGAAATCAGACCCTAGAGCTTAAAACTCATAGGCTAGCACAAACTACAAACACACACTAGTAAATGTAGAGAGATCTAAGAGCAATAGAAGCTCAAGGAGGAGAAGGAAAGGAGAGAAAACATTAGCACCAAAAGATCATCAGTGATACGTCCAAAACGTATCCACTTTCTCGAACACTTTGCTATTGTGTTCTTTTCTAAACTTGTGTGATTTGGATACAACTAACACGGACTGACGCTGTTTTCAGCAGAATTACCTTGGTGTCTTGTTTTTGTGCAGAAAATCAACTATTAGGAAAATCCCGGAAAATATGCCAAAAACTATATTTCATCAGAAGATCCACGGAGCGAGAAGACGAGACGGAGAGGAGGCCTAGGGGCCCACACCCACCCCAGGCGCGGGCCCACCACTGGCCGCGCCTGGAGGGGGTGCAGCCATCCCAGGCACCCCCTCGGCCTCCCTCTGCGCCTATAAGTTGCCTTTTGACCTAAAAACCGAGGGAGGTTCGATAATTTTTTAGAAAGAGTTTCGCTCCGCCGCCGCCACCAAAAACCAAGATTCGGATCCAGAAACTCCGTTCTGGCACCCTGCCGGGACGGAGAATTTGGAGAGGATCATCGCCATCGTCATCATCAACGCATCTCCATCAACCACCGATGTTCCCCTCATCCATGATTGAGTAATCCCCCGCTGTAGGCTTGGGGATGGTAGGGATTGGATGAGTTGTATTATGTAATGGAATAAGATCTATTAGGGCATAGTGCCTAGTATCTCTATTAGTGCTATTTGACTTTGTTGCAACTTGTTGTGTTTAATGCTTGTCACTAGGGTCCGAGTGCCATGATCTCATATCTGAACTTATTATTGAATCATTATGATACTATTGTTTGTGATCTTATCTACAAGTTGTGTACACATATCATTGTCCGGATCCAAAGGCCTCAAAGTGACAATAATTGGGACAACCGGGGGGATGGTTGTGGTGTGATGATCACATATGTTCACGGAGTGTTAATGCTTTGCTCCGGTGCTCTATTAAAAGGAGCACCTTAATCGTCAGTAGTTCCCTAAAGGCCCCGCTGCCATGGGCTGGCTGGAGAGAAGATGTTGTGCAAGTTCTCATTGCGAGCACGTATGAATATATTTGGAGCACATGCCTAGGATTGTTTAGTACTTGGATGCTTGTTATTATTTATCTACAATGCCCTAGATCTTGAAGTTACATGTTTAGACTCGTCCATGCAACGCTTGTCCATCCATCTCTATGCCTACCACACTCGAATCCTACTGTTACTGTTACTGTTACTATTGCTCCTGTTTCACTGTTGCTGTTGCTGCTACTATTGCTTTGCTGTTACTACTACCAAACTGTTGCTACTGATAAAATTCTATGAGCATGAACTATTTCCAGGTGCAGCTGAACTGACAAATCAGTTATTAAGGCTTGCAAGTATTCTTTGGCTCCCCTTGTGTCGAATCAATAAATTGGGTAATACTACCCGCGAAGACTGTTGCGATCCCCTACACTTTTGGGTCATCAATCAACAAGGAAGAAGAAGCACTATTCTTCAAAGGTTCACCTTAACCATTAGAATTATAAGAAAGTAGAGAGGAAAAGTTTAGGAACATGTCCAGGGGATCAACACTATTGCTTAGTATCGGTAGAGCATGATCACCATGACTCCGATTTGATGGGAAGAAAGCACAAGTACATGCTCAATCACATGTGCACACTCAATGAAGAAGCACCACAATGTGATTAGAACAAGAACATACCCTATGCACAACCCAAAGTTACGAACCATATCCTATAGATAAACACTACTAGTAAACTAGCTATAGATAGACAGACCTTCTATGGCACATGGTTCTGACCATGCGCCACAAAAGTTATCCAGTGGCGCATTTCATCAAATGCGCCACAGAAGTCTTCCAACTTCTGTGGCGCATATAGGAAAAATGCGCCACAGAAGTTCCAAGTTCTGTGGCGTATATGGACATATGCGCCACAGAAAGATCGGGTGGACCCTACCATATAATTCATTGACTGTACTCTGACCAACATTCTGTGGCGCATATGACCATATGCGCCACAAAAGTTTATCTTCTGTGGCGCATATAGAGGCATGCGCCACAGAAGTTTCTGTAGGAAAAACAGATTCTACCCCTCCCCCCACCCCCCACCCCTCCCCCCCCCACCCCCGCGGATCGCCTTTTTAGCCTTGTAAAAAATAATAGAAAATGAAAAACACTTCAAAAAATAAAATCCTTTCACATAGTGATAGGTAATATGGTCTAGTTTGTAGGAAAATTAACAAACATGCATTTCGACTTTTTATACAAAAAAAGTTTATGCCACGGTAAAACGACCGTAACCTACGGTCGTTTAGCGATTATTTAGATTTTCAAAATTCGAAAAGAGTAAAAAGTTATGGCCAAAAGATCGTTTTTTCCTGCAAAAAAATAAAAAAGGAGGACAAACTTCTGTGGCGCATTTCTTCCATATGCGCCACAGAAGTTTTGGGAGGGATTCGAATTTTGAATCTCTCCCCCTTCTCCCTCTCTTATACTCTTCCACTCCTCCATCCTCCTTCTTCTCCTCCACTTCTTCTCTCATTCTCCTCACCTTCTCCTCCTCCTCCTTCTCCTCCTCCTCCTTCTCCTCCTCCCCGGTGAGCTTCTCCTCCTCCTCCTTCTCCTCCATCCCGGTGAGCTTCTCCTCCTCCTCCTCCACCACCACCATCTCGGTGAGCTCCTCCCTCCTCCACCCCGATGAGCTCCTCCTCCTCCCACCTCCCACCTCCTCCACCGAGGCGAGCTCCTTCTCCTCCCACCTCCCTCCTCCACCCCGGCGAGCTCCTCCTCCGGCGACCTTCTCCTCCTCCTCCTCCTCCTCCTTCTCCTCCTCCTCCTCCTCCTTCTCCTCCTCCTCCTCCTCCTCCTCCGGCGGCCTCCTCCTCCTCCGTTGGCCTCCTCACCTCATCCACCAGCGACCTCCTTCTCTCCTCCATTGGCGAGCCCCACCTCCGGCGAGCACCACCTCCGGCCAGATCTGGCCGGCGTTTTTTTTTTGAAATTTGAAAAAAAACTTCTATGGCGCATATTGGCCAAATGCGCCACGGAAGTTTGAGATCTAGTTCGGGAATTCTGTGGCGCATTTTGGCCATATGCGCCACAGAAGTTTTTTAGACTTCTGTGGCGCATTTCAATATGTGCCACATAACTGAACTTTAGTGGCGAGATAACAGTGGTGTATCCCATATGCGCCACAGAAGTCCCAAAATGGTGCGCCACTGATGGGCCTTTTCCTAGTAGTGAAATTATAGAACATAATCAACACAAATATGAGAAGAATCCTATCAGCCATTATCTAAGTCCTTTATGAATTTAATTCACCTAGGTGAATTTAGAAGACAAGGTCTATAATGACTAAACCAATGTAACTCTTCAGGATGTTTCGATGATCCTCACACTCCCTACTGAGGGATCTCTTGTGTGTTTTCGCACAGATTCTTTAGGATGACGTGGGAAGATGGCGGATATTATTGGTAGAGATCCTCCAGTGCCCGAAGACCCCACTAAAGACAGAGTCAATGTCAGGTCCATCGCGATCGTCGTAGACGCGCGATCTCCTCTTGCTACGGCGCTCTCGTTGTCGGCCGTAGTCGTCCTCTTCTTCCGAGTGCGCCCGGTGGACTGAATCTTCGCCGTCAGCCCACCTGTTGGCGATGTCCATGAGGTGGTCGAGTGTCTTGGGCTTGACGCGCCCGAGTTCCTCCTTGAACTCCTGGCGCTTGACGCCGTCCTTGAAGGCGTCGATGGCCCTCTCTTCGGAGATGTGCGCTGCGGAGTTCTTGGTGTTGGACCAACGTAGTATATACGAGCGAATGGATTCGCCCGTTCATTCGCCCGTTCGTTGAGTGCAGGCCCGCAACTCTTCGATTGAGGCGGGCCTCTTGCTGGTACCTTTAAAGTTTCGGATGAAGTTGTAAGCTAGCTCCTCCCAGCTTCAGATGGACCTTGAAGATAGGCTACTAAGCCAGATCCGGGCTGCGCCTGTCAGCTGCAGCTGAAGGCATTGCATGGCGGTTTCCTTGTTTCCGCCGTGCAATTTGACAGATGACAGGTGGTCGCTGAGCCACGCCTTTGGATATTGTCTGTCGTCGAACTTCGGAGTATCCGAAGGAAGTTTGTAATTTCGTGGCATCCTTGTTCGTCGAACAGATCTGCTGAAATCGGGCCTCACAGAGTTCTCCTTCGTCTTCGTCCATCTCGGATTCAGACGAGCATGCGCGCTTGGCTCGCGCTTTGTCGATTTTGCGCTGTGTGAGCGCGTCCCTGGCGTCGTAATCGCGGTTGCGATGGCGCGAACTCTTGTTCCTTCGAGGAAGGTCATGGTCCTCTTCTTTGGATGAAGGGGTGGGGCTGCGGTCGAACCTGACCGGAGCTTTCTTCTTCGGCTCCGTAGGAGCTTCCTCGTGGAGCGCGACTCTGACGAGTCCGAGTCCGGTAAGTGCGGACTTGTGCATGGCACTTTTCGGGTCCCCCTCCGGAGGTGGGTGGGACGCGAGGTACGCAGTGGCTGCCATGATCGCAGCCTGTGGCGTTTTCGGGATGACATTGCCATCGGCATCCATCTCCATGAAGGATGCGTGGAGGGTTCGGGTCACCTCACGGCGCTCCTTGGGATCCATGTTCTCCATCCGAGAGCGGTGCTTGTTGCCTTGGTTGCCGTTCGTGCTGGAGCCGATGCCCATGGCGGAGAGCGCAGCTCGTCGCGCGTTGGAATCTGAGGCTGCTTGCTTTCGTTTTTCAAGCACCTCTTGCATCTTGACCTGCTTCTTGTGCTCCTCAATCAGGAGCAAGTTGTATGCCATGAGCAGGTCCCGTGAGGCGTCTGCAGGCAGGACCGTGCTGCCTGCCACAGCGGCGCGTGCCTGGGCCCATCCTTCTTTGTTAAGGCAGATGACGTGGCCGGTGTTCTCCCCTTCGGGTGGGGGAGACTGGCTTCTTCTGTTTCCGCCATTTCTGTCCTGCGGGTTAGGTGGCGGGTTGGGCGGCGGGTTGGGCTCTTGCTGATCCACGTCGCTCTGGATGACTACGACGCATTGGTAGCGCTCGTAGATTGGTCCGCTGCTACCGCAGCTTTCGGATCCGGAACCGTAGGTCCCTTCATCCGATGGCGGATCGCACAGATCGGAGTTGCAGCTACTGCTGTCGTAGGACTTATCTGTTGATGATGATGTGCGTAGCACAGGGTGTGGGGCCCATGAAGCAGGCCTGATTGATGGCAGGGGCACCCGCTCAGGGAGGCGGAGGGTGCCAGTCTGCCCCACCTGGAAGCAGAAACTCCCGAATAGGATCTCGAGTCCATCGCCTACGAGCTCGAAGTCCTTCATGGTGGCCGGTGAGTGGGCGGTGAAGTCGAAAGCTCCAAAGAGGAGGTGACTCTCCGTCGCCGCAGAGTTGTAGATCGTTCGGGTTGGGACCGTCACAATCGCACAATCAGCGTCCCTAGTTCCCACAGACGGCGCCAATTGACGAGGTTTAATCTCGTTAATGCCCATTGTTATGGACTTGGGTTTTGGAGAAGATGGGGATGCTGGAGATCGCGGAACGGTTAGCAAACAAGCAACACAGGGACACGAGGTTTACCCAGGTTCAGGCCCCCGGAGGGAAAACCCTACTCCTGCTTGTCTGCTCTTGATTACGGCGGAACCGGTGATTACAGGGGTGCGCAGATGCGATCTGGCGTGGAGGTGTGTCTGCGAAAGTATGAGAGAGAGATCTAGGTCATGCCCTCCTAGCCTTTATATAGACTCAGGCAGGTCCCGGGCATAGACCTAGTCGGTTACAGGTTCTAGGGTTTTACCCCTTTGAAATTCCTATCTACTCTAGTCTTGCTCTCCAAGGATCCGAAGGCGTCATGGGCCTTGGCCACCCGAAAATCTTCATGGGTCGGTGCACATTCTCCGTGGGCCTTCCTTGTGCTGGACCAGGTATGCTGAGATCATGTACCCGTAGGGTATAACCATGTCAGTAAGTGATGAAATCGGAGGTCAGTTTTGGATAGTCGTATTTCACATCCTTATCATCCCTCCTATTTACTTTGCTCATGTGAGTTGGTACACAACCCAAAAATCCAAAATGTGTCATCGGGGCCTCCTTTCCATGGTCTTGCACAAAGAATACATGGACATTATACCTCATCACCATGGTCTTGCACATAGAATCCATGGACATTCTACCTCGTCACATTCTTGGCATTCGAGTGAATCACTGTGTGTAGCTGAAAATACTTAACCGCATACTCCTTGATCCATATCTTAAATTCCAACAAGGTTCCGAACTACATATCGTCATAAATATCATACTTTTTGTGATTCATATCCCGCTTTGAAGCCGACCTGCTTGGTCTAAGTATTATACCCTTTCCACCGTCAACCAAAGCTTCATCTGCGAGACTAAGTCACAAAACAATGGTATACGATTATCCCGCCCCACTACCTTTTGAAAATATTTTGATTCTTTAGTCGTGAACCCATCCTCATGAACATCTTCATTGGTTTGTCGTCACTCGAGTTCGATGCATATCATCGGTTACAAGGGATGTCATGGTCCATGTACTTTTGCACTCAATGTGTCTCCACATCGACAACATTTTATTATTGGAGATCACACTCCATCTCATTGCCCTCGTCTTCTTGGTTATCCTCTTCGGGTGCATCATATTGTTCATTTTGAATCTGGCTCAAACGTTAGGTTGCTAGAGGTTGGCTCATTTCATCTTGGGTCATGGGAGGTGGACCAATTGTTGTGTTGCCCACATCAGGGTCAACAAGTGGATCGGTTCGAACCATACTCCTATCATCAAATGGGGAGGCACGCCTATTCAAGTCAAAGTGCAACCGAGAATCAACCTTCTTTTGACAAATAACTCGAGCCTTGTATGGTGATTCGGCCGTAATATCCTTGTATGCGACCCAACGTTGCTCAGAGTAGATATGCATTGTCTTTCAATGGATGTCCATTCCAAACCCAACATTATGTCTTCCTTCCAACTCTCAACTTCATCACTTGACCATCCAATTCAAATCAATCCTCTTTTTTTTGCAAAACCTTGGCATAGGTAAGACTAGTTTAAACACCATGATAACCTCCTCTAGGCGGTCAACCTCGATAGTGTCTTTCAAAAAGGCCTCATTTGTTCACATGATGAATACTCACTATTCTCGCGATCTAAAAAGTAATTATAACAACCCAAATGCATCAACGATAAATATAATTACTAAGACATGCATTTAAAAATACAATAACAAGATCTAAGTAGTCATCCTAACCTTAAAAAAAAACTTAGCTACTTATCCTAACCTTAACTAGATTTAGACATAACTAAATCTCACAAAAAATGCTAACGCTAACCTACAAATGTTAAGCATAATGCTTTATAGACATCATACAAGCCACCATTGGACAATATATAACAAAAATAAACTATGCATATTTGGTCAAATGGATATTCGGGTTGAGGTAGGGGAAGAAGTCACTACAGGAATGGAAAGCTACGCCGACGGCCGGTCGCTACACCGACGGCCAAACGTCGGGGCCGTCGGCGTAGCCATCGTCTAGACTAGCTCCGTCAAGCAGCCGTCGGCGTAGAATTTCCCTTGACATATCCTATGCTACGCCGACGGCTGCCCTTGGCGTAGCATACGCCGACGGCTGCGCTCGTCGTAGCTATTTTTTATTTTATCTAATTAAAATTTGAAAAATCATAACTAAATCATTCTAATTCGGAAAAATACAAATAATATATCAAAATTTGCAGAACAATAAGACCTATCTATCTACACTAAAATATTACACATTTGTAAATAAAAATTAAGTAAAACATAAAACATTATATATAGTTTAAAACGGGCATAAAAAAATTCAAAAATGATCGAAACAATGCAAAACCTTCGTGTGGTGTTATATTATGTGACATAGTTAGAAGAAAAATATCAAACTTGGTATATTGATTATGTCTCAAAGAAAACTTCACAAAATGACCTATCTCATTCGAGGTTTCTTGGCTTTCTAGTCAAATGACCGATGGTATGGCTAGACTTAAGGCATAGTTTGTGATAATATGTCCATATTGTACATACATGTGCATCATAGGATGGCGAACAATGTTGTAGGAGGAAGATTTTATTTTTGTCGCACCAAAAATGCATTTTCCATTTTCTGAGCGTAAAAAACGGACGATTTTATGAAGCAACCACCAAATGGCTAATTAAAAATACTACCACCACATTTTACAAAAATAATAGAGCACCTTATATGGACAATGTCCCAATAGGGGGATCTGAAACCTTTCCGTCCACCTTTGGTGAAAAAGACAAATTTCTGCTGAATCGATAGGAAGTGGGTCAGATATGAACTACAGGTACATGATCCGATGCTCATGTTTTTTTACAAAAATAATTTTTAGGTTCACAATATGCTATTTTATCAAAGATCCAATGCAAGTTTAGAGAGGCTCGGTCCCGAGCTAAGAATCTTCATGCCCGCCGTTCAACAAAGTTTAACGATAGTTTAAAACGGGCATAAAAAATTCAAAAACGATCAAAACAATGCGAAACATTCGCATGGTGTCATATTATGTGACATAGTTATAAGTAAAAATATTAAACTTGATATATTGATTATGTCTCAAAAAAAACCTTCACAGAATGACCTATGGCATTCGATGTTTCTTGGCTTTCGGGTCAAATGTCCAATGTTATGGCTAGAATCAAGGCATAGTTTGTGATAATGTGCCCATATTGTGCATACACATGTATCATGTGATGGCGAACAATGTTACAGGAGGAATTTTTCTTTTCGTCGCACCAAAAAGCCATTTCCCATTTTCCGAGCACAAAAAACGGACGATTTTGTGAAGCAACCACCAAATGGCTAATTCAAAATGCTAGCACCATATTTTACAAAAATACTATACCACCTTATATGCACAATGTACCAACAGGAGGATCCGAAACCGTTCCATCCACCTTTGGTGAAAAAGACAAATTCCTGTCAAATCGGTAGGAAGTGGGTCAGATATGAACTACAGGTGCAAGATTCGATGCTCATGTTTTTTTACAAAAATCATTTTTAGGTTCACAATATGCTATTTTATCAAAGATCCAATGCAAGTTTAGCGAGGCTCAGCCCCGAGCTAAGAATCTTCATGCCCGCCTTTCGACAAAGTTTGACGATAGTTTAAAACGGACATAAAAAATTCAAAAACGATCGTAACAATGCGAAACCTTTGCGTGGTGTCATATTATGTGACATAGTTATAAGTAAAAATATTAAACTTGATATATTGATTATGTCTTAAAAAGATTCACAAAATGACCTATCTCATTCGAGGTTTCTTGGCTTTCGGGTCAAATGACCAATGTTATGGCTAGAATCAAGGCATAGTTTGTGATAATGTATCCATATTGTGCATACACATGCATCATGGGATGGCGAACAATGTTGCAGGAGGAAATTTTCCTTTTCATCGCACCAAAAAGCCATTTCCCGTTTTCCGAGCACAAAAAACGGACGATTTTGTGAAGCAACCACCAAATGGATAATTCAAAATGCTACCACCATATTTTACAAAAATACTATACCACCTTATATGGACAATGTCCCAACAGGGGGATCCGAAACCTTTCCGTCCACCTCTGATGAAAAAGACAAATTCCTGCCGAATCGGTAGGAAGTGGGTCAGATATGAACTACATGTACATGATCCAATGCTCATGTTTTTTTACAAAAATCATTTTTAGGTTCACAATATGCTATTTTGTTAAATATTCTATGCAAGTTTTCCTTTTCATCGCACCAAAAAGCCATTTTTCATTATCCGAACGCAAAAAGGGAATTTTCTAAAGCAACCACCGAATAGATAATTCAAAAACGGAGGGTTTGTGATTAGTTGATATGGATATCATATTTGAATTCCTCCCATTTTTCTGATCAATTTAGACATATTATTTGTTAAATTCCGATTTACAGATTTAAAGATATTAATTATTCCATATTAAATAGAAACATACAAAAAAGTAAAATTATAATATTTTTATTTGAATTCAATAATATTTTTACTTATTCATTAATGTTTACTTAAATAATTGTTTGTAATTTCAAAAAATACAAACATGTGACATGTTAATATAAGAGTTAATAGGATTGATATCATTTTATTGACAACAATGTATGAATTACTTTGTGAAAACAGATTCTGAAGGAACGAGTAAGTTTAGCGTGCTAGAGCTGGAGTAGTATTAGGATGGGTGACCGGCCTGAAAGTTCGACGAAGACTATAATTTAATTAAATATTAAGTGTAATTAGTGTTAAAAATGTCCAGAGTGAGAGATTAACGAGTCAAACAATTCAAAGATTCAAAAATTGAAAAAAAAATATTTTTTTTAAAAAATGTTTTTGCAACCTGTCGACAAGCTATGCCGACGGCATTGCCCTCGGCGTAGCATACGCCGACGATCTCTATGTGCTCCGCCGAGGGAGCCCTTTACCGAGAAGGTTACGCCGAGGGCAGCCGTCGGCGTACCATACGCCGAGGGCATTTTAGCCTACGCCGACGATTTTTTGCCCTCGGCGTAGCGCGCGCTGTAGTGAGTTGATGCTTGGATCGGCTTAGACCGGCTCCGCAGCACTTAGACCATACACTATGTGAACCTAAAGCGATTCAAAGCCTCCTATGAGCCGGTTCCTAACATAGCAGAGCATCGGTTCGTGGCTCCTGACAAGAAAAGCGGCTCATATTGTTGGTTCGCTTTTTTACATGCATGTGTGGGCCCTTTGGCAGAGGTGTGAGGGAGAAAGGCTGAAAGAGCAAAAAGTAGCTAGTTGTTTATTTGAAAGTGAGACCTACATGCGATTCAATACATACTCCCTCTGTTTCAAATTACTCCGCGCGCACGCTTACCTAGGTGGCCTAGTATTCTCTCATTTTTCATCAAAAAATTCTTAGAATTTTTGGTATACGTAGTACATATTTCATACTATCTATTTCAAAAATTCGAGGATTTTTTTGAATGAAAAATGAGGGAGTACTAGTTCACCTACATAAGCGCGCCGGCGGAGTAATTTGAAACAGAGGGAGTAGTAGGAAAATCCAGTCGGCTTCTAATTCTGACACAGATTCCTTTGAACCGATACCACTTAAGTGTATGGCCTTATATAACCAAAACAAGATGGTACTGCTCCGCCAGCCTGACCTACCGTATCTGGGGTAACCCCTACAACCTTGGCGTTACCTAACCGATGCCTAAGACGTGCTGGTACGTTGGTAGAGAGTATCACCGTAGAGCGTCACTACCATGTTGATCATAGTGTCCTAGACAGACGCTCCCAGAGGGTTAGTTTTTAAAATGGTTTCAAAAGAGAATTAATTTTTTGCTGAACCTTTGGCCAGAAGTTATTTTCGTAGATTTCGACTCATTTTTGTGGAGTTTAGTAAAAAATCGAACCTGTCCATTTTCACATAGCTGAGTGAAATAGCCTAACACAGTCAGGACTACGAGAGGACGTAGCTAGGCTGATTAGACCGGGTGCCAGTCGAGTGTCCTCGTGTGACACGCAGATTCAGTAGTACTGCATGTCTGCATTACCGTAATGATTTCTAGCTCGCGTGTTGTCTGAGCCAAAGATTTATGACACAGCTGCATGCGATTAACCATCAGGATGAGGACATGACACAAAGCTTTCACTGACGTGGCTCTTTCTCCTAGATCTCTCCTCCACCATGAGGTGAATCCACGTGCATATCTGTATCCAACAGTCCAAAGCTTGTAACCCGTATTACCCCATCTCTAGCGCCCCGCTATCACGCTGCTCATATTCTTCGATCATCGATCGTCACTTTGCTCTGTCTCGTCGGGTCGATCTGTCCAGTCGCGTGTGCCAGCCAAACTATGATCAAGACTATTTACTGCTGTGCCTGCACAGCTATTTACTTAAATTATCTTCTTTGATTGATATCTGGACTCGACGGAACAGCTCGCAACGGTTCGAATGCACACGAAGCACGATCCGGGATGGAGCGGCCGCCAGGCTTAACCAGCGCGAGCTCTGCCGAACGCTGATGTTGTGCATCCTGCCATGCCATGATAACTTAGTCCATCGCAAGTAATAATGTAATATTACACCACAAGATACGAAAATTCGCAGGTTTGACTAAATTAGAATGTATCTAGACACTTTTTTAGTATATAGATTCATTCAAATTTAGTTAAACCTGTGACATACTATTTATGACGGAGGGAGTATAAGATGTACTACCTCCATTTCGCAATGTAAGACTTTAATTTTTAGTGAACTGTTTTTATCTTGCTAAAAAAAAATATTATGGAACGAATGTAGTAATATAGTTGCAATTTTTCCGTATTTAACATAGTCACTTGATAGTTACCGTCTCTCACCCATCTCCAGTTCTATCTCAAAATGGCAATCTGCTACTCCCTCCGTTCTAAAATATAAGACGTTTTAGGTTTGTGAAAAAAACGAATCTAGACTTATTTTAGTAGGTAGTTCATTCAACTTTAGAATGAATCTACACACTAAAAAAAGTCTAGATTTATTTTCTTCATAAACCTAAAACATCTTATATTTTGGAACGGAGGGAGTATATTGCAAAACTCTTTCGGCTCCGCAAAAGCCCTGCCTGATTCGTGTCGGACATCGACTTAGATAATTGTTACCTACGCTTAAACCTTGTTTTTCTTGCGGTAAAAGACACTGATAAACCTTGTTGATGCTATCAATTGTACTAGTATGAAAATGTAACTAATAAGATTGATTTGATATGATTTGATATTGTAGAGGTTGATAGTTTTTCAAAAAAAAAGGTCAAACCTTACATTAATTCAATTTTGAAAAAAAATTATACGTCTTATATATACGGAACGGAGGTGGTATGCAATACTGTTATGCATGTGGCGTGCCACTCATGTAATGCTAGTGCTACACACGCCGTATATGCTAACCATGTTTTTATGCCAGGATTAAACAGATTGAGGTGGATTATCATTTTGTATCTGAAGGATTGCAAACAAGTTGTTTGGCGTTAAGTTGATCTCGACTAAAGATCAAGTTGCTGATGGCCTACCAAAATTTTGTACGTAAAAAATTTAAATGAGTTTAAGCGTAATCTCATTCTCTTCCAAGATTTAGATTAAGGAGGCTCTTAAATAAAAACTGGCTTCATGCGAACTGGTACGAGGCGGAGACCGCATAGGCGATTCTAAGGCGACAGTTCCGTGCCTCCCGTCGTGGCGCCGCCATGCGATCTTCCCCTCTCATGTGGCCTTCGGGCCATGGAAGCAGGGTGGATATTGGACCCCGTCAGCGGGGGGCTTCGTTTTCCTGTATTTAGGTTCAAGGTTTGGCGGGACGGCGCTCAGGTGGTGGCGGCGGCGTCTTCTCCAATAAAGTCTTCCCGGCTTCCTCATCTCGATAGCGATGTCGAGAAGCTTATGGGAGTGGTGTGTTTCAGTAGGACTTTTTATGGTAGTGTAGATCTTCAGATCCCCAAGGAGCTTCATCAACGGTTCATCTCTCTTCTTCATATCCGGGACAGATGCTGCCTTATCCGTTCGGCGACTTCTGTCCGCAACCAGCAACGTCAGGCCGGCTCTGGGAGGGGCGGCAACGGCAGCGTGCTGTTGACACGGTCCGTAGGTTGAAGATGAAGGGCATCTCAAGAATTTCGATGTAATTTTTATTTTTATTGAGATGTTTTGTATTGTTCGCTGTTTTTCTAATGCCAAAGTCGTATTCGCAAAAAATAGGCTCTTAAATGTAATATGCACCGGTATACGGTGTAGTACATCAATCCCATATACATAGTTTGTATATGCCACCACGGGAGATGTTTCCGTGTTAATACCGAGAGCCCGAGAGGGTTGTCGTTCCTCCTACCGTCAACACACCCAACATTGAGCTGACGGCAAAATCCAAATAAGTCGTTTGGCCTTTGCCAAGAGAGAGGAAACCAAGTCAAAAAAAAAAAATGCGCAAAGGACGTAGGATTCCACTAAACTCCTAGCATCCGTGCGCGCCACTCTACATAAACTTTGCCACATCACACGAGAAAAGAAGATGTGAATGACCGACTCTATTTGTCCGCACCGGGCACATTTGCCATATCGTAGGACAATGCATCTTATGAATCTGCTCACTGGAAGAAAATCTTTCTCTTGATATATGCCAAGTGAAAATTTTAACTTTGAGGGGGATTTTAGCCTGCCAAATCAATGAGGCATGAAGGTACGCCCCTCCAAAATCTCCTATGTAACTACAAAATCTACGTGCAAACCGGTGAGTTTTCCCTCCAATGAAAGACCATTTTTCCTATTCTCTAAGCTCCTTGCAAGTAACAAGCATAAACTGACAACTAATAGAGCAGGACTTTCCTCTCCTAGAGATCTTGAGAGTCCACCGTTGGTGCCGTCTTCGTCCGTCGCCTCTGTCCACCTCCTTCGGTGGCGTGTCCGTGGTAAGCAAGCATAGGCGAGGTGGGCATGTCCTTTCTATGTACATTAGGGTTAGTAGTAGGTTTATGTGTTGGTTTCCCCTAGTGGGGTATGTTCACTACAGGAAAAGCCGAATACGTCGCCGATGGTCGGGTCTCGTCGGCGTAGTCCCTAAATCCCGTCGGCGTAGGCTGGCCCGACGGCTTCTGTCGGCATATGGCCATTAGCGTACAACCCCGTAGGCATAGCCCTTCTTCCCGTCGTCATAGAAAAGCCGTCGGCGTATATAGCCGACGCCGCGTTGGCGTAGACTGTATGGATCCTACCTAGATGACTAACGACTGTTTGGCTACGCCGACGGCTTTGCGGTCGGCCTTTTAACATTTTTGAATTGTTTAATCTTACATGGACATTTTTAATTCTAAGTATAATTATTCTCAAGTCAAATTGTACAATTAGTCAAACTTCCCAGTCGGTCACCCATCCTAATACTACTCCAGCCCCAGCACGCTTAACTTCTCCGTTCATTCCACATGAGTTTTCGACAAACAAACTAGAACTTGTTGTGAATATTATCATATCAATCCTATTAACCATTAGACTATAATGTTAGACGTCTTTATTTTTTTACATTTCATATAATTATTTAAATAAACAACAATGAGTAAGTAATAATAATCTTGAATTCAAATAAAAATAAAATAAATTTTATTTATTTTGCCTTTTTCATTTAAATTTGAATAATTCATATCTACAAACTCATAAATCATAATTCGACAAATAATATATCCAAATCGACCAAAAAATGAGAAAAATCCAAATATAACATCCTATCATCTATTTAATTATATATCATAACTTTTTAATATTAGACCAACCGAAACTATGTCAGGATCCATGAAACACCCCGTTTTTGGCACTCCGAAAATAGAAAATGGCTTTTTGGTGCGACAAAAAGAAAACCTTGCATTAGATCTCTGATGAAATGGCATATTATGAACCTAAAAATGATTTTTGCAAAAAATCATGAGCATCATATCATGTACCTGTAGTTCAAATCTAACTCATTTCCTACCGATTCGGCAGGAATTTGTCTTTTTCACGAGGGCTGGACGGAAAGGTTTGAGATACCTCAGTTGGAAAATTGTCCATTCAATATGGTCCAGTATTTTTGGAAAATGTGGTATTATCATTTTGAATCTTTCATTTGGTGGTTGCTTAACAAAACACCCCTTTTTTTGCACTCGGAAAATAAAAAATGCCTTTTTGGTGCGACGAAAAGGAAAACTTCCTTCCGCAAAATTATTTGCCATCCCATGATACACATGTGTGCAAAATGTGGGCATATTATCGCAAAATATATCGTGATTCTAGCAATAACATTGGTCATTTGACCTGAACTCCACAAAACCACGATTGAGATAGGTCATTTTGTGAAGGTTTTTTTGAGACACAATCAATATACCAAGTTTGGTATTTTTTCCATGCAACTATATCGCATAATATGACACCACGCGAAGGTTTTGCATTGTTTCGATCGTTTTTGAATTTTTTATGCCCGTTTCAAACTATCGTCAAACTTTCTAAATCGAGGGAATGAAGATTCTTAGCTCGGGGCTGAGCCTCACTAAACTTGCATTAGATCTCTGATGAAATGGCATATTATGAACCTAAAAATGATTTTTGCAAAAAATCATGAGCATCATATCATGTACCTGTAGTTCAAATCTAATTCATTTCCTACTAATTCGGCGGGAATTTGTACTTTTCACGAGGGGTGGACGGAAAGGTTTGAGATATCCTGATTGGGAAATTGTCCATTCAATATGGTCTAGTATTTTTGAAAAATGTGGTATTATCATTTTGAAACTTTTATTTGGTGGTTGCTTCACAAAACACCCCATTTTTTTGCACTCAGAAATGAAAAATGGGTTTTTTGGTGCGACGAAAAGGAAAACTTCCTCCTGCAACATTGTTCGACATCCCATCATATACATGAGTGCACAATATGAGCATATTATCGAAAACTATATCGCGATTCTAGCAATAACATTGGTGATTTGACCTAAACTCCAGAAAACCTCGATTGAGATATATCGTTTTGTGAAGGTTTTTTTGATACACAATCAATATACCAAGTTTGATATTTTTCCATGCAACTATGTCACATAATATGACACCATGCGAAAGTTTTGCATTGTTTCGATCGTTTTTGAATTTTTTATGTCCGTTTCAAACTATCGTCAAACTTTCTAAATCGAGGGGATGAGGATTCTTAGCTCGGGGCTGAGCCTCACTAAACTTGCATTAGATATCTGATGAAATGGCATATTATGAACCTAAAAATGATTTTTGCAAAAAATCATGAGCATTATATCATGTACCTGTAGTTCAAATCTAACTCATTTCCTACCGATTCGGCAGGAATTTGTCTTTTTTACGAGGGATGGACGGAAAGGTTTGAGATACCTCAGTTGGAAAATTGTCCATTCAATATGGTCCAGTATTTTTGGAAAATGTGGTATTATCATTTTGAATCTTTCATTTGGTGGTTGCTTCACAAAACACCCCTTTTTTTGCACTCGGAAAATAAAAAATGCCTTTTTGGTGCGACGAAAAGGAAAACTTCCTTCCGCAAAATTATTTGTCATCCCATGATACACATGCGTGCAAAATATGGGCATATTATCGCAAAATATATCGTGATTCTAGCAATAACATTGGTCATTTGACCTGAAATCCAGAAAACCTCGATTGAGATAGGTCATTTTGTGAAGGTTTTTTTGAGACACAATCAATATACCAAGTTTGGTATTTTTTCATGCAACTATATCACATAATATGACACCACATGAAGGTTTTGCATTGTTTCGATCGTTTTTAAATTTTTTATGCCCGTTTCAAACTATCGTCAAACTTTCTAAATGGAGGGGAATGAAGATTCTTAGCTCGGGGCTAAGCCTCACTAAACTTGCATTAGATCTGTGATAAAATAGCATATCGTGAACCTAAAAATTATTTTTTCAAAAAAATCATGAGCATCATATCATGTACCTGTAGTTTAAATCTAACTCATTTCCTACCGATTTGGCGGGATTTTGTCTTTTTTACGAGGGGTGGACGAAAAGGTTTGAGATATCCAGGTTGTGAAATTGTCCATTCAATATGGTATACTATTTTTGAAAAATGGGGTAGTATCATTTTTAAACTTTCATTTGGTGGTTGCTTCACAAAACACCCTTTTTTTTGCTCTCGGAAAATGAAAAATATGTTATACAAAAATATTTGTATTTTTTATATATTTTTTGAGCAAAAATATTTAATACTTGAATTTATATAGATAGATCTTTTTTTTGCAATTTTTGATATATTATATGTATTTTTTAAAATTTAAATGAGTTATGATTTTTCTAAGATTAATGGGGTAAAAAAGTAAAATGGCTTGTCGTCGGCGTAGACTTGACGCCGTCGCTCTGCCGTTAGCCTAGTATACTACGCCGACGGTCCTATTTACGCCAACGGCTGCCGTCGGCCTATTTATCCTATGCCGACGGTAAAACTGGGCCTCGGCCCCAACATTTTGCCGTCGGCGTATAAAAAGGCCGTCGGCCTATCTTGTTATTCCCGTAGTGGTTGTTATGTCGGTAGGGAGCTCGTCTCGGGTTCTTTCAAGTGGCTTTGGAGGCATTTATTGGCCTTGTCCTCCTTCTGCCCATGCTCTGGTGGTCAAAACTCAGAGGGGCGGATGAATCAGTTGTCCTGGCTCTGCAAATAAAGCTTGATTTGCCATCGGATATAGTGGTTCCGCCTCTTCTTTCTTCTTTCCCTGCAGAGCTCCATGGTGGAACAATGGATGGTTGTCCACTAGTTGCATCGTGATAAACAGAGGTCGGGTGTAACGTTACATTGAGTAATAAAACGTCTATTTTTTTAAAAAAAGCTCTATGGTGGAGATAGTGGAAGGGATTAAGAGGACTCCGATGATGCTTTCTAGAGCACATCGTCGATGGTGTCTATTCGGCCATGGGACACGCTACCATCGAGTATTATGGCCAAAGGCCGACAATGAAGTGAATATGCACTGGAGAAAATAATCATTGTTATTATTTAGTCCCATGTTTATTATTAATGTTTATATCTTCATGCTAGAAATTCTATGAATATTGAATAATATATTCAAAGGAAAACTCACGTGCACATGTAGAGACGTTAATACAAAGTTTTTCCTAGTTCAACCACTAAGACTACAACGCCCCCTAGAGATTTTGCATGGTCGGGTCGTGCACTGATGAAGTTTTTTTAAGACTTGAGAAAAAAATTAGGTGTGGAACGGACGCTAAACATAATACTAGGTGCTAATGCTAACTTGACTACTAATCCCCTGTTCTAAAATATAAGATGTTTTAGTTTTTCTCTAAAACATGTGTATATAGACATCTTTTGCTGTATATCCATTTTGCTCCGAACCTATACACTAAAAATGGCTAGGTATATGTGTTTCAGAAAAAAGCTAAAACATCTAAGAGCTTGTTTGATTCAGGTAATCTCATAGGAAATTTGATCCTTAGGATTTTTTTCTTTGTGCATTCATCTAATTCGTAGGGTTACATTCTTAGGATTTTTTTCCCATAGGATTGTATTGCACTAAGTTTTTGAGAAAAATTTCCATCCACCCAAACGTAATGTTACAATTATTTTGCCATTCTTTTCAAGAAAATTTCTGTCGGTATAAATCCTGTAGAATTCAACTGGACATGACATTCTAATCCTTCACGTTTTCTATTCCTGAGTTTTTCTTATTTTGTGAATCAAACATGCCCTTATAATTTAGAAGGAAGGGAGTAGTTTGTGTGACGTGGGAGTAGATTCTGTAGTGGGCAGCAGTTCCGGAAAACAAGTGCAGTGGAAATGTACAATCTGAGGTGCAGATATGCCAACTGCACATGCAGATAGCGGATTTGTCCCCTGACAAAAAGAAAATGCTAAGGTATTACTGCTCTTCAGGCATAAACCATGATGTTGAAACCTCCTCCGCTCAGCTGGATTCATGAGTAATTTCGGTATGCCAAAGTCTGCAAGCATTGCGACAAGGAGAAGCCTGTTTCCTAACATCGCAAACAAGGGAGAAATGAACCATTCTGCTAGACACATTTGCACACACATGAAGTATTATTTGAAAACGAAGTAACCAACAACCATGAACAGAAAGTACTGGTAGTGTCTAATGGAGGACGGCGACTGATACTACTATACAAGAAATACCAAAAGATGACAAGGTATGATAGTTCACATGGGTGCTTACTCAAAAGACCAACCTAATTAAACTAGATGGATCGAGCTAATAGCCCTTGCACACGCTCACTCAAAAGCACAAGCGAATCTACTTAACCATTCATAATTTGCAAAGTCCATATGTGTCAGCGGCAGAACTGCGGTTTCAAGGTGTTGCAGACGGTGTTTTCTTTGCAAGGAAGACGTCGGTGAGTACGGTCTTGGATTGTAGCGATGCCTTGAGAATCTCCAAACACTGAAAAATAGAGAGTCATACTGATGTAAGTGTATGACCGAGAGCAAGTGACGATCATGCAATGTACTGATGTACCTCATTGTAGCCGAGCTGCACGGTCTTCTCCTGGAGCGCGCTGAGGTCCTTGAGCAGTGTGATGTTGGAGATGGAGGACATGGGCGTGACGACGAGGTCGTCCATCACCGTGTACGACATGTCGCGCCGACTACGGCTGCCGTCTGGCCTCCGGAACCGGACGACGGCACGAGCGTCAACTCTGCGGACATGTCGCAGTTACACGATGGACAGGTGGTGACAACGCAGCCGACTATGGCTTTCTTCCCGAGCAGCTTTACTGTGGTGCCGACCGGAAGGGAGAAGAGGAAGTCCACCAATAGCTTCTGTTGAAGTGTATAAGTGGATTGCACTAGTCCTTTTTGTTAAAATCATATTTACAAAGGATCTAGTCTAGATCTAACAGTAGCACTATACATCACCTTTGTAGATCGAGAACAGAGAGAGAGAGAAAGAGAACCGAGATGAACTCTACCTGCTCCCTGGCTCGACAGACATGAGCCAGAGGGAATGCCCGAGCTGGTGCCGGAGTTAGAACCTCCGTCATTGGCCATGGGTGGAAAGGGGTTGAGTGTGGCGGCGGTGGAGCTTCCCGTCGGCGCAGCGCTTAGCCTAGATCGGACAGGGTTTGTAGGTGGGGCGGCTAGGGCATGTCTGACCTCATGAGTCGTGCTGCCGGCTCCCCACCACTTTATATAGCACTGGCGACAGGGGCCCACCAACCAGATAAGGTTGGGCGCCCCCGATCAGGGCGCAGTTAGGGACGTGCTGGGCCGTTGGGCCCAGTCACGTTGAGATTTATCTAACATTCTCCCCCAAGATCTCGACTTTACTTTTAATCTTGTTCTTTACTTATTTCATCACAGAATGATACATAGAGCATGTTTCATCGTCTCAGCTCAATTGCCGATGGAATCAGACAGCCACTATATACCTTCATGTTTTGAAACAAATCATGTTACTTTTGGGCCTCTATAGTCCAGGAATCATAGGCTTCCCGTTAAACCCATGCCGGCTATGTGTTTCTTGAACACATTGGGTGGTAAGCCTTTCGTTAGCGGATCCGCAAGCATATCCTTTGTCCTTATATGCTCGAGTCTTATAGTTTGATCCTGGACTTTGTCCTTCACAACATAATACTTTATATCTATAGAATTTGTAGCATTACTCGACTTGTTGTTGTGAGCATAGAATACTGCGGGCTCGTTGTCACAGTACATCTTTAGTGGCCTGCTGATGCAGTCAACCACTTTCAAGTCGGGTAAGAATTTCTTTAACCATAACGCCTGTCCCATGGCCTCATAACATTCTATAAATTTTGCATACATCGTAGATGATGCAGCTATCGACTGTTTGGCGTTTCTCCACGAAATAGCGCCTCCTGCGAGAGTAAAGACATACCCTGTCGTGGACTTTCGGTCGTCTTTATCTCCCGCAAAATCTGCATCTGTATACCCTTTTATCTCTAGGGAATCAGATCTTCTATATGTAAGCATGAGGCCTTTTGTGCCTTGCACATAACGCAAAGCTTTCTTTACCATCTTCCAATGCTCTATGCCTGGATTCTCTTGATATCTACCGAGTACCCCGGTGATAAATGCTAAGTCAGGGCGAGTGCACACTTGTGCATACTGTAAGCTTCCAACAGCCGAAGCATATAGTACTGACTTCATTTGATCGATCTCATATTGATTCTTTGGACATTGGGATTTTCCAAAACTATCGCCCTTGACTATGGGAGCAGGTATTGAATTACTCGCATGCATATTGTATTTCTTTAAGATCTTTTCACAATATGCTTTCTGCGACAGTCCTAACACTCCATTCTTTCTGTCTCGGTGAATTTCTATGCCCAAAACATAAGAGGCTTCACCAAGATCTTTCATGTCAAAATTAGATGACAAGAACTTCTTTGTCTCTAGTAGTAGACTAACATCACTGCTGGCAAGCAGAATGTCATCCACATACAAAATTAGGAAAATATATTTCCCACTTTTGAACTTTGCATAGATGCAGTTGTCCTCGACATTTTCTTTGAATCCAAATCTTTTAATGGTATCATTAAACTTTAAATACCACTGCCTAGAGGCTTGCTTTAACCCATAAATGGATTTCTTTAGGCGGCATCCCATATGTTCCTTCCCCTCCATGAAAAAACCCTTGGGTTGTTTCATGTAAACATTTTCTTCTAAATCTCCATTTAGAAATGCCATCTTGACATCCATTTGATGTAACTCTAAATAAAAATATGCAACTAGTGCCATGATGATTCTGAAGGAGTCCTTACATGAAACCGGAGAAAAAGTCTCATTGTAATCTACGCCGTCTCTTTGCGTAAAGCCTTTTGCCACGAGTCTAGCTTTATACTTTTCTACATTCCCATTGGAGTCATACTTTGTTTTGTAGACCCATTTGCATCCTACTGTTTTGGCTCCTTTAGGAATTTCCTCTAAGTCCCAAACATTGTTGGAACTCATCGATTTCATTTCATCTTCCATTGCCTCCACCCACTTGGCTGAGTGAGGGCTACTCATGGCTTCTTCATATGAGGTAGGATCGCCCTCCATATGAACTACATTGTAAACTTTGTAGATTTCTTTGGAAATGGCTGGTCTTCGTTCTCTTTTAGACCGTCTGAGTTCATCAGACTCTTGCTCATTTCTTGCCTCGGGTTCAGGCACATTTACACTAGGTGGCTGTTCTGGCTCCCTTTCGTGCGCAACAGTGGGTTCAGGTGGCTCCTGATGGACAGGTTCCGAACTTTCGCCCATTGTTGTCACGTGTGGAGTCACAACAGGTGCCAGCACCACAACCTCAGGGGTTGTAGATGGTGGCACAACAGGTAGCGAGAAAAATGGCTCCTGAATCATCGGATTAGGTGCATGCACCCTCTTCTCATCAAGATCAATTTGCCTAGCTACCGTGCTCCCCCTCATCAATTCGTCCTCCAAGAAGACTGCATGTCTCGTTTCTACAAACTTTGTATATCTGTCGGGACAGTAGAAACGATAGCCTTTTGACTTATCTGGATAGCCAATAAAGTGGCAAGATACTGTTTTGGGGTCTAACTTTGCAATGTTTGGATTGAAAACTTTTGCCTCAGCTGGGCTCCCGCAGACCCTCAAGTGGTGTAGAGAGGGGACTCTGCCTGTCCACAATTCATACGGTGTTTTGGGCACCAACTTACTCGGTACTCTGTTGAGAATGTGAATGGCGGTTTTAAGCGCCTCCATCCACAATCCCAATGGGAGGGTGGAGTAGCTCATCATGCTGCGCACCATATCCATAAGGGTACGGTTGCGCCTTTCAGCTACTCCGTTTTGCTGAGGTTCGCCCGACATAGAATACTGGGCGACTATTCCATTTTCTTGCACGAACCTTGCAAAGGGTCCTGGTACTTGACCATATGGAGTATGCCGACCGTAGTACTCCCCCCCACGATCGGACCGAACTATTTTAATTCTTTTATCATGCTGATTTTCTACTTCAGCTTTGAAAATTTTAAATTTATCCAATGCTTCAGATCTTTCTTTAATTGGATAAATATAACCATACCGGGAGTGATCATCCGTGAATGTTATGAATGAATCATAGCCATCCACACTTTTCACCAGAAACGGTCCACAAATATCCGTGTGGATTATTTCTAGTGTAGCTATGCTTCGGTTTGCACCCTTTTTAATTTGTTTGACATACTTTCCTTTAATGCAATCTATGCATTGTTCTATGTCGGAGAACTCTAACGGAGGAAGAATGTCATTTTTAACGAGGCTTTCTATTCTTCCCCTCGAAATATGGCCTAGTCTGCAGTGCCATAGTTTTGATGAGTCAAGAGTTCGCTTTCTATTCTTTTGTTCTTTGTTCGACAAGGGGACTTTTTCATTCACATCACACACAGAAAGTACTTTCTCATGCATGGATAATAAATATAACTTATCATATAAGGTAGCAACACCCACACACTTGTCTTTCAACCAAATGGCACACTTGCCATTTCCGAAATAACATTCATAAGAATCTTTGTCCAAACATGAAACACTTATTAAATTTCTATGTAACGAGGGAACAAAAAGCACATCTTTGAGCAAAAGGAAAGAGCCATCAGCTAGCTCCAGAGGGACGTCACCAATGGCCTCCACTTCTGCTTCTATTCCATTCGCCACTTCAATGAGTCTTTCTCTTCTTTGCGTGGTCCTTGTCGAATGGAACCCCTGTAAAGAGTTGGCAACATGAACAGTTGCACCAGAATCAATCCACCAAGTAGATCTAGTAAACTTTTCATACAGAGATTCATTAACAAAAGAAACTATATCTTTACCATTTTTGGCCATGATGTACTTCAGCCAAATTGGGCGGTCCTTCTTGTAGTGGCCAGGCTTTTTACAGTGATGGCACTGGTCTTTCTCCCCAGGGGTGGACTGGTGATGCTGGTACTGGTGCTGCATTGGACCCTTGCCATGTGGCTTGGAGGGTGAGCCACCATGGTTGCCGTTTGTGAAGCCTCTCTTCCTATTGTCCTTCACGAAGTTCGGGGAACCGCCATGAAAGGCCTTCAGCCTTTCCTCTTCTTGGGAGCACATCCCAATGGTCTTTTCTATGTCCCACTTTTCAGGGGACATATTATAGTTTATTACAAAATTTTCGAAAGGCTGTGGAAGTGAGGCCATCACAAGGTGCACCAAGGGTGCTGGCTTTAGCTCGAGGTCCTCATCCATGGGCTTGAGCTTCGCTGCCATGTTTGACATCCTCAAGATGTGCTCTCTTATTCCGTGGGGTCCCCCCGTATACTTTTCAGTCACCAGCTGCTTTAACAGCTGGGTCGCATACATCTTTGAAGAGTCAGTAAACTGGCTCTTTATCTTGGCGAGATATTCGCCCACGGTAGCACACTCTCCAATTGAGCCCACTATTGCGTTCTCAATTGTGTTCTTTATGAAGGCCAAACACTTCTTGTTGGCGTTCACCCATTTCTGGTTATCAGTAGAGTAGGCCAGCTCCAATGGAGCATGGTCCCTCTTCCTTTTCTCAAACTCAGCACTTTCCTCAGCATCTCCCCTGACTGGGTCAGCGGGCTTGACTGGTTGCTTGGTGTCAACCACCCAATCCACTTCGGCGCATACGAACGCCCAAATCAACTTTCTTCCTCCATTCGGAGTAGTTGTCCCCCCTTAGCAGCGGGATGTCCTTCAAATAGGCCATGAGGTTGAGACCTCCTGTAAACCACAAAAGATGTGAGATCACCAAGGAAAACAACTGTATGCATTAATTCAACGTTGGTATAAATTATGCATGCAATTGTTTGTGCTATTTAAAATTACATCACCGTTGGGCAGAAATAAAGTTAAATGCACCTTTAATGCTCAAGGAAAAACGATCATGGTCATGTTTATTAATAACGTTGGTCAATTAATAACATGAGACATAATCATCTTTAATCACTTTGTCACATCTTTATTTCAAAATTTAAACAACTTTGTTGCATCATTGCAATTTAAAACATACATTTGCAGCGGAAACTTAATAATAACTTTCTTTATACTTTGAACTTTACAGAAAAAATTCTGCCTTTAAAACATTCTCTAGTCAAAATATACTTGCAATAAGATGACTAGAGAAAACTATGCAAAAAATGCTAAAAAACCTTAAGCAAAACTATTAAAACAGCTCTGTAAAAAATAAAACAGAAAAACTGTTTAAAAACCGGCCTACTGGGCCAACTCTGTGGGCAGCGCGCAGCGGCCCAAGGCGGCCTGGCGGCTCCCGCGCCTGGCTGCCGCCCACGCGCGCGCCAGCGAGCCAGCGCCCGCACGCCCCGCGGCCCATAGGCGCGGCCCAGCAGCGCCCGCCCCGGCCAGCACGCTTGGCCCAGCAAGCTCGGCCTGCCCGGCCCGGCACCGCCCGCGCCGCCCGCGGGGCTCGATCCTGGCCGTTCGCCCGCCTAACCTAGATCCGACGGCCGGCCGTCCTCTTCGGAGGTATAAAGGGACCACCCTCCGCCCCCGCTAAACCTAATCCCCATTCTCCCCCTCACCGCCCACGCGTGCCCACCGTGGCGGCGCCACGTCCCACGCGTGGCTGCCCCGCGTGGACACCGCGTCCACCCCGCGCCCTCGAGCTCACCTGCGCGTCCACCCCGCGTGGACGCCGCGTCCCTCGCGCGGCTACGCCGGCGGCGGCAAGTCGGGCTCAACCGCGTCGGGCGCGTCTCCCGTGAGGCCGAGGTGAGGTGAGGTGGCCGCCGGTCGGCGCGCCCCTCCCTCTCCAACTGCTCCGGCGGCGCACTCGAGCCCCGAGGCGAGGAGGCCGAGCCCCTCCCACGGCGAGGCGGCCGAGCCCCTGCCTCGGCGAGGCGACCGAGCCCCTGCCTCGGCGAGGTGGCCGCGCCCCTGCCTCAGGTGTGCCCGCCGCCGAGGCGAGGCGGCCGCCTCTCGGCGAGCCCCTCCCTCTGGCTGAGCGGCTTGGTCCGCCCGAGTACAAGGCAAGGTGGCCGCGTCTGCCGCGCGCCCCTCCCTTCTCTGTTTGCTCCGGTGAGCCATGGCCCCCCCGCCCTCCTTGCCGGCGGTGCGTCCACCCGAGGGTGGGCGCACCCCTGTCAAGTGGGGTGGCGGTGGAGCCTCTAGCGCTGCCGTGGAGCCCCTTTTTTTGTTACTTTGTCTATGGGGAAACGGCGGTGCCCCCTCCTTTGCTCCTTGCCGATGTGTGCATCCTCCCAAGGGTGGGTGCACCGTCGTCAAGTGGCTGAGGTGTGGGGCAAAACTTTTCTTTGGGGATCTATGGGGTTCGAACTTCCGTTCGGGATCTTTTGGGGTTTTAGATCTAGGGTTTTGCTTTGCCCCGAAGGGTGTGTTCTTCTTCTAGATGTCTCCACAATGGATGCCCATCTAGATCGAGAGGAACGGCGCGGCCGTAGGGCAGGCGCATTTTGGATCTATTTCTTTTCCTTTTGGACTCTTGCTTTCTACAAATGCACTGAAAAATCTAGCAACTAAAACTCGCTCTGATACCAATGTTAAAACCATCTTTACAAAGGATCTAGTCTAGATCTAACAGTAGCACTATACATCACCTTTGTAGATCGAGAACAGAGAGAGAGAGAGAGAGAGAGAGAGAGAGAGAGAGAGAGAGAAAGAGAACCAAGATGAACTCTACCTGCTCCCTGGCTCGACAGACATGAGCCAGAGGGAATGCCCGAGCTGGTGCCGGAGTTAGAACCTCCGTCATTGGCCATGGGTGGAAAGGGGTTGAGTGTGGCGGCGGTGGAGCTTCCCGTCGGCGCAGCGCTTATCCTAGATCGGATAGGGTTTGTAGGTGGGGCGGCTAGGGCACGTCTGACCTCATGATTCGTGCGGCCGGCTCCCCACCACTTTATATAGCGCTGGCGACAGGGGCCCACCAACCAGATAAGATTGCGCGCCCCCGATCAGGGCGCAGTTAGGGGCGTGCTGGGCCGTTGGGCCCAGTCATGTTGAGATCTATCTAACATTCTCCCCCTAGATCTCGACTTTACTTTTAACCTTGTTCTTTACTTATTTCATCACAGAATGATACATAGAGCATGTTTCATCGTCTCAGCTCAATTGCCGATGGAATCAGACAGCCACTATATACCTTCATGTTTTGAAACAAATCATGTTACTTTTGGGCCTCTATAGTCCAGGAATCATAGGCTTCCCGTTAAACCCATGCCGGCTATGTGTTCCTTGAACACATTGGGTGGTAAGCCTTTCGTTAGCGGATCCGCAAGCATATCCTTTGTCCTTATATGCTCGAGTCTTATAGTTTGATCCTGGACTTTGTCCTTCACAACATAATACTTTATATCTATAGAATTTGTAGCATTACTCGACTTGTTGTTGTGAGCATAGAATACTGCGGGCTCGTTGTCACAGTACATCTTTAGTGGCCTGCTGATGCAGTCAACCACTTTCAAGTCGGGTAAGAATTTCTTTAACCATAACGCCTGTCCCATGGCCTCATAACATGCTATAAATTCTGCATACATCGTAGATGATGCAACTATCGACTGTTTGGCGTTTCTCCACGAAATAGCGCCTCCTGCGAGAGTAAAGACATACCCTGCCGTGAACTTTCGGTCGTCTTTATCTCCCGCAAAATCTGCATCTGTATACCCTTTTATCTCTAGGGAATCAGATCTTCTATATGTAAGCATGAGGCCTTTTGTGCCTTGCACATAACGCAAAGCTTTCTTTACCATCTTCCAATGCTCTATGCCTGGATTCTCTTGATATCTACCGAGTACCCCGGTGATAAATGCTAAGTCAGGGCGAGTGCACACTTGTGCATACTGTAAGCTTCCAACAGCCGAAGCATATGGTACTGACTTCATTTGATCGATCTCATATTGATTCTTTGGACATTGGGATTTCCCAAAACTATCGCCCTTGACTATGGGAGCAGGTGTTGAATTACTCGCATGCATATTGTATTTCTTTAAGATCTTTTCACAATATGCTTTCTGCGACAGTCCTAACACTCCATTCTTTCTGTCTCGGTGAATTTCTATGCCCAAAACATAAGAGGCTTCACCAAGATCTTTCATGTCAAAATTAGATGACAAGAACTTCTCTGTCTCTAGTAGTAGACTAACATCACTGCTGGCAAGTAGAATGTCATCCATATACAAAATTAGGAAAATATATTTCCCACTTTTGAACTTTGCATAAATGCAGTTGTGCTCAACATTTTCTTTGAATCCAAATCTTTTAATGGTATCATTAAACTTTAAATACCACTGCCTAGAGGCTTGCTTTAACCCATAAATGGATTTCTTTAGGCGGCATCCCATATGTTCCTTCCCCTCCATGAAAAAACCCTTGGGTTGTTTCATGTAAACATTTTCTTCTAAATATCCATTTAGAAATGCCATCTTGACATCCATTTGATGTAACTCTAAATCAAAATGTGCAACTAGTACCATGATGATTCTGAAGGAGTACTTACATGAAACCGGAGAAAAAGTCTCATTGTAATCTACGCCTTCTCTTTGCGTAAAGCCTTTTGCCACGAGTATAGCTTTATACTTTTCTACATTCCCATTGGAGTCATACTTTGTTTTGTAGACCCATTTGCATCCTGCTGTTTTGGCTCCTTTAGGAATTTCCTCTAAGTCCCAAACATTGTTGGAACTCATCGATTTCATTTCATCTTCCATTGCCTCCACCCACTTGGCTGAGTGAGGGCTACTCATGGCTTCTTCATATGAGGTAGGATCGCCCTCCATATGAACTACATTGTAAACTTTGTAGATTTCTTTGGAAATGGCTGGTCTTCGTTCTCTTTTAGACCGTCTGAGTTCATCAGACTCTTGCTCATTTCTTGCCTCGGGTTCAGGCACATTTACACTAGGTGGCTGTTCTGGCTCCCTTTCGTGCGCAACAGTGGGTTCAGGTGGCTCCTGATGGACAGGTTCCGAACTTTCGCCCATTGTTGTCACGTGTGGAGTCACAACAGGTGCCGGCACCACAACCTCAGGGGTTGTAGATGGTGGCACAACAGGTAGCGAGAAAAATGGCTCCTGAATCATCGGATTAGGTGCATGCACCCTCTTGTCCTCAAGATCAATTTGCCTAGCTACCGTGCTCCCCCTCATCAATTCGTCCTCCAATAAGACTGCATGTCTCGTTTCTACAAACTTTGTGTATCTGTCGGGACAGTAGAAACGATAGCCTTTTGACTTATCTGGATAGCCAATAAAGTGGCAAGATACTGTTTTGGGGTCTAACTTTGCAATGTTTGGATTGAAAACTTTTGCCTCAGCTGGGCTCCCCCAGACCCTCAAGTGGTGCAGAGAGGGGACTCTGTCTGTCCACAATTCATACGGTGTTTTGGGCACCGACTTACTCGGTACTCTGTTGAGAATGTGAATGGCGGTTTTAAGCGCCTCCATCCACAATCCCAATGGGAGGGTGGAGTAGCTCATCATGCTGCGCACCATATCCATAAGGGTACGGTTGCGCCTTTCAGCTACTCCGTTTTGCTGAGGTTCGCCCGGCATAGAATACTGGGCGACTATTCCATTTTCTTGCAGGAACCTTGCAAAGGATCCTGGTACTTGACCATATGGAGTATGCCGACCGTATTACTCCCCCCCATGATCGGACCGAACTATTTTAATTCTTTTATCATGCTGATTTTCTACTTCAGCTTTGAAAATTTTAAATTTATCCAATGCTTCGGATCTTTCTTTAATTGGATAAATATAACCATACCGGGAGTGATCATCCGTGAATGTTATGAATGAATCATAGCCATCCACACTTTTCACCGGAAACGGTCCACAAATATCCGTGTGGATTATTTTTAGTGTAGCTATGCTTCGGTTTGCACCCTTTTTAATTTGTTTGACATACTTTCCTTTAATGCAATCTATGCATTGTTCTATGTCGGAGAACTCTAACGGAGGAAGAATGTCATTTTTAACGAGGCTTTCTATTCTTCCCCTCGAAATATGGCCTAGTCTGTAGTGCCATAGTTTTGATGAGTCAAGAGTTCGCTTTCTATTCTTTTGTTCTTTGTTCGACAAGGGGACTTTTTCATTCACATCACACACAGAAAGTACTTTCTCATGCAGGGATAATAAATATAACTTATCATATAAGGTAGCAACACCCACACACTTGTGTTTCAACCAAATGGCACACTTGCCATTTCCGAAATAACATTCATAAGAATCTTTGTCCAAACATGAAACACTTATTAAATTTCTATGTAATGAGGGAACAAAAAGCACATCTTTGAGCAAAAGGAAAGAGCCATCAGCTAGCTCCAGAGGGACGTCACCAATGGCCTCCACTTCTGCTTCTATTCCATTCGCCACTTCAATGAGTCTTTCTCTTCTTTGCGTGGTCCTTGTCGAATGGAACCCCTGTAAAGAGTTGGCAACATGAACAGTTGCACCAGAATTAATCCACCAAGTAGATCTAGTAAACTTTTCATATAGAGATTCATTAACAAAAGAAACTATATCTTTACCATTTTTGGCCATGATGTACTTCAGCCAAATTGGGCGGTCCTTCTTGTAGTGGCCAGGCTTTTTACAGTGATGGCACTGGTCTTTCTCCCCAGGGGTGGACTGGTGATGCTGGTACTGGTGCTGCATTGGACCCTTGCCATGTGGCTTGGAGGGTGAGCCACCATGGTTGCCGTTTGTGAAGCCTCTCTTCCTATTGTCCTTCACAAAGTTCAGGGAACCGCCGTGAAGGGCCTTCAGCCTTTCCTCTTCTTGGGAGCACATCCCAATGGTCTTTTCTATGTCCCACTTTTCAGGGGACATATTATAGTTTATTACAAAATTTTCGAAAGGCTGTGGAAGTGAGGCCATCACAAGGTGCACCAAGGGTGCTGGCTTTAGCTCGAGGTCCTCATCCATGGGCTTGAGCTTCGCTGCCATGTTTGACATCCTCAAGATGTGCTCTCTTATTCCGTGGGGTCCCCCCGTATACTTTTCAGTCACCAGCTGCTTTAACAGCTGGGTCGCATACATCTTTGAAGAGCCAGTAAACTGGCTCTTTATCTTGGCGAGATACTCGCCCACGGTAGCACACTCTCCAATTGAGCCCACTATTGCGTTCTCAATTGTGTTCTTTACGAAGGCCAAACACTTCTTGTTGGCGTTCACCCATTTCTGGTTATCAGTCGAGTAGGCCACCTCCAATGGAGCATGGTCCCTCTTCCTTTTCTCAAACTCAGCACTTTCCTCACCATCTCCCCTGACTGGGTCAGCGGGCTTGACTGGTTGCTTGGTGTCAACCACCCAATCCACTTCGGCGCATACGAACGCCAAATCAACTTTCTTCCTCCATTCGGAGTAGTTGTCCCCCCTTAGCAGCGGGATGTCCTTCAAATAGGCCATGAGGTTGAGACCTCCTGTAAACCACAAAAGATGTGAGATCACCAAGGAAAACAACTGTATGCATTAATTCAACGTTGGTATAAATTATGCATGCAATTGTTTGTGCTATTTAAAATTACATCACCGTTGGGCAGAAATAAAGTTAAATGCACCTTTAATGCTCAAGGAAAAACGATCATGGTCATGTTTATTAATAACGTTGGTCAATTAATAACATGAGACATAATCATCTTTAATTACTTTGTCATATCTTTATTTCAAAATTTAAACAACTTTGTTGCATCATTGCAATTTAAAACATACATTTGCAGCGGAAACTTAATAATAACTTTCTTTATACTTTGAACTTTACAGAAAAAAATCTGCCTTTAAAATATTCTCTAGTCAAAATATACTTGCAATAAGATGACTAGAGAAAACTATGCAAAAAATGCTAAAAAACCTTAAGCAAAACTATTAAAACAGCTCTATAAAAAAT
Source organism: Avena sativa (assembly GCA_916181665.1). Taxonomy (NCBI): domain Eukaryota; kingdom Viridiplantae; phylum Streptophyta; class Magnoliopsida; order Poales; family Poaceae; genus Avena; species Avena sativa. The sequence goes on from OV702281.1 coordinate 40,623,678, forward strand.
AAAACAGAAAAACTATTTAAAAACCGGCCTACTGGGCCAACTTTGTGGGCAGCGCGCAGCGGCCCAAGGCGGCCTGGCGGCTCCCGCGCCTGGCTGCCGCCCACGCGCGCGCCAGCGCCCGCACGCCCCGCGGCCCATAGGCGCGGCCCAGCAGCGCCCGCCCCCGGCCAGCACGCTTGGCCCAGCAAGCTCGGCCTGCCCGGCCCGGCACCGCCCGCGCCGCCCGCGGGGCTCGATCCTGGCCATTCGCCCGCCTAACCTAGATCCGACGGCCGGCCGTCCTCTTCGGAGGTATAAAGGGACCACCCGCCGCCCCCCCTAAACCTAATCCCCATTCTCCCCCTCACCGCCCCCGCGTGCCCACCGTGGCGGCGCCGCGTCCCACGCGCGGCTGCCCCGCGTGGACACCGCGTCCACCCCGCGCCCTCGAGCTCACCTGCGCGTCCACCCCGCGTGGACGCCGCGTCCCTCGCGCGGCTACGCCGGCGGCGGCGAGTCGGGCTCAACCGCGTCGGGCGCGTCTCCCGTTAGGCCGAGGTGAGGTGAGGTGGCCGCCGGTCGGCGCGCCCCTCCCTCTCCAACTGCTCCGGCGGCGCACTCGAGCCCCGAGGCGAGGAGGCCGAGCCCCTTGTGGCATCCCGCAAAACCACTACTAGAAAATCGCGTTGATTTTTGTGCATTGCATCATCATGACCGCATGCTCATGTCATCATGCCACATTGCATTTGAGCATCGTCATCATCTTGCATTTGCTTGCATAAAACTATTTGCAGAAAAACCTATTTTGTGTTTTCTAAAACTTCCCGTCTTTGTTCAAACACAAAACCCGGGTCGCCGGAATATTTTGTTTTGTCTACTATCGGTTTGCAAAAGCCCGGTTTGAAATAAATAAAATATTTAATTATTTTAGTGGGGCTGTCGAACGGGCCGATTCGACCCGAACGACCACCCCCAGAAATAAAATCGGTCTACCTCAAAAATCCCTAGTCTACCCAATCTATTCTACCCAGCCCCTCTCCACCTCACCCTGGCCAATCACCATATGCCACCTCACCTTTTTCCCTTCCCCTCCCAACCCCGGCGACCACCCTCTCCCCCCCTGGCCCACGCGCCAGCCACACCCCCACCAGCCCGCCGCCTGGTCCCACTCGTCGGCCACTCTCCCCACTCACCGCCAGCGGGCCCCACCCCGTCACCCCTCCGGCCCACTCCCTCTCTTTCCTCCCCCACTTCCCCCTGGTCAACTCTCTCCTCCTTCTTCCTCCTCTGTCTCTCCCTCTGCTCCATCCCGACAACCCCGCGCGCGCCCGCCTCTCCCCTCTCCGGCGCCGGACCTCCCCTCGCCGGCGACCCCGTCGCCTCCCCGCGGCCGCCCCGCCTCCTCCGCGCCCCGCTCTCCCTCCTCCTCCTCCCGCCCGCTCCCGCCTCCGGCCGCGCGTCCCCGCCGCTCCTCCCCGCCGCCTGCGCCTCGCCCCGGCCGGCTACCTCCTCCCCCACCGCCGTTCGCCGCTCCTCCAGACGCCGCGCCCTCCGCTCCTCCCTCCTCGCCGGCCCTGCGCGTCGTCGCCGCCTCTCCCTGTCTGCCCCGCCGCGCGCCCCGTCGGCCCCTCCTCCGTTCGCCGCTCGTCCTCTCCTCGCCGGCCCGGCGCGCTCCCCGCGGCCGCCCCACCTCGTCCTCCGCCCGCGCCCCGGCGCCCCCTCAACCTCCACCGTCGCTCGACCCCGAGCTCGCCCCGGCTCGGCTCCCCTCCCCCTCGGCCGAACCCGCCGCCCCCGGCCCTCCTCTCGGCCCGCTTCCGCCGCGTCGCCCGCCCCAAGCTCCGCCACGCCTCGCCCCGTCCCAAGCCGCCTCTGGGCGCATCCTTGGCGCCGTCCTCTGCCTCGCTGCATCCCGAGCCCTCCGTCGCCTCGTTCCCTGCAGGTCGCGTCGTCGCCCTGGCCGCCTTGCATCGCTGCAACCTCCCGTCCCTGTGACCCCACGCCAGTGCCTCTCCGAGGCCCTATGTGTTCCCTGTAGTGTCTTTGGATGTGGAGAAGTGTGGTGTGGAAGTGGTGATGATGTTAAGCTGTGGCTCGATGTCGTGCCGTGTTGATGTTGCGAAGGCATGAGGAGATTCTTGTTCAAGGTCATCAAGACTCCGATAAGATGGGAGTACCTAGACGCCCAAGATCGCCACCGACAATGGTCGGAACCCAAGCGCTCCGTCCCGGAATCTGGAGACCGAACCCGATAACCGCCAAGATCGTCGACACGGTTACGACATGAACTTCCGCTCGGCAACGCCAAGTGCTCCTTCCCGGACCCGAAGACCATCGGCCAAGTTCACCACCGACAACAGACGGACTACAAGTTCTACTTCACGGATACCAAGCGACAAGATCTACTACCCCGATCCGAAGACCCTAAATCCCGGAGTCCGAGAACGTTTCCGTCGAACCCTGGACCCTGAGGCCGAACCCCGAAAACCCCGGACCCCGGAACCAAGATCGCCGAACCCTAATGTGTGACCCCTTTTCTCGAACCCTATTTTATAAATTGTCAACTATATAAATTGTTGCATTAAATCATTCTTTTCGCATGCACATTGTCATGTGGTTTGGGGGCCTTATGCCGATTCACCTCTAATTAAATATGGGGCCCATATGCGGGCAAATCGAGTCTTATATTGGCCTCATTTAAACTCGTGTAGCGAACCGGTAACTTATCTTGCCTTGTTATTACAACATTTAAATTGCGGGGTAGTTAAATAACTTGAACCAATTAATTAATTGCCGGGACCCCGGTTCCACTTAATATTGCCCAATTGCATCGCATCTTTGCCATGCCATACATCATACATGCATCATGCCCGATCTTCTGCCGTTGTATTAAATATTGCATCCGGTGTTTCTTCTAGTGTTTTGGTTCTTCGCGGATAAGGCCGTTGAGTTGATGCGAGTACCGACCCGATCTTCGGTTGAACCTTCGGCAATGTTTTCAGGCGAGCATCTTCCCCTTTCTACCTATCTTACTTTTATAGTATTTATTCCCTCCTGTTGATCTATTGCTATCTGTGTTGCGATGCTCTAGTTTCGTACCCGTGATATCCCTTGCAGCCTTATATTGCCTTGGACACATCCTATTACCTGTTGTTTGGTAGATAGTTGGACTTGCGCGTCGTAGTCGCTTGCTCAAGTGCTGTTGCGTGTCGTCAAGTACCACAGTTGTTGGAGAATTGCCGCCCGTTCAATGTTGGAGATGATCATGGTTTATTTATGGCTCACTTTAATTATTGTTTAACCACTAAAATTGAAGTAAGTAAGCAGAGGCATCGGTGGGTGATAGATAATATTTGGTTTCCGACCGCCCACTTGTGTCCCGTAGGACCCCGAGTGCTTGATACCTGTTCCTTGATTTATCGCGCTATCCACATACGGGGAATTATGGGCCCCCCTGAGCCAGAGCTTGATTCCGTCTTATTTCTTGGGGCCACAAACTAGTTTGAGGTTTTATTTACGATCCTGTACTTATGCCATGCTTTACTGCTTTATTTACGATTGTGCGAGGAGCACACTGTACTGTTTAGGTAAGCGGAATGTTTTCGCGGTATCGACAAGCCCAGTTTTGGGTTCCCAGTCGTTTACAGCCATTGTCGCAAACCTTGAGTCCGTCTCGGAGTCAGCTAGCTTCGTTGCGGGTCTACTCAATGGGGTGGCCCCCTGAAATATTTCTGAATCCTGTGATTGCTTTGTCGTGAAGGCCTCGTTGGGTTTTGATTTGGTTTTTCCGAGGTTGATCGAGTGTGTGTTGCTATTTGTGCACCCCGGCCGGGTAAAACTTTCTGAAAGCCGTGTCCGCGGTTATGGACGACTTGGAGCACAGTATCTCGATCATAGACAACTATAACTAAAGTAGTGCTATAAATTTGACTTTATAATGACTAGTAATCAGCTTCACTATAATGGAATGGCTGAATAAAACTGCCAACAATTGCTTGTTTGAGTTGTCGCTTGCGACCATTGTACCTGACTAGTAAGTATTGCAACTACAACGGAATGGTTAAATAAAAGTACCAACAACTGCTGGGTTTTGGGTTATCTCATGCTAATTGTATCTGACTAGTAAGTGTCGCAACTACAACGGAATGATTAACTAAAACGGCCCACTGCTTATTTTATCAGGATGATTATCTATACCTGACTAGTAATTGCTGCAACGATAACTGAATAAATAAAACTGCCAACTGTGTGAGTTCCTCGGTGGACTTCCTCGATTGGTCTCGAGGGGGAAACACCAGGATGGGTTTGTTTGGTGGTAATGCCAGGTTGGTTCCGAGTAGGTCTTTCTTATCCCTCTCTGATCGCTGAATTCTATAGGTTGTATCGAGTCTCTATAGGTTGTTTAGTGCATGCTGCCGCTGCCGCTTCAGTCCACCATACCTTTGTAGGCGAGGACCGCCGAATTCTAGTCTCGCCGTGTACTGGCCTCAGTACTGACGCTCCTCTTTTTCCTTTGCCCTTTGTCGGCACCCCTTTTGTTTAAGCAGGTTTTTAGATCGACGTCGTTAGCAGGGTTACCCTTCCGGCTTGGCCTGGGCAGGGTTATGGACGCCATTGATTATTCTTCAGGGCTCTTAGCCCCATTTGCATCTTGTCCGTAGTCGGACGCTCTATCGTTTCAAGGTGATTTGGATCTTTGTATGTTATATCTGTATTCTTGACTCATGGAGTCGTGTTGTATATATAGCTATTCTGTGGGTCCCATAGAGGACTGTTGTGTAATGTTATTACTTCGTTTTCCACCCGCACGAAAGTGCCTGGTGGGCACCTTTGAATCGTTTCTATGCGGGTTTGGCGGGTTTCGCTAAAACTTGCATAGGTCCGATTCTGAGGGTGTTACACCCCTCCCACGGCGAGGTGGCCGCGCCCCTCCCACGGCGAGGCGGCCGAGCACCTCCCGCGGCGAGGCGGCCGAGCCCCTCCCGTGGCGAGGTGGCCGCGCCCCTGCCTCAGGTGTGCCCGCCGCCGAGGCGAGGCGGCCGCCTCTCGGCGAGCCCCTCCCTCTGGCTGAGCGGCTTGGTCCGCCCGAGTACAAGGCGAGGTGGCCGCGTCTGCCGCGCGCCCCTCCCTTCTCTGTTTGCTCCGGTGAGCCATGGCCCCCCCGCCCTCCTTGCCGGCGGTGCGTCCACCCGAGGATGGGCGCACCACTGTCAAGAGGGGTGGCGGTGGAGCCTCTAGCGCTGCCGTGGAGCCCCCTTTTTTGTTACTTTGTCTATGGGGAAACGGCGGCGCCCCCTCCTTTGCTCCTTGCCGATGTGTGCATCCTCCCAAGGGTGGGTGCACCGTCGTCAAGTGGCTGAGGTGTGGGGCAAAACTTTTCTTTGGGGATCTATGGGGTTCGAACTTCCGTTCGGGATCTTTTGGGGTTTTAGATCTAGGGTTTTGCTTTGCCCCGAAGGGTGTGTTCTTCTTCTAGATGTCTCCACAATGGATGCCCATCTAGATCGAGAGGAACGGTGCGGCCGTAGGGCAGGCGCACTTTGGATCTATTTCTTTTCCTTTTGGACTCTTGCTTTCTACAAATGCACTGAAAAATCTAGCAACTAAAACTCGCTCTGATACCAATGTTAAAACCATCTTTACAAAGGATCTAGTCTAGATCTAACAGTAGCACTATACATCACCTTTGTAGATCGAGAACAGAGAGAGAGAGAGAGAGAGAGAGAAAGAGAACCGAGATGAACTCTACCTGCTCCCTGGCTCGACAGACATGAGCCAGAGGGAATGCCCGAGCTGGTGCCGGAGCTAGAACCTCCGTCATTGGCCATGGGTGGAAAGGGGTTGAGTGTGGCGGCGGTGGAGCTTCCCGTCGGCGCAGCGCTTAGCCTAGATCGGATAGGGTTTGTAGGTGGGGCGGCTAGGGCACGTCTGACCTCGTGAGTCGTGCTGCCGGCTCCCCACCACTTTATATAGCGCTGGCGACAGGGGCCCACCAACCAGATAAGGTTGGGCGCCCCCGATCAGGGCGCAGTTAGGGGCGTGCTGGGCCATTGGGCCCAGTCACGTTGAGATCTATCTAACACTTTTCATCAGTTCGGATTTTTGGTTGCGTTGGCTAGTGCATGAAGCTTGACATGGTATTAGAGCCTAAGGTCTCGAGTTCTAGTTCTGGCTTTCGCAATTTATCCTAAAATTGTTGTTGACCCCTCTATATCCACGTATAGGTCTCTTAAGTCATACATGAGTTTCGCGCGCCGTCGCTCTCTTCCGGTTGCACGTGCTGACTTCTTTCCGTCACACGTGAGAGGGGGTTTTAAAGTGCATAAGTGGATTGCACTAGCCATTTCCATCAGTTCGGACTTTTGGTTGCGTTGGCTAGTGCATGAAGCTTACATGGTATCAGAGACTAAGGTCTCGAGTTCGAGTCCTGGCTTTCGCAATTTATCCTAAAATTGTTGTTAACTCCTCTGTGTCCACGTATAAGCCTCTTGAGTCATACGTGAGTTTCGCGCGCCGTTGCTCTCTTCCGGCTGCACATGCTGACTTCTCCACGTCACACGTGAGAGAGGGTGTTGAAGTATATAAGTGGATCGCACTAGCTCTTTCCATCAGTTCAGACTTTTGGTTGCTCACGTGTGACGTGGAGAAGTCAGCACGTGCAGCCGGAAGAGAGCAACGACGCGCGAAACTCAGGTATGACTCAAGAGGCCTATACGTGGACACGCCAAGATCTTTGTTGCCCTGAAGATATTTTAGAATATTCTTCACACCAACCCAATGCCTTTTTATTGGCGATGCGCTGTATCTAACCAAGAGATTAACTGCAAACGATATATCAGATCTCGTGCAGTTTGCAAGATACATTAGTGTACCAATTGCACTAAGATATGTGAACTCAGGTCCCAATATCTCCTCATCGTCATCCTTAGGTCTAAAAGGGTCTTTATCTCTATCAAGAGACCTAACAACCATAGGTGTTTTAGACGGGTATGATTTATCCATATTGAATTTCTCCAATATCTTTTGGATGTAAGCAGACTGGTGAACTAATATTCCTAAAGAAATATGTTCAAGTTGCAAACCGAGACAAAATTTGGTCTTACCCAAATCTTTCATCTCAAATTCCGTCTTCAGATGATTACTAGCCTCATTTATCTCTTGTGTAGTACCAATGATATTCAAATCATCCACATACACAGAGATTATACAAAATCCATCAGTAGATTTCTTGATGAACACACATGGACAATCATCATCATTTAAGTACCCTTTCTGCAAAAGGAACTCATTTAGTCGGTTATACCACATTCTATCCGACTGTTTCAAGCCGTATAACAATCTCTGTAGCTTTACGCAATACATTTTGCGATCAGCCTTTGGATCTGGAATCTTCATTCCCTCAGGGACTTTCATGTAGATATCCGTATCCAGCGACCCATATAAATATGCGGTCACCACATCCATCAATTGGATATACAAATTCATTTGCACTTCCAGCGATATTAAGTATCGGAACATGATTCCACTCATCACGGGAGAATATGTTTCATCATAATCGATGCCAGGTTTCTGTATAAACCCTTGTGCTACAAGCCTCGTCTTATATCTCACCACCTCATTGTTTTCGTTCCTCTTTCGAACAAAAACCCATTTCGCCCGTACGGGAAAAACGTGCTGAGAAGTAGGTATCTTCTATATATAAATAGGAGTCCCCCACTACCTCATTTTCCAGCCCTCTCCTGCGTCCACGTCACCCTATATTCATGCAGGCGTTGCCCTCTTTTCGCTCCGTCCATCTACCTTATTTTCTCGTATTGTTTGTACGTGCGTGGGCTGGGAATTTCTGCGTGGGCTTGACGAGCCGCCCCACCATGTGATTTCCTAGCTTGGGCTGGACGCCTGGACGAGAGGTCCTCTCCATGGGCTGCACCTGCTTGGCTGGACGAGATGCTCGCCTTTCCTCCTTCCTCCTGTAAAAAAATCCAACCGCCGTTCTGTTCCTTGCTGGTGCACTCTGCCGCCGCTTTCAACTACTTCGTGGCCATGAAACCTCCGAGTGCGACCTATGGCCTCCTCGCCACAAATGCTCTTGAAACCCATATGCCATGGCGCCTAGCATTCTTCAATCATCATCGCCCTATAAATACACAATAAATTGCTCTGCACGGTTGAACTGATCCATAGCCGCCTCCATGTTTAAAAAGCTTTATGTGTTGCCATGGACATCCAGCGACCTCGCATGTTTGCTTCGCCATCTTTAGCACCAGTCTCCACTCAGGTAGTGCTTTCTCAAGATTTTTATTCTCTATTTCTTATTATCCCATCACTCATGTTTGTCAATCTGTTAGGTTGCGCTACGGCTCTAAAGATGCTCGACATTTAGAGTGCTCGAGATTTAATTTGATTTTCATTCGATTCTGCTTGCTGCTCACTCAAATCCTGCAGATTTAATTGAATTTCAATAATTCTAAGTAATGGAGGCTATCAAGAAGTGTATGGCCAGGCTGCTGGATAACAGTCTGCGTGCGTGCCCATGTTTATGTTGGTGTGACATCCTCCAGATCAACTATTCCAGGTGATTATTTCACAATATTTGTAATGATAGTTTGTTTCTCTGTCGACTGCAAATATTTTCCACTCCTGTATATTTTCTCTAATAGATTCTTCCATTTGCTGGAGTTGTATTTTTGGAAGATTGGCCTGCAGTGTTGGATTTCATAGTTTCCCAGGCCGAGATATCAGATTTATCACACATATGGCATTCATTTCTCTGGAGCTTTTTCCATTGATTGGGGATGTTCTCCCACTATGATTTTGGAAAGCGTGTCCTGTTGTAATTGGTTTTTGGGGTTTGCAAACTGAGCTATCAGATGTATCTCATATCAGGTAATACTGTATTAGTGTAGATTCCAGAAAGATTATGCATCATCAGTGCAATATGTTGTGTGCTAACCAGTCGCAAGATTTCCCAAGAGTTACCTTAGGTATTTTTCCTGAAAATTTATGTCAACAAGAAGGTGTATCTTATATTTTCAGCAGACTGTCCCATTGAGAATTTCTTGATGTAAAGCATGACATAGGGGAGATCAATGCCGCGGAGAAAAGATGCACTTGATAAATAAGCTGATGTAAAATTTAGTCCTAGATGTTTCCTTGATTTTCTATTTTACTGTGTAAAAAGTAAAATTAATATATACTAACATATTGTTTTAGATTATGCTGACATTGCCATATAAAAAGGATGCAAGTTAACAACTACAAAATTTCTATGCTTATTTTTGTTATGCTATATGTAGCAGTTCATATCTTATTTCAGTGGGAAATATTATTTGCTTAGCTAGAACATATGATAGGCAGATACCAATTTTTACAGACCGTCCTAGGCTACCCATCCATATCTGTATCCTATATACTTCAAAAAGAGTGTATTGGGAGCTCATCTTTGACCCTTATATGATTCCTCTGTGTCCTGTTCGTTTTCAGTTTGTTATCCGTTCAGTTTTTTTTGCCAAGATGAGGAGACATGCTTGATAATAAGCAAGAATGATTTCCTTCCCCTTTTTTATTGTGTTGTGATCAATGCTTTTTCGTCAATGCCATATTACTATCATATACACTTAGTAATCTTACAAATTAATTTTTCTTATTTTATTGGGCCTATATATGATGGTTCAAGTAATTTTGCCAGTGAAATATTTTTGTTTCTCTAGAAGTAGGATAGCCTATTAATATTTTGAAACCATAGTGATATACCTTGAGGTCTATTTAATATGCTTAAGAAAAATAAAATGTTGAATTTTTTTAACCGCAGTATTTCCTAGATGAGACAAATTTTGGTTTCTATGTTTAGTACTAAAAGACATAATTTAATGATACCATGTACTGTGCCAATTGAACTTGGACAGAAAACAAAGAAGCAGGCTGAGCAGTGATTGTATGGCACTAGCATCTACCTAACGGGTTGCCAAAGTTCAGCAAGTAAAGACGAGTTACAAACTTAGCATCAATCGTTGAATGCTTCAAATAGAAACTAAAAGACGAGATCCTCTCCGACCAGAAGCAAAGCTCACATTTGGAAGCTTATTCAATCTTTGTGCAATATTTTTTAATACATTGGTAAGTTATCTTGGTCATGAACGTATGACTACATCCTCTCGAGCCCAGTTTCAGTGTATTGTCTGCAGGCAAATCCATATGTTCCCGCGCATGCTCCATCTTACTGAGGCTACTGAAGTTGCATGCATATGTCAATGTTTAGCTAACTACAAAAAATATTAGAGGTTGTACAGCTAAACCTGCATTAACTGAATCCAAGCTCTTTGGGACCTCTTGGCTTGAACAGAAATACTGCAATAATACCTTGCGTAAGTTGCAATTGAAATAAATCTCATAGCAACAATGCTAATATTTTCCTTTATTGATATTAATAAATATATCTAACTATTTCCGCGGTAACGCGCGGGGTATCATCTAGTTACTTTAGTAAATACCCCCTCTCTTGGTAAGCGAGCGCAATTCATCCTCAATTGCAACCATCCATTTGGACCAGTCCGAGCGTTTCATACACTCTGCCATGGTCTTAGGTTCACGGTCCAATGCCAGGTCATCTGCAATCTTTGAGGAAAAAAATATGTCGACAGTTGTAGAACGATTCTCCTGATTCAATATAGTTTGTGAAAATTTCTTTATACCTTCAGACTCATCGTGATTTCCCTCAATTATTGAATCGAGGTGTTCCAATGTCCTAGCACCTATATTTGTGTGCGCACTTGTGCTGGGCCCTAGATGATGAACATCCTTTAGGTGTATTTCTTCAATACTTGGTTGAACGTCAACCCGTGGTTGACCTACATTTACTATTTGAGAGATTCTCATTCCCCGCGGACGCTTCTAAGAAGCCTTGTCCTTTTTGTCCAGATTTCTTCCTCTCTTGGGCAGTTGAGTGGTCTTTGCTATCTCAACTCTCTCTGGGACGTTCATAGCGGGAACATGAGATTTAGTGACACCTTTATAGTCAGTAAATGCATCTGGCAGATTATTTACAATATTTTGCAAATTTATGATCCTCTAAACCTCCAGTTCAGATTCGTTCGTACGTGGATCTAAAGACTGAATGCCTTCAACATTCCAATCTATTTCCCGGCATTCTTTGTGGTCCTTTTCTCCCCCTAATGCCGGAAAATTATCCTCATCGAAGATGCAATCAGCGTACCGGGCTGTGAAGAGATCCCCTGTTAGAGGCTCCAAGTACTTTATAATCGACGGAGAAGTGTACCCCACATAAATACCCATCTTTCTATATGGACCCATCGATGTACGCTGAGGTGGTGATATCGGCACGTACACAGCACAACCGAATCTTTGAAGGTGAAAAATACTTGGTTGATTTTCATGTATGCAGCTGATCGAATTTGTATCAATTCTGCGGCATGTAACACCGCATGTCCCGACATGAAGTTGGGAGATTACAATTCTGTAGGAGCGGTCTTGCTATCAACTTGATCCTCTTGATAAGTGATTCCGCAAGAACATTTTGTGTGTGTATTCATGCTGGGCATTCGGGTCCACCCGAATTTTCGGGTCGGGTAATTCGGGTTAAGGCCAATTCAGTTTCCAGGAAATGTCACCCGAAAACCCTGGGAAAAATGTCCTACCCGACATTTCGGGTACCCGGAATTTCGGGTTCGGGTCCGGGTAATCCCGAAATACCCGACATTCAGAGAACCATTTCAGACTGTACAGTATAAAGTATATTTCGACAGCAATTCTGCACCATTTCGACACCATAACAACAAATAAAGAATATATGACACAAAACACGGTACAATGACAGTAATGTGCAACAATTCGGCACCATTTTGACAAGTTCATATCCACGCAATACAATTCATGACAGATATGCAAACAGACTAATATAGACATAAAAGCACAGCTCATCAAAAGCAAAAGGCTCAGTAGCTCACTACCATTCACAATTTCACATTGGACAAGTTCGACCATATAAAGTTATAAACTAGAAAGCTCAGTAGCTCACTGCCAAGTGCCAAGTGCCACCGATGCTTGCAAGCAAGTCCAAGTTGCTGCACATTGCACAAGTTAAAATGTCATCTCATTAGTCATTACTCATTATTCATTACTATCTACAGAACTACATGTACATGCTTGTTTTTTGCCTGTTCTTTCTAGTGAAGATAATTCTTTTACCTCAAGGTTTGGAGATGGACTAGCTTACTACAGATTTAGAAGAGCATGCCTTGTCACTCTTGCCTTTTCCTTTGACACCGAATTCTTCTATCAACTCTACAAACAAGTCAACACGCATGCAGCGAGCAAAAAGTTAGACATTATTGGAATGAATGCATGATGCAATGAGAGTAGAAGAAGTATTGTCAGACAATTTTTTTACCCTTTTCCAACTTAGCTAATTCCTCCATATTCTCCTGGATGTCAATAGGAGTAGACCTTCGTAGCCAATCTTGTCCGCACACAAGAGCTTGCAACATGAATGGAGTAAGTGAGGTTCGGAAGTCATCCAATACACGCCCAGCTGTGCTGAAAGCTGACTCCGAAGCTACCGAAGATATGGGTATGGCAAGCACATCACGTGCCAAAGGCCCCAAAACAGGAAAGCGAGCTGCATTCAGCCTCCACCAACCTAGAATGTCAAACTTGCCTTCAGTAGACTCGCAAGCTTCAGCAAGATACTTCTCAAGTTCAGTCTAGGTGTTAGAACTTGTACCATTGTTCATCTTCAGCTTCTTGGCAATTCTGTCCTTCAACATGCTTCCTCTCCCCACTTTTGCCACACTTGGGTCATGCGCAACCACTTCAGATGTTCCTTCAACTTCACTTGGAGCATACTTCTTCCTATACTCCTCAAACAAGTCAAGTAGACAGGTGTTAACAGCTGTCCAAACAAGCTGTCCACTTTCTTGTCCAAAAATTTCTTCAATGACAGCCTTAGTGTATTCAGATAATTTGTATCTTGGATCTAGAACTGCTGCAATAAAGATCAACAAGTTAATATTCTCCTTTTCCTTTACCTTCTCTTTTCCTTTTGTCTTCTTGCCCTTTTTAATCTGCACTTCACTCTCCAATTCATTTGTACTTTCCTTGGTGTTGACGTGCCAAACGCCCCAATATTTGTTAAATTTGTCCCTCATTCTTTCACCCATTGTCACTTGCAAAGCGTCTTCACTTTCAAGCCAACTTGAAATCAACAACCGAACTTCTGCAATCTCATGAAAGAAAGTATGGATAGTGACACTCAAATTAGCAGATACACGAGTTGTGATATCAAAGAAGTGACCCAGAAATTCTTCCATCTTCTTGGAATTCTCCCAATCGGTTTCATCCGGGTATCCAAAGCCATCATTCTCTTCAGATAGAGCATATCTATAGCTGAAATCCTCATCGGCCAACCTCATGAAGACCTTCTCATACACATTGGCAGCTCGAAGCATTATGTAGGTGGAGTTCCACCTAGTTGGGACATCATTCTTTAGAAATACCTTGCTGTCCACTTTCTCTTCTTCTACAATTTCCTTGAACTTCCCCAATCTAGTGCCACCAGCTCTAATGTATCTAATAGCTCCTCTTACTTTCTTCACTGAGGGGGCGACTTCCTTTATGCCAATGCCATCATGCACAACAAGGTTGAGGATATGTGAACTACACCTCATGTGCATATGCTTCCCCTTTGCTACGGTGCTGCCGGGTGTCTTGTTCAGCTGCCTCCTCACATACACGATACCACCATCATTGGCGCTTGCATTGTCAACAGTGATGGTCATAACTCTCTCGAGACCCCATTCAGCCAGACATTTCATCAAGTTCTTTCCAATATCTTCACCTTTGTGCCCTTTTATCAAGAAGAAGTTTATGACTTTCTTATGTAGATTCCAACTCTCATCAATAAAGCTTGATGTCACTGTCATGTATCCATCTTGCTGCTGAGATGTCCAGCAATCTGTTGTTAGGCATACCATTTGACACGAATCTTTGAAGAACTTTTTGAGCACAGCTTTCTCTTTGAAGTAACAGGCCACCGCATCTCTTGTGGTGGTTCTTCTAGATGGAACATTGAATCTTGGGCAGGCTTTGGCCATAAATTTCCTAAATCCTGCCTTCTCACCAAAAGCAAAAGGCAGCTCATCTTCAATGATCATCTCAGTAAAGGCCTTCCTAATAGCTTCGGGGTCAAACTTATGATTACCAGGGGCTTCTCCTGGAGTTATTTGAAGCACGGCTTGAGCTGGATCTTTGTCATTCCTATGAGGATTACGCCTGCAAGCATAGAAGTGCTTCTTCAGAGATGATGTACCATACTGCTTTGATTCAGCCTTGATAGTACGAGAGCAATATTTGCATTTGCCAGCCTGCACAACATTAGCTTTATCCTTGATTTGCTCGAAGTGCTCCCACCAATCAGACCTTACAGCCATCTGCTTCCTTCCTTGTTTTGCAGTAGTTTCCTTCTCCTTCTCCAAATCAATGACCACATGTTCAGTTGCTTGCTGCTGTGACTGTGATTGTTGTGCTGCTGTTGTCGGTGAAACAAATGAAGAACGACCAGTTGATGGCTGTGAACTAGAGGTGACGACCAATTCATTTGATGTTGATGGATGTACATGATCAGTTTTCATTTCATCCACAGCCTTTTCAGGTTCATTCATCTACAAGGCAAGTATACAACAAACATTATTTGTTTTACTTGTACTGATGTTGGTACTAAAACTAAAACAGATTGTACTGATGTTGGTACTAAAACTAAAACATATCGATCAAGGATGCTACTAGCAGATCAGTGCAAGCTAGGGGTCTAGAACAAGTAGAGGAGGACAGAGGACTTACAGCAGCAGCAGTAGTAGATTCTTCGGTCCCCTTTGTTGAAGTTGAAGCCGAAGCCGTGGCTGATACTCCAGATCGGCAGAGCCGGCGACGAGCAGGTGAAGGTGCGGGTGCGGCGCAGCTCAGGCTAGTCGCAGGCGTCAGGCGTCCTCGCGTCCTCCCGTCCTCGCGTCCTCCAGTCACCTCCTCCCGTCCTCGCCTCGAGCTGGGGCGAGCCGGCGGCGTGAGGCGTTGGCGCCTGGCGCCGCTAGGGTACGGGCGTCGGCGGCCGGCGGGTCACGGGTGACGCCGTGACGGGGTGAGTGAGGATGTTCGATTTGGGTGGTGGAGTGGAACCGCTAGGCGGCTAGGGTTTGCGACTTTGCGTCGTGGGGACTGGGGTCTGGGGAGGTGTTAGTTGGGCTTGGGCCGAGCGGGAAGTTACTGGGCTAGGGAATGAGGGACTGCCAGGTTTCGGGCATTTCGGGCCTTTCGGGCCAAACGGGTACCCGTAGTTGATACCCGAGAAACCCTAACTAATTTCGGGTTTTCGGATCAGGCTCCCGAGGATTGTATCGGGTGTAACGGGTCCGGGTCAAACGGGTTCGGGGCTCGGGTTTCGGGTTTTATGCCCGGCATGAGTGTGTATATACAGTACAGAATGCTCCACAGTTATGCCCAAAACTAAGCAGTAATCATTGAATGCTCGTGAACTAAATTCAGTAGCATTATCCATTCTGATGATTTTATCCTATGTTCAGGATGATTAGCTCTCAATTTTATGATTTGAGTAATCAGCTTTGCAAATGCATTGCAAATTCGTGCTGATAACGTGTGAAGTATAGAATGCAAATGATTCCAACCATCTCTTATTTCATCGATGTTCAACATATTTATACAAGGGGAAGGGTTGCATCCGTTCGTGAGGGGTACAAGAGAAGTCGGTTTGCTACAAACCGACATAGATACAACTGGAGGATTATCTTTTTAAATAACTTATTTAATTAAATCCTAACATATCCCAAGTGCGACGTGTGTGCTGCACACGCGGATCCTCCTAGTTGCAGGTGGCGAATGACATGAGACGAACGAGCGTGTCGCCTGGTTCTGGTTAACTTCCAGCGTAAGTTTCAGCAAAGGATTTGCCAAGGACGACATGCCATAGTTCAGGAGCAGGTTTTGACAGCTTCTGCGGACACTAAAAATTATGAGGATTTCATATGCTTATCACCTGATCTGACCAAAAGGCCACCGGGTGCAATCTCATTCTTTGCATATTGATGGCCGGCCCATCGAAAGAGAAGAGGCAACAAAACAAGCTAGCTCGACGTGAGGTTCGAACTCTAGATAAAATATTTTGGTAGAACCATATATCGTTCTAGAAGA
Organism: Avena sativa; assembly: GCA_916181665.1. NCBI lineage: Eukaryota > Viridiplantae > Streptophyta > Magnoliopsida > Poales > Poaceae > Avena > Avena sativa. Next base: position 40,639,872 of record OV702281.1, read on the forward strand.
AACATGTTCTTTTCCAACCAGATTTTAGCTTCTTTACATTTCGCAGAGGAAATATCAAAGTATAGCATAAAATCTTGTCCTCCAATTCCGAAAAAACAGTACTTTTTGTTTAAATTGTAAAAAACCACCAATTTTAGGGAAGTTTGTGCGCTAAACAGCAGCCGGTGACAAATTGACATTGAAACTAACAAAGTGACCCCACCAACTTTGATAATGTGGCACCCGGAGACGGCGCTCGTACACGGTCGTCTGTATCCGTTACCGCTAGGTGTGGGGCCCACCCAGGGTTGATCGTGTTGTTGAACTGGTTTGGCCATTCTTCAGCTACTCGCACCCGCACTCCCCCCCCCCCCCCCACTGTGCACTCCCGCGATCGCTCGTTGCTGCCGGCGCCATCACTGCACCATTGCCGCCGACGTACCGCCTGCGCTGCCGAATGCTGTCGACACCGTGCCAAGCTGGAGTAAGATACGACACCACTCTCTTTCGTCATTAACTATAGTGTCAAATAAATAAATTACCTAGCATATAGAGCTAAGATACACCTATTATGAAAGGCCTAAATGCACTATAGTAAATTGTCAAGCTTCATACACTAGCAACGCAACCAAAATTCCGAACTGATGGAAATGGCTAGTGCAATCCACTTATACATTTCAACACCCCCTTTCACGTGTGACGGGGAGAAGTCAGCACGTGCAACCGGAAGAGAGCGACAACACACGAAACTCACGTATGACTCAAGAGGCCTATACGTGGACATAGAGGGGCCAACAGTAATTTTAGGAAAAATTGCGAAAGTCAGGATTCGAACTTAAGACCTTAGGCTCTGATACCATGTCAAGCTTCATGCACTAGCCAACGCAACAAAAGTCCGAACTGATGAAAATGGCTAGTGCAATCCACTTATACACTTCAACATAAATAAGGTGTACAAGTTGGAGACAAAATCTTTGTTTTTAGATCCATAATACTTTGAGCAATCTTATTTTGATTCCTGTTATATGATATTTTCGTTGAAAGTCATGAATTATGGCTTTGTTTCTTGGGTGGATTTTTAGGAGTGGCCAGATGCCCCGAGACATTATCAAGAATGACAAGCTCTTCAGAAATTTCTGCTTCTTCTCTCTTCCTCTTCAATTTCCTTACCAATTCTAGCTCATCGGCAATTGCTTTGTTCCTTACCAATTCTCGCGTAGGGAGGTTGCAGTCAAACTCATATCAGAGTAATCGTGCTTATAGACTGCCGCGCGTGCTCCCGTCAATTGGTCGTGACTGCCATCACGCCCTAGCATGCATGCACGCCCTGTCTCCAGTCAATGCAGCCATATGCTCACAGCACCGCGTTGAGCGACTAGACAGAGACGTAGGCGTGCCGTTAAATCCACCAATGCCGCGTTGAACTTCTGGAGCTGGCATGCTTGTGCCTGGCTTTCCCCACCCGGGGGTAACCCCCGACAATCGGGCACCCCCTCGGCCTCCCTCTTTGCCTATAAGAAGCCTCCAATGCCTAAAACCTAAGTACCCGATCAATATTCCACGAAACCGTCTGTAGTAGCCGCCACCATTGTCCCTAGATCGAGGGGGATCTGAAGCTCTTCCCGGCACCCTACTGGAGGGGAGATCATCCCGGAGGCCTTCTTCTTCATCATGCTAGCCTCCGGTATGAAGCGTGAGTAGTTCCACCTTGAACTATGGGTCCATATAGTAGCTAGATGGTTGTATCTCCTTCTTTGTGCTTTCATGTCTAGATCTTGTGAGCTCCGTTCATGATTAAGATCTCATCTATTTGTAATCATGCATGTTGTGTTTGCGGGGATCCGTTGGATATTGAGATTACTATGTCAGATTGATTAATGGTTTTGTCTTATTGATTCAATCATGTCTGTGTTGTTTGTGATCTTGCATGCTCTCCGTTGTTAGTAGCTATCTTAGCCAAGTAGTTGTTAGTGACTCCAAGAGGGGGTATTTATGCTCGATAGTGGATTTATGCCTTTATTTAATCTAAGGGAAGTGACAGAAATCTCTAAGGTTATAGATATGATGTTGCCACTAGGGAGAAAACAACGGTCTCTTGTTCATGAAACAATTGGATTGTTTACCTTACACACTTTGCTTAAAACAGTTGTCTACTACTTGCAACTTAATACTAGAGGGGGTTCGGATGATAACCCAAAGGTAGACTTCTAGTCATAGATGCAGTTCGATGACGGTCTATGTATCTTGTTGTATTGCCCAATCGAATCTCATAGGATCTTGATGTCTAGTATTGCATTGTTATGCCTTGCTCAGTCCTTCAATTGCCCTGCTGTAATTTGTTTACCCAGCATGCCATGTTTGTTTATCTAAGGAGAACACCTTTAGTGAACTATGGACCCCGGTCCAATCTTTATCACTGATACATCTTCCACTTTTACTGTTTACTTGCTGCAAACCACTGTTACCTTTCATACCATATAGTTAATCCTTTGTTACAGCAACCGGTGAGATTGACAACCTCACTGTTCGTTGGGGCAAAGACTTGAGTTTGTATTGTGTAGGTCTTCAAGTTGCTTGCAACAACTTTGAGACGTTTTCTTCCTCCTACTGGTTCGATAACCTCGGTTTCTTACTAAGAGAAGACTTGCTGCTGCGCTGCATCACACCTTGCTCTTGGGGTTTTCCGATGGAACGCTTCCACGTTGACAAAGCGCCATCACCCAGCAAGGACAGGGATAGAGAGCTCCGTCGAGAATTTGGAGTTTTTATTAGAGGACCACGTTGGAGAAGAACTAAAACAGTGAGAACGTTTTTGCAAAATGACCACTGTACTAGAGCCGTGTTCGTTAATTCGGACCGGAGGGAGTAGAACAAACATCTAGACGAAGGTAAAGGGATGGTGCGGTGGGTATTATATCTGGCATGGGGTACTATTGCTTTCTTTTCTGAAACGTACAGGCAAGGTGTGTGGTTTCATTTTTTGGCCGAGGGCTGGTTAGCGGCGTTCCAAAAAAAAACTCATCAGGGTAATCGTGCTTATAGACTGCCGCGCTCACTGCCATCACGCCCAGCATGCATGCACGCCCTGTCTCCAGTCAATGCAGCCATATGCTTGCAGCACCGCCGCGTTGAGCGACTGGGCAGAGACGTAGGCGCGCCGTTAAATCCACCAATGCCGCAATGCGCAGTGCCACGTGTCAGTACGACCACGTGGGGCAAGCCCACTGTCAGTGACTCCACGTTAGGGGTCCCTGTCCGCTCCTCTCTTCCTTTTTAAACACACGGTGCGGCACGTCCGGATTCAAGCTCATTTCTTTCTCCTCGCCACACTTAACACCGCCACCGAGCTGTGCCATGGCAACCACCACCACCACCACGTCCACGAGCAGCGCGCTGAGCCTGAAGCTGCTGGTGGACACCAAGGCGCAGCGCGTGCTGTTCGCGGAGGCGGGCAAGGACGCCGTCGACTTCCTCTTCTCCCTCCTCGCCCTGCCCGTCGGCACCACCGTCAAGCTGCTGCGCACGGAGTCCATGGTCGGCTGCGTCGGCAACCTCTACGCCAGCGTGGAGAAGCTCGACGGCACCTACGTCCAGCCCGGCGCCGCCAAGGACTCCGTCCTCAGCCCCACCGTCGTCTCCCCGGCGTCCAGCTCCCTCTTCCTCCTGCCGTCTTCTGGGCAGTCCAAGGAATTCTTCAAGTGCGGCCGCTGCTCCAGCTACTGCTACGTGTCGGACAGGAGCGGTACAAAGTGTCCATCCTGCTCCAGCGCGATGACCACGCCCCTGCAGTTCGTGCAACCCGCCTCTAAGAAATTTTACAAGTGCGGCGACTGTCCTAAAGGGGGCAGCTACGTGACCGACGCAAGCACCACCAAGTGTCCATCCTGCGGCAACACGATGAACTACTCAGTGTCGCTCGTGCCATCGTCGGCAGCGTCGGGAGATCAGGTGGTGGCGCAGGCGGCGGCCGCCGGCAGCGCGAAGGGGTTTGTGCAGGGCATCGTGACGTACACGGTGATGGACGACCTCACCGTGACGCCCATGTCATCCATCTCCAGCATCACGCTGCTCAACACCTTCGCCGTCAAGGACATCGCAGCGCTACAGGAGAAGACCGTGCAGCTCGGCTACAACGAGGTACTTGCTCTGTTTTTCTTTTTGTGAATGATCTTCCATTACTTGCTACTATCACATGAATATCTTTTCAATCTTTTATTAAGAATTCGTATCAACTGTGACGCTGTATCTTGTTGAACACAAAATTTGCAGGGATTGGAGATCCTGAAGGCGTCGCTGGAGTCCAAGACCGTCCTCACCGACGTTTTCCTTGCACAGAAGGCCCCCAGCCAGGCTTGAAGGCCGGTTCTGCGTCCAACCAGGGCTGGTCCTGAGATTTCGGGGGTCCAGGACGAAACTAAAATTTTGGGCCCCTTAGTATAATTTTTTATGTATATATAAGATGATAAAAAATTAAATATTTTAAGTATACTTTCAACTATAATACTTGTATAAAAATAACGGTGTTTACATGATACCTTAAAATGGAATCAATATCAATCTCGTCCACTAACTTCTTCTCGATGCATAGACTTGCCAAACCATTTAACCTCTCCTGAGATATTGTAGATCTCAAATAGTTCTTCAATAATTTCAACTTTAAAAAGCTTCTTTCAGCTGATGCAACAGTCACGGGCATAGTAAATAAGATCCGATAAGCGATAGAAATATTAGGATAACAATCCGCTTCTCTGACAAACTCAAAAAGCTCCATAGCAGACATTGAGATATTTGGCAAAGTGAACTTCATAACACTTAACTTAGAAATAAGTGCATTTAACTCAACATCACATATATCAGGTTCATCATCTTTACCAGGCCGAGTAAAAGTTTTTGCAAATGTAGTGCAATGTTCTTTCAGTTGAGAACCGTCCAATGCCTTCAAGGATGTCGAACTCATTAAAAACCCAAATATACTTTTAAATGACTGGAGTTCTTCAAATCTGTGCTTCAAAGATGTGGTCGCCATGTCGACCATAACCAAAAAATAGTTCACTTTAAAATCCTCCTCCGCTTGGAAGATTGCTTCCTCGCATTCAGTTTCATCAAATTGCTTTGTCCTAGAAGCATGACGCTTTACACGGAACGATTGCTCTACACCCATCTCAGATGCAATATCCTTGGCACTCCTCAAACCAGCAGCAAACCCTTCATTTCTATATGTTTGAAAGTAAGTGCGCATACTTTCTATTAGTTGTATTGTAGAATCAATGCACATGGATGCTGATTGCAACTTCTTGCTGACTGTGTTTACTGCAAATAAAATTTCATACCAGATAACCATACCAAATATAAATTCAAAGCTACCAAGAACTTTAAATAAATTTTTTGCATCACTCCTATCCTTTGCTTTCAGTATCAACATCTTCACTTAACTCAAGAAGAGCAGACCTTAGCTGAGGAGCTTGAAATCTAATTGCTTTCACACTTTTGATCCGACTCTCCCAACGAGTATTAGACAAAGACTTCACAGTTAAACCTTCTACGTGGTCAAGCAACACTTTCCATCTTTTGGTAGACCCCGAGAATAAAACATAGATCCGTTGCACGATACCAAAGAAAGAAACAGCCTTACCACAAGATTTAGCCATATCACAAAGAGTAAGATTAAGACTGTGGCAAGCACACGGCATATACAAAGCCCTTGGATTTACCTTAATCAACCTGTTCTGCACTCCTTTGTTCTTTCCTTTCATATTAGAGCCATTATCATAACCTTGACCCCTAATATCATCAATAAGAAGACCATATGACTTGATGGAATCAACCAATACCTTGAAAAGCCCTTCACCAGACGTGTCATTCACCACCAAGAAACCAAGAAAGTACTCCTCAACTTTTACCTCTGCATCAGAGGTATTAACACAGCGAACCAACAAACTCATTTGCTCTTGGTGACTCACATCTGGGGTATAATCAAGAATAACTGAGAAATATTTTGCCTTCTTAACCACCTTCAGAATAGTGTCTGTAATACTAGAAGCCATTAGTAAAATCAACTCATTCTGAATTTTGTGACTAAGATAATGATAATGAATCTCATTGCTTTGAATCCGTCTAATATGGTCTTGCATTACCATGTCAAATTCTGCAATCATCTCAACATAAGCTAAGAAATTACCATTATGATCATTGTAAAGCTGCTCATTGGATCCTCTAAACGCCAAACTGCGCTTACCAAGAAATTTCACAATGGCTCCATGCAGGCTTCTTAAGTAGTTTGGTCGTTTTGTATGAACATGTGCAATGGCTAGTTGGTCGACCCGTCTAGTTTAATCAGGTTGGTCTTTTGTGTGGGGAAGCATCGCCATCTGAAACATCTCTTTCGCTACATCATTTAGCACTATCGGTTGGCGTTGACTAGATTGTATTCCAGCTTAATTTGTCATTTTTACAGCTTGTTTGTGGTATTATCTGTCATTGCTTGTCTGAATTGCAGCGTTGCTATATCATCTTCTCTTGGTTCTGGTCATCCGGTTCTTTGCTTTTTATCTACTAGTAAGACCGCACGTGCAACACACGTTTCAACTAATACAAATTGCAATCATGATCATCTAAAAACTACAATATCAATCACAGTACAATTTTAAAATGACAGATTTATGGTTTGCAATGAGAAATCATGGAAACAATAACCCGTACATTTATGAAAAGAAAATGCAACAATAGGTATAGATAAAAAAATGTATAAAATAAGCAAATAAGAGTAAATTAGTTTAAAATTAAACCGTGAAAGAGTTTAAAAAAGATTGATCAAAGTGAATAAAAATACTTAACATGGGTTTCTTTACCTTTTGTATGACGCTACAAAACTTTAACCATGCCTACTCTTGTGTAAGCTACTGCTTCTATCCCGACTATTTGTCCCAAACATTCAATGTAGGAACAAATCTTCGTTTACTATTTATAGGACTAGAAGTGATGGAGCATCCAATATAAATATATATATATATATATCCGACGAAAATGTGTTATCATGTAGACATGACCTAAACAAACTTTGACCAACAAAAAAGTACTTTGGCGCTAGACCTACGGGTCCTATTGCCTAGGATTTTGTAACGCCCCCAATCGGGTCTATGCAGATCTCAGCGTTTCCCGTCAAAACCCGCATAGAAGCGATTCAAAGACGCCCACCAGACACTTTCGTGTGAGTGGGATTTGATTACAAGTAGTTACATCACAGTAGTTTACAACAAAGTCCACAAGAACTTATATATACAACAACAACTCAACGAGTCAAGAATACAAAAGATACAATACGAAGATACAACTCAAGAAGAAAACAAAATAATATCCGAGTACGGACAAGATCCAAATGAGACTAAGAGTCCTGAAGAATAACCAAGCGGTGTCCAACCCTACCCAGGCCAAACCTGAAGGGTAACCTTGCTAACGTCGTCAATCACATACTTGTCAAGCCAAAAGGGTGCCGACAAAGGGCAAAGGAAAACAGAAAGAGAGCGGTCAGTACTGAGACCAGTACAGGGCGAGACTAGAATTCGGCGGTCCTCGCCTACATAGGTATGGTGGGCTCAGCAACAGCAAAGCTTGCACTATATAACTTATAGAGACACGCTACAACTTCGGCTATTAGAGCGAGATAAGAGAGCGCTATGCGGTAACAATAATATAACACCAAACATAACCCATCCGAAGATTTCCTCCTCGAAGACCAGTCGAGGAAGTCCTCTTACAGAACACACACGGTGACAATTTTAGTTAAGCAGGTGTTTAGTTGATAAGGCTAATTACTAATCATATTATTAAAGGCAAAACATTAGTGGTGTTGTCTATGATCATGACACTGTACTTCCGAGGCGTCCATAACCGTGGACACACGGCTTCTCGAAAAGATTTACCCCTGCACTACTGTACCCAAACGCATGCTCAACCCATCAGGCAACATATTACGCGTGCCATCCGAATCTCACAACAAGAACTGTCCCATAACTACGCGCATATCCAGAGGCATCACCTACTGTGGGGAACCAACCAAGAGGTACGGTGATTCTCTAGGAAGGCACAACGTTTGCGCCTACTGGTGGATCGGGTCCTACGGGGTAACTTGTACACACCGTGGGTGCCGCCACCATGTACCGCGATTTATGTATGCAAGCCATGGCAATCCACCAAAACATCAAGTCTGAAGACATATCAACTCACCCATGTCTGAGGACATATTATGTGTATGCACCAAATGGAAAACCAATTTTGTAACCCTCTGGATATACGAATAGCACCGGTAGTTGAGAGGGGATCCCAGAGGCCCCCACGTTTGGTTAGCGCGATCAACTCAGAACTGGTATCGTAGAACGAACGGGTCCTAGGTCGGCTCAATCAGTTCCCAAAGGTGGTCCCCGCCGGGGCCTTATCATTAGGTGAAACCATAACCATAACCAACATCACCAATTTAATTATCTTATCACCATCAATATCCAAGTATCATGTTCCACCCGTATGAGAGCAAGACTAAGCATGCCTACGACTCGCAAGGACATACTAGCTACTCAAATAAGGCAATAGGATAACCACGACAATATAGTGGAGCAGGTAAATAAATGGATAGTACTAAAGCACCGACAATAAGGATAGCAAGAGATCAAAGAAAGGAAGTAAAGACTATAAATGCAAAATAGGTAGAAGGGGGGATACTCGCCTGATAACATTGTCGAAGGTTCACCCGAAAATCAGATCGACACTCGCATCAACTCATCGGCCTAGTCCGCGAAGAGGCAAAACACTAGAAGAGGCAACGGATGCAATATTTAATACTACGGTGGAAGATCGGGCATGATGCATGCATGATGTAGGACATGGCAAAGGTGTGATGCATTTAGGCAATATTAAGCGGAACGGGGTCCCGACAATTAATTAGGTGGTTTATGTTGTCTAGATATCCCGCAATTTAATGTTATATTAACAAGGCAAAATTATCCCATCGGTTCAATACATAAATTTAAATGGAGCCAATATTTGACTAGATTCGAACGCATATGGGCTCCATATTTAATTTAGGTGAATCGACAAAGTACCCCGGACAAATAAATATGTATGCGAGTATAAATAATTTAATATGCAACAAGTTTAATATGACAAATTATAAAATAAGGGCTCGGATAGAGGTCTTACGATTCGGATCGGAGAGACAAAAAGATGATCTTCGGAATAATTATTGAAGCGGTCGAAGTACTCAAAGTAGCCGGAGGGAACACCGGGAAGGAGACTCCGGGACAAATCTTCTGTGGACATTTTGTCGAACATGTGACGAACATGCAGCCACGGGCACGGACTGAAATCAGTGAAACACGCGACATGTGCCCACACGACTGTGTGCCCAACCACTGAAAAGAATTGTGAGGCGTCGATGCAGTGCCTGCTGGGTGCCGATGGGGTGCGGCATGTAGGCCGTGACACAACAGATCAGACAAGATAAAAATGCACGCGGCGATCAGCTGCTACTACAGCACGTCCGGGCGTTCGGAAGCGTTGACAGAAGCAGTCTCGGCTGCAGGGATGCAAGGGATGCACAGCGCGGGCAGAGAGCTGGCCCAAGGCGAGGCCAAGCTTTAGGTGATGGCAGGCGGAAGAGTCAAGGAGATGCTATGGCGGCGCTGCATGCGCAGCCGCACCTGCGAGTGGAGGTTCAGGCCAGGCGGGGACAAGAATCATGGGACAAGAAACCAGAGGAGCATGTGCGGTGGCAATTGGAGTTGTGGTATATGCTGATCGGTCTGGCCACTCGGGGATTAGTGTTGTTGCATGCACTGATTCGTATATGGTATGGATCTGAATAGTTGGTTCAAGCATCAAGACCTGAGAAGGCCACGATGGAATCTAAGGCTGTTCTGGCAAGTGAATTTGAATTACTTGGTGAGATCTCGCCTGGGGACAGAGAGGAAGGAAGACGACCAGATCGATGCTAGCCGCTGTCTCACGCCGGCAAAATAAATGGGGAACGGCGGCGGAGCGGATTCTTGAGCGAGGACTCACGCCGGCAAAATAAATGGGGAACGGCGGCGGAGCGGATTCTTGAGCGAGGAGTATCTCAGATTTGGGGAATAGGGTTCAGTGAGAAAGATAGTATAATGGACTACTTATCTAGTCCAAAGTAGGTTTGATGGGACTAGTTTTGGACCAAAACTTTAGACGGGCTTTTAGTCTAATTTTATGTATAAAACAAAAAAAAGGCTTTTAACGCAAAAAATATTATTTATTTTAATTTTTTAAAATAAGAACGAGAGACGGGTTTAATAAAACCACATGGATATTTAGTAAAACAAAATATGATTTGATAAAACAATTTTACGGCTAAAATATGTATAATAATGTCATGATGATGCACAAAATAAAATAAATTAATTTCTAATTTTTAATATTTCCGGGTATTACATATTTCGCTGGAAAAGTATCGCTGGAGCGCCGTAATCCCATGAGAACTTGCACGTCGACCTAGGATATGTATCAAAGTGTGATGAAAGGCCCATAGATGCAATGTCTTGCTCCTCGGTGTGACCTTTCTCACATGCGTGCGATAACACTTTGCAAAATCCTGGACGTGTAGTGTAACGGTCCCATTTCGGGTATACCGGAGGCTACAATGTGTTAGAATGTCCTAACCTTGATTTTCCATATAGACATGACCTAAACAAACCTAAACGAACAAAAAAGTATGTTGACGCGAAGAAATCTATAGGGCTAGACCTGCAGGTCCTACTACCTAGGATTTCGCTGAAAAGGGTCCGTCGAAGCGCTGGAATCCCACATTGCCACGCGGGGCTTGCTGGGCTAGGTTGGACGGGCCTATGCTGATGGCAAAGCCCTCGATATATCCACTCCACAGTGCCATGTGACGCGTTCTGGGCTGGGCTGGCTAGGCCTGTGTCGATGGCTTTGTCGTCGGCATAGCAGCACACCAGGCCAAACGGCCATTAAAGAACCTTGCGGGTCCCGCTGGATGTTGTCGACGGCCAACGGCCAGTCCAGGCCTTTGGCCCACCACGCTACACAGACGGGGAAGTGGTCTACGCCATCAAGGACTTGTGCCGAGGGGGATACGCCGACGGCTATCCTGGGCTGTGCCGAGGGTGGCCGGCCCTCGTCCCCTCGCATGTTTCCTATAATTGTTAGCTCCGGTAGGTGCAAGGTTAGATTCTCGCAGTGTGCGGTTTGATGTTTCAAAACTGGCAGCTCGACTGCGGTTCACCTAGTTTTTCGGTTCGCTTGCGAGGCTGGTCTAGACCGCTTAACAAACCGAGGTCTTTGGTTCTGTTTTTTTTCGATTCAACTAGCGAATTCGTCTGTTTTTAAAATTATGATTGTGTCCGTTTGTGTATATGTTCTTTGTTGTGTGTGTCCCCAACAGGCCAGACCGGAGAGGCCCAGTATCTCTCCTTCATGTGTCTCAATTCTATGAAAAAAAGTGGACGAGCCAAACGGGTTGGAGCCATGCTTGATGCCATCAAGGAAAGTAAAACATGTCTCAGTTCATGTTTATCGACTACGGGAACAAACATAGATGCCAAGGGGCATTTCAATGCCGAGGGGAAAATTTCGGGGCCCTCGGCATAGCTCGCGTAGTGCCCACAGCCACAAAAAACCTGTCGGCATAGCCAAGCAACGCCGAGGGGGTCCATCGGTGTAGGAACACCCTCGGCATAGATAGAGCAACGCCGAGGGGCACCGTCGACACAAGTTGATCACGCGTCACGTTCGTCCGCTAGGAACGCTGGATGGACAGTTCATGGCGTATGGCAATGCCGAGGGGTTTACCGTCGGCGTACCACTACCTACAGAAAGTTAACGGCGCATAGCAAAGCCGAGGGGGTGACCGTCGGCATTGCCACAAACATGCACATGTGAACATAGCAGTACCTACACCGAGGGGAATCCCCTCGGCATTGCTCCACCTACGCCGAGGGTAGTCCCCTCGGCATTGCTACACCTACGCCGAGGGTATTCCCCTCGGCATTGTTCTTTTCCCATTATTTTAGACCTTTGATTTTATGTATATATATGTGTGAAATAAATATATTTGGATTTTATTTTTTTGGTTGCATAATACTTTTAGTTTCTAGTAATATATCACATATATAGAATGAGCTACACGGGATAGAGGTGTTCCGGTGGAGAGACCACATAATACTTTTAGTTTCTAGTAATAAATTGAAGGAAATATGCCCTGCGAGGCAATAATAAAGTGTTTATTATGTGTATTCCAAGTATATAATAGATGTTTATTTTGCATGCTATAATTGTATTAATACGGAAACGTTAATACATGTGTGTTTAATAAACAAACAGAAAGTTCCTAGTTATGCCTCTCTCATAAACTAGTTCGTTGATTAACAAGATGATCACAGTTTCCTGATCATAGACATTGGATGTTGTTAATAACGAGATCACAACATTAGTGTAATGATGTGACGAACATTCATCCGAAGTATAGCATTATGATCAAAGTCATTGAGTTTATATTGCTATAAACAACTTACGAAGTGATCCTAATCCTTAGACCATGAGATCATGCCAATCATTAACACCGGAAGAGTTTCTTGTTGACATCAAACGTCACACCGTAATTGGGTGATTATAAAGATGGCTTCAAAGCTACTAAAGTGTTATGTTGAGAATCATGAATCAAGAGTGGAATTTGTTCATCCCGATGACGGATAGATATACTCTGGGCCCTCTCGATGATATCACATTGGTTAGCTTGCAAGCAAGTGATTTGATCACTAGAATGTTATATCACGGGAACGAGAAAAGAGTGCATGTGAGTAACGAGATCAAACTTGGTATGGAGATACCGATGATCGAATCTCGGACATATAATATATCGTGAAACAAAGGGATTAAGATACAAGCGTAAAAGGTTCCGACGATCATAGGAATCGTTGAATGTGTGGGAGTCAGTATGGATCTCTAGGTCCCGCTACTGATTATTGATCGGAGAAGGGTCTCGATCATGTCCGCATTATTCGCGAACCGTAGGGTGACACACTTAAGGGACACTGACATCCAGTTGGAGCAAATGTTTCATGCCGGAAAGAATAACAAGCGCAGGAATTTATTTCACTAGATACCGAAACAGGTTTTCGGGTGAAATTGGATAAAGTGGTTTTGCATGTGAAATAGAATTCTAGCAAGGGGTTATATGTGAATGTTTGTCATTAAAGTAATTGACAAAATTCTGAATAAATAAAAGAGTTTTATTTAATGAGAGTTTGCATTAAATTTGGTGGAAATTTAATAGCAAGTTTGAGTGGGATTTTGAGTGGAGGGAATTTAAAGGAATTTTGTGAGTGGAGTGTCCACCCACATGAAGAGGGGAGGGCAAGGGGGCAGCCCCATGCGCCGGCCACCCCCTTGGGGTCCCCCATTATCCTATAAAAGGCACCCCCTCCTCACTTCTCACTCACACCTCCTTGTGAAGGATCTCTCTCCCCCTCTAGAATTTATCCCCCATGGTCTCGGACTAGCGAGATACATGTTATCACTGGCTATTCGGCAAGAAAGGGTTGTGCTTCCGCTGCATCGCTGGAGCGAGGAGGCGGAGGTTGTTCGGTGTCTTGTACGTGTGTGCGAGCACGGATGCGCTGCTGCTTTGCGGCGCTAGGACTTCCTCTCGATCTTGAGATCGGCAAGAGATCGTCTACATCAACCACGACTTCAACTCGTTAAGCTTTGTCGGTCTTCAAGGGTATGTTCTCTACGGATATACATCCACCCATTGTTTGTATCTAGTAGATATATCTTGGTACATAGTTCCCATCGTAGGAAATTTTTTGTTTTCTATGGTGCGAACCCTACAGTGGTATCAGAGCCGGATCTATGCATAGATGCTTTACACGGGTACTACACATATGCGTATGTGGGCGATGATGATCATGTTGTTGCTCCTTAGTTGTAATTTTGGATATTGGTGGCATAGTGGGATGAAGCGGCCCGGACAAACTTTACATGTCCTCGCACATGAGACCTGTTCCACGCTTGACATGCAACTAGTTTGCATAAGTGGCTAGCGGGTGTCTGTCTCTCCTACTATAGTCAATATCTATTTTGCAACGAGTTGTCAACAATTTGGTTATCCTTGTTGTGGTTCATGTTCGTAGGTAAGAACGGTTCTATCTTCGAAAGCCCTAAGCCACGTAAAACTTGCAATGGTTAAATTTGAGGCGTCTAGTTTAGATTGTTGCTGGGCTAGTGTTATGATATGGTGATGTTGTAAGTAGAAGTATGAGATGATACTCTTACAACACACATAGCGTGTAAGTTCCATAGACCTTGGACTTACACATAAAGGTATGATAGTGATCATACCAGGGTGCACATGATAGAGATCATATGAAGGAACCATATCATTTCACTAATAAACATGTGATGTTTGATAGCATCTTATATTGCTTGTTTAGCACTTTATTAGCATAATAAGATGATCCCTCATTTAAATATCAAGATAATAATGTGTTCTTCCTTTAGTATGCACCGATTATGTTTTCATCGCTCCAAGACATCACGTGATGATCGGGTGTTCTTGGATCCACGACCATATATCGGGTGTAAGACAGTTACACACGCGAATACTAAGGTTCTAACTTGGCGAGCCTAGCATGTACAGACATGGCCTCGGAACACGGACCGAAAGGTTAAGCATGAGTCATATAGTAGATATGATGACCATTTGATGCTCGCCTTTGAAGCTACACCGACTCACGTGATGATCAGAATTGGTGTAGTGGATTTGGTTCATGTAATCACCAAAAAGGCACGAGGGATGTCGTTTTTGAGTGGGAGTTCATTCGTAATGTGGATTAGTTGAACTCAATCTATCATAAACTTAGTCTAAACTTTACAAATTCTGTTGTAGATGCCACCACCTGCTTTTAATTTCAATGTGTTCATGGAGAAAGAGAAACTTGCAACGAACGGTAGCAACTTTACCGAATGGGCCATGAATTTGAGGATTCTCCTCTCTGCTGCACAAAAGCAATATATGCTAGAAGCACCGCTAGTCCCCCACCTTTTGAGGATGCCCCTGACGAGGAGAAGAATGTCTATCAGACTCGTCAGGAGGACCACACCTTTGTTCATTGCGGCATATTGTATGGGCTAGTGCCCGACCTTCGAAAGCGTTTTGAAAACGGCAATGCATTTGATACAATGGGTGAGTTGAAAATGATTTTCAACACACATGCTGCTGTAGAGAGCTACAATGCTTCAGAAAAGTTCTTTAGCTGCATGATGGAAGAGCACAACTCCGTTAGTGAGCATGTACTCAAAATGTCAGGTTACGCCGATAAGCTTGTGTCCTTGGGAATATCGATTCCCATTGACTTAGGCATCCTTCGTGTTCTGCAGTCTCTGCCACCTAGCTATAAGAGCTTCGTGATGAACTATAATATGCAAGGCATGAAGAAGTCTCTCCCCGAGCTTCTGTCAATGCTTAAAACTGCAGAAGTGGATATAAAAAAGGAACATCAAGTGTTGATGATCAATAAGAACACTGGTTTCAAGAAAGACAAGAAGGGAAAACGGAAGGGAAGTAAGGGCGGCAAGCCGGTTGCCGTGCCTGAAAAGAAACCCCGAGTTGGACCTAAGTCTGATACCGAGTGCTACTATTGTAAGGGGACTGGCCATTGGAAGCGCAACTGCCCCAAGTATTTGGCAGACAAGAAGGCCGGCAAGGCAAACAAAGGTATATATGATATACATGTTATTGATGTGTACTTGACTATTGCTCGCACTAGCACCTGGGTATTTGATACCGGTTCGGTTGCTAATATTTGTAACTCGAATCAGGGGTTGCGGAACAAGCGACCGCTAGCAAGGGGTGAGGTCAAGATGCGTGTCGGCAATGGATCAAGCGTTGATGTGATCGTTGTCGAAATGCTGCCTCTCCACTTGCCGTCGGGATTAGTAATAAACTTGAAGAATTGTTATCTGGTGCTAGCACTAAGCATGAACATTGTATCTGGATCGTGTTTGATGCGAAGTGGTTATTCATTTAAATCCGAGAACAATGGTTGTTCTATTTATATGAATGAAATCTTTTATGGTCATGCATCGATGATGAATGGTTTATTTCTTTTGGATCTCGATAATAATGTTACACATATTCATAATGTTGATGCTAAAAGAATTAAACTAAATGATGATATATCCGCATATATGTGGCACTGCCGTCTAGGTCATATTGGCGTTAAACGCATGAAGAAGCTCCATTCGGATGGACTTTTGGAATCACTTGATTTTGAATCATTTGATACATGTGAGCCATGCCTTATGGGCAAGATGACTAGAATGCCGTTTTCTGGTTCAATGGAATGGGCGACAGATTTATTGGAAATCATACATTCTGATGTATGTGGTCCAATGAGTGTGTCGGCGCGAGGTGGATATCGTTATTTTGTTACTTTCACAGATGATTTGAGTAGATACGGTTATATCTACTTGATGAAACACAAGTCTGAAACATTTGAAAAGTTCAAGGAAGTTCAGAATGAAGTGGAAAATCATCGTAATAGAAAGATCAAATTTCTACGGTCCGATAGTGGAGGTGAGTATCTAAGTTACGAGTTTAGCACTCACATGAAAGAGTGTGGAATTGTTTCACAACTCACACCTGCCGGAACACCACAGCGAAATGGTGTGTCAGAATGTCATAATCGTACTTTATTCGATATGGTTCGATCTATGATGTCTCTGACGGACTTGCCGTTGTCATTTTGGGGTTATGCACTAGAAACTGCTGCATTCACTTTAAATCGGGCACCATCTAAATCCGTTGAAAAGACACCGTATAAATTGTGGTTTGGAAACAAACCTAAGCTGTCATTTCTTAAAGTTTGGGGATGCGATGTTTATGTGAAGAAACTTCAACCGGATAAACTCGAACCCAAAGCGTAAAAATGCATCTTCATAGGATACCCTAAGGAAACTATTGGGTATTCCTTCTATCACAGATCCGAGGTCAAGATTTTTGTTGCCAAGAATGGATCCTTTCTAGAGAAAGAGTTTCTCATGAAAGGTGTGAGTAGTCGAAAGGTAGAACTCGAAGAGGTTATTGAACCTTCTCTTCAAAGTATGGCGAGTAGCGCAGCACCGGAAGTCGTTCCGGAGTTGGCTTCACCAGTTGAAGAAGGAACTAATTGAAAGAGCATTTCCTATCCCTAGCGATTTTGGTGTTTTATAACAAAACACATTTCGGACTAATTATTTGCCAAGTGTATCGCAGGTGCATTAAAAAAGGCTTTGCAATGGTTAAACAACCGTCCAGAAACTTTCTGCCTGGCGCGGTACCAAAAAGCGGTAGTACCGCTTTTTGCTACCGGACGCGGCAGTAGGTTGTGATCAGTTGTCAAAAAGCCACTGCCGGGCTAGGTACTAAAAAGCGGTAGTACCGCATTTTAGTACCTAGCGCGACAGTAGCTTTTTGACCACTTGTCAAAAGCTACTGCCCGCTCCGGTACTAAAATGCGGTAGAGGCTTTTTCCAATCTATAAAAGGCCACTGCTCGCCCTGGTACTACCGCATTTTTGTACCTAGCGTGGCAGTAGCCTTTTGTATGTTGGCAAAAGTCACTGGCTGCCTAGGTAGCAAAATGCTGCAGTCTCCATTGCCCGTCCGGTAGTACCGCTTACCATAAACGGTACTACCGCTTTACGGTAGCATCACACTATGGTACCGCTGTGGCCAGGGGATATGAACTTTGCAGGTGGCACTTCCGGTACTAGGTCCGGTAGTACCAGAGTTTTCCGGTAGTACCACTTGAACTACCGGTACTACCGCTGCATTAATGGCTCCAACGGCTAGATCTCTTGGAGGGGTATAAATACCCCTCCACCTACCTTGGGACAAAGTGCTCATCCACATTAAAGTCAAGACCACCATTGGAGCCACCAAATCTTCAAGATCTCCTCAATCCACCATCCAAAGTCTTTGATCTTTGGGGAATCGAAGGAGGAAGCCCCGATCTACTACTTCACCAAAAGAGATCTTCATTTCCCCCTCATTTCATTGAGGGCCCCTTTGCTCTAGTGTTTTCTTGGAAACCCTAGTTCTTGTTTTGGTTCTTACAAGATTGTCTTTGATTGCTTTGACAGCTTGCTTATATTTGGGAGCCTCCAATTAAGTTGTGGATGTGTGCCCCAAACTTGTAAAGGTGTCGGCTTCCACCTTGAAGGTTGTCGATATAGTGGAAGGTGAATCGATCCCGTTGGGGTGATATTCATCGAAGAACAAGGGAGGCCTTTCGTGGCGTTGGTGATTTGAAACCACCCCCTCTCCAAACGTAGACGTACTTCCCCTCAAAAGTAAGGAACTACGGGAAACAAATCCTTGTGTCTCCGCGTCCACCACTTTGGTTACTTCTATCCTTTACCGCACTTTACTTACTTGTTCTTACTTTGTGTTGTGGTAGCTCTTACATAATTGTAATATAGGTAAATTCACCTTAGTTGCATTATCTAGAGAATTTACCTTATTGTCAAACCTTAATTTGAAAAAGAAGAAAATTTGAAGTAACACCTATTCACCCCCCCTCTAGGTGCCCATACGATCCTTTCAATTGGTATCAGAGCCTCGGCTCTTTATTTGGGCTTTACCGCCTAAGAGAATATGTGTAGCAACGATGGGGATGGTGGTGGTGAGTCGACCCCGGTGACCATGGAAGATCTCAAAAACTTGGAAACAAGATTGAGTTCTTCCATGGTCAACGAAGTCAAGAAGATGCTTGAGCAACTTCTTAAAGACAAAAAGGCTCATCACCCGCATCTCATCAAGAGGATCAACCATCCGTTTTACCTAAAGGGAATACGTCGGTATCCCCCGAGGGTATGATGGTGGGGGGTAAACAAGACAACGCTAATTCCTCCACACAACTTGATGGGGGGAAGGGTGAGCACCGTGATTCTTGGTACTCTCCTGATCCTTCCATCCCTCACCCTCATGTGTACAATAGAGGTGACCCACCTAAGCTTGAAGAGTCTGCTACTTTTGCTCAATGGCAATCACTAATGATAACTCATGTGCGCAGCTCTTGCATTGAACTATGGAACATCATCGAGCATGGACTTTTTATTGGGGATCCAAAAACCTTGACAAGAAGAGAGGTTGTCAATAGTCAACTCAATGCCACTGCTTTGCATATGATTCAACAAGGATTGGAGACAAAGGATTATCCACACATTGAGCACTTTAGCATTGCCAAGGAAGCTTGGGATGCCCTCACCGTATTGTTTGTTGGAAATGAGAGTATGAGGAGGAACCGATATGATGCTCTAAGAAATGAAGCCTAAGGCTTCTACATGAAAGAAGGTGAAGATCACGAAGACATGTACCGAAGGCTCAAGAACACCGCCACCGGTTTTAGAAATGTGGGTGCCTCACATGTGGATGATGCATGGATAAAAAGGAAATATGTGAGTGCACTCATGCCTTTTGAGCCCACCGACTTGAAGAGCCTACAAGGAAGACACAACTACCATCTCATGACCTCAAATGAAGTTATGCAAGAGATGGCCGCCTTCAAAGTGGCCGCTAAGAATGCTAAAGATGCTCGTTCTCGTGCCCTTGGTATGAGCAATGTTGTCAATGTTGCATTGAAGGCCAAAGTTGTGGACCATGGGGATGAAGATGATAGTGATGAAGGCCTCTCCATGGACCATCCCGATGAAGTCAAGATTGCTCATGGTCAATATATGGCCTTCTATGCAAAGAACTTTTGGAAGAACCCCGCCAAGGCCAAGATGGAAATGCAACGAAGAAGCAACCCAAATGGGAAAAGAGAGAATACCACTAGGTTGAGAACTTGCTTCAATTGTGGTGACCGCTATCACTTTGTGGCAAGTTGCCCCTATTCGAAGAGAGAAGATCATGGTGGTAAACTTGTGTTGAAGAAGACTCTCAAGGCACCTTACAAGAAACCTTTCATCAAGAAGAATCCCATCAACAAGAAGTCGGGAGAAATTGTCTTGATCACTCATGGAGAATACTCCTCCGACAATGAAGATTATGAAGATGAGGAAGAGGAAACTTCTAATGGTTTGGTTGCTTTATCCACCACTTCTACTCCGACATTCTCACTCTTCGATTCTCCAAATGAGAACTCTCCCATCAAGAACGTCACTTGCCTTATGGCAAGAGGAACGGAGGTATCCTCATCATCCCGCTCTACTCCCTTAGATAATGATGAAATTGATGATGAGATGTCTCTTGATGTTAAAAAGTAATTAAATGCCTTTGATGAGTTTATGATTAGCCTAGAAGGAGATGCTAAGTTACATTTTGGAAACATCTTATATCAACTTTCACATACTCAAGAGCTTCTAGATGTAAGATGTAAACTTGGGCATGAACACTTGATTGAGCTAGAGGCTTTAAACAATGCTCTAGAAGAAGAACAAGAAACTAGGTTGTCACTTGAATTAAAACTTGAAGGGCTTGATGAGGCCAATGACATTATTGTTAACAAACTCATCAAAGAGCATGATCATGCTATTGCTAAATACAAAAGGGCTAAAAAGGACACGATTGAGTTTGGTGTGGTTCATGAAAAACTTGCCGAGGACTTTAGGTTGCTTAACAAGGCCCACAAGGCTTTGGAGAGTGAACTCTTGTCACTCACAAAGTCCCATGAAATGCTTCAAACTCAATTGGCCAATATTCCTTCACCTAGTAACTTCATTCCATCTAGTAGTACAACTATTCTTGAAGAGAATGCTAGGTTGAAGGGGGAGCTTGCTAAGGCCACATTTCCACAAGGCAACAAGTCCATTGATGATCTTTTGAGCAAGCAAAGGCCTAGTGGTGATAAAGGGGGCATTGGTTTTGTCTCCAATACTAAGAAGAAGAAGAAGAAGAAGAACAACAACAACAACAACAACAACAACAAGAAGGCCAAGCCCGCACAAGAGACCAACAAGACCATTGTAGTAAGACCACAAGTGGTAAAACTATGTCTCATGATGACTTTGCGGGAAGTGCTAACCCTCACTATGTTCTAATGCGTGATTATTATGGTTATGTGTATGCGCAATATGTTGGCCCTTATGATGGGTATATTGCTTGGTATATTTGGGTTCCCAAGACCCTTGTTGCTAACAAAATAGGACCCATTGAAAAATGGGTACCTAAAAATTAGCTTGATCTTTTGTAGACTTATGCTTCCGGAGGGTCAAAGTGGGTGCTTTATAGTGGTTGCACAAGTCATATGACCGGAAGCTAGTCTATTGTCAAGGATTTAAAGCCAAATGATGATCAAATCACCGTGACATATGCCGAGTCAAAGTCTAAGGTAATGGTTTTCGGCAAGGTTGTGGTTGCTCACGACATTACACTCATGAACGTCATGCTTGTTGAGACCCTTGGATACAATTTACTTTCAGTCCTTGCTCTTGGAAAGATGGGATTTGTCGTCTTTATTGATGTTGATATTGTGGTCCTCTTGTGGAGCAAGTCTCTCAAGGTCGCTTTCGTTGGGTACGTCGAACATGACCTGTATGTGGTGGACTTTTTTGGAGCAAACCACTACAGGTCTGATGTGCTTATTCGGAAAGGCCGATGTGGGTTGGCTATGGCATCTCCGACTAGCCCATGTCAATATGAGAACTTTGAAAAGTCTCCATAAGGAGGGCCATATTGTTGGACTAAAAGAAAATGTTTCTTTTGCCAAAGATCGTGTTTGCAGGGCATGTGTTCTAGGGAAAATGCATGACGCTCCTCACAAGCCTAAGAACCGTATCAAGTCTACCAAGATCTTGGAACTCCTCCATGTGGATCTCTTTGGTCCTCCATCTCATGCAAGTCTTGGTGGGAAGAAATATTGTTTGGTGATCGTTGATGATTTTTCAAGATACTCATGGGTATACTTCTTCAAGTTGAAAAGTGAGACCCAAAAGACCTTCATCGACTTCATCAACATGGTCCAACGACAATACAATCTTCCCGTGTTGATCATAAGGAGTGACAACGGCACCGAGTTCAAGAACTACACCTTGAATGATTTTCTTAGTGATGAGGGGATAAAACATCAATATTGCGCTACATACACCCCTCAACAAAATGGTGTGGCCGAAAGGAAGAACCGGACTCTTATTGAGATGGCTAGGACCATGTTGGCGGAGTTTAAATCTCCATACAACTTTTGGGCCGAAGCCATCTCCACCGCTTGACATGCTTCAAACCGGCTCTACCTCCACAAAGAAATCAACAAGACTCCATACGAAATTATTACCGGTAACAAGCCCAACATATCTTACTTCCGGGTGTTCGGTTGTAAGTGTTTCTATCTCATAAAAGGTGTTCGTTTGTCTAAATTCGAGTCTAAAGCATTAGAGGGTATTTTTGTTGGCTATGGTCTCGAATCTCACACTTATAGAATCTATGATAAGCTCTCCGGAGCCGTCATAGAATCTTGTAGTGTGACATTCGAAGAATATGATGGTCCCCAAGGGGGGCGTGTTGATTCTTGTGATGCAGATGGTGAAATGCCTCAGGATGCCATAGGAAGAATGGGTGTGGGATTTATCCGCCCCGTTGAGGAACCCCTTATGGCGGATCGAGAAGAACTATGCTCCACTCAAGTGGAGCCCTCATCTTCACAACCTCAACATGCTCCATCTACCGAAAAGGACATTGACTCAAGCCAAAGACAAGATGTGGACCCTCAACATGGTGATCAAAGTGACAACTCTAGTCAAGGGGAGCTTGATTCATTCGCCAGGATGTCAGGTGGTGCCAAGACAATTACTCAAGGAAGATCCGTACAAACTGATTTGAGACAAGCTCAAATTGATGCTAGAAGAGCACTTGATCAAGACCAAGGTCAATCTTTGCCTCCCAATGTAGAGGATGATTCCAATGATGATCAAGGTCAAGATGATGGTCAAGACGAGGATCAAAATGAAGAAGAGGGTCCCCCGAGAAACAACACGGAGATCCACGCTCGTCGCGAAGCTAGGAAGGAAAGAATGTTGGAATTAAGAGACCACACTCTACAAAATGTTGTTGGTGACCTAAGGAAAGTCATTTCCACAAGAGCACAATTGAAGAGGTTCAGTGAACATCAAGCTCACATCTCCATGATTGAACCTAAGAAAGTGTGGGAGGCTCTTGAAGATTCGGATTGGTTGGAAGCTATGCACAGAGATCTCAACAACTTTGAGAGAAACAAAGTATGGAAGTTAGTTGAGAAGCCAAAGGATTGCCGCAATGTTATTGGAACAAAGTGGATATTCAAGAACAAGAAAGATGAGCATGGAATTATAGTAAGGAACAAGGCTAGATTGGTTGCACAAGGGTTTTCTCAAATTGAAGGCATTGACTATGGAGAGACTTATGCACCCATGGCTCGCCTTGAGTCCATCCGTATCCTTCTTGCTTATGCGGCACATCATAACTTCAAGTTACAACAAATGGATGTCGAAAGTGCATTTCTTTATGGCCCATTAAATGAATTAGTATATGTTAAGCAACCCCCGGGATTTGAGGACCCCAACTTCCCAAACCATGTCTAAAAACTTGATAAGGCACTCTATGGGCTCAAGCAAGCCCCACGCACGTGGTATGAGCACCTTAGAGAATTATTGTTTGACCGTGGATTTGAGGTTGGGAAAATCGATCCCACTCTTTTTACTAAGAGGGTCAATGGGGAGATCTTTGTATGCCAAATATATGTTGATGATATTATCTTTGGCTCATCTAACAAAGCTTTTAATGATGAATTCTCAAAGCTTATGACTAGTAGGTTCCGGATGTCTTTGATGGGAGAGTTGAGAGTACTTCTTGGCTTTGAGATCAAGCAAGTTAGAGGAGGGACATTCTTCAATCAAGCCAAGTATACTCAAGATATGCTCAAGAGATTCAAAATGCAAGATTTAAATGGAGGTCCTACTCCCATGGCTACAAAGACTCATCTAGAACAAAATCCAAATGGTAAAGATGTGGATCAAAAGGTATACTGGTCCATGATTGGTTCTTTGCTTTACCTTTGTGCATCTAGACCCGATATTGTGTTGAGTGTAGGTGTGTGTGCAATATATCAAGCGGCTCCTAAGGAAAGCCATTTAATGGCGGTCAAGAGAATCTTTCGATATTTAGTTGATACCCCATTTTATGGTCTTTGGTATCCTCGAGGCTCAACATTTGATCATTGTGGATACACGGATTCGGATTGCGCGGGTGATAAGGATGATAGAAAATCAACATCCGGGGCTTTCCAATTTCTTGGTAGGTCATTGGTATGTTGGTCTTCTAAGATGCAAAATTGTATATCTCTCTCTACTGCCGAAGCCGAGTATGTCGCTGCCGCTAGTGCTTGCACTCAATTGCTATGGATGAGGCAAACTTTAAAGGAATACGGTGTCCATTGTGACAAAGTGCCTCTTCTATGTGACAATGAAAGTGCCATCAAAATTGCATACAACCCGGTGGATCACATAAGGAAAAAGCATATTGAGATTCGTCATCACTTCATTAGAGATCATGTTGCTAGAGGTGATATTGATCTATCCTATGTGTCAACCAAAGATCAACTTGCCGATATCTTCACGAAGCCACTTGATGAAGCAAGGTTTTGCTACTTGAGGAATGAACTAAATATCGTAGATTCAAGGAGCTTGACTTGATTATCTTGCACTCTCACCTAATACTCGACCCATATTTGGTTTAGGTGTAGGCATGGACATAGGGGGAGTGCGGTCCTAATTGATTGGACCATCCCTCCCCCCATTATGCGCAAAGTAAACAAAATCATTCCTCTTAATATCATTTTGAGATATGTGAGCTTAATGATGAGTTTTGGTAATGGACCCAAGATATATCTTCGTGGTGCCAAGCCGAGTATACTCAAACATGGTGGCCTAGGCCACCGCCCCCTCTCAATCAAGAGGTTGATGTGCTTACTCGTGTTTGTCACTTTTGAATTGGTTCTTACTCGTGTTTGTCATCCTCTAGTTGGTTTTGTTCTTTTGGTCATGCACTCACATTTGGCTCTCCATATGTTTTTTAATTTTTGAGTGCATTGGCCCATATCAGTGTGACTCTCTAAACCCATGCCATTCTTATCCCCCGACAAAACTCATCTACTCTGCACAAGAACCTTCCATTTTATGTATCTTGGCTCCCTGTCTTGGTGGTTATGGTACTACCGGTTCTCACTAGCGGTACTACCGCCAAACGGTACTACCGTAAATGGCTAGTGGTACTACCGCTTCTGGATCAGTTTCCAGGGTCCTGTCTGGAAACTTCCCAGGTGCGGTACTACCGGTAGTTGTCTACGGTACTACCGCTTGTGCGTTTCGGTTAAGATTGGAGACGGGGGAGAGGCACCCCTCAGTGCCTCATTAGTCCCCCGTCTCCACTCCTCACCAGCACCACCGCCGTGCACGAGAACGTCGCCGGAGCCCCGCCCCCCTTCTCCTCTTCCCGGATCCACACCGAATCCGGCCTCCTCGCGAGCTCCCCCTTATTCTCCACCGCCATGGACACCGGTACTACCGCCCTCCTCCTCTTCTCACTTGTTTTCTCCATTGAATCTAGGGTAACTTTTATTCTTGGCTAAAACACGTATTATTGAGGTTGTACCGTGTGCTCTCTACAAGATCTACCATTTTGTCCGATGGAATTCTTGTTTTACAACAAATTTCCTGCCCGGATTTCTGTCTCAGATATGCACTATGGTCGCGGGCCGGTAGTACCGAGAATCTTTTTCCGGTACTACCGCTTCGTGGTACTACCGCCGGTGCAGATCCGGTACTACCGCCCTGTACTGACAGCAAATTTTTTTAATACCAAGAATTCCATCCTCTGTTTGTCTCGGGTTCCTGTGCCCTTACCCCTATGTTATCTCCCTCGTTCTTTCACAGGTGCAGGGGGTTCCCGGGGATCGCGCAAACGCTCCAAAGCTCACCATGAGATCGAGGACTATGAGTCAGAGTCAGAGACTGAGTCAGAAGAGGAGGTCATGCCTCAACCTAGCGCCCGTCTGAAACTGCAAACAACTCGTGGTCGTTGGGGTGGGGGGTCAAGCAAAGTGCTGGTCGTGGTAAGGCTCCTCCATCTCCTCCTCCCTCCGGTCCTCGCAAGAGCCACAGTTCAGGGCCATCTGGGCCAAAGCTGCTTTCTAATTTGTCTGAGACAGATTTTCATGAACTGCGGACTGTCAATCCATATGTGGCTGCTCAATCTCAAGCTCGACAAGGTAGCCTTTTATATACGGATTTACAGGAGCGGGTGTTCCATGAGATACTCATGAAAGATAACAAACTTGTGGTCCCTCAAAAGTGGATCGAGATGAATCATGTGAGGAAGAATCTGCAATACTTTGGTGAAGCTCTTGAGATTTGCACCAACATTGGCTTGCTTCCCATCATGGAGTTCCGGTGCAACTATGACCCAATGCTCATTATTAGTTCTATGCAACCGTTCACTTTGCCAAGAATCAGACTCGGACACTCACCTGGATGACCGAGGGTGTTGTCAAGCAAGCAACGTTGGCTGAGTTTGCAGCTATTCTTGGGTACGAAGACCATGGCAAGGACACTCCCGTTGGCTTTTGGTGCCACAACAATGATCGCCCCATGAAGAAGGATACTCTTGCACCACTGTACATCCGGGGGCGCGGTATCCCTGGAAAGATCAAAGGGCTTCTACCAACATATGACATCTTGCATCGCATCTTCCGTGAGACTGTCGCTCCCCGAGCTGGGAATGTTGATGAGATACATGCCTTCATGGTGGATATCATTCTCGCCACCTTTCACCACCGTGACTCCGACCAACCTATGGATGTGATGGATGTTATTTGGAATGAAATGGTGTGTGCCACTTTTCAAAGGAGGGTGCCTCCTTTTGCTCCATACATCATGGCTCTCATTATTAGCAAGTGCCCCGTGATTTCCCGTGACATGCCTTCTCTTCGCCTTGTCACTCACCGCCACAAGAATCTGTTGATCAAGACCCATCTCAAACCACGCAATGCTGATGGTCAGATTGTTGATGAGGATGGGAACCCTGTTGAGGAGGGATCCGGTGATGCTGATGATGTCCAGAAGGCTGCTGACTTTGTGGTCTCACGTCGCAAGCCTTCTCAGCCATCTTGGGCCAAGAGGATTGAGGACAAACTCAATAAGGTATTCTGCCTCCAAGTGGACAATCAGAAACGCATGTACGAGGCCCATGTCTATGCCAAGAAGTCATGTGCTCGTCAGAAGGAAATGATGGAGGCTCAAGGTTTGACCGTCTCCAAGGGCTCCGAGAACAACATTACCCCAGAAGACCAATGGATCTCCAAGCACAGGCACTGGGATGATGATGCACCTCCTCCTTCCGTGCCCCGCCAACTCATGATGATGCATGGGATGATTATGATGACGAGTGATCTCCGGGACGTTAGTGTTGCTCTTGTCCCCTTTTTGGCGTCTTGATGCCAAAGGGGGAGAAGTTGCACATTAGGTATGCGGGATTTGCGAGGGAAAAGTCACAAGATCGTTCTTGCCATTGATTCTTATTTGCTTGTGAACTTTATTTACTTGCCTCTTATTATGTGTGACTTATTATGTGTGAACTAACTATTTGTGCTATGTATGGTGAGACTGTGTGGTTATCGTATGGATCCATCTTGTGTGTAATATGGCTATTCTCATTTGGATCCATCTTATGTGGTGTATGTGACGACCTTCCCCATTCTTAATCAATATTGGTCATCACATGTTATTTAGCAAAGGTATGTGCTCTATGTGCGACTTCTACTCCCAGGTAACTTATTAGATAGAATGGGGCTTGATTCTACATATCCAGGGGGAGCCCCATCTCTATCTTGTCGTCATTTGATTACCCTGCAAAATGTGTGTTGTCATCAAACACCAAAAATGGGGAGATTGAAAGAGCATTTCCTATCCCTAGTGATTTTGGTGTTTTATAACAACACACATTTCAGACTAATTATTTGCCAAGTGTATCGTAGGTGCATTGAAAAAGGCTTTGCAATGGTTAAACAACCGTCCAGAAACTTTCTGCCTGGCACGGTACCAAAAAGCGGTAGTACCGCTTTTTGCTACCGGACGCGGCACTAGGTTGTGATCAGTTGTCAAAAAGCCACTGCCGGGCTAGGTACTAAAAAGCGGTAGTACCGCATTTTAGTACCTAGCACGACAGTAGCTTTTTGACCACTTGTCAAAAGCTACTGCCCGCTCCGGTACTAAAATGCGGTAGTACCGCATTTTAGTACCGTACACGGCAGTACCGCTTACCATAAGCGGTACTACCGCTTTACGGTAGCATCACACTATGGTACCGCTGTGGCCAGGGGATATGAACTTTACAGGTGGCACTTCCGGTACGAGGTCCGGTAGTACCGCTTGAACTACCGGTACTACCGCTGCATTAATGGCTCCAACAGCTAGATATCTTGGAGGGGTATAAATACCCCTCCACCTACCTTGGGACAAAGTGCTCATCCACATTAAAGTCAAGACCACCATTGGAGCCACCAAATCTTCAAGATCTCCTCAATCCACCATCCAAAGTCTTTGATCTTTGGGGAATGGAAGGAGGAAGCCCCGATCTACTACTTCACCAAAAGAGATCTTCATTTCCCCCTCATTTCATTGAGGGCCCCTTTGCTCTAGTGTTTTCTTGGAAACCCTAGTTCTTGTTTTGGTTCTTACAAGATTGTCTTTGATTGCTTTGACAACTTGCTTGTATTTGGGAGCCTCCGATTAAGTTGTGGATGTGTGCCCCAAACTTGTAAAGGTGCCGGCTTCCACCTTGAAGGTTGCCGATATAGTGGAAGGTGAATCGATCCCTTGGGGTGAGATTCATCGGAGAACAAGGGAGGCCTTTCGTGGCGTTGGTGGTTTGAAACCACCCCCTCTCCAAACGTAGACGTACTTCCCCTCAAAAGGAAGGAACTACGGGAAACAAATCCTTGTGTCTCCGCGTCCACAATTTGGTTACTTCTATCCTTTACCACACTTTACTTACTTGTTCTTACTTTGTGTTGTGGTAGCTCTTGCATAATTGTCATATAGGTAAATTCACCTTAGTTGCATTATCTAGAGAATTTACCTTATTGTCAAACCTTAATTTAAAAAAGAAGAAAATTTGAAGTAGCACCTATTCACCCCCCCTCTAGGTGCCCATACGATCCTTTCACTAATGATAATGATCATGAAACTCCGAAAGAGAGTACTACCAAACCTCCCAGGTCTAGCAGGACGCGTGCAGCTCCCGAGCTGTACAGAAATCTTGTCATGAATATCATGGTTGATGAAAATGATGACCCTGCGACGTATGAAGAAGCGATGATGAGCCCGGATTCCAACAAATGGTTAGGAGCCATGAAATCTGAGATGGAATCCATGTATGAAAATCAAGTTTGGAACTTGGTGGATTTACCTCACGACCGAAAGGCCGTGGAGAACAAATGGATTTTCAAAAGGAAAACTGATGCTGATGGTAATGTAACCATCTATAAAGCTCGACTTGTCGCAAAGGGGTTTCGACAAATTCAAGGATTTGACTATGATGAGACATTATCTCCCGTAGCGATGCTAAAATCAGTTAGGATTATGTTAGCAATTGCTGCATATTTCGATTATGCGATATGGCAGATGGATGTCAAAACCGCGTTTCTCAATGGTAATATTGAAGAAGAGTTGTATATGATAAAACCAAAGGGTTTTGTTGATCCTAAGGATGCTAACAAGGTGTGCAAGCTTCAGCGATCCATCTATGGATTGAAGCAAGCATCACGAAGTTGGAATCTCCGCTTTGATGAGGTGATCAAAGAGTTTGGATTTGTCCAAACTTATGGAGAAGCTTGTATTTACAAGAAAGTGAGTGGGAGCAATGTGGCATTTCTGATACTATATGTGGATGACATATTATTGATCGGAAATGATATAGATCTTTTAAATAGTGTTAAAAGTTATCTAAACAACAAATTTTCAATGAAGGACCTAGGTGAAGCGTCATACATATTAGGCATAAAGATCGATAGAGATAGATCTAGGCGCCTAATAGGGCTATCGCAAAGTACATACCTTGATAAGATTTTAATGAAGTTTAAAATGGAAGATAGTAAGAAGGGGTTCTTACCTATGACACAAGGCACGACATTGAGTAAGACTCAAAGTCCGGCTACGGCGGAAGAAAGAGAGAAAATGGACAAAGTCCCCTATACTTCAGCCATAGGCTCTATAATGTACGCCATGCTATGTACAAGACCGGATGTGGCACATGCTATTAGTTTGACAAGTAGGTACCAACCGGATCCAGGTTCGGAACACTAGAAAGCGGTCAATAATATCGTTAAGTACTTGCGAAGAACTAAGGATATGTTTCTTGTATACGGAGGTGAAGAAGAGCTCGTCGCTAAGTGTTATGTCAACGCTAGCTTTGTCACCGATCCGGATGACTCTAAGTCTCAATCAGGATACGTATTTCTCATGAATGGCGGAGCGGTTAGTTGGAGGAGCTCCAAACAACCTATGGTGGCGGGATCAACAAAGGAAGCCGAATATGTTGCTGCTTCGGAAGCGTCTCAGGAAGCAGTTTGGATGATGGAGTTCAGATCCGAACTAGGTGTGGTTGCAAACGCGTTGGACCCAATGGTGATCTATTGTGACAACAATGGTGCCATTGCCAATGCCAAAGAGCCAAGGTCTCATAAGCATTCCAAGCATATTAAGCGCCGGTTTCACTCCATCCGCGAGCATGTCAAGGATGGAGATATAAATGTTTGTAAAGTACATACGGATCTCAATGTAGCAGATCCGTTGACTAAAACTCTCCCTAGAGCAAAACATGATCTACACCAAAACTCCATGGGTGTTAGATACATCACTATGTAACTAGATTATTGTCTCTAGTGCAAGTGGGAGACTGAAGGGAATATGTCCTGAGAGGCAATAATAAAGTGTTTATTATGTGTATTCCAAGTATATGATAGATGTTTATTTTGCATGCTATAATTGTATTAATACGGAAACGTTAATACATGTGTGTTTAATAAACAAACAGAAAGTTCCAAGTTATGCCTCTCTCATAAACTAGTTCAGTTTCCTGATCATAGACATTGGATGTTGTTAATAACAAGATCACAACATTAGTGTAATGATGTGATGAACATTCATCCGAAGTATAGCATTACGACCAAGTCATTGAGTTTATATTGCTATAAACAACTTACGAAGTGATCCTAATCCTTAGACCATGAGATCATGCCAATCACTAACACCGGAAGAGTTTCTTGTTGACATCAAACGTCACACCGTAACTGGGTGATTATAAAGATGGCTTCAAAGCTACTAAAGTGTTATGTTGAGAATCATGGATCAAGAGTGGAATTTGTTCATCCCGATGACGAATAGATATAATTTGGGCCCTCTCGGTGATATCACATTGGTTAACTTGCAAGCAAGTGATTTGATCACTAGAATATTATATCACGGGAACGAGAAAAGAGTGCATGTCAGTAACGAGATAAAACTAGGTATGGAGATACCGATGATCGAATCTCGGACATGTAATATATCATGAAACAAAGGGATTAAGATACAAGCGTAAAAGGTTCCGACGATCACAGGAAAGTCATTGTTGAATGTGTGGGAGTCATTATGGATCTCCAAGTCCCGCTACTGATTATTGATCGGAGAAGGGTCTCGATCATGTCCACATTATTCGCATACCGTAGGGTGACACACTTAAGGGACACTGACATCCAGTTGGAGCAAATCTTTCATGCCGGAAAGAATAACAAGCGCAAAAATTTATTTCACTAGATACCGAAACAGGTTTTCGGGTGAAATTGCATAAAGTGGTTTTGCATGTGAAATAGAATTCTAGCAAGGGGTTATATATGAATGTTTGTCATTAAAGTAATTGACAAAATTCTGAATAAATAAAAGAGTTTTATTTAATGAGAGTTTGCATTAAATTTGGTGAAAATTTAATAGCAAGTTTGAGTGGGATTTTGAGTGGAGGGAATTTAAAGGAATTTTGTGAGTGGAGTGTCCACCCACATGAAGAGGGGAGGGCAAGGGGGCAGCCCCCATGCGCCAGCCACCCCCTTGGGGTTCCCCCTCTCCTATAAAAGGCACACCCTCCTCACTTATCACTCACACCTCCTCGTGAAGGATGTCTCTCCCCTCTAAAATTTATCCCCCATGGTCTCGGACTAGCGAGATACATGTGCCCGGTGGCTATTCAGCAAGAAAGGGTTGTGCTTCCGCTGCATCGCTGGAGCGAGGAGGCGGAGGTTGCTCGGTGTCTTGTACGTGTGTGTGAGCACGGATGCGCTGCTGCTTTGCGGCGCTAGGACTTCCTCTCGATCTTGAGATCGGCAAAAGATCGTCTACATCAACCATGAGTTCAACTCGTTAAGCTTTGTCGGTCTTCACGGATACGTTCTCTACGGATATACATCCGCCCGTTGTTTGTATCTAGTAGATAGATCTTGATACATAGTTCCCATCGTAGGAATTTTTTTGTTTTCTATGCTGCGAACCCTACATATATATCACATAATACTTTTAGTTTCTAGTAATATATCACATAATACTTTTAGTTCTAGTAATGTATCATTTTTGGTTACTTATTAAATAATTTTTTGGAATTATGGCCTATGGGTTAATAGGATTGATAGTATAGTATTATCAACTAGGTATAGGGTGATAACTTGGAAGCTCATATGGAAGGAACGAAGAAGTTAAGCTTGCTAGGACTAGAGTAGTCTTAAGATGAGTGACCTAGTGGGAAGTGTGGCATTGAGTGTGCAATTTGACTTGAGATTAAATGTGCTTAGAGTTAAAAATGATTCATGTGCAATTCCTGTGCAATTAAACATTCAAACAATTCAAATATTTTGAAATTTTGAAAAACAAAATTCTCCACGTGGCCACCAACGCCGAGTGTTTCCCCCTCGGCGTTGCTCCTACACCCCAGCCCTCTAGCGCGCTCCACGTGGCCACCTACGCCGAGCGTTTCCCCCTCGGCGTTGCTCCTAAGAGCCGTCTTCTCCGTGCCGTTAAATTTTTGGGCCGACGGCTGGGCTGCGCCGAGGGGCAGCATAAACCTCGGCACAAGCCTCTAGGCCGAGGGCCAAACCAGCGCCGACGGTATCGAGCTGTGCCGAGAACCACCTAAGCCGAGGGTCACCCTCGGCGTTGAGCAGACCCGAGGGTTATCCGGGCTATGCCAAGTGTTTTCCTGCTCAGCGTTGATCTTCCTTCCCATAGTCTCCGATTCTTTTTTTTTCAATTCAACCAGCAAATTCATTAGGTTTTTAAAATTATGATTTTGTTCTTTGTGTATAAAGACTTGTTTGATTCATAGGAATTGCATAGAAATTGTGTAGGATTTGAATCTTATGGGAATTTTTTTTATGTTATTGTTTGATTCATAGGAACACATCCTATAGGAATTAATCCTATAGAAATTTTATAGTGCAATTTCTATAGGAAAGAAGCATTAGATCAAATCTCATGGAAAAATTTCATTGCTACATCAAATAGAATTCCTCTTTCCGTAAGATTCAAGTTGGCATGACATGTCAATCCTATGTTTTTTCTATTTCTATAATTTTTCTATCCTATGAATAAAACAAGCCCTAAGTTCTTTGTTGTGTGCGTCCCAACAGGCCAGACTGCAGAGGCCCGGTATCTCTCCTTCATGTGTCTCAATTCTTTGAAAAAAAAAGTGGACGAGCCAAACAGGTTGGAGCCGTGCCTGATGTGTGGTCAAGGAAAGTAAACACAGCTTGGTCCATGTTTATCGTGTCGAGCCTGTCTTAGCTTGGACCGAGCCCAAAAGCTCTGAGTTTAATGTTCATATTTAGTCACTGTTTGTTGCATAATACTAAATTCAGTAACATCATATTTTTGAATAATGCAAGTTCTGCAATTGTGAGAGTGTTGATCCAAAGAATAACAAATACAGATGAAATCTTTTTTTATTGAACTCATCTCGATCACAACCCAATAGACAAAACCTATAATAATTATCCCTCGCCTTTATTCATCACACGATGCTACTCCATGTAAACTGGTGATTCACAATACTGACATAGTATACTACACGAGTGCAGAGGCACACGAGTACACGACAACCGGAGATGCCTCAAACCATGAACCGTACGACCCGAAAAGACACACAAGGATGAGTCATGGTCATGCATGAACTCTACCGGGGAAAGGCTTGCAAAGATAATTCATGTGTTGCCGTTCAAGACCTCCGACTAGTAGTCGTCCCAAGGAAGACATCAGTGAGAACCGTCTTGGACTCCATTGACGCCTTCAATATCTGGACACCCTGTAAATCCACAACTCATCCAACAATGACCTCAAATTAGTTTTCAACACGAATTTTGGCAGTTTCGTGGATAATTACCTCGTTGTAGCCAAGTCGGACGGTCTTCTCGCTGAGGGAGCGGATGTTCCGGATGCCAAAGGTGTTGAGCATGGTGATCGCAGAGATGGTGGACATGGGAGTAACCGTGAGGTTGTCCATGACCGTGTACGTCACGATCCCCTCCACGAACCCAGTGCGGAGGGAGCCGCGACCGCTGCCAGAGGACGACGACGCGTCGGGAAGCATGAGAAGCTTGCCGTTGCCCGCGGGCCTGAGCAGGGCGTCCTTGGCCGATTTAGCGTCGTCGTGGCAGACGTAGGTGTCGTCGAGGTTCTCGACGCTGCGGTAGAGGTTGGCGACGCAGCCGACCATGGAGTCCCCGCCGGTGAGCAGCTCGACGACGGTTGCGAAGGGCAGCTTGAGGAGGTTGAAGAGGAAGTCGACGACGTCCTTGCCAGCCTCGGCGTACACCACGCGCTCGGTCTTGCTGTCCACCAGCAGCTTCATGCTCAGGTGCTTGGTACCCATGATGTACCAAGTGAGGAGGGAGATGCACGAGCAGCCTAGACGGTCCGTGTATTTATAGTACACGCACGCACGCCAGCCGCACAGGACGCGGAAGGCTCAGCAGATTGGCATCCAAATAAGCGTGGGGGCAAAAGAAGACCAGGAGGACACACGTGACACCGACGCGCGCGGCCAAAGTCGCAAAGTTTCATCCATATGCGTGCATGCATACGTCGTGCGAAAAGAATCAGGCGTGGAATCGATGCCGGTTTCAAACGTTGCGACCGGCGGCCAAGGGGGAGTCCCTTTCCCGACGTCATCGCCGTCATTGGCGACACAGACGGGAGCGGAGCACGTTAATTACGGAAAAATTACTTACTACTTAAAAGTACTTAATAAAAGCTCTCATTTCTAAAAAAAAAAGTTACGGAGAAACTTCCCGTGGCCTGCCTTCCTCGCAGTCGCCGTTATGGAGCACGTTAATTACGGAAAAATTATACTTAAAGTAATAAGGGACTCTTGTAAATTCGGTGCAACGACGACTTACTACGTATGTCCCTCCTTCGTGCATAAGGAAACGCGGGGTCTCGATCGATCGATCGATCGCGGCTGACACGTCTCCCAACCTAGCAGCACAACTTCTCCAGTTTCGTAACGGGCGTACACACGTAGTACGTGACCGTGTAATGCACGCGCGACGCGGCATTGCTCGCCTACTCAATCGGTCGTGCGTCCTTTTGGGTCTTCGACACGCCGAGAGCACAAATCTATCCCTCAACCTACGGGGTGATTCAAACGGAAAGTGATCCTCCATCGACGTATTTCCGGCCAAATTTGGTGCAGATTTGTGTACGGAGAAGGCAACCCAACAGCGTGCAGCACAAGTCTGTGAGACATAATTTTTTTCATTAATAACTATATAAAACAGTTAAAAATTACATGAAACTGATAGGAGTTGGGGCCAACGACGCCCCGGCGGATCCTCGCCGACCACAATGCTATCCCAGCCCTACACTATTTGGAGCTGCGGCCAATGAAGCTAGACGGGATGCTTCCCATGAAGCGGATGACAGCGGCGGCCCGCTCGTCCCATGCAATCTGAAAAGACAAGTAGAGCACCACCACCCCCTCCCCCGTCCACCACCGGCGCCGATGTGCCCAAGTCGTTGTTGAAGTCGATCGAAGGCAAACTCATCCATCACATCCTCCCCCGCTTGTTCCGTAGAGGGTAAGAATGTTCAAGTTAAAATGCGTGGAAGGACTGAATTTTATGCAAAGCTTCAGATTTCATGAGAATGGGAAATGTCCATACAAAGTGACTATAATCATCTCAAAGCACTAAATAATATTAACGACGTGACGAGCTAGATACGGGGCAAGTCCAAATATCACAATGCACTAATCGGAATGGGAAATAAGAACTATGGCTGGAATCACTAAATAGTAAACGACTACTTTCTTCCTAGGTGGTAGGCAGGGACGTGGAATACATTGCGCCGTTAGATGTGGAGGCCACATGGAGAAGACACTGGGCTAGAGAGTCACGACTGGGATAGCCGAGCCGTTGATGTCACAAGTCCTTGTTGACGAGGGTGAAGTTGTGGCGGCGAGGTGACACGACTGGTTACTGGTCTCTGTTGGAATCAAATTGGAGGATCACCGTCCTTGCACGCCGGTCCTTAATAGAGAAAAGCCATGATTGTCGAATTCAACGTTAACATGATTATCACGACACATGGTTTTAACATAAATTAGGTTATTGATGATTTTGGAGCGGAAATGAGGATATTATGAGGGTGAATTGTAATGGTGGAGGTGGGCAGGGTTTGATGGACAGTGTGTGTGACTGGTAACATAGAGTCATTGCTTACCACAATACTAGGCGGGGAAGAAATATGTGTTGGTGTCGAGGTACCACAGGCAGGGTGGAGCGTTCGGCTGCTACTGCAAGGATATGCTTTCTAGGGCGTCGATGAGCTCTTCCCTATCTCAGGATGGCGACAGTGCACTGGATGAAGAGGCATCATCCATGGTGCCCTGTATGAGAAAGAGAGAGAGAGTTGGGCAAGGTACTTATAATATCCAGTAGCTACTTTTAACATGTCTTTGGTTTCAGTCACATGGCCATCTGGACCATCCATTCAGTACATGAATTAACTTTTGCATACGTCTCTGATTGGCTACAACATGGAAGTGAGCAGTATTTCTATCACCTTCCACTATATCTCTATCCCTAGCCCTCTATTTAGCCTTAACTTCTTCAATAACCCAATAACTATTCATATCTCTAAGAATAAACTCAAACCTATCCTTTTCCCGAGGAGAGAGGTCCTGAGTCTCAGACTTAATATCTAAAGAATCATATTCTTCCATAAGACTTTTCCTATTCTTCCTAATCGCAGCCTCAAGGTTGAAATTCCACCCTTTAGCCAACCTCCTTAGATATCTAATCTTGTCCTACCAAATATCTATGACATTAGAGCTATCAATCTGCAAGGACCAAGCTTTAAGAACAACTTCCCTAAAATCATGTCTAGACAACCATCTCTCAAATGTAAACCCACGTTTCCTAGGGCAATTTCCTTCTCCAGAATCCCATATAATGGGAGTATGGTCACTCCCAATCCTAGTTAAAGCCCTAGCACTGGAGAGAGGGAAATGAGCTTCAAAATTAGTAGTAGAAAAAACCCTATCTTATCCTACTCATAATCATATTATCCTGGTTGTTACTCTAGGTAAAGGATCTACCAGAAATACCAATCGCCATCAACGCCCACATATCAACCCAAGGCATTGAATCTACTAGACGATCTATGGTCAATACTATGATTACTTTTATCTTCAATATATCTGACCAGATTGAAATCCCCCCAGTGAGGGCAGGTCCTTCCCAATTAAGAAATAATTCATGAAGTTCAGAGATAAACTCCTGCTTCCTCGGAGGCAGCAAAGGAATCCATTTGTATCAAGGACTTCTTGATTTATCTTGGTGTGATTCAAGGCCCATTCAATCTATTAGACGTGTATTGTGACAACAATGGTGCTATTGCACAAGCCAAAGAACCTAGACAACATTAGAAGAACGAACATATACTCATGCGGTACTACCTGATTCGTCAATTTGTCAATCAAGGTGATATCAAGTTATGCAAGGTACACACGAATGCAAACATTGCGGTTCCATTGACAAAGCCACTACCACAGCCTAAGCATGAGGCATACACAAGAGCTATGGGCATTAGATGCCTAACATGTGATGTCAGGATGATTGACTCTAGTGTAAGTGGAAGATTGTTGAAAATATGCCCTGGAGGCACTCATGTATATATGATGTAATTTCGAATGTATTCATAAAGTTATTTGTCCTAGTATGAACATCTGATATGTGATTCAGTTGTGGTACTATATATTCATGTTGTTCATACTAGATGTCCTTAATCATTGAGGTTGTGCTGAACACACAACTTAGACTAATGTAAAATTCGGTTGATGACTCGGTTCCATTTGTCATGGGTATGGTGATGCTATTTCGACTTACACGGATTCGGCTAAAGAGTTTAGCAAGTCGGGCTGACCCATACTGATATACAACGAATAGGTCATCATTTATATGTCTCAATCAATGTAATCCTTAGACCTGAGGTTGTCGCACAATCTGAGTTGTGGACCATCGACTTAGGGTCTATCAAACGCTATTCTGTTATAGGGAAGTTAAAAAGGAAGAGTTAGGATCGACTAAGAATCAAGCGGTGTGATGTGGATAACCAAAATGGGATTTTGCCCCTCCAACTGGAGAGATATTATCTGGACCCTCTCGTGTAATATGATTTGGACGCATGGCCATACGCAACTCGATTAAGTGTTAACGAAGGCGATCGACTAAGAGTTAGTCAGATGAATCACATATCATGGATCGAGAAGAGAGTTGAGATATTTAAGGGATGGCGATAATTCGCCTATAGCTCGACAAGGTATATCGTGAGACAAAAGAGACTTGGACGTAAGTCGCCACGACTATTTGATACTTGGAGATTAGCGTGTTCTGCTAGGAGCCGCTATCGATTGATCGATCATGAGTTGGACTCCAATCGAGTCCAAGTCGCCATGAGCGTCTGGGGTCACACACTTAAGAACAGGAGCAAGTTGTTTGGGCTGAACCCGAACCAGACACGAACTGATACAATGAGTTTGACTCATAGTGACTAGTATAGGATTTAGATAATGGTCTACAAGTGTGTGTACCTCACTTTTATTCCCTATATATACTAGGGAACAGGATGCCCAAGGGCACGATTAGACTGAAGGGTTCACAGCATAGAAAACAAAAAAAATCCTACGATGGGAACTATGTACCAAGATCTATCTATTAGATACAAACAACGGGCGGATGTATATCCGTAGATAACATACCCTTGAAGACCTACAAAGCTTAACGAGTTGAACTCGTGGTTGATTTAGACGATTTCTTGCTGATCTCAAGATCGAGAGGAAGTCCTAGCGCCGCAAAGCAGCAGCGCATCCGTGCTCGCACACACATACAAGACACCGAGCAACCTCTGCCTCCTCGCTCCAGCGATGCAGAGGAAGCACAACCCTTTCTTGCCGAATAGCCACCGGGAACATGTATCTCGCTAGTCTGAGACCATGGGGGATAAATTCTAGAGGGAGAGAGAGATCCTTCACGAGGAGGTGTGAGTGAGAGAGAGGGAGAGGGGTGCCTTTTATAGGAGGAGGGGGGCACCCAAGGGGTGTGGCCGCCGGCCATGGGGCTGCCCCCTCCCCTCCTTCATTCATGTGGGTGGACACTCCACTCACAAAAACCTCTTCAATTTCCTCCACTCAAAATCCCACTCAAAATTGCTATTAAATTTCTACCAAATTTAATGCAAACTCTCATTAAATAAAACTCTTTTTATTTATTCAGATTTTTGTCAATTACTTTAATGACAAACATTCACATATAACCCCTTGCTAGAATTCCATTTCACATGCAAAAACACTTTCTGCAATTTCACCCGAAAACCTGTTTCGG
Source organism: Avena sativa (assembly GCA_916181665.1). Classification (NCBI taxonomy): domain Eukaryota; kingdom Viridiplantae; phylum Streptophyta; class Magnoliopsida; order Poales; family Poaceae; genus Avena; species Avena sativa. The sequence continues at coordinate 40,679,797 of OV702281.1, forward strand.
TATCTAGTAAAATATATTCCTGCGCTTGTTATTCTTTATGGCATGAAACTTTTGCTCCAGTTGGATGTCAGTGACCCTTAAGTGTGTCAACCTATGGTTCACGAATAATGCGGACATGATCGAGACCCTTCTCCGATCAATAATCAGTAGCGGGAACCTGGAGATCCATACTGACTCCCACACATTCAACGATGACTTTCCTGTGATCGTCGGAACCTTTTATGCTTGTATCTTAATCCCTTTGTTTCATGATATATTACATGTCCGAGATTCGATCATCAGTATCTCCATACCTAGTTTGATCTCGTTACTGACATGTACTCTTTTCTTTTTCCCGTGATATAACATTCTAGTGATCAAATCACTTGCTTGCAAGCTAACCAATGTGATTTTACCGAGAGGTCCAGAGTATATCTATCCATCATCGGGATGAACAAATTCCACTCTTGATCCATGTGTTTCAACATAACACTTTAGTAGTTTTGAATCCATCTTTATAATCACCCAGTTACGGTGTGACATTTGATGTCAACAAGAAACTCTTCTGGTGTTAGTGATTGACATGATCTCATGGTCTAAGGATTAGGATCACTTCGTAAGTTGTTTAAAGCAATATAAACTCAATGACTTTGATCGTAATGCTATACTTCGGATGAATGTTCATCACATCATTACACTAATATTGTGATCTCGTTATTAACAACATCCAATGTCTATGATCAGGAAACTGTGATCATCTTGTTAATCAACGAGCTAGGTTATGAGAGAGGCATAACTAGGAACTTTCTGTTTGTTTATTAAACACACATGTATTAACGTTTATGTATTAATACCATGCAAAATAAACATCTATCATATACTTGTAATACACATAATAAACACTTTATTATTGCCTCTCAGGGCATATTCCCTTCAGTCTCCCACTTGCACTAGAGACAATAATCTAGTTACATAGTGATGTATCTAACACCCATGGAGTTCTGGTGTAGATCATGTTTTGCTCTAGGGAGACTTTTAGTCAATGGATCTGCTACATTGAGATCCGTATGTACTTTACAAATCTTTATATCTCCATCCTTGACATGCTCGTGGATGGAGTGAAACCGGCGCTTAATATGCTTGTGAGACCTTGGTTCTTTGGCATTGGCAATGGCACCATTGTTGTCACAATAGATCACCATTGGGTCCAACGCGTTTGCAACCACACCTAGTTCGGATATGAACTCCTTCATCCAAACTGCTTCCTGAGCCGCTTCCGAAGCAGCAACATATTCGGCCTCCGTTGTTGATCCCACCACCACGGGTTGTTTGGAGATCCTCCAACTAACCGCTCCACCATTCATGAGAAATACGTATCCGTATTGAGACTTAGAGTCATCCGGATTGGTGTTAAAGCTAGCGTCCACATAACACTTAGCGACGATCTCTTCCTCACCTCCGTATACAAGAAACATATCATTAGTTCTTCGCAAGTACTTAAGGATATTCTTGACCGCTTTCTAGTGTTCTGAACCTGGATCCGATTGGTACCTACTAGTCAAACTAATAACATGTGCCACATCCGGTCTTGTACATAGCATGGCGTACATTATAGAGCATATGACTGAAGCATAGGGAACTTTGTCCATTTTCTCTGTTTCTTCCGCCGTAGCCGGACTTTGAGTCTTACTCAATGTCGTGCCTTGTGTCATAGGTAAGAACCCCTTCTTACTATCTTCCATTTTAAACTTCTTTAAAATCTTATCAAGGTATGTACTTTGCGATAGCCCTATTAGGCGCCTAGATCTATCTCTATAGATCTTTATGCCTAATATGTATGACGCTTCACCTAGGTCCTTCATTGAAAATTTGCTGTTTAGATAACTTTTAACACTGTTTAAAAGATCTATACCATTTCTGATCAATAATATGTCATCCACATATAGTATCAGAAATGCCACATTGCTCCCACTCACTTTCTTGTAAATACAAGCTTCTCCATAAGTTTGGAAAAATCCAAACTCTTTGATCACCTCATCAAAGCGGAGATTCCAACTTCGTGATGCTTGCTTCAATCCATAGATGGATCGCTGAAGCTTGCACACCTTGTTAGCATCCTTAGGATCGACAAAACCCTTTGGTTGTATCATATACAACTCTTCTTCAATATTATCATTGAGAAACGCGGTTTTGACATCCATCTGCCATATCTCATAATCGAAATATGCAGCAATTGCTAACATAATCCTAACTGATTTTAGCATCGCTACAGGAGAGAATGTCTCATCGTAGTCAACTCCTTGAATTTGTCGAAACCCCTTTGCGACAAGTCGAGCTTTATAGACAGTTACATTACCATCAGCATCAGTTTTCCTTTTGAAAGTCCATTTATTCTCCACGGCCTTTTGGTCGTGAGGTAAGTCCACCAAGTTCCAAACTTGATTTTCATACATGGATTCCATCTCGGATTTCATGGCTTCTAACCATTTGTTGGAATCTGGGCTCATCATCGCTTCTTCATACGTCGTAGGGTCATCATTTTCATCAACCATGAAATTCATGACAGGATTTCCGTACAGCTCGGGAGCTGCACGCGTCCTGCTAGACCTGCGAGGTTCTGTAGTATTCTCTTTCGGAGTTTCATGATCATTATCATTAGTTCCTTCTTCAACTTGTGAAGCCAACTCTGGAACGAATTCTGGCGCTGCGCTACTTGCCATACTTTGAAGAGAAGGTTCAATAACCTCTTCGAGTTCTACCTTCCGACTACTCACACCTTTCATGAGAAACTCTTTCTCTAGAAAGGATCCATTCTTGGCAACAAAAACCTTACCCTCGGATCTGTGATAGAAGGAATACCCAATAGTTTACTTAGGGTATCCTATGAAGACGCATTTTCCCTCTTTGGGTTCGAGTTTATCCGGTTGAAGTTTCTTCACATAAACATCGCATCCCCAAACTTTAAGAAATGACAGCTTAGGTTTGTTTCCAAACCATAATTCATACAGTGTCTTTTCAATGGATTTAGATGGTGCCCAATTTAAAGTGAATGCAGCAGTTTCTAGTGCATAACCCCAAAATGAGAACGGCAAGTCCGTCAGAGATATCATAGATCAAACCATATCCAATAAAGTACGATTACGACGTTCCGACACACCATTTTGCTGTGGTGTTCCGGCAGGTGTGAGTTGTAAAACAATTCCAAACTCTTTCATGTGAGTGCTAAACTCGTAACTTAGATACTCACCCCCACGGTCGGACCGTAGAAATTTGATCTTTCTATTACGATGATTTTCCACTTTATTCTGAAATTTCTTGAACTTTTCAAAGGTTTTAGACTTGTGTTTCATCAAGTAGATATAACCGTATCTACTCAAATCATCCATGAAAGTAACAAAATAGTGATATCCACCTCGCGCCGACACACTCATTGGACCACATACATCAGAATGTATGATTTCCAATAAATCTGTCGCCCGTTCCATTGAACCGGAAAACGGCGTTCTAGTCATCTTTCCCATAAGGCATGGCTCACATGTATCAAATGATTCAAAATCAAGTGATTCCAAAAGTCCATCCGAATGGAGCTTCTTCATGCGTTTAACGCCAATATGACCTAGACGGCAGTGCCACATATATGTGGATATATCATCATTTAGTTTAATCCTTTTAGCATCAACATTATGAATATGTGTAACATTATTATCGATATCCAATAGAAATAAACCATTCATCATCGGTGCATGACCATAAAAGATTTCATTCATATAAATAGAACAACCATTGTTCTCAGATTTAAATGAATAACCACTTCGCATCAAACACGATATAGATACAATGTTCATGCTCAGTGCTGGCACCAAATAACAATTTTTCAAGTTTATTACTAATCCCGAAGGCAAATGGAGAGGCAGCGTTCCAACGGCGATCACATCAATGCTTGATCCATTGCCGACACGCATCTTGACCTCACCCCTTGCTAGCGGTCGCTTGTTTCGCAGCCCCTGATCCGAGTTACAAATATTAGCAACTGAACCGGTATCAAATACCTAGGTGCTACTGCGAGCACTAGTCAAGTACACATCAATAACATGTATATCATATATACCTTTGTTTGCCTTGTCGGCCTTCTTGTCTGCCAAATACTTGGGGCAGTTGCGCTTCTAGTTGCCAGTCCTCTTACAATAGTAGCACTCGTATCAGACTTAGGGCCAACTCGGGGTTTCTTTTCAGGCACGACAACCGGCTTGCCGCCCTTACTTCCCTTCCATTTTCCCTTCTTGTCTTTCTTGAAACCAGTGTTTTTATTGATCATCAAAACTTGATGATCCTTTTTGATCTCCACTTCTACAGTTTTAAGCATTGATAGAAGCTCGGGGAGAGACTTCTTCATTCCTTGGATATTATAGTTCATTACGAAGCTCTTATAGCTAGGTGGCAGAGACTGCAGAACACGATGGATGCCTAAGTCAATGGGAATCGATATTCCCAAGGACACAAGCTTATCGGCGTAACCCGACATCTTGAGTACATGCTCACTAACGGAGTTGTGCTCTTCCATCATGCAGCTAAAGAACTTTTCTGAAGCATTGTAGATCTCTACATCAACATGTGTGTTGAAAATCATTTTCAACTCACCCATTGTATCAAATGCATTGCCGTTTTCGAAATGCTTTCGAAGTTCCGGCTCTAGCCCATACAATATGCCGCAATGAACTAAGTTGTGGTCCTCCTGAAAAGTCTGATAGACATTCTTCTCCTCGTCAGGAGCATCCTCAAAGGTGGGGGGCCTAGCGGCGCTTCTAACACATATTGCTTTTGTGCAGCAGAGAGGAGAATCCTCAAATTCATGGCCCATTCGGTAAATTTGCTACCTTTCGTTGCAAGTTTCTCTTCCTCCATGAACACATCGAAATTAAAAGCAGGTGGTGCCATCTACAACAGAATTTATAAAGTTTAGACTAAGTTTATGATAGATTGAGTTCAACTAATCCACATTACGAATGAACTCCCACTCAGAAACGACATCCCTCGTGCCTTTTTGGTGATTACATGAACCAAATCCACTACACCAAGTCACGTGAGTCAGTGTAGCTTCAAAGGCGAGCATCAAATGGGCATCATATCTACTATATGAATCATGCTTAACCTTTAGGTCCGTGTTCCGAGGCCATGTCTGTACATGCTAGGCTCGTCAAGTTAGAACCTTAGTATTCGCGTGTGTAACTGTCTTACACCCGATATATGGTCATGGATCCAAGAACACCCTATCCTCACGTGATGTCTTGGAGCGACGAAAACATAATCGGTGCATACTAAAGGAAGAACACATTCTTATCTTGATATTTAAATGAGGGATCATCTTATTATACTAATAAAGCACTAAACAAGCAATATAAGATGCTATCAAACATCACATGTTTATTAGTGAAATGATATGGTTCCCGCATATGATCTCTATCATGTGCACCGTGATATGATCACTATCATACCTTTGTGTGTAAGGCCAAGGTCTATGGAACTTACACGTTATGTGTGTTCTAATAGTATCATCTCATACTTCTACTTACAATAACACCATATCATAACACTAGGCCAGCAACAATCTAAACTAGACGCCTCTAATTTATCCATTGCAAGTTTTACGTGGCTTAGGGCTTTCGAAGATAGAACCGTTCTTACCTACGAACATGAACCACAACGAGGATAACCAAATTATTGACAACTCGTTGCAAAATAGATATTGACTATAGTAGGAGAGACAGACACCCGCTAGCCACTTATGCAAACTAGTTGCATGTCAAGCGTGAAACAGGTCTCATGTGCGAGGACATGTAAAGTTTGTCCGGGCCACTTCATCCCACTATGTCACCAATATCCAAAATTACAACTAAGGAAAAACAGCATGATCATCATTGCCCACATACTCATATGTGTACTACCCGTGTAAAGCATCTACGCATAGATCCGGCTATGATACCACTGAAGGGTTCGCAACATAGAAAACAAAAAATTTCCTACGATGGGAACTATGTACCAAGATCTATCTACTAGATACAAACAACGGGCGAATGTATATCCGTAGATAACATACCCTTGAAGACCGACAAAACTTAACGAGTTGAACTCGTGGTTGATGTAGACGATCTCTTGCCGATCTCAAGATCGAGAGGAAGTCCTAGCGCCACAAAGCAGCAGTGCATCCGTGCTCGCACACACGTACAAGACACCGAGCAACCTCCGCCTCCTTGCTCCAGCGATGCAGCGGAAGCACAACCCTTTCTTGCCGAACAGCCACCGGGAACATGTATCTCACTAGTCCGAGACCATGGGGGATAAATTCTAGAGGGGGAGAGAGATCGTTCACGAGGAGGTGTGAGTGAGAGAGAGGGAGAGGGGTGCCTTTTATAGGAGAGGGGGAACCCCAAGGGGGTGGCCGGCACATGGGGCTGCCCCCTTGCCCTCCCCTCATTCATGTGGGTGGACACTCCACTCACAAAATCCTCTTCAAATACCTCCACTCAAAATCCTACTCAAACTTGCTATTAAATTTCCACCAAATTTAATGCAAACTCTCATTAAATAAAACTCTTTTTATTTATTCAAAAATTTATTACAGCAAGCTCATAACTGAGCAGAGAACCAAATTATTACAAGAAGAGGTCACTGACCACAAACATCAAACAACGGAAGGCAAATTATGCTATTAAGTATAGCAAACTTAATAAATGGCCTAAGAGGCCTGAAGCATAACGGCGACATCCCAGCCCATAGATTCCAGGCTGCCGGCCGGGAACCCCAAGCTACTCGTCGATGTCGATGTAGTACCAAACTGATCTTCCAGGAACACTTACTCTGCCAAAATTATCAACAAAGCAAGGGTGAGTAGAGGGTGTACTCCGCAAGACTTATGGCTGTGGATTTGTTTTGCATAAAGCCATCTTTTGTTTATAAAACAAGAGAGAGAGAGAGAGAGAAGAAGCTCGTCTATTCAGAATATTTTAAAAGGGGATAAGAGAGCGACATCTCCAAAGTATTGATCATCATATTTTGATATCCACCAAATTATCATCATCTGAACTAGGATCACCTCCTCGTACCCATGAGGAAGCATCCTTAACAAACATTAGTTGACAAGTTTTACGATTAGGTTCATGTTCTCTATGATCTCCCATCCGTTCCCAAGTCGTCCATAACCATGGACACGGCTTTCCGAAATATTATTACCCTTCAGGGGTGTACAACTTTACCCACACGTACCAACCGACTTTTAATTCCACTTGACACACTTCCTTGGTGTGCTGGCAGAGGGTGTGGTTGGACACGACCTTTACCTTGCTTTCGCCGAGACCATGAGTCATGCAATAAGTATGGTTCCGCCGTAACGGGTCAAATCCCGAAGTCGGTACTTAAAGATGTGAGGCGAGGTTGGTTTACCAGGGGCGCCATCAACCCCAAGCAACCCGGTCCACGCTTCCCTACCTGTATGAATGCACCTCCTTCTTTCGAAAATGTTTTCAATGCGTATGTCGAATGGAACACCCGAACTATGTGACTCATGGAATCTACTAGGAAAGTTAGTCAATCATGGGGTCCCCATTTACCCCGTGTGGTTGTACGCTCGTCTTGGTTCAAGAGGCAAGAACCTAGGGTCCTAAGGGTGGCGAGCAAGGCACTAGAAAAACCACATCCCACCGTGGCCTCCCATACAAGCCTTAGCATGTTTAATCTCATCTCACTGATCTCATCTTATCACGTTCTCCTGTCATACTAGATTCTCTCCATCTGATACATCATCTGGATGAACCAGACTCAACAGCTAAGCATGGCTAAGAAAGACACAGATAAATGCTCTAGCATTGCACACAAGCCAAACCTAGTTATGCTAGGAGCAGTGGATCAGGTAATATAAGCTCAAAGGGAGTATGCAATAGATAGGATACTCTATCTATCGATAAAAGACCACAGTAGAATCGTATGCATCATGGCAGGAATTGAAATGCTTTCGAAATCATAGGATTATATCATGGTGGGGCTATGCTTGCCTTTGCCAGTTGATAACAGATAAGCAAATCTTTAGGAGCCTTGTACTTTACTTGTTATAGTTGGTCAAGTATTGTTCTTCGATCTTCGATCTTTGACGGTGTTGATCTCTGGCTTCGATCTCGATCTCGTATTCTACCTGGAAGAACCAAACACCGGAAAGAGAGGGGAAACAATCAACACATGGCATCGATGAAATGCTCAAACAAGATGATGATATGGCAAGTTGAATTGCATTGAATTGAAACGCTAAAACATGCTCGACAGTTTAATCGCGGTTTCGAGTGGTGAAAACCCTAACTCGGGGAAACTCCGTATGAATATGACAGGGGTTACTATGTTCTTCTAACTAAACTTGTCATTTAAGTTGTTGAAAAATGCATGATTATAACTTAATTAGATAGAGCTCATTTTTCTGAACATTTTGATATATTATACACATTTTGTGATTTACAAATAATTAAATATTAAATTTACAAGTTTTATTCAAATTATGAAATCAATTTAAATCGACTTACTGCGTCACTCTGACACAGGGCTGACATCAGCACAGGGTCAGGGGCTTTTGTTACCGGGGCAGAGCCTAGCCCCAGAGGCTGACTGGTAGGGCCAGGGCCATGCAGGCACCATGTGGACGCCACACGGGCGCCACGCGGGCCTCGCCGGAGAGCGGCCAGACGGCGGCGGCAGACGGTGCTAGGGAGTGATCTGGGAAGCACGGTTGGGCGGGTTCGAACCAGTGCATCACGCTAAGCCAAAATCGGGCGGCGTTGCTCCGTTATGGTTGTCGGAGCAACGACGGTGAAAGCTACTGGCGGCGGAGCACGGCGGCGATCGGTGACAGAGCAAACCAGAGAGGGAGGGGAGGCACGGAGAGGACTGGGAGGTGGAGGGGCTCACCACGGAGGCAGTGGAAGGGTCAGCGAGGCCGGAGAAGGTCGGACGCGGCCGGAATCAACGACGACGGCGGTGGCCAGAGTCGGGTCGGAGACCTCGATTCTCTTGACTGCGAGCGCGCGGGGCTTCGTGACCTAGCTGAGGCGAATCAGTGCATCTTGGTGAGCTCGGCGGTGGCCTCAGAACGGCGAGAGGAGGCCGGGTACGACGGAACGGCGAGGTCCTGGCCGGAGCTAGGGTTCGGCTTCTGCGCTCGAGCAACAAAGTGCCGGGGAGAGGGGGATATGGGGATGAGAAGAGAGGGCAGAGCATGGCGCGTCAGTCTTATCTCCTCTCCAGAGAGGTGGCGTTCATATTGGCGTGGCGACAATCGACGGCCGGCGTACGGACAGCGAGCAGCTTGCCCACCGGTGCCGAGGAAGAAGGAAAAAGAAGCACGCGATGGGGTATGGGCCGAGATGGGCTGGCTTGGGCCGGGTGCTAGCGCGCGTGGGCGGCAGTGAGAGGAGAGAAAGGGTTGGGCCGGCCTGATAAGGGTCTGGCTGCTATTTTTATTTCCAGAATCTGTTTTCTATTTCTGATTTCACTTTTGTTTTTGTATTTCCATATACAAATCTGTTTTGAGTTATTTCAAAATACTAGAGGCTTTTAAAAAGTATATAAAATATTTATGAACCCTTTTTAATCCATTTGGGCTCCAATAATTTTGGGGGTTTTCAAAATTCAAACCATTTGAATGTGTTTCAAAGAGAGGGGAGAAAACTAGGGTTTAGAGTTTTTATTTGTTTTCTCCAATGCACAATTTAAATGATGATGCTCATGATGCACAAAACTAACCCTAATATTGATTAAGTAAACTGGGGTGTTACAGTCATGCAGCTAAAGAATTTTTCTGAAGCATTGTAGCTCTCTACAGCAGCATGTGTGTCGAAAATTATTTTCAACTCACCCATTGTTTCAAATGCTCTAGCCCATACAATATGCCGCAATGAACTAAGTTGCGGTCCTACTGACGAGTCTGATAGACATTCTTCTCCTCGTCAGGGGCATCCTCAAAAGGTGGGGGGCCTAGCGGCGCTTCCAGCACATATTGCTTTTGTGCAGCAGAGAGGAGAATCCTCAAATTCATGGACCATTCGATAAAGTTGCTATCGTTCGTTGCAAGTTTATATTTCTCCATGAACACATTGAAATTAAAAGCAGGTGGTGCCATCTACAACAAAATTTGTAAAGGTTAGACTAAGTTTATGATATATTGAGTTCAACTAATCCACATTACGAATGAACTCCCACTCAAAAATGACATCCCTCGTGCCTTTTTGGTGATTACATGAACCAAATCCACTACACCAAGTACGATCATCACGTGAGTCGGTGTAGCTTAAAAGGCGAGCATCAAATGGGCATCATATCTACTATATGACTCATGCTTAACCTTTCGGTCCGTGTTCCGAGGCCATGTCTGTACATGCTAGGCTCGTCAAGTTAGAACCTTAGTATTCGCGTGTGTAACTGTCTTACACCCGAAATATGGTCGTGGATCCAAGAACACCCGATCATCACGTGATGTCTTGGAGCGACAAAAATATAATCGGTGCATACTAAAGGAAGAACACATTATTATCTTGATATTTAAATGAGGGATCATCTTATTATGCTAATAAAGCGCTAAACAAGAAATATAAGATGCTATCAAACATCACATGTTTATTAGTGAAATGATATGGTTCCCGCATATGATCTCTATCATGTGCACCGTGATATGTGAAGGGTTTCGCAGCATAGTAAATCAAAAAAATTCTACGGATGCGAATGGGAAAGCCAAGATCTAATCTAGGAGATGCAAACAATGAGGGGGAATAGATGAGATCTTCATACCCTTGAAGATTCGTACAGCGGAACGTTCAACGGAACGTGGTTGATGTAGTCGTACTAGCTTCTCCTCCTCGCGATCCAATCCGATCCAACACCGCAAGTGGCGATGCCTCCGAGAGATGCACATGTACGGCACCTCGACGTCTCCTCCTTCCTCGGTGCAGCAAGTGGGGTGGAGAGATAGATTGGATCTACAACACGACGGCGTGGTGCAAAGGTGGAGAGTTTCTGCGGCAGGGCTTCGTCTACGCGCAGTCGGGAGAGAGAGATCTGGAGGGCAGCAGTATGTCGGCTAGGGTTGAAGGAGTGGGGAGGGAGGGCTGCGACCCTGCCCTCTATATATAGGGGGCTGGCCGGCCCCCTTGGCCTCTCCTCCAAGCCCTAGGACGGCGGCCCCAAGGGTTGGAGTGGGGGGCAAGTTTCCCCCCTCCTTCTAGAAGGTTTCCCTAGGGTTTTGGCCGGCTGGGCCTATGGGGCCTTGTGCCCCTGGCCCAATGCGGCCAGGGCACTCCCTCGTAGGCCTACGCCCCCCTCCAACAAGTGGGGCCACGTTGGTCCCACTCCGGAAGGTTCTAGAAGCTTCCGGTACAATATCGAACGTTCCGAAACAATTCCGAAATCCAAAAACTGCTTTGCCTTATATGAATCTTATTCTCCGGACCATTCCGGAACCTCTCGTGATGTCATGGATCTCATCCGATACTCCGAACAAAAACTCATAAACCAATTATCCATTCTATCCTAGCGTCGAGACACGTTAAGTGTGTGACCCTACGGGTTCGAGAATATGCAGACATGATCTTCTATCAATAATCAACAGCGGGGTCTGGAAACCCATATTGACTCCCACATATTCATCGATGATCATATCGGATGAACCACGATGCCAAGATTCAATTAATCCCATATATATTCCCTTCGTCACGCGATATTTTACTTGCCCGAGATTCGATCGTTGGCATCGGAATACCTAGTTCAATCTCGTTCACAGCAAGTACTTTACTCGTTCCGTAATCCGATGTCACTTTGTGATTAACTCATTAACCACGTGCTTGCAAGCAGTGTTGATATCGATTACCGAGTGGGCCCGAAGTATATCTCTCCGACTTGGGAGGGACAAATCACATCTCGATACATACAACCCAACAGGTACTTTCCGATCACCTGAGAGACACCTTTATGATCACCCTCTCATAGGATGACGTTTGATGACCTCAAAGCTTTCTTCCGATACCAGGGAGTTGCATTATCTCATGGTCTAAGGAATACAATATTTGACATAAGAAAAGGCTTCGCAAAGATGAACACGATGACACGATCTAATTGCTCTGCCTGATTTGGGTCTGTCCATCATATCATTCACCCAATGACATGATCTCATTATTAATTGACAACTCATGTCTATGGTTAGGAAACCTTAACCATCATTAATCAATGAGCTAGTCCATAGAGGCCTACTAGGGACACGGTGTTGTTCATAAACCACACAAGTATCAAAATTTTCACTTAATACAATTCTAGCATGGAATACAAACTTTATCATGAACAAGAATTATAATAATAACATCTTTATTATTGCCTCTAGGGCATAATTCCAACAATATGATCACTATCATACCTTTGTGTGTAAGGCCAAGATCTATGGAACTTACACGTTATGTGTGTTGTAAGGGTATCATCTCATACTTCTACTTACAACAACACCATATCATAACACTAGCCCAGCAACAATCTAAACTAGACGCCTCTAATTTATCCATTGCAAGTTTTACGTGGCTTAGGGCTTTCGAAGATAGAACCGTTCTTACCTATGAACATGAACCACAACGAGGATAACCAAATTATTGACAACTCCTTGCAAAATAGATATTGACTATAGTAGGAGAGGCAGCCGCTAGCCACTTATGCAAACTAGTTGCATGTCAAGCGTGGAACAGGTCTCATGTGCGAGGACATATAAAGTTTGTCCGGGCCGCTTCATCCCACTATGCCACCAATATCCAAAATTACAACTAAGGAGCAACAATATGATCATCATCTCCCACATACTCATATGTGTAATACCCGTGTAAAGCATCTACGCATAGATCCGGCTCTGATACCACTGAAGGGTTTGCAGCATAGAAAAGAAAATTTTTCCTACGATGGTAACTATGTACCAAGATCTATCTACTAGATACAAACAACGGGCGGATGTATATCCGTAGAGAACATACCCTTAAATATCGACAAAGCTTAACGAGTTGAACTCGTGGTTGATGTAGACGATCTCTTGCCGATCTCAAGATCGAAAGGAAGTCCTAGCGCCGCAAAGCAGCAGCGCATCCGTGCTCGCACACACGTACAAGACACCGAGCAACCTCCGCCTCCTCGCTCCAGCGATGCATCGGAAGCACAACCCTTTCTTGTCGAATAGCCACCGAGAACATGTATCTCGCTAGTATGAGACCATGGGGGATAAATTCTAGAGGGGGAGAGAGATCCTTCACGAGGAGGTGTGAGTGAGTGAGAGGGAGAGGGGTGCCTTTTATAGGAGGAGGGGGCACCCAAGGGGTGTGGCCGCCGTCCATTGGGCTGCCCCCTCCCCTCCTTCATTCATGTGGGTGGACACTCCACTCACAAAAACCTCTTCAATTTCCTCCACTCAAAATCCCACCCAAAATTGCTATTAAGTTTCCACCAAATTTAATGCAAACTCTCATTAAATAAAAAACTTTTTATTTATTCAAAATTTTGTAAATTACTTTAATGACAAACATTCACATATAACCCCTTGCTAGAATTCCATTTCACATGCAAAAACACTTTCTGCAATTTCACCCGAAAACCTGTTTCGGTATCTAGTGAAATAAATTTCTGCGCTTGTTATTCTTTCCGGCATGAAACTTTTGCTCCAATTGGATGTCAGTGTCCCTTAAGTGTGTCACCCTACAGTTCGCGAATAATGCGGACATGATCGAGACCCTTCTCCGATCAATAATCAGTAGCGGGACCCGGAGATCCATACTGACTCCCACACATTCAACGATGACTTTCCTGTGATCGTCGGAACATTTTACGCTTGCATATTAATCCCTTTGTTTCACGATATATTACATGTCCATGATTCGATCATCAGTATCTCCATACCTAGTTTGATCTTGTTACTGGCATGTACTCTTTTCTTTTTCCCGTGATATAACATTCTAGTGATCAAATCACTTGCTTGCAAGCTAACCAATGTGATTTTACCGAGAGGTCCAGAGTATATCTATCCGTCATCGGGATAAACAAATTCCACTCTTGATCCATGTGTCTCAACATAACTCTTTAGTAGTTTTGAAGCCATCTTTATAATCACCCAGTTACGGTGTGACGTTTGATGTCAACAAGAAACTCTTCCGGTGTTAGTGATTGACATGATCTCATGGTCTAAGGATTAGGATCACTTCATAAGTTGTTTATAGCAATATAAACTCAATGACTTTGATCGTAATGCTATACTTAGGATGAATGTTCATCACATCATTACACTAATATTGTGATCTCGTTATTAACAACATCCAATGTCTATGATCAGGAAACTGTGATAATCTTGTTAATCAACGAGCTAGTTTATGGGAGAGGCATAACTAGGAACTTTCTGTTTGTTTATTAAACACACATGTATTAACGTTTCCGTATTAATACAATTATAGCATGCAAAATAAACATCTATCATATACTTGGAATACACGTAATAAATACTTTATTATTGCCTCTCAGGGCATATTCCCTTCATAGACCACTCCAGAAACCCTAGCCCCATTTAGTCTAGCCGCCACACTTGAACTAGAAGTCCATCATTGGAGCTCCTCCTTGTATGTGTGGATACCGATAGAGGTGTTGTATGTTTAGGACTTCGACGATCATGGGATTGGATCAGATCGTGGGACTGCACTGCATCAACATACGCGCTTCATCATTAACCTACAACTGCTCGTCTAGCGGTAGTCCTCATGAATTTCTACCTCGGCTAGATCTTTGGATGCATGGGGAAAGTTTTTTATCTCTGTGTGGCCCAACATTTAGCCCCTTCGTGGACCTTCATTGTTAGATCCGCATATCGGGTCCTTTTTAGTGATCCCGCCCTTTCTTGGACCTTCTCGTTGCGGAAAGCCCCGCTGCCCTTAAAGATTAAGATCTTTGTGTGGCATTTGTTGCGAGATCGGCTACCCTTAGGTGTTGATGTGGCTAAGAGACACATGTCGAGTGATGTCCTATGTCCCTTGTGTATGGTCCTAGAGAAGGGGACCCACATTCTGTTTACTTGTCATGCGGGATGCTTCTTATGGAGCTTCATACACGAGGCGCTAGGGCCTGAGTGGCAGCCCTAGCTCTTGGCGAGTTCCTGAAAGAGAATGCAAACCGTACTTGTAGGAGGACGTGTCTCTTCTATTTAATATTTACGGCGATGACCTAGACTTTATGGAATATTCATAATAAAAAGGTTATCGAGCGTGTATCTTCTTACGACATGCCTCTGGCTCGATCTTTAAATTCTTGACTTTCTTACTGCAGTGGTATCCGTTGTAGGCCGTGGGACAGAGACCGGCTAGACGACATGTTGGATGATCTTCTAGTGGCATCCTGTCACTAATCTACCCAGTCTGGCCGCTGAGTCTTACTCCCATGGGACTTGTATCACCTTGTTTCTCTCTTTCTTTCCTTTTTTCGCTTTGGACTTGCTTGCCCTAGCTGTTGTCTTTGCTTTTGTTTTCGTTCTTATCTCAGCTCTTGTATGTACTTGGTTGTTTTATTTATAAAGTGAGGCGAAACATGTTTTAAATACTCTCCGATCTAAATTAATTGATCAAATTTATATAGATTTAGATATATCTAGCATCATCTGGGGTTTCTATCTAAATTAATTGACTCAGATGCATCTAGCATTATAGGAGTACGGTGGAATTAGGGTGTTTTGAAAAGGTCCCCCAGTCACCGCTCCTTGCTCCCGTGCGGCTGCGCTAAGCCGCACTGGAGCGTCGCCCGCCACCGCGCACAGGCCCTCCCCCGCCCCCTCCTCCCCTCGCTGTCACCGGAGACGTCGTCGGGCAAAGCCCGCTCGGTGCGGCGGCGGCGGGGCTCCAAGCTCGCGACTCTTTGGGAGGCTTCGGCGGCGGCGCCCGATCCGTGGTCTCCGGCAGCGAGGACCAGGAGGTGGTGGTGGGCGGCGACGACGCCCGGTGCTCGCCTCAGCTAGGCCGGGGCTGCTGCTGGCACGATGGTGGTGAAGCTGCACAGCGCGGCGCCCTGCAGGCTCGATCTGGGCTCGCGATGGGCTGGGCGGGCCGCGGCCGTTTGGAGCGGCGGCTGCGTGCACGTCGCGCAGTCCTGGCGGCAACGCGCGGTGGGACACTATCGGGGACGGCATGCGGGGATCGGTGCGTCTGGTCCTGCTCATGGCGGTGCTGCGTCGCGGGGGAGGCTGCTGCCTCTCGGTGGCGGCGGCGTGGGGGGCGGCTTGAGGGCTTGCTTGGTGCCCTGATGCGTGGTGGTGGCGCGGCAATGCCGGCAGCGGCCAGCGGGGAGGCGATCAGCAAGCTTGCACCCTCGTGCAGTTCCGGTGGGACTAGATCTAGGCCCACTTGGGCCCGATCTGGGTTGCGGCGGGCTTCACATGGTTCGATCTTTCTCTAGAGGTGGGGAGGTGAGGTGGGGCGCGTAGGAGGGCGGCAGCAGCTATGGTGGCTCTGCAGCAGCGTGGCGATGATGGCTTTACGGGCCCGTTTTGGGCCCGGCCGGGCCACAGGGCCTGGTGTGCCCCTGCTGCTGCGTCTGGACGGCAACCGCCACTAGCGGGGGAGGTCGGTCCCCTCCGAGCGGCCGTGCTGTTACCGCCATCCTATGCCAACCAGTCATTCCCCTCCGCCTCATAGGTCACGCAATGCACCTAGGTAAGTGGGTACGAGTCCGTGGATGCCGAGGCGGCGGCCTCGGGAGGTGGTCTGCAAGGGCGTTCCTTCGGCGGAGACGGCTCCGGGGGGCGTCTTGTGTTGGTGCCATGCTCTTCTGGCGGCGGTGTTCTTCGACAGGCGGCGTTTCGGCAATGTCCTGGATGGCGGCGAGGCGTGGGCGCTGTTGTTTGGCGGCGGTGGTGGCAAAGACGAGCTTGGCTGGGCTCCAAACCCCAGGGGTTTGGGCGGGTTAGCTCACTCTCAGGTCGCTACCATGGTTGGTGTGGGGAACGCTTCGGGACAGGGGGAGCGACGATGCCAATGCGTCTGCTGCAGCGCGGCGGCGGGGCTTGACGGGCCCGATCTGGGCTCGGCTGGGCTTTGTTGGCCTGGTATGCTCCTGCTGCTGTGTCCGGTCTGCTACCGCTCTGGCGCTGGAGGTCGATCCCTCCCACGCGGCAACGGCACCGCTGTCCCTTGTCTTCGATGGGTACCTCGCGCCGGCCAACCTCGTGGTGTTTGCCATGGCGAGACACTGATGGAGACGACGGGACCGTTTTGGCGCACGTTGGTGGACGGCAAGTGGGTGGAGTGCCAGGATTGGCTAGGGTTTGGGTCTTTGGGGGGTTAGGAGAAATCCTTGCTGGCTAGGCTGTCGCCGGCGTGGCGACATCCACGGGTGCCGCCTTCCTTCTGGAAGGGCGCCAGATGTACCCTCCTCTCACTCCCCTGCGTGTACCGGGAGAAATCCTAGGAGCTGTCCGGGCAACAGCGTCGTCATCGTCGCTCCCTTGTTGAAGGTGTTGCTTGGTACACAACAATTCAGAGGCATAGGATTGTGATGGGACCTTTTCGGTGGGCGCAGTGGTCGCGAGTCTTTGTCGGTGGTTAACCCGGTGTCGTCGTGCTTTTCTTTCTTTTTTCTTTCTTTTGTATTTTTTGGGCTTTTGCTTGTGCTGTTCGGCCCCAGCAGTGTTTGGATCTTTCTTTGAGCGATGTGCTGTCTGGCCCAGCAGCGGTCTCATCTATGTGCTTTATTTATAAAGCGGGGCGAAAGACTATTTCGAAGATTATAGAAATACTAGATACATTTAAATCTAGATAAATCTGGATCAATTAATTTAGACGGAGGTAGTAGAAGAAATTGAACAGTGGATTGTCTAGCGTTTACATCAGATCAGTGTCAACGCGGTCCTATAGAGGAGAAAAGAGCACGACAGAAAAACGAGATGGACCTGATCGTAGGCTCCTGCTATAGGATTCCCTCGCGTGGAGCCAAGTTCGCTTTCGGTGGTCACTGAGCTGTAGCAGCGGGCCAGGATTCCATGCACGGTTTCCATCACAAATCTATTTTCCCCTTGCACGTGTCTGCCCATGCATGAATCATGAATCTCCAGTAACCTCACCAGTCACCATCTCTCTCTCAGCACCTGTGCAAAGCGGCGATTCTAGCATGCGCGAGGTCGCGTGCATGCATCAGCCGTTCACAGAAGTATAGAGATTTGAGCCAGCAATAAGCAGCATATCACCTAAAAAGCAAAGTTTCTTCTGATACACATCATGCATGTCAGACTAGGATGTGAGAACAGCAGGCTATAGTGTTTGGCAGGTGAAGTACCACCGGTTTCTTTGATGCATGTGCTCATTCTCTCTCCTAGCACACCCTATTCTAGTTTTTCTTTTGATCTTGGTGTGAAAGTTTAAACGGCTAATATGTTCTGTACTAAAATTTGGAAATATAATCCGTTCGGATATTTATGTTCGTCTTGACAAGATCTTTGAAATAAGTCCAATATTGAATATATTTGTTGATAAAAAAGATTATTTTCATTTTGAAACATGATGAAACTAGCATAATCTTGATGACACTTTGATAAGTATTGTGAAAATATATTTCAGAAACTAAGGATCACAGAGACTCTATTACGATTCAAGAACCTATCCAAGTACAATGGACACAAAATAAGTTGTGTACACCCATCTGTGATGTAAAGGACTCTTTTCGATATGGATTTTCATGCATTAAAAACATGTAACATTTTGTGTAGGTTAGTTTCACGCAAAAAACATGTAGTATAATTTTTTTAACTAGGTTTATTGTGTTGAGAGTGCATGTTTTATTGTGTTTTGTAATCGTATTTTATCTTGTTCGATGGGATTTGCCGAATTCTCTACATCCGAATTTAGAAAAATTTGCGACATACTTTTTTAATACAGAGAGAATACTATATTATATTATTTTATTATATAATAAATTGTTTCATGCAAAATGTAAATAAGTTTGAACATACTATTAATATGTATTTAGTTTTATCGTAGTTTGTCACGCTCCAATGTAAAAGTCAATAGATACTTCACTTGTCATCCTTCATCAAGATATAGTGCTCGAGGACCTCTATTACGTAGTCCATTTTTATCTTTGTATGATCATGTGTCAACTTGTTTAACCAAGTTTGAACTCGCATACATTACAATAAGCAAGTTTGAACAAGCGAGGGATGCCTCTATAAAGAAAGAAAAAATTGACTACTCGAGTGCTCAAGAAACCATAGCGGGGTGTACTTCTGAAAAATAGTTTGGTTAGAATTAATGAAGATAGAGGAGTGAAGACCGAAGAGAGAGAGGAGAAACAATGAGTGTAAGAAAAGTTGTCAGCTGCATGCAGAAAAACTGACACATGATTAAACCATACAGAGGGAATACAGTGGTAAAGATGCTCACCCACCCAACAAATATAAAACAACTAGTTGAATACCCGTGCGTTGCTACGGTTTCTTCATTTTCGATGGCACACACATCACACATGTAAATGCGTGTATAGAAAAGATTGGTATGACGTGTCAAACACCCATGAAACGTTGATGTTTAAAATCCACTACTTTTGTGAAACTCCCCAAAGAACTCAGTTAAATTTGATACAAGTCGACTGTGCAGGAAACAACAGCGAAAAAAAAGTCTCATGGACTGTCATGCATTGTTCCGGTTCTTGTTTCTCTTCTCCTCTTCCCTCTTTAATGTTTGCATTTTTGTTTCTCTTTGATACTTTTCCACTCCACTTCTGTGTCGATACGGGCTACATTTATCATGGGTCATTTTTAAACACTACAAAATCCTAATTAATTATGGATCATTTTTTACTATAATTATGTATCATTTTTTGGGAACATTTAATATGGATCATGAAGGACAATACACCACCCGTAAAAAGGTAAACACTCATAATCACAGTCCGATGCTTTCCAATTCACCAGACTTGGCAGGTGCCATCGATTTTGTGGTCGACCACATGGACAAAAGCTTGCACGAGTTCCCCGTTATCCATGCACAAATATATATGTGTCCATGCCGCCTTTAAATCCATCGGCATTGTCGGTTTCCCCAATCAATGGAGAGCTTTGTCATGTGGCATCCTGATCTAGCCCATGTGCCACCTTTACCTCGAAACGCATCGTCGTTCTCTAGCCCGCCTCACGAGCCGTGGTGCACCCAACGCTGCTGCGAAGGCTCCCATCACAAATTAGTAACAAGCATCACTGATGTCTTCCAGCACCGCGGGAAGGCGACATGATGTGTCTTCCAGTCCGCCCATCCTGAATCCTTCAGCAGGCGGGAAGGCATGGGATGCGGTTCTAGTAGCTAGCATCCTCGATTGGGCTTCTCCGCAGCATCAACAACATGTGCGACTGACTATGCCAAACATCATCACTCCTCATAAAGCTCCCCTAGCTTTTGATCTCTTTTCAATCTTGATGGTAATTTCTGTACAAAATTGATCATCTATGTTGAAGTATATAATTGATATTGTGATCCGTGATGATTTATTGCTTTAGTGAAGATTCCGTGTAATCTCATAAAACCAAAGTTTAGATGAACTTGGTTTGTATGCTTAGATGCTTAATAGGTAATATTCCGATTGCTACTCAATATAACATTATGTGCTACATACATTGACTCAATATATTTGTTAGAGACATAAAAGGAGAACCACAACCTGTAGGCATTAGGAAGTTTTTTTTTTGAGATAAGCCGAAGTTGTTATCCAAATCGCTGGTTATGGAGGAAATTTAGGAACATTGTTAGTTTGTTAGACACGACATAGTAGATATGAGCTAGAAATTAGGGTGCCTATAGTATCTAAAAGTATGCGCGTATTGTTGTTGTGGTGGCATTTTCACAATGTCGAAATGTGACACTACACACCACCTCATTTTTAGATTTAATAGTAAAGATATATGTTGCTATATTCTTCAACCATATTCATGTTTGCACAATGCACGAAATAATAGTGCATCATCATGCATATGCTCGGAGGTTCTTGCTGATATCGGAACATACCTTTCTTTACTTTAGCTTCGCCAGGAGGTTCTTGCACACATACGTAGATTTGATAATTAGTAGCAATAGCTCAAAGTAGCAGATCGACATGTCCATTCTCCTGCCACGGAGATCGTCCCGCTACAGGAGCAGCTACAACATAGGGACATCAAACCAATCATGCCGCAATCTGAAATTTAAATATATTCTACCAATTAAATTTTCTAGTGTGCATCATTCATATACATGTTATATATTTATTCAAATACTAACTAAGATATGTCTCTTCAAATCTGCAACTTACTGTCTTTCAGCCAAAGTACTAAAAGATATGTCTCTCCAAATATGCAACCAGAACCTTCTTGGCAGATGATTTGTGGCAGACCCTCGGCTCCAGGTTGATCTCATGAAGGAGAGAAGACATTGAGCAAACATTTCTCAGACCATACCAAATAGTTAGGAAGGAGTGCCCCGCAAAGTGAAAATATATGATAGTGTAAATTGATCAATTAAACAATTATTCAACTCGAATGGTTACCATGAAAGTTGAAATCTTGATGAAGATATTAACACAGATTAGCGTTTTTTTCCTTTAGACCATGTATATGATCAACATTAAAATTACACAGGAGACGGTAGCGCTCAATAATAAGAGGAAATACTAAGGCCCTGCATCTGATCAGATTCATAAACAAGTGTGTAACAACGAGATTAGATGAAAATGAAGGCAAACAAGGCTACATAGAAGTAATTGCTATATGTCAATTATGCTCACCAAGTAAGGCTATCTCTACGCTAGAATATTTAAACCTGTCATGCATATACAAATCTTGCTTCCAGTTGAAATCTTTGTTTTCGAAGTGTGTTCTTTTAACAAGTCTATCCTTATATTGGAAGCAGGGGAAAACAAACAGTACACAAAATATACAGAGGGCTTTGCTTAAAACGGGAAAGCATCTAGGCACCATGAGTATAATGGCGATGATTAAACCATCGAGTACAACATCTCAATCCCATTTTTTCTTGAGACATCTCAATTCATCCTGATCCCATGGCATCCCTATAGTTCTAGGATTCTAGCCACCTTGATCTCAATCCCTCGTGACTGTTCCTCCATTTTTGATTCGTCTATCAGACAATGGACGAGAGAAGGCCCAGATCTCACTGCACAGTTCCTTCTCATCCTCGCTCGCCATGGAGATTCTTCGCGCGCATACCTGCCTCTGTCGGTGTTCTTCATGTCGAGGGCGCATGCGAAGTAGCCATAGGACACGACCGCTATTTTCCATGCTAAGGGTGCAGCGATTTCATCATGAGTCCTTGGCGTCGACATGCGAGGACGTCGGGTCGGATCGAGGCCGCTGGCCTCTATCTAGGTCCAGGGATGCCAGTGGCCTTGGCGAGCAGCTCCCTCCTGGTTACGTCCCTCTTGAACGCCACCAGCCGCATCCTCTCGCCGCCCCAGTCATGCGCCGGCACTCTCACCGTCGGTGGCATTCACAACATCTTCAGTGACATATGCTTCATACTGGTAGTGTTGGACGAAGAACCACACGGACCGGTGCTATGTTTCCAACTTTCTTCTCTTTTCTCTGCTGCTGCCGAATCTCAAGGTGCTCATGTTTCTTGGAGGGAGAAGGAGAATGGTGTTATATGCAAGAGTGCCGGTGAGTTGTTGTCGTGATGATAATCCAAGCTCTGCATGCTAACTAACTAACCTTTTTTGGGGGAACTAACTAACAGATTGGGGCGTGGATAAATGAAACAGCGTATTTAGTGGAAGAGGTAGAGAAAGGGTGCGTGGGGCTTGTTGAGAGGAGTGGCATTTTGTTTGTAATTATATGGAGTGTGACACCAGGCACTCACATCTTTGAAATTAATAGTAAAGATACCAATAGCAACTGTTGGCATCGCAAAGAGATGAGTGGTGGAAATGTGCACGCTACATACCGTGCACGCTAGAATGACATTTCTGAGCACCTGTGTCACTGTGTGTGTGTGTGTGTGTGTGTGTGTGTGTGTGTGTGTGTGTGTGTGTGTGTGTGTGTGTGTGTGTGTGTGTGTGAGGATGTGAATGGCCGAAGTCGCTCCGTTAAATACCCCCAATGTGCAGCGCCACCACCCACGGGAGTCTAGCATGCATATTCCTCCTCTACCCACCAGTCCACCACAACAATCTACTGTACTTCTAGACACCGCTGAATGGCGACCACCACAACCACGAGCACCGCTCTGAGCATGAAGCTGCTGGTGGACACCCAGGCGGAGCGGGTGCTGTTCGCGGAGGCGAGCAAGGACGTGGTCGACTTCCTCTTCTCCCTCCTCGCCCTCCCGGTCGGCACCGCCGTGAAGCTGCTCGGGAAGGACTCCATGGTCGGCTGCGTCGGCAACCTCTACGGCAGCGTCGAGAAGCTCGACGGCACCTACGTCCAGCCCAGCGCCGCCAAGGACGCGCTCCTCCACCCCACCGTGCTTTCCCCGGCCGTCAGCAACAAAAGCTCCCTCCTCGGCTTGCCGTCCCCGGAGGCGCCGGAGCCGAAGATGTTCTACAGGTGCAACAAGGGGTGCAGCCCGGGCGGGTTCGGCGCCCTTAGTACTTGCGCCAGTTGCCGTGGCTACATCACGGACACTTACGCCACCGCCTGTCCGTCGTGCGGCGGCCAGATGACCACGCGGTTGACGCTCGTGTCGTCGGCGGAGTCGGGAGACCAGGTGGTGGCGCAGGCGGCGGCCGTCATCAGCGGGAAGGGGTTCGTGCAGGGCATCGTGACGTACTTGGTGATGGACGACCTCGCCGTCACGCCCATGTCCTCCATCTCAAGCATCACCCTGCTCAACACCTTCGCCGTCAAGGACATCGGCGCGCTACAGGAGAAGACCGTGCAACTCGGCTACGACGAGGTGATCCAGCATATCACTGTCCTCTTTCATTTTACATCCATGCATGAACTCGTCGAGTGGCATAATTATTTTTGCAGGGTTTGGAGATTCTGAAGGCGTCGCTGCAGTCCAAGACCGTCCTCACTGACGTCTTCCTTGCCAAGAAGACCGCCAGCAACGCTTGAAGGCCCGGTTCTGCATCTAACATATCAACATGCATGGAAAAGTTGGAGCTCGATCCATGTAGCCTATGTAGGCTTAAGTAGGTTTGGTTCTTCTGTATGAACGTGTGCAAGGGATGGTAGCTCGATCCATCGCTCCTTCTAGCTTAATTAGATGGCGTTTTGTGCAAGTATGAGAATCTTTTGGTAACTTCTAGTATCACCTGCTGTTCATTACATATTTACATACTCTAGTAATTCCGTTTCATTTATCAACTACTCACTGTACGCCAACGGCCGGACCCGTCGGCGTAGCCCTAGAATCCTGTCGGCGTAGGCTGCGCCGACGGCTGCCGTCGGCGTACTAGCCCGTAGGTGTAGCCCCTCTACCTGTTGGCGTAGAAAAGACGTCGGTGTATATAGCTAGTTGTCGGTGTAGACTATATGGGTCCCACTTAGATGACTATATGGCTATGCCGATGGTTTTGCCGTCGGTCTAGATTATTTCAAAAAAAAACAATCTTTTTTAACTTTTTTAAATTGTTTAACTCGTTAATCTCATAGGAACATTTTTAATTTTAAGTACACTTAATCTCAAGTCAAATTGTACTCTTCTGATCGGTCAATTATCCTAACACTACTCTAACCCCAATACGCTTAACTTCTTCATCCCTTCCACATGAGCTTCCGACAAAGAAATTAGAACTTGTTGTCAATACTATGATATCAATTCTATTAACCATTAGGCTATAATGTAGACGTCTTTATTTTTTATATTCCATACAATTGTTTAAGTAAACAACAATGAATAAGTAATAATAATCTTAAATTCAAATAAAATAAAATAACTAGTAATATTCGAAAAAGTTCACTGCTTTTAAATCATAATTGCAAAAATATTTAGAGTTTGAAAAAGGATATAAAAAATATACACACACAAAAAGAAGAAGTCACCCTTAATTGGGCCGGCCCATTTGCCGCCCGCTTCAAGCGGCTTCCTGGAATCCAGGTTGCGCCCGGTCGGCATAGAGGAGTTCCCTATTCCTTCTGTTTCAGTTTATACATGTCTTGCATGTAGACCTATATCGCTAATTTGATTAATAAAAAATTAATTATATAGTATAAAAATTATATCATTAAAAAATTTAGATGTTATATATTCTAATGATACACTATAAAATTTAACTTTCAGTGATTAAATAGATACTAGAAAATATGCCCGTGCGTTGCACCGGGATAAATAAGAAACGACACTTTTGAAGAAAAAATAACATTGTAACCTAAAGTTTCATAATACATGTGTCGTTTGCCACGGTTCCATCAAGTTTTTTCTTGCGCCTATCTTTCCTCTTTTAGCTGGCTTTCTTACATTTACCCCGGCTCCCATCTAAAACAAGTCCCTCCCAGCTCCAAACATACACCGTGTGCTCTGCCCAACCCCTTCTTTCCCGTTCGATCCCTCCTCGTCAAGATAAGAAACAAAAATTAATGTAATAAAACAAACAAACAAAAATGAAAAATGCTTTTTAGGGGAGGCAGCCCAATCGTTGGGCCAGGCCACCCTACAACCCCAAGGCCACAAACCACCCAAACCGCCTAGGCCCTTTTGGCCCAGCCGGCAACAGCACAACTCAATACCCAACATCCTAACCCTAATCCCCTACATAACCCCATCGAACACACAACGCACTCACCCATCCAGCCACAACACACACAGAGAGACCATACAACTCATGCACCGCCACACACCCAACCACACCATACACTCACCACCATGCCCCCCTCGCACGAGCGCGCATCTGTCACCATCCTTCCCATCGTGAGTGCGCTGTCGTTCGCACCCACAAGCTCCCCATCTCTACCGCTGGGCGCATCAACATCTGCCCTCTTCCTCACCTCTCTTCCCCTCATACTCGTCTTCCCCCGCCCCAAGAAGCACCGCTGCCGCTTCCGCATCAAGCACCACCTCGAGCTTCAAATTATAATGCAACCAACATACATACAAAATCTTGAACAAGCATAACTAAAACAACTGAATACAATTGATCTGTCCAAAATTATAAATATTAGATCATGACGAAGCTCTTCAAGATTTTATAGCCGTTGTAGACATGATCTAGATGGTCCATACAGATGAAAAGATAGTGACTAAATTAATCCATATCAAACCATAAAGACATATAGTTTCCACCATCCTCTCCCATCAACCACTTTTCAAATCATTATTTTCATCCTTTGGAACAATACAAAATCTGCATATTAAATTGATTATTACACGGGAGCCAAAATTATAAAGCTGTGAACAAACTTGAATAATAAATCACCTGAGCTAAACAAACAGTTCCCAGATCGTTAATTCGTTACAGTAGCCAAAAACAGAGTGCTCAGGAATCAGATTTTCTTATCAAGAAATTCGTGGGCTTGCTGAACCGTTGCTCTATATATTTTATCGTCCTCTAGCTTGTTTCAGCCTAATCAGCTTCTCTAAATCCTACAGCTACCAACTAACCTGCCCAGCCCTCCCCTCCACCTCACCCCCACCAATAACCTGCTGTCACCTCACCCTCTCCCTATCCCCCAACCAATCCTATCCTGCCACCTAATCCCTCCCTCTCTCTCTCTCTCACCTCCCCCACTCAGCCCACACCCTGGCCACACAACCCACTCCACAAGCCACCACACACACGCGCGCACGCCACACTTGTCCCTCCACCGACAGCCCCCTGGCCCACCACCTTGGGCACGCGCCCCAACCCCGGTACCCCGCGTCCCCTGCCCATCTTCTTCCTCCCGCCCGATGCCGCCCGCCGCTCTCCCCAACCTCCCTCTACCCCTTCTCACGCTGCGCCCGGCGCGCCCCCCGCGCGGCAGCCCCGCCTCGCCACCATCCAGCGCCCCGTCGTCCCCACCTCCCTCATCTCCTCCCCACGCGAGCAGCCCCTGCCCTCCTCTGCCTCGCGTCCGACGCGCGCGTCGCCTCCTCCCCCTCCGCCGCCCTCGCCACCCTTCATCCGCAGCCACCGCCGCCCGCGCAAGCCGCCTCCGCGCCAACCGCCGTCGCCCGTCAGCCGCCGCGGCCCCGCCCCGCGCCGGCTCGCTCCACCGCCGCCCTGCCTCGCCGGTCCCCGCCGCCTGGGCCGCTCCCCTCCGCCTCGCCGCGCGGCCCCCCGAGCTCACCCGCCTCTGCTCCGCCGCCCCGCGCCTCCTCTGCGTGGCCGAGCCCGGCCCGAACTCCGCCCACGCCGGCGCGCCCCCCGTCGGCCCCGTTCACCGCCACCCCCCGCCCGCTAGAGCCGCCTCGCCGCCGCCGGCCGGCCCTGCGTCCATCCTCGCCGTCCTGCGACCCCCAAGCACGAGCCCGTCGAGCCGTCCCCGCGTCCTCTTCCCGGGCCCGCCGTCTGTCGCCAGCGCCTGCGCCTCCCGCGAGCCGGCCCCGCTGCCTTTCCCTGCGGGCGCCCTAGCGCGTGGGCCTCTGCCCGGCTACCGGCGGCCTCGCCATGGCGCCTCAGGAGCCGCCACCCCGGGCCACTGCTCCGCCCCTGTCCTGGCGTTTTCCTGCTGTAGGCAGGTTATCTGCTTGTATGTTGGTGTGAACAAGTTCTCGAAGGAACACGAAGAACCCCCGATGATCTAAAGCCCGATCCGGTGCCGCAACCCCAAGGTTCATGCCAAAACCCCCATCGATCGTAGAACCCGGAACATCAAGATCTCCATCGTCCATGGAACCGGAGCACCCAGACCTTCGTACAAGGATGCTCAACGACAAGACCGGCTCAATGCCGATGGGCTCGAGGGGCGTACATGGTGCCACTAGATAACCGCCAAGATCGTCATCGGAACCACAAGGCCGCTGCAGTGAACTCGACAAGATCTACCACATGAAGACCGTACCGAACCGGTGACCCTCGACGAACCTCCGGCAAGAACTACGACATGGCCAAGATCTACCGCAACCGAGTCCGGCACCGACAAGTGAAGTCAGGACCACCAAGCCCTTCCTCGAGGAACGCCAAGATCTACCCCGTTATCCGAGAGCAATCCCAGAGTCCGAGAACGTTTCCGTCGCACCCTGGACCCTGAGACCGACCCCGAACCCCGGAACCCCAAGTTCGTCGAGACCCTCTAATGTGTGAACCCCTTCCCGACACCCTATTTTATAAAATAATAACAACTTGTCGCATATTGAATTGTCATACTCGCATGCATATTGTGTGGTTCTGGGGGCCTTATGCCGATTCACCTCATAATTAAATATGGGGCCCATATGCGGGCAAATCTAGTCTCATATCGGCCTCATTTAAATTGATGTAGCGAACCGGTGCTATCTCGTGCCATGTTAATGCAACATTTAAATTGCGGGGTAGGTAAATAACTTGAACCGTATAATTAATTATCGGGACCCCGGTACCGCTTAATATTGACCTAATTGCATCGCACCTTGCCATGTCATGCATCATACATGCATCATGCCGATCTTTTGCCGTAGTATTAAATATTGCATCCGGTGTTTCTTCTAGTGTTTTGCTTCTTCGCGGATAAGGCCGTTGAGTTGATGCGAGTGTCGACCCGATCTTCGGTTGAACCTTCGGCAATGTTTTCAGGCGAGCATCTCCCCCTTTCTACCTATCTTACTTTTCTAGTATTTATTCCCTCCTGTTGATCTATTGCTATCTGTGTTGCGATTCTCTAGTTTCCGTACCCGTACTATCCCTTGCAGCCGTATATTGCCTTGGCCACATCCTATTACCTGTTGTTTGGTAGATAGTTGGACTTGCGTGTCGTAGTCGCTTGCTCAAGTGCTGTTGTGCGTCGTCATATGCCACAGTTGTTGATGTATTGCCGCATGTTGATGTTGGAGGTGATCATAGTTTTACTTATCGTTCACTTTAATTCCTGTTTAACAACTAAAATTGAAGTAAGCAGAGGCATCGGTGGGTGATATATAATATTTGGTTTCCGAACGCCCACTTGTGTCCCGTAGGACCCCGAGTACTTGATACCTGTTCCTTGATTTATCGCGCTATCCACATCCGGGAGGTATATGGGACCCCCCTTAGCCAGAGCTTGATTCAGTCTTATTTCTTGGGGCCACAAACTAGTTTGAGGTTTTATTTACGATCCTGTACTTATGCCATGCTTTACTGCTTTATTTACGATTGTGTGATGTATAGCACACTGTACTGTTTAGGAGCGGGACACGATTCCGCGGTGTCGACAAGCCCAGTTTTGGGTTCCCAGTCGTTCACAGCCGTCTACCCAAACCTTGAGTCTGTCTCGGAGCTTGCTTACTTCGTTGCGGGTCTACTCCAAGGGGTGGCCCCCTGAAATATTTCTGAATCCTGTGATTGCTTTGTCGTGAAGGCCTCGTTGGGTTTTGATTTGGTTTTTCCGAGGTTGATCGAGTGTGTGTTGCTATTGGTGCACCCCGGCCGGGTAAAACTTTCTGAAAGCCGTGTCCGCGGTTATGGACGACTTGGAGCACAGTATCTCGACCATAGACAAGCATAACTAAAGTTTATTGCTATAAATTTGACTTTATAATGACTAGTAATCAGCTTCACTATAATGGAATGGCTAATAATACTGCCCACCATTGCTTGTTTGAAGTGTCGCTTGCGACCATTGTATCTGACTAGTAAGTATTGCAACTACAACGGAATGGCTAAGTAAAAGTACCAACAACTGCTGGGTTTTGGGTTATCTCATGCTACCTGTATCTGACTAGTAAGTGTTGCCACTATAACGGAATGGTTAACTAAAAGTGCCCACTGCTTACTTTATCAGGACGATTATCTAAACCTGACTAGTAAAGTGCCGCAACTATAACTGAATAAGTAAAACTGCCCACTGTATGAGTTCCTCGGTTGACTTCCTCGTTTGGTCTCGAGGGGGAAACGCCAGGATGGGTTTGTTTGATGGTAGTATCAGGTTGGATCCGAATAGTACTTTCTTACCCCCTCTATTAGCCGCCAGTTGTATCGAGTCTCTATAGGTTGTTTAGTGCATGCTGCCGCTGCCGCTTTAGTCCACCATACCTATGTAGGCGAGGACCGCCGAATTCTAGCCTCGCCGTGTACTGGCCTCAGTACTGACGCTCCTCTTTTTCCTTTGCCCTTTGTCGGCACCCCTTTTGTTTAAGCAGGTTTTGAGATCGACGTCGTTAGCAGGGTTACCCTTCCGGCTTGGCCTGGGCAGGGTTATGGACGCCATTGGTTATTCTTCAGGGCTCTTAGCCCCATTTGCATCTTGTCCGTAGCTGGACGCTCTATCGTTTTCAAGGTGATTTGGATCTTTGTATATTATATCTGTATTCTTGACTCATGGAGTCGCTGTTATATATATCTGTTCTGTGGGTCCCATCGAGGACTGTTGTGTAATGTTATTACTTCGTTTTCCACCCGCACGAAAGTGCCTGGTGGGCACCTTTGAATCGTTTCTATGCGGGTTTGGCGGGTTTCGCTAAAACTTGCATAGGTCCGATTCTGAGGGTGTTACAGAGTGGTATCAGAGCTCAGCAGTTGCGATACCCCACAAGTCCAGCCTGTAGGATAACCTAGCTAACGGCCGAAGTAGAGTGTCAAAACTATTTTGCAAAAATCGGTTGGATAGTTCTGGTTAGGTCTGATTTTACTCCTTAACCCTCTGCTATTCTCCTCTTATCTCGACGTGTGTTGAACCTGCTCTCTTTCCTTTCTTCGAGTCCAGGAATTCTCGTGGTTGGGTTTCCGTCGTACCTTCAGGGTTTCGCTTCCCCCTCTGATAACGGTGTCGCTACATCTGGTCTTCATGCTGCTTGAGGAATCCGTCTGCGGTGGTACCATTCTTTGTTCCTTCTCGTGCCTTCCGGTGTTTTCCGACGCGACGATATCATCTACGACAGATCCGATGCAGAGTCTGCATCACTCCTCTGTTCCGAACCTCGCTTGTCGAGATCTTCAGTCTGATTCCGAGAGTTGGTTGCATAATCCGCCTATTCGTGCGCAGAGTAATGGTTTGGGTGCGCGATGGACTGATCACCATCCGACTACTCTTATCATTCGCTCTTGTACACCGAATCAGTGGATCCAGCAGTTTTACTCCGTCCACGGAAGCTAGAGGTGGCTTTATTTGTTGATACCTCTACCTTCGACCTTTTGTTTCCGGAGTGTTCCCTCGACGATCACGGACAACGACCTCTTGTTAGTGGTGTCGCGAGGATCTACATGAAGCGAGAAGATTCAGATCGCCGACCTTCCTTTCCGGTACCATGAGGCGGATCTCGAGGGCGAGATCCATTGTTAGTGGTGTCGAATTGTGGCATCCCGCAAAACCACTACTAGAAAATCGCGTTGTTTTGTGCATTGCATCATCATGACCGCATGCTCATGTCATCATGCCACATTGCATTTGAGCATCGTCATCATCATGCATATTATTTTGCCTAAAAACTATTTGCGAAAGACAATCGTTTTCTAAAATTAACCCTCCTTCTATTTCAAATTAAACCCCCGGATGATTCCGGATATTTTGTTTGTCTAAAAACTAGTTACAATGTTTGTTTTTTTTTGCGGGGGCAGTCGAACGGGCCGAATGACCCGAACGACCACCCCCATTTTCTAATCGGTCCACCTAATCAGCTCCTCTAAATCCTACAGCTACCAACTAACCTACCCAGCCCTCCCCTCCACCTCACCCCCACCAATAACCTGCTGCCACCTCACCCTCTCCCTATCCCCCAACCAATCCTATCCTGCCACCTAATCCCTCCCTCTCTCTCTCACCTCCCCCACTCAGCCCACACCCTGGCCACACAACCCACTCCACAAGCCACCACACACACGCGCGCACGCCACACTTGTCCCTCCACCGACAGCCCCCTGGCCCACCACCTTGGGCACGCGCCCCAACCCCGGTACCCCGCGTCCCCTGCCCATCTTCTTCCTCCCGCCCGATGCCGCCCGCCGCTCTCCCCAACCTCCCTCTGCCCCTTCTCCCACTGCGCCCGGCGCGCCCCCCGCGCGGCAGCCCCGCCTCGCCACCATCCAGCGCCCCGTCGTCCCCACCTCCCTCATCTCCTCCCCACGCGAGCAGCCCCTGCCCTCCTCTGCCTCGCGTCCGACGCGCGCGTCGCCTCCTCCCCCTCCGCCGCCCTCGCCACCCTTCATCCGCAGCCACCGCCGCCCGCGCAAGCCGCCTCCGCGCCAACCGCCGTCGCCCGTCAGCCGCCGCGGCCCCGCCCCGCGCCGGCTCGCTCCACCGCCGCCCTGCCTCGCCGGTCCCCGCCGCCTGGGCCGCTCCCCTCCGCCTCGCCGCGCGGCCCCCGAGCTCACCCGCCTCTGCTCCGCCGCCCCGCGCCTCCTCTGCGTGGCCGAGCCCGGCCCGAACTCCGCCCACGCCGGCGCGCCCTCCCGTCGGCCCCGTTCACCGCCACCCCCGCCTCGCCGCCGCCGGCCGGCCCTGCGTCCATCCTCGCCGTCCTGCGACCCCCAAGCACGAGCCCGTCGAGCCGTCCCCGCGTCCTCTTCCCGGGCCCGCCGTCTGTCGCCAGCGCCTGCGCCTCCCGCGAGCCGGCCCCGCTGCCTTTCCCTGCGGGCGCCCTAGCGCGTGGGCCTCTGCCCGGCTACAGGCGGCCTCGCCATGGCGCCTCAGGAGCCGCCACCCCGGGCCACTGCTCCGCCCCTGTCCTGGCGTTTTCCTGCTGTAGGCAGGTTATCTGCTTGTATGTTGGTGTGAACAAGTTCTCGAAGGAACACGAAGAACCCCCGATGATCTGAAGCCCGATCCGGTGCCGCAACCCCAAGGTTCATGCCAAAACCCCCATCGACCGTAGAACCCGGAACATCAAGATCTCCATCGTCCATGGAACCGGAGCACCCAGACCTTCGTACAAGGATGCTCAACGACAAGACCGGCTCAATGCCGATGGGCTCGAGGGGCGTACATGGTGCCACTAGATAACCGCCAAGATCGTCATCGGAACCACAAGGCTGCTGCAGTGAACTCGACAAGATCTACCACATGAAGACCGTACCGAACCGGTGACCCTCGACGAACCTCCGGCAAGAACTACGACATGGCCAAGATCTACCGCAACCGAGTCTGGCACCGACAAGTGAAGTCAGGACCACCAAGCCCTTCCTCGAGGAACGCCAAGATCTACCCCGTTATCCGAGAGCAATCCCAGAGTCCGAGAACGTTTCCGTCGCACCCTGGACCCTGAGACCGACCCCGAACCCCGGAACCCCAAGTTCGTCGAGACCCTCTAATGTGTGAACCCCTTCCCGACACCCTATTTTATAAAATAATAACAACTTGTCGCATATTGAATTGTCATACTCGCATGCATATTGTGTGGTTCTGGGGGCCTTATGCCGATTCACCTCATAATTAAATATGGGGCCCATATGCGGGCAAATCTAGTCTCATATCGGCCTCATTTAAATTGATGTAGCGAACCGGTGCTATCTCGTGCCATGTTAATGCAACATTTAAATTGCGGGGTAGGTAAATAACTTGAACCGTATAATTAATTGTCGGGACCCCGGTACCGCTTAATATTGACCTAATTGCATCGCACCTTGCCATGTCATGCATCATACATGCATCATGCCGATCTTTTGCCGTAGTATTAAATATTGCATCCGGTGTTTCTTCTAGTGTTTTGCTTCTTCGCGGATAAGGCCGTTGAGTTGATGCGAGTGTCGACCCGATCTTCGGTTGAACCTTCGGCAATGTTTTCAGGCGAGCATCTCCCCCTTTCTACCTATCTTACTTTTCTAGTATTTATTCCCTCCTGTTGATCTATTGCTATCTGTGTTGCGATGCTCTAGTTTCCGTACCCGTACTATCCCTTGCAGCCGTATATTGCCTTGGCCACATCCTATTACCTGTTGTTTGGTAGATAATTGGACTTGCGTGTCGTAGTCGCTTGCTCAAGTGCTGTTGTGCGTCGTCATATGCCACAGTTGTTGATGTATTGCCGCATATTGATGTTGGAGGTGATCATAGTTTTACTTATCGTTCACTTTAATTCCTGTTTAACAACTAAAATTGAAGTAAGCAGAGGCATCGGTGGGTGATAGATAATATTTGGTTTCCGAACGCCCACTTGTGTCCCGTAGGACCCCGAGTACTTGATACCTGTTCCTTGATTTATCGCGCTATCCACATCCGGGAGGTATATGGGACCCCCCTTAGCCAGAGCTTGATTCAGTCTTATTTCTTGGGGCCACAAACTAGTTTGAGGTTTTATTTACGATCCTGTACTTATGCCATGCTTTACTGCTTTATTTACGATTGTGCGATGTATAGCACACTGTACTGTTTAGGAGCGGGACACGATTCCGCGGTGTCGACAAGCCCAGTTTTGGGTTCCCAGTCGTTCACAGCCGTCTACCCAAACCTTGAGTCCGTCTCGGAGCTTGCTTACTTCGTTGCGGGTCTACTCCAAGGGGTGGCCCCCTGAAATATTTCTGAATCATGTGATTGCTTTGTCGTGAAGGCCTCGTTGGGTTTTGATTTGGTTTTTCCGAGGTTGATCGAGTGTGTGTTGCTATTGGTGCACCCCGGCCGGGTAAAACTTTCTGAAAGCCGTGTCCGCGGTTATGGACGACTTGGAGCACAATATCTCGACCATAGACAAGCATAACTAAAGTTTATTGCTATAAATTTGACTTTATAATGACTAGTAATCATCTTCACTATAATGGAATGGCTAATAATACTGCCCACCATTGCTTGTTTGAAGTGTCGCTTGCGACCATTGTATCTGACTAGTAAGTATTGCAACTACAACGGAATGGCTAAGTAAAAGTACCAACAACTGCTGGGTTTTGGGTTATCTCATGCTACCTGTATCTGACTAGTAAGTGTTGCCACTATAACGGAATGGTTAACTAAAAGTGCCCACTGCTTACTTTATCAGGACGATTATCTAAACCTGACTAGTAAAGTGCCGCAACTATAACTGAATAAGTAAAACTGCCCACTGTATGAGTTCCTCGGTTGACTTCCTCGTTTGGTCTCGAGGGGGAAACGCCAGGATGGGTTTGTTTGATGGTAGTATCAGGTTGGATCCGAATAGTACTTTCTTACCCCCTCTATTAGCCGCCAGTTGTATCGAGTCTCTATAGGTTGTTTAGTGCATGCTGCCGCTGCCGCTTCAGTCCACCATACCTATGTAGGCGAGGACCGCCGAATTCTAGCCTCGCCGTGTACTGGCCTCAGTACTGACGCTCCTCTTTTTCCTTTGCCCTTTGTCGGCACCCCTTTTGTTTAAGCAGGTTTTGAGATCGACGTCGTTAGCAGGGTTACCCTTCCGGCTTGGCCTGGGCAGGGTTATGGACGCCATTGGTTATTCTTCAGGGCTCTTAGCCCCATTTGCATCTTGTCCGTAGCTGGACGCTCTATCGTTTTCAAGGTGATTTGGATCTTTGTATATTATATCTGTATTCTTGACTCATGGAGTCGCTGTTATATATATCTGTTCTGTGGGTCCCATCGAGGACTGTTGTGTAATGTTATTACTTCGTTTTTCAAAGTGCCTGGTGGGCACCTTTGAATCGTTTCTATGCGGGTTTGGCGGGTTTCGCTAAAACTTGCATAGGTCCGATTCTGAGGGTGTTATAGCCAGTTTTCTGAATAATGTATCACCTCAGCGAACAAACAGTTACGCAGGTCATTAATTCGGTGCAGCAGCCAAAACTATCGTGCTCACGAATCTCTAATCAAAATGTTAGTGCGCTGGCTGAATTCGATCCTCTACATTTTTGATAATCCTCTAGCTTACTCTGTATTCTTTTTTTAAAGCAGCTTACTCTGTATTCTGCAAAAAAAAAGGCCGAGCCATATTTTTCCTGAGTTGGTCTCTGCTATTGATTATCGCTGCTAGCCCAGTCCTGCTCTGATGCCACTGCCTGCTACTCTGTAGTATCCTCTGCCTAAATCCCCGTAGTCGTTGCAACTCTGATGTCACTGCTTAGAGCAAGAGCAATAGCACAGCCGGCTGCTGGCTCTATAGTCATTCCACGTCACCAATAGCCATCATATAGCTAGATACATACTCCCTCTGTTTCAAATTACCCCGCCGGCGCGCTTATGTAGGTGAACTAGTACTCTCTCATTTTTCATTCAAAAAAATCCTAAATTTT
Source organism: Avena sativa (assembly GCA_916181665.1). Taxonomy (NCBI): domain Eukaryota; kingdom Viridiplantae; phylum Streptophyta; class Magnoliopsida; order Poales; family Poaceae; genus Avena; species Avena sativa. Next base: position 40,715,989 of record OV702281.1, read on the forward strand.
TTGAAATAGATAGTATGAAATATGTATTACGTATACCAAAAATTCTAAGAATTTTTTGATAAAAAATGAGAGAATACTAGGCCACCTAGGTAAGCGTGCGCGCGAAGTAATTTGAAACAGAGGGAGTACAATACACTGACTATTAGCCTGGCTATTAGGTGACTCTAGGCATTTAATGACTGCATGTATATGGGCTGGCTATTAGGATCGAATGTAAGTCATATCTTTGTAGCCATTTCAAACAACATACAAATATACCTCCACGCCATCCAGATATACCAAGTTAAATTGCATAATTAAAGTAACAAATAGAATCCACATAGCATCATAAGACACTTGAACATTAGTTTTAATCTTGACAACAAGCAACAAACGAACGGCACATAGAACCATGGCATAATATGACTCTTTAGAAATAACAAAACATGGTCTCTAGCAGACAAGATATTAGATTGATTTCCAAAGGCACAAAGCCACGGTTAGAGCTTCAGTAGAAAGGAACCTTGAGCCACTATATGGAAAAAGAAAAAGGAGACTCAAGGTTAAATATTGAGACAGTAGAGTAAATCTTATAACAATCAAGTAAGATCAAATGAAAATTGCTTAGACATCCCAGTTGTGTCTTGCATCATCAACGATCTGTATGTTACTAGCATCACTGACTCGCATTATCAACGATCTGTATGTTACTAGCATCACTGACTCCTTATGATCTTTTGCTGCAAGGCACGCAAGCTTCCGAGCTTCAAGATTCTCACTAGACACACGCCTTTGTATCTCTAACATCTCTTTCCGGCCTTCATTTGCCGTATTCTAAGCATCTACAAACTTGCTAAGCTATAGAGATTAGCAAGGAAACCACCGGGTGGGTGAGAATCCATTCCCCTACTCAAACAATAGATGGTCAAACAATTAATTTCACATTATTTTATTTTATTTGCAAATGAACGTAATTTGTAAGACACTACACCAGATGCAATTTTCACCAGAAGCTATAGAGATTACCAAGAGCACTGCCATGCTAGAAATTTCACCATATGCAATTAGCATGCAACTGAATCCAAAAATATATCTAGTGTGGTTCACAACATATCACTGACTGCCACTGACTTAAAAAAAGTATATATCTAGTCAGGTCTGTAGGGATTCTCATGAGATTTTTATGAGTTCAAATAAGCTAGCAGCAAATTAGAGTATCATGTACATACGGCATTAACCAACCAAGATGGAGGCCAATAGCACATACCATGCTTGCAGATCGTACTCCTTGAGATTCTCGGCTGTAGGTGTAGGTTGTACTGAGGATCCGCTTCCAGCGGGCTGTGTCCACCAAGGGCCTTGAGATGATGAACCGGCCATACCTTGTTGATGTACTCCGGCGACCCGGCACGGTGGGGAGGAGGCCGTCATAGACTGTGGTGGGCGTGGTGGTAACCAGACGCCGGGGGCAAACATAGAAGGAACGGCCGGCAGTGGGACAGACTGTGTTGTTGGCGGTGGGGCGGGCGAAGCCGTTGGCGGCCGGACGGGGCTGGTCGGCCATGGGAACTCTAGAGGCGTCGGTGCCGTTGTCCTCTTGGAGTGCCCAGCCATCTCGCAGCGAGCTCCGGCGGCGGCCTTGGCGTCTAGGGTTCCTGAGGCGATTTGGGGATGATTTTTGTTGTCCTAGAATTGTCTTTGGTCGGGGAGGGATCAATTTGAGGGGAGACATGGGAGATTGGCGCGGGAGAGCTCGATTCGGCGCGGGAAGAACTCGATTTCGCACGAGAGGACCTCGATTTGGTGCGGGACACACGGGATCGCGAGGAAAAAATAAGCGCCGGCGTAGCGCTAGTAACGGGCTGCAAGCGAGCTATTCCTCCTCGTGTCGTGCGCTACCGCCGGGCGATAGATGGAGCGTCGGCTTTCTTCTCTCTCCACGCTTCTCTCTCTTCCACGTATGATTTCAATGACGTGGCAAGTCTTATAGCCTGCTGAGTAAGCTTTATTGTACTTGCTCTTACTGCTCGGAAGACGATCCAAAGCTGGACACGGAAGAGGCAAATCGGATCAGAAAAGATCAATAAACAACAAAATCTAATCCTCTGCCTCTGTATCAACCATGCCCTACGATAACATGAGCCCGTCCTAAAGGTCCTAAGTCCGAACCCACCGCCGCCGTCCATCGATTGCCCCTCGGCCTGCGTGACCGCCTCCGATCCCTGTGGCGACCGGCCCCTCCCCGAGATCCGCTGCAGCCTCCCTCGGTTGCCAGCATCGCCGCCTTCCCCTTCCTTTACGACGCTCACTCTCGTCCTCCGCGTTCTCTACTACCACGCCGGCGACTCTTGTCTCCGTGGCGTGCGGCCAGGACGCAAGATCTCTACACCGGTCAGCTATGGCCAGGCTCGTCCCCTCCTCCTCTTGTAGTTAGGCAGCCATGAGGACGGGTCAGAGCTCGTGCAGATCGTAGTCACCCAGGTGGTCATACCCGCGAGCATCAGAGTACCCTAGGCGATGTGGTACAGAGGTCAAATTCCTCACGAATCGATCTGCCCAGGAGGATGCCAAGCCGTCCCCTTGCTCGTCTCTGTCCACTTCACCACAGAGGCGGGAGCCTCTCCGCTGGTCGGTGGAAGAAGGGGAATTTCTGCTTGGGACTCGGGAAGAAACGACGGACCCAGGAAATAAAAGCGGGTACATTACTTAGAAGTGTCATAGATGGGTAATTTGATGTTTGGTGGAAGGGTAAATCTGTTCAAAAAAGTATAGATACTAGAAGAAACACTCCTTTCTTTATTATTAGATATAGATATGCTAGGTATAAGCGCAGTACCTCTAAACAGTTTAGAACGAAACGAATCTAAAAAAAAGTTTAGAACGAAAAGGACGCGGTAGCCAGAAGGCCTGCCCCATGGCCCATCAGTCTAGCGCTAGCTGTTGGGTCGGCAGACGGCCGCGGACGGTGTTCATGCTTCTCCTCTCCCAGCGCGGTGCTTGGCTTCCATGTTCCATGTTTTTGACGGGAAATGCAACTCAAGGATGCACTGGATATACCATGCATGTAGAAGACGTCCATCTATCGTTTGCTTTGAGATTTGTAAGAAAAGAAATCTTTTGCATGCACACGGTACGATAGCTGACAAGTCTATGACAATCTTTTTTTCACTTATTTAACTCCCAATTCATGATTTAAAACAGTCATATAATTTAAAATAATTATCAAATTAAAAATATTTTTGAACTTGTGTATTTATGTCAATTAAATCTTTTAAACAAGCCTAAAATTAATAAAATTAAAAACTTAAATTTCAAAACACAATAATATGTCATTATTCCCAATGAAACAGACTGATGTTATTATTTTGTTTTTTTCCTTGATATATTTTAAAGTTTGAACTCTAAGAAATTTGCTAGCTATTTTCTAACTATGATAGACGAACTTTGAAACACAAAGAAACATACTATTTCAACAATAAAAGACCACCATATTTTATACAATTTTTCATTGTTTCATCAAGTTTTAAAAGTCGATTTACAAATATTATTAAAATATATTTAATATTAGTCTTGTTTTGAAGCTCTCTTTATTATAAACTCAGAAGTACAAACGGTTCTAAAATTAAACTTGTGATTTAAAATCTACAAGCATTTTAAATTATACAGCAATATGGAAAAGAGTGGATTAGTCTAGCATCATAAAGCAGCCGGAATCGCCGTTCTGTGTTTTTGACACAGTTAATGTGAGTGCATTCATTTTACTGGTGTATTGGCCGTCCCGACGGCCTCTCTCTCTCTCCACGCGTGCTCGGCCAACTCAATTTTCCATCAAGTCTAAATCAGCGCAGTGATCTGCTAGTCCCCATGATGCATGCGTGTTCCCAATGACAGGCGCAGCAATTGCCCTGCATAAATTCTCCGTCTCGGCTCGTGTATACATACGGGATAAGCCCTGAAAATCAATGGTCACCTCAATGCCTCACTAGCTCCTTCCTTTGGCTTATTTTCAGATGGCTTGTGGAAAGAGAAGAACCGCCGCCACTCGCAAGAGGGCAAAAAAGAAGAGAGGCACCGCAAAGAGCAAGCTAAGCATGAAGATCCTGTGGACGCCAAGGCGCAGCGCGTGCTGTACGCCGAGGCCGGCAAGGACGTCGTCGACTTCCTCTTCAACCTCCTCACCTTGCCGCTTGGCACGGTCGCCGGCCTCCTAACCCCGGCCGGCTCCATGTCCGGCAGTGTCAGCAACCTCTACAGCAGCGTCGACAAGCTCGACGAATCCTACATTTGCCGGGACGACGCCAAGGCTGCCCTGCTTGTCACGCCGGGCGGTGGCGGTGGCAAGCTCCTCCAGCTGGTGCCAGCCGCCGGGTTCGTGCAGGGCGTCTTGACGTACATGGTCATGGACGACCTGAAGGTCGCGCCCATGTCGAGCATCTCGGCGGTCACCATCCTAACCTCGTTCGGCATCACCGACATCGCCTCGCTCCAGGAGAAGACCGTGCATCTTGGCCACGCCGAGGTAACTAATGGCAAATCCGTCGATCTTTGTACTGGTCAAAATTAGATTCGCCGGCTCGTGTTTTAGTGACGTGGCTGTGGGCATTCGTGTAGGCTCTGAAGATACTTAGGGCGTCGCTGCGATCGAAGAAGGTGCTCACTGTTAACAGATAAGTCTAAGATAGCCTAGTTATTGTTTATATCTCTAACTGATTTGGCCTGATCTTGCTATTTCTTTTTGTGCAAGACATGCGCTGGTTGTAGGCTATTTATAGCAACGATTCCTATCAATGAAACCAGTTGCCCCAAACCGAGTCTTCTCCTGCCGTTCGTAGTCTAGGCTCCTTCATGGTATCAGATACCTAGATCCAATCTCCCCACAGCTTCCGCCGCCACCCCTCTCCCTCGCCGCCATGAGCTCGATCGGCTACAACTCCGCCTCCTCCTCGGACTCCGACGATGATACCTTCGAACAGTTTGGTATTCCCGTCGCAACTCAAACTCTCCCCACCCCACAGCTGCAGGCTCTCCGCATCCGTGACCACGTCCTCGTCACGCTGGATGACGAAAAGGAGAACTATGGCCTCTGGAGCCGTCAATTCCGCACCGCCCTCTGCAAGTTCGGGCTCCGGGATCACATCGACGGCTCCCCCGCCGAGGGCACCTCCGACTGGGCGCTCAACGACTTCGCCATCGTCTCGCGGTACGACGCCACGGTCACATCCGCCACTCTGGCGATCGTGGAGCCGCGCAACGCCACCGCCCTCTCCCTCTGGCGCGCTATCCGCAACGTCTTCCGCGACAATCGCGACACGCGCGCCACCTACCTTCGTGACGAGTTTCACGGCTTCAACCAAGGCGATCTATCCATCGTCGAGTATACCACCAAGATGAAGGAGATGGCGGACACGCTCGGCGACCTTGGCTCTCGCGTCCGCGATCGCGAGCTCGTCCACAACGTTCTCCGCGGCCTCAACGAGCAGCTTCAGCACGCCGTTCCGCACATGACGCGCGGTCGTCTGCCTACCTTCATCAAGCTCCGCTCCTTCTTGCTCCTGGAGGAGCAGCGCCTCGGCCGTCGCGCTCGCGTCGTTGCCCACAACGCGCTCCTCGCCCAGGCTCATCTCGCGTTTCAGGCCGCCGGCACTCCCATGGAGGCCTACACCAACCCTGCTTCGCCCCCCTACTTCAACCCGACGCCAGCGGGCTTCTACGGTGCGGGTGTCACCCACGCCGGCCCTTCAACCGCTCCCGGTCAGGGCAAGAAGAAAAAGAAGAAGGGGGCCGCTCCCGGCGCCCCTGCTCCGTTCGCCCCTCCCGCCGCGGGTGCCCGTCCGCCCGCTCCGCGCCCGTACGCGCCAGCTCTCGCTGGGACGTTCCAGGCCTGGGCTGGTCCCGGCATCCTCGGTGCCGCTCCCGGTGCACGTCCGCCTACCCCGACCGCGCCGCACGGCCTCGCCGTCCACGCCGCCCCGGCTGCACCAACCGCTCCTCCGACTGCTCCTACAACACAGTGGGACCAGTCGGCCCTAATCGCCGCACTGAACCAGCTGGCCCTCCAAGCGCAAACCGGACAAAACAGCGAGTGGGTCTTCGACAGCGGTGCTTCCTCTCACATGGGCTCCGGTTCCGGTATACAACTCTTTCCTCGACCTCCCAATTTTCCTTCTTACATCATTGTCGTTGATGGCTCCTCTCTCCCTATCATCGGTACTGGTTCCGTTCACTTTCGCACCTCCACTCGCCCTCTCTTCCTTCTTAACATTCTTATTTCTCCTAAGCTCATCAAAAATCTAGTGTCTGTTCGTGCCTTTACACGTGATAATTTTGTTTCCATTGAATTTGACCCTTTTGGCTTTTGTATTAAGGATCTGGCAACGGGACGAGTTATTCACCGATGTAACTCCACCGGCGACCTCTACCCCTTCGTGCAGCCGTCCCAATGTTTTCTCGCCACCGTCTCTGCAGCGTTGTGGCATCAGCGGCTCGGACACCCCGGCGTTGAAGCATTGGCAAACGCCTCCAAATATTTCAAATTCAGTTGTAATAAAAGTTTACCCACGCACTGCGATGCATGTCGTTTGGGCAAACACACTAGACTCTCTTTTTCCTCCTCTACCACCACAACATCTGCTGCTTTTGAGCTTTGTCATTGCGATTTATGGACTAGTCCTGTATTAAGCATCTCGGGTTTTCAATACTATCTTGTTATCCTAGATGACTTTACGCACTTCACTTGGACTTTTCCCATTCGTAAAAAGTCTGAAGTTCATTCTCTTCTTGTCGCGTTCTATGCTTATGTTCGCACGCAGTTTTTGTCCTCTATTAAAGCCTTTCAGACCGACAATGGACGAGAATTCGACAACACTGCAAATCACGCGCTCTTTACTGCAAATGGCACTATCCTTCGCCTCACCTGCTTATACACCTCCCAACAAAATGGCAAGGCCGAACGTATTCTCCGTACACTCAACAACGGCGTCCGTACTCTCCTCATACACGCGTCCATGCCATACCCATGGTGCGCTGAGGCTCTCGCCACCTCTACCTACCTCCTCAACCGCCGCCCGTGCAAAGCCAACATCATCACAACTCCTTACGAGCTTCTTCACGGCCGCGTCCCCGATTTTCGGTCTCTTCGAGTTTTTGGTTGTCTGTGCTATCCTAATCTGACCGCCACCACACCTCACAAACTCGCACCCCGTTCTACTCCTTGTGTCTTTCTCGGCTATCCGGATGGACGCAAGGGTTATCGATGCTATGATCCCGTGTCTAGGCGCATCATTTTTTCACGTCATGTTACTTTTGTGGAAAAAGTGTTTCCTTTCAGCTCTCTGGACATCAGCATCGCCCCGGCATCACCTCCACGTGACAACGACGAGCCTCCTCCAGCTTACGTCGATCACGTCGCGCCCGCTGCATGCCACAGTGACGGGCCATGCAGCCCGTCGCCGCGCGGATCGTCCTCGGGCCGCGGCTCCACCTGCGCTGGGCCGTGCAGCCCACCTGGCCCCTCTCCACCAGCCTCGGCCACGATCGCGTCACCAGGCCACGACCCATCGTCTTCTCCGCGCTCTGCGGCTTCCTCGGCCCGCGACCGTGCGCCCTCGTCGCCCGACGCCGCGCCCTCCAGCTCGGCCTCGCCCGCTGCTCCATCGGCGCCTGCCGTGTCGCCCGCCCGTCACCACATGGTGACTCGTGCTCGGCACGACATCTTCAAGCCGAATCCTCGCTACGCCCATGTCGCCACCACGACGGTGTCGCCCCTCCCCTCCTCGGTTAGGGAGGCCCTCCGCGACTCCAACTGGCGTGACGCGATGAAAGAGGAATTCGACGCCCTCTCGTCAAACAACACTTGGACGCTGGTTCCTCGGCCTCCCCACACCAACGTCGTCACCGGCAAATGGGTCTTCCGGCACAAGACACGCGAGGACGGCTCCCTCGAGCGGTACAAGGCTCGCTGGGTCGTTCGTGGCTTTGCCCAACGTCCCGGCGTCGACTACGGTGAAACCTTCTCGCCGGTCGTCAAACCGGCAACCATCCGCACCGTGCTCACCTTTGCGTCCTCCCGGAACTGGCCTGTGCACCAGTTGGACGTGAAGAACGCCTTCCTCAACGGCATCCTCGACGAGCAGGTCTACTGCTACCAGCCGGCCTGGTTTGTTGATGCTCAACCCTGCTACAAGCGCTACAGCCGGCGGTGCTGCTACCGTAGAGGATGGAGCGGAGGATGTGGGCATTCCCTGTTGCCGTCAATTTGCTGCAGCGAACGCCAGCGACTTCTGCAGGGCATGCCGCTGCATCGCCTGCCGTCTCCTTCCCCACTCGCGAGAGCGAGAAGCCTGCTGGCCTTTTTCTTCTGTGGTGCCGTGACGGTTCAACATAGTAGACCGGGGACAGAGAGAGGAAGACCAGACAGTACAGTTTTATTAGATCTAATGGCAGGGACCCGAGGATCAGGGGGTTTGATCTCCCGGAGGACGCGTAGTACGCTCTTTTTACTTTGCACGACTGAAACTCTGAAAGTAACTGTCCGTCATCGTCTCCTTGTATACTAGTACGACTAGTACTGTGTGAAGAACCGGCGAAATGCCGAAGGAGTTCTAGACAGCAAGGCTGCAGGGACCGATGCCTTCGAATGCATTTGCACATTTACTAATCTGTCGTGATAACCGCAGGTCGGGAAGTGACCGAGCTCCACCCTCCTCGTCAGTTCACTCGCCACCTGGGACTGCATGCAAGCCGCACACGTGTAGCTGCAGGCGCGCGGCACCGCACCAATGTCACTCCCTATTCATAAGCTCCACCTCGACGACGGCCAGACCACCAGAGTCGTCGACAACCCGAGCCTGCAGTCCAGACCAGCAATGGTGAGAACGACCGCATCGCAGGAGCCGCGGACGGCGAGGATGAAGCTCTTCGTGGACGCCGGCGCGGGGCGCGTCGTGTTCGCGGAGGCCGGCAAGGACGTGGCGGACTTCCTCTTCTCCCTCCTCGCCCTGCCGCTCGGCAGGGCGGACAGGGTGCTCGCCCCGCTCGGCGGCACGGGCGGCTCCCTCGGCAACCTCTACGCCAGCGTGGAGCAGCTGGACCCGGCGCACGTCCAGCCTGGCGCGGCGGCGAGGGAGACGCTGCTCCGCCCCACCGTGCTATCCCCGCCGGCGCGCGCCGAGCTTACCTTCCACCCGCGGAGGGAGCTCTACACCTGCTCCACCGGCATCTACAGCTTCGACTGCGGCAGGAACGTGACGGACGGGCGGGGCACCGTGTGCCCATCCTGTGGCGACCGGATGACGGCGGTGGCGCGGTATGTGCCGCCCGGGCTGGCTGCGGCCGGCGGCGTGGGGTTCGTGCTGGGAGGTGACGACGCGAGGTACGTGGTCACGGACGACCTGCGCGTCGTGCCGGCGCCGACGACGGCCGGGGAGATGGTCGCGCTATTCACGGCTCTCGGCATCGGGGACGTGGGCGCGCTCCAGGAGTCTGACGCGCAGCTTGGTTTCACAGAGGTTGAAAACAACATATCTCCGGGCAGTTATTCATTCTGCTTCCACTTCATCATATTTTGAAATACAAACTCTTGATTGCTCGATTGGCGTTCCGATCGAATTGCAGGGTAAAGAGATGCTGAAGGCGTCGCTGCAGTCCACGGCCGTGCTCACCGACGTTTTCCTTCGCCGGCGAGCACAACTCCTAAGTGTCGAGGGTCTGGAGAGATCGAGCAGGGCCTTCCTTTCATAGTGGCTTGTTGTCTGTTTCGTTAGGGCGCATCTTTCACGGTGTTCTTCTGGCTAGCTGCTGAACTTGTGATGCTTATAGCCTACTAGGTGCTTAATTATGCATTAAGAGAATGTGTTATGTACGTACGTTTATGCCCTCTATGTCGGCACTCGTGGGCAAAGTTTGTGGTGTATGATGGTAAACCCCAACCAAAACTTGGTCTGTATTAAGTAAAGAACCAGGCAACATGTGACTTAACATTTGTTAATCAACTTCTTATTAAACTATTCATACTCGAACTAACACAAGTGGTAACGTATAACTACATGCATTATTATTTTGATGACATGATATCCTATTAAATAAGGAGAAATTGTTGTAGTAATTAGCTATGTTAGCATAATATCATATTTTTTAGATAAAATAAGTTTATAAGCTAATTAATTTAGTCTATGACGATATCTATTAGTTACTATGCACTGGTCTGGTCTTAGACTAGTGTCATGTACACGACACTAGTCCGTGTTATTTTCCATTATGACGAGTCATAATGGGGAGTAAGAGCATCTTCATCGGCGGCCCCTAACCCGGACATCAACCGACTTGGGGGATGGATGCCAAAAAAGGCCCTCACCAGAGGCACCAAACCAGAGCTAGCAGTTTGGACTGCCCTCCAAACTGTCTAGCACCCTCTTGCCGCTCCCGGCAATCAGGGGTTGGGCTTTGGCTACCGGTAACGCGCAGCAAAGCCCATGCTGAAAACCCAGTGTTGGGCCCTCTTGTCAGTAACCCAAAACGCACACTCGTGATGACTCATCTCCCGACGGTGGGGAAGGGTTCCACCGCCCCCGTTTCCCGCCAGTTCCATCACCATTCCGCGTCTGTTCTGGACTTTTCCCGCCATTCACAACTGTTTCCTGCCGCTTCGTGCGAGCTTTCCTGTCGGAACGGCTGCCTCTGCTATGAAAAGGGGCCGAGGCCGCGGAGGAGCGACGCTACACCCCTTAGAAACCCACCATGGCACCATGCCTGGTCGTGATCTAAATACGTGGGCAATGCTCACAGCAGCCACTCCGGCTCGCTACTCGGCACCAGAGCAGCCAGCGCAACCGATGGTTGCACAACCGTAACCGACGGAAGAGAAGGACGACGACAACCTTGACTGGCTCGACGATCCCATCGAGGAGCCCGTGGATTAGCGGGCTATCCTCGCCAACATCTAGACGACATGCCACTGGAGGAAGGTACAACGGGCCGATGATCTAAGGGTCGAAGCCGCCCTCTCACGCGCACAACAGGGCCAAGATCGCCAAGAGCTTCGCCGCATGCCAGGGGACAAGATCGCCAAGAGCTTCGTCGCATGCCACTAGGCGCGTTGGGAGGCACCGCCCCGAGTCCTCCTCGCCAGTGGCGATGCCGAGCCGAGGCAGAGAGGAGGCGATGCGCCTTCCATGGCCGCTAGAGGGAGATGCAGGTGAGGGATCAAGACGACTTCGACGCTAGGCATACGCCTACCATGGCCACCAAACGGACCGATTAGGACACTTCTCGTGTTCGAAATTGGTCATCCCGGTGAAGATGTCCTAAGGTGCTTGTGGTTGCAGCCAGGGCCAACAGACCCTCTAGATCAGTGCAAACCTGGTCCATACACTTGTGCACTTATTTTGCTAATTTCACTAGATAAACAAAAAGAGTGAATTCCACTTTTTACCCCCTATAGTGCATTTATGACACTAATTACCCCATTTAGTGAAACTAAAACCGAAATATCTCATTTAAGAGCCTTCGTACACATTTTTATCCTAATTTAGCACTTTGCTTGTTTTTGTTACATAGAGTTGGCATGTTATGCCAAGGTGACGCGGTAAAATGTGTAAAGATCGAAGGGCATGATCCACAATCATGTTAGATTTCTTGTATCCATATTTTTAATTCCTCATCATCGTCTTGATACATTTAAACTTCGGTGAACACCTTGCCCAATAGACACACATCAGAAAATGAGGGTTCAAGACTTCTAAAAGATGTAATCCAGATAATTTTTTACTAGACGGGGTAATTAGTGTCACAAGTGTATAACTAAGGGGTAAAAAGTGGAATTCACTCAAACAGAAATAAAGAGGTAGCAAGTCAAATTAATTAAACTAGTCATTTGGATTCAATTTTGTTTCCAAGCCATAAGTGTGTTCCATACACTTATCTGGAAGAGATATTCCCTGGAGACAATAATAGAGTTATATTAGTGTTTATATCCTTGTGCTATAATTTCCGTGGATATGTAATAATATGAGATTCAAAGGAAACCCATATGCACGCACATGTTAAATTTCGCAAGGTTGACCAACACATATGTGAATTCCTTTTGTCAATTACTGCTTTTGGAGAAAAATTTCGCAAAATTGAGTGGAGTAACTTAACCCTATAACATACCTATTTCCGCTTTCGGTTTCCACACACGCGGGGAATGCATCCTTAATGATATGTTCATTAGTTCATTCAACTGGCTAAAGCATAAGATCATTCTTACATCTGTTCAGCCCAGATTTGGTGTGTTCCGAAGCAGCCTTGACACAAGATCAACTGCTTGAGGTGTGTATGTAGAAAAAAAATAGGCAAAGCGGGTTACAACAATCAAGTCTAACTCGATATATATCACAAGAGGCTATAAACTCCTTGAAACGGGCTTTCGCTTCACTTTATAAACAAAATAAAATCTGAGTACAGAATTCACAACCAACACCGGAAAAAAAGTCATTGAGCTACATCACACAATGCCCAAAGCCACAAAACAAAAAAGGAGGGGAAGCTCGATCCCTAGACAGGTCCCTCGGAGATGATACGGTCAGGAGCCATGAAGCATTGCACCGACGATATCAACGCCCGCTCACGATAGTTTGGATTCATGCATATTTTTTCTCTTGTTGGGTACCCAAAATCTAGATTAGAGAGAAGAGATAATGATTTAGTCCACAAATGATAGTACGAAGATACATATCTCAGTGAAAAGACCATATAACTGATCTCAAATTGAACTTGCACGAGAGTTAGCAGGAGGGTTGTCGGCGGCAGCAAGTAGCAGGCTCCCGTCAGGTAGGGTGTCGTCAGGTAGGGTGTCAGGTGGGATCCCACATAAATTCCTCTTCTAGTTCATTTGCCAAATTCTAGTGTAAATTTTAAGCAAAAATTTATACTACTAAATTTTAAAAAATGAACTAGAACAGGATTTAGGCGGGATCCCACCTGACACCCTACCGTCAGGTGCTTCCTCGGTGGCTTCGGTCGGCCTCCATGCATTGGCGCCTGAGGAGGAAGGTTGGCATTAGCCGGTCAGATAATGTAAATGAGGAGGAAAAAAAAGGAGGAGATGAAGAAAGGGAATGTCTAGATCTCAGGCGCATGCGAATTTATGTTTAAGTCGCTGACATCATTCTATTATTTATATTCCCTCCGTCCGAAAATAGATGTCTCGAATTTTTCAAAATTTGGATGAACCTATATACTAAATAGTGTCTAGATTCTTTTAAATTTTGACAAACCTAAGACATCTATTTTGGGACGGAGGGAGTATTAATTCTTAGTTGTAATTTAGTTGCAACTTATATAATCTGTACTAATTTTTAGTTACAAATTAGTTATAACTCATTAAAATCTCAGTTACAACTTAGTTGTAACTCATGTGTAAGTCCCACGTTGCACGAATCGCGAGACAAATCCAATGACGAAAGAGGTGACCGAGATCTAAAAAATTCTTAGGCGCTTGAGAACTAGCAAATCCTATGAAGAAATTCAAAAAGAGAGAGAGGAGGTTGTCCGGCAATTATCAGTTTTGTTGATTAGTTAGCTCTATAGATGAGTCCGATGAAAATTAGTGCGATTGATAACACTGTGCCTCATATTTGGTACAGTAGTTTTTCTGACAAAATTGTACGTATTGACTCACAACCCTATGCCGAAATGTGGTAGTTCCATGCACTTTTCTCTCCTATACATCGAAATACCCAAGCTGCGTGATGTATTCTCTCAACTCTCGATCATCGTCGTCCCGTTTCTGATGTTCCCGGTACACCTCCGGTAACACCTCCCGCTTGCCGACCACCGTGGTTCCTCCCCGCTTCACCTGCAGCCTGGTGCCACCCGGCAGCGTCCGGCCGACTCCGGTGGTGCGTTCCTTGTGGAGCCCAATGTTGACGAACAGCTGTGCCTCGCTGTTGCGACGTGGGACGTCGACGTAGCCATTCATGTCAAACACCTCCTCGGCGCCTCCGGTCTCCACGTCGTAGGCGTAAACCTTGTGCCGGCTTGTCGCGAGAAGGATCTTCTTCCCGCTGCTGAAGAGCGGCACGATCTCCCGCTCCCCGCCGAGCTCGCCGCGGATCGGCCGGGGCAGGCTGCCCGCGTCGACGCGGTAGCGCGCGGACCATGACGGCGACTTGTCCGGGCTCCAAGTGAGGAGCACGAGCACGTCGTCGATGAGGCGGTCGTTGACGACGGCGCAGAGGGAGCCGTCGAGGTTGGTGAGGCGGCGGATGCGTCCTGACAGCCGCGGCGGCGTGCGCACCCACCCGAACTGCTCGGCGCCGACGGAGAGGGAAAGGATGGGCGCGTCGTGAGGCGGGTCCCTGGTGGTACCGTCGGTGAAGCTCCTCGTATGCAGAAGCCAGTAGAGAGACCCGTCGACGGCAACCGGAGGCCTGCCGTCCACGTAGCACGCAATCCCCGCCGGCGCGCTACCGCCAGCGCAGGGCCGCCACCGCCATACACCGGATGCCGTAGGGGAGCACACCTCGCACTTCTGCTCCCCGACGGCGTTCCTGAAGAGCCTGACCACCTTGTGCTCGCCGGTCGCCCGGTCGAAACCGAGGCCGGTGCTCGAGAGCTGCAGAGGAAACCGCTGGAACTCTGGAAGTCTATGCACTATTTTCTCCGCCCGCTCGCACGGCGGCAGGGCGACGTGCTCGCCGGTACAGAGGTTGAGGACGTAGTACTCGGACGACCAGACGTCGAATACGAGCGTGAGACCTCGGCACGGCTTATTCCCGGACATCACGAGGTGTTCCCCGGCGAGGTTGCCCACGGTGAGCAGTTCACGGGCGGTGGTTACCGGTGCACCCGCCCCGTCCACCGGAAGCGAGCACGCGTAGAAGGACGTGGCGGTTCCCAGGCCTGTCGGCGAGAAGAATACAATCTCCGGTTGGTGGGTCCTGGCGGCGTGATGCGCGGCGAGGAAGTGGTCGGAGGTGAGGGCCGCGCGCCACTCCCGGCAGACGGCCTGGAAACGCACGACGGCTTCGATCGGCAGGCGTGTGAGGATTTCGTCGAACAGCATCTCGTCGTGCAGCCGCGGCGGCGAGGACCTGATCTTGGGATTCTGCGGCGAGGTCGCCATGCGACGGCGTGATTTTCGACTGACTTGGACCGATTGATGCGGAGGGCCGAGGACGTATATATTGGGGAAGTGTGACCGTATCCGTATAGGTGTTTGTCACGGAACAGTTAACTCGATCCACGGAGTATTCGGGATGTCTGAACGTGCCTGGTGGAACTAAATACTGCACGATGTTTTCTGAATATGGCGGATTAGGAATACTAGCTGAATGCCTGTGCTACTTTTAGAGAAGCAATGACACCTGATACTTCGGTGTGTGTTGTCCCTCTTGAATGTGTTTCTCCTTGTGCAAGAATAAAATGTGTTATCTCCTCCTCCTTTACCCTCTCATTTTGCTATCGTTCATTATGTTCCGTCAAAATTATGTGATTTTCTCCCGTAGTGCGTCATCCTCATATTTTTTCTATTGGATCTAAGTTTATCTATCCTTCCATTCATCCACAAATAATAAACATAATCACACATCAATCAGTACATATTACCTGTGAAAATATTTGGACAGCTGTGAAGTTGCCTATTTGAATAAGCCCGAGGAATAAAACTGTATTTCCGAACCGAGACGTGTGCCTGGAAATTTCATTCAGTTTCACTGGAATTGGAGTACTGTCAAGGAGTGTTCTCTATGTCAAATAAAACTATACAAATCATTCCGTAGAAAAGATGAAAGATCCACGAATGGGATAGCAGAAAAGATGAAGGATTAGTACCGCAATGCAGAGAATGATTCCGAAGAGAATGGCACAGCCGAAGAGTCAAATTTAAAAGGAACGCTTATCTATCTCTTCCATGGCCAACACTCTTTGATTTCTTCTCACTTGATCCTTCACTTTGTTCTCTTTCCTAAGGGGTAGGGCGACGGTTTGGTGCTAAGTAGAAACCGCCCGCCTTGAGATCTTGTATCACGACATGACATGAATCTTGTTTAATTATGGGCTTTAATCATTGGTCCACACATGTATCACACTTTGTCCTCTTTCCTCTGGGGTAACATATACGTTCTCATAACCATGACATGAATCTTGTTTAATCATTGGACAATGGCTACATACAAATCATTTGAAAATCTATATATCACAAATTCTGAACTATTTCTTTTATACTTATCTAAAGTCTCTGAACCGATGGATATACTGTTAAATTTTTTGGATTAGAAGATTGCACAAATTCTTTGGAACACCGCAAATACAATACTGCCGGATTTGATCAATACATATCTTATGGAACACATATACATCAGGAACAAAAAAAACATCAGATCTACCGTTTCATGCACACGATCTTCATGCGTCGGCACGATAGGTAGCACACATTGCCACACATCAGAGCATGTCTAACAGACCCCTTAAATTTCTGCCCCGTAAAACTCGAGTACAGGGCCCTGTACTCGATTTTTCTCTGAAATTCCCCACTGATTTCATCGCCCGTCTAGCAGACCCCGTATCCGAGCCCCGTATATTTAAAATTTAAATTTTGCGCGAGATAAAAGCAGATTGTTCATAGATAGGCTTCGATTCATCATAGATACAGGCAAAATTGCGCGATCTAGCGGTAGATCGCGACTTGTTAAGCTAACCCTAATCTAAAACTGCACAAAAGAACCTCGCCGGAGACCTCCTTGTCAGCGAGGTTGTCGCTGCCGTGGCGGCAGTACGCCTAGTCATCGTCGATGACGATGACGGCGGCGGCGGCAGCCTCCGCCTTCTTCATCTCCTCGACGGCGGCGATGGCGAGCGCCTCCTCCTCCTTATCCGCGGCCGCCCTGCCAGCCCAGGATAGCTTGCAGTAGAGGACCCATGCTACCTCGAGCGTGAGCTCCTCGCGGCGGCGCTTGGCTGGGGAGGAGGAGCCTGTGGCTTGGCGGCGGCAGCTCATGGCGGCGGCGGCGTGGATTCGTGAACGGAGCGACTGTAATTGCTCGCTGGAGTTGAGCGGCGCGCGGCGGAGCTAGGGTTGCGAGTGAGGGGTTGGACCCTCACTCGCACCCTCACCCTGTACTTATACGGGGCCGGATGGGTGATTTGCCCCGCCCTGTATCCGAGCGATACGGGCCGGCCTGTTTACGGGGCGTGCTAGGCGGGCCAAAATACCGGCACCCCGTATCTCGCCGGAAATTTACGGGGTGCCGGCTGTTTACGGGGCCTGTTAGACTTGCTCTCAGAAGCTTCAGGACCAGATCGTGGAATAAAACTCTCACACATGGATAAGCTGGAGCAACAAAAAAAGACAGGGGAGCCTCGGTATATCGATCGATTCCATTGCAGTTGCCAATCATCTGAATTTCAGCAACTTCTATATGTAGTTCACAAAGTCTCTGCAGATATGAAGAGAAAAGGGCTGTTCTTGTTAGCACGTTGCTTTGCCTCGCGGTCTCTCATGGGTCGCTCACCACAGGCACGATCCACGCAGTGTCTGACTCGTGCATGCCAAGACACCACCTTGCTGAAAGCAGCTATGAGGAAATTCAGAATCGTGAGCCGAAAATTCAGAAAAATGAAAAATGAAATAGGAGGAAGCGGTGGATCCAGATGTAGGAGAGACTCATCTTCAACCTGCACATTGTCCACCACAAAACGCTCGGTGCCGATTTGGTTGGCCTTCCAACACTTGGCTGATGTGAGGGGGTCAAGCGGCCCGATGGTACGGGGACCCGGGAAGGAGCTCCGGTGATGCGGGGGTAGGGGAAGAGTTCCGGTGGTACAGGGGATCTAGGGAGGCTCCGGCGGGGCGATGAGGGCCGTCGGTGGGGGAAGGTGGAGGTCTAGGCGGTGGCGGCGTCGATGGAGGATGACGCGCGGGGAAGGGCTAGGTCGTGGCGGCGCCCAGAAGCCTGTGTGCGCGCGGGAGTGGGGCAGCATGCGGCGGAGCCCTAGGCGGCGGGGTGTGTGTGTGTGTGTGGGGGGGGGGGAGGGAGTTGGCCATTGGCAGCATAGGCGTGGTCGCGTGGAGAGAGGAAGGGATAATGTGGGGAGAGAGGATTGCGGGGGTCTGTTTTTATTTCTAGTGATCTGAAGAGGTACACGAACGATGGACTAACGCAAGTACGGACGACGGATGAAAAACGGGGCGACGAAAACCACCTTAACATAAATTATATAGTAGAGATCTGATCAGCTCAACACTCGTGACATTGATGGTCATGTTGTCGGTTCCTAGAGTTGGGCAAGTGTCATCCCATGGAAACCAAAGATCATAACATTATCTGATTTTCATGTCATCATTACTGTTAAGAGACGATATATGTCCATTAGCATGGAGCTTGATGATGATGATAACACCGTTATCTGCGTGCTCCATAGCTGCAGTAGAACATGCCTTGGTCGTCCTGCCTTTGTACATGTGCAGTTAGAGAGCATCTGCATCTGTTCTCTGGGATGTCTTTTTCTGGCAGTCTTACACATGATAGGTACCACCAGTCTGTCTTGATTGCTAATTTCTGTGTGGACTACCTTCAGCTTATAACGCTTTCCTTACCGGTTCACAGACAGCATATGAGTTTTTTTTTTTTCAATCTGATGGTA
Source organism: Avena sativa (assembly GCA_916181665.1). NCBI lineage: Eukaryota > Viridiplantae > Streptophyta > Magnoliopsida > Poales > Poaceae > Avena > Avena sativa. The sequence goes on from OV702281.1 coordinate 40,734,589, forward strand.
TGATGTAGCTAGGAGAAAAAAATTCTGAATTACTTGTAGTGTAATTTCCGAGCAAGGCCAGAAAGTGTTGTTTAAGCTGGTTCATTTTGTATGCTGCACTGGTGATTTTTTTATGCTCCAGGAATGTTATATTCGTCGGTGAGAAGTATGTAAATACTCAGCAGCAATGGCTGTCTTGTTATTTAATAGAGTGTCCCCCTGATCAACTGCAATGGTTGTCTTGTTATTATTTAATAGACTGTAACCTTGAGGGACGTCGACTATTACTGGGATATTTATGTTGGTGTACAAAGCAGTCATCCCTAGTTGGCTTTCAAGATCACATCCATAACCGTTTGTACACCAACATAAATATCCCCCGAAGGGCTGTGATGTGCAGCTGCGATCTCCCCATAATTACGGTTAGAATAGCACGCTGACAGCTTAAGTGATGAAACTATACGTTGTCAATGGTCATTCATTGTGTGGTAATATTTGTAAACAGATGTGTTCCTTGTACTATCAGTTAGTACTAGATGAATATGGCTTCTTGGTTGGTCGTTCCTATTTGTTGAGACGATGTATGTCACTGTCAGTGTATTATAGAGGTGTTGCACTGGATTCAGGACCCTGTCCAACAGAAGCTCGCACCATTGGAGCAGGTTGTGAAGAGGCCTGCACGTCCACATCATGTGGAAAGGCCACATCCATATTCATGTCCACAAGCTGCTGCTCACAAAGCGTATAAAATAAAAACAAATCAGAAGAAAGGAGAAATAGAACAGAACACCAAACAACCAAGAAACCCAAGACAGAAAAAACCTGACACAACCAGGAAGGAACTACTCTCCCATGAAGCAATCCAGGAAACAGAAAGAAGGCCGACCAAATTAAGGCAGCAGTGGATTGATTATATGCACAAGAAAGACTCCCCCATGCTCACAGTTGAAATATTATCAGATTATTTGTTAAACTAGAACTTGTTTTTAATAAAGGGCTATGTATATCACTTGATGCACGGACAAGGGTTTTACCCCTTTTTGAAAAGAAAAGGAAGTTCGATTAGGTAACTCCATCTGTGATTGTCTTCTTCCAGCTTCAGGGTTCAGCTATGTAGCTACGAGAAAAAAAATACTAATCTATTTGTCTTTTATTTTATTGGACAAAAATTATCACTATCTTCTTCTAGTGATCTCCTTCAACTTAAATATTTGCTTTCTAGATCAAAATTATTGACATAGTTTACTTAGGGCGTTCGGTTACTTCTATATTTAATAAAAAAATATTTGCAACATTTAGAAATAAACTGCCAATTTTGAATATTAAACAATCCTAAAAAAATGAAACCAGGGGGTGTCAGCTGTGACGTAGCCAACCTTCCTAGCTAGCACTAAATTCCAAGTGTATCCTGGGCCAAATCGCTCTTCTAAATTTAGTGAAATTGAACATAACCTAAGAGCATCTCCACTTTTCAGTGATTTTTAATTTCAGCCCATTAGCATTTTCGGGACACCGATTTCATTTAGATTTAGCGTTTTTTTCATCCCGCGATCCCAAGCCAAACCGAGCGTCGAGAATCGTTCGAAAACGCCAAATGTAACTTTTACATGCAGCAGGCTCACTGTCAACCCCTCCCTCTCTCTCCCCTACTTTTCTCCCCACCCACCGGTCTTTCTCTCTTCTTCTTTTTCCCACTAATCGTCCATTTTTCTCCTCCTCTTCTCCATGCAACGGCGAGCTAGGCGAGAACACCGCCGGGAAAAAGTCCATTCTTAGCCAAACTATACATCCATCCGGTGAATTTTAGCTACAAATTTTGGTCTAAAAACGCCGAACCGAGTGGAGATGCTCTAAATCTTACTCCAAAAGCAATGGACGAGTAAAAATTGATGCTGACCATTTTCTATTCTGCCAGCCAATGTATTTGAATATTTGCAAAATTTAGAAAGAACCGTCAATTTTGAATATTTATTGTATTTTTAAACAATCGTAAAAAAAAGTGCCACCACGTGTGTGGCATCGCCAACCTTCCTAGGCCCAGTTCTTTTGGTGGCTTCTCCCAGAAGCTGTCCTACCCCCAGCTTACTAGGGAAGCCGGTTCAAAAAATTTGCGAGGCTTCCAAATTTGTTTAGCCTTAACTATTTTGAAAGCCTCGCAAATTTTTCAGACCGGCTTCCCAGGAAGCTGGGGGAGGGCGGCTTTTCGGAGAAGCCCCAAAAGAAGAAGGCCCTAGTTAGTATTAGCGTAGAATTGCAACGCATGGTGCGCCGATGCTTCCCTAAATAAATAAATTTACTAATAATGAAAATTAGACGTACCTGCTGACCATTTTTATTCTGCCAGCCAGGAAAGAGGAAGTCAATGGCGACTAGGCCGGTTGAGGAGGTGGAGACGGAGAGGAGGGTGGGCGGGGAGTCGCTCGGAGATCGTCCAACCCATCGACGGATCCCTCTCGCTCGTCATCATTTATTTATACTCTACCGGTGGTCATCGCTGCTTCCGCCCCCCGCCTGGAGTTGGATCTCGCTGCGTCTTCCCACCTGCCCCGTCACCTCCCCCGCCCCCGCCCCCCGCCGGCGTCTCCTGGTCCTGGGCCAGCCATGGGCACCGCCACCGCGGACCAGCCGGCTGGCGCCTCCTCCGACAAGCTCCGGCACGTCGAGTCCATGTCCGAGCTGCCCTCCGGTGCCGGCAAGATCTCCGGGATCAACGCCGTCGTGCTCGGGGAGTCGCTCGCCGACGAGGAGCACGACCTCGTCTTCCCCAGCCCCGAGTTCTCCGCCGACGCGCTCGTCTCCTCTCCCAAGCAGGTATGTCTTGCTATGAACTCAACTGAGGCGCTCTGCTTCAGAGCGTTCCATTTTGACGGCCATGCAACTGAATGTTTCGTCGTAGTCAAGACTTGTGGGTAAAATTCAGACAAGGACATTGCAGAGTTTATGTTCTGCTGACAGATATAACAACATGGCTGGGGTATTAGGAGCTAGTAGGATGCATTCATCTTAGTTAGTGCTTCCTCTGTTGACTGTGATGTGATTAACTTGCGATCTCGGTGTGTATGCTTCCATAACGTGTCTCTCTCAGTACCGAGAGATGTACGAGAGGTCCATCAACGACCCGGCTGGGTTCTGGTCGGAGATCGCCGAGACCTTCTACTGGAAGGAGAAGTGGAGCCCCAGCGAGGTCTGCTCCGAGAACCTCGACGTCACAAAGGGACCCGTCCACATCACCGTAAGCATTATTGTCTAATGGATGTTGGCTACTAGATTTAGCATTTCTAGGGATTATTGTGAATCATCATGTTGTGGCTCTTGGTGCCGGGCAGTGGTTCAAAGGAGGCAAAACCAACATATGCTACAATGCTGTTGACCGCAACGTCGAGGCTGGGAATGGGGACAAGGTTGCAATGTATTGGGAGGGCAATGAGCCCGGTCAGGATGGGAAGCTCACCTACTCTGAGCTCTTGGACAAGGTTTGCCAGGTAATAACGCAGGGGCTCATATCTGATGGTTTTGTTTAAAAATATAATTTGCTAATGGATGTGGATTCTCTTGGAAGTTTGGGGAAGGTAGCTTGCCAATTACTTAAGTATAATCTAATGTTTCTTCTTATGCTTTATGGTAGCTTGCCAATTACTTGAAAAGTGTCGGTGTCGGCAAGGGGGATGCTGTGGTGATCTACCTGCCAATGTTGCTGGAGCTTCCCATTGCCATGCTTGCTTGTGCACGTATAGGTGCTATCCATTCGGTAATGATTACTAAAAGCTCTGTGTGTTATCCTGCTTAGTCCTGTTTGCATTTTTACGAAGCGACGCATCCCAAAATTTCCTTCAGGTTGTGTTTGCTGGCTTCTCTGCGGATTCACTAGCCCAAAGGATAGTTGATTGCAAGCCTAAGCTTGTGCTCACTTGCAATGCCGTCAAAAGGGGGGCCAAGCCCATTCTTCTCAAAGATATAGTGGATGCTGCTCTGGTGGAAAGTGAGAAGAATGGATTCTCTGTAGGTATGTACTAGGATCCGAGTTATGTACACTTGTCACAGCATATACAATTTGGGCTGCTGTTGGGTCTTCGCTGGCAACTCGCTCATAATTGCTGTTAAGGGGGTTAGTTTAGTTTAATTGTGAAAATTAGGGCCAGATCCTTATATTGTCAATGCAGGCTGGCCAATGGGATCAATAGTTATGACATACAAGATCATTGGCAGATCCATATATAACTGAACACTGTCCAATATATATAGTTTGTCGATGCTGACCACTGACTGCTGCTTAGGTGTTTGTTTGACATATGAAAACCAGTCAGCAATGAAGAGAGAAAACACAAAATGGCAGGCGGGAAGGGATGTTTGGTGGCAGGTGCTTGTTTCTACCTTCAACAAAAACTCGTCAACATTTTGAATAGCCTCCTGTATTTCAGGCCCAGGTATCCTCATTAATTCCCCCGGATCCGGATAAATGCAATCTCATTCCACGATCATTTCCTTGGACATATATTTCAGGATGTTGTGACTAATTTCCCTACCAAGTGCGATGTTGAATGGGTGGATGCAGAGGATCCACTGTTTCTTTTGTACACGAGTGGCAGCACCGGAAAGCCAAAGGTACTTCTAATTATATTGGATTGTCCTGTTGTCACATACATAAATATTAATCTCTCTTAATGAATTTGTAGGGTGTGTTGCATACATCTGGGGGCTATATGGTGTATACTGCAACAACATTTAAGTATGCATTTGATTACAAGCCAACAGACATATACTGGTAAACCAGAATATCTTATTATTTTTCACTTACTTTTAAGTATAAAACATGCTGGTTTGGAGAATTACTCACAGAAGCTGCTATTTGCATGCTCCATTGTTTGTTGACATTAGGTGCACTGCAGATTGTGGCTGGATTACCGGACATAGCTATGTGACATATGGTCCACTCCTGAATGGAGCTGCAGTTCTCGTTTTCGAAGGGGTATATATATTATAAAATATTTTTTGAGTTAGTATTTTGTGGAATTTATTACATCTCAATATGATTTTGGTAAACTAAAGGAATTTCAGTGTTTGATGTTTTTGGGCATGTCATTATGTTTGACATTTTATCTGACAATATATAACAGTTCACTATGCTCTATGTACCTTTATGTAAAAAAGAATTCTTGACAACTCGTACTTGTTATATGTATATTTATTAAAACACCATTTTCTTACTTTGATAAAGTTTTCTGTAGGCTTGTTTTCAATTTTCTATGCTAAATATGCCTTTGAATCATGTGTGTGTAGGCTCCGAACTACCCTGATTCTGGTCGGTGCTGGGACATTGTGGACAAGTACAAGGTGACGATATTTTATACCGCACCAACACTTGTCCGTTCACTCATGCGTGATGGTCCTGAGGTATGCATGATGGTTCTTTAAGAGAGCTCCCGATGGTGTGAATGAGCCATTAGGATATACTGAATGGCATTGCTTTAACCCCAATATTATGCTCAAATCTGTATCAAACTGGTTATTTTTAATGTAGGGAAGAACAACTCACTATTCTAACTCATCTAGTTAAAGTTTTGAATGATCAATCAACCGTTGTAGTTTAATATTCTTATCTATTGACATTTGACAAAGAGATTGTCCTAGTGAACATGAACTGAACCTCCTGATGTTCTCTCTCTTATATATCTGCATTCAACAACCCAGTAAACCTAATATAACTCACCAATAATTCACATACTGATATTGAATCTTTAATTACTTGACTTGCTATGAATCTCTTATGACTCATCAACTGGAATTCTCGAGCTGTTGCTACTATGCAGAACTATTAGATTAAGTGATAACTGATAAACACTTCTGCAAGACTGAGCTCTCAGATTCTGTAATATTTTTTTTGCAAAGTGACTACCATGATTATTTATTGCTAAAAATGATTGTGAAGAATCCAGCCAGCAGATTACAATTACAAAACACTTTAAAACAAAACTCAGTGGCTGTAATATGTTCTGCTTGCATGGCAAAAAATCTGATATTAGTTACTCTTAAACATTTTCCATATGTAAGTTTGCTGTGGACATCACCTTTTTTGCTTATTAACTGATGTTTTTGCAGTATGTTACACGCTACTCACGAAAATCTCTCCGAGTCCTTGGAAGCGTTGGTGAGCCAATTAATCCTAGTGCATGGAGGTACATTGACAATTTATCAAGTGTTAAATTGTACTATAATGACACAGATGTTACAGGTTGTTCTCATGCATGTTTTGCTTGATTTAGATGGTTCTACAATGTCGTCGGGGATTCAAAATGCCCCATATCAGATACTTGGTGGCAGACTGAAACTGGTGGTTTCATGGTAAGTCTCTTTATAGTCGACACTTGTCAAATTTGTTTTTCATCAGATGATACTGATTGGTGTTGAGATATAGTGTACTGATGTAAATGTTCTCTGCAGATGACTCCTTTACCTGGTGCCTGGCCTCAGAAACCTGGTTCTGCAACCTTTCCTTTCTTTGGTGTCCAGGTAAACACAGTTTATCTATGAAATAAAGATGGAGGACCATTTTCTCTAAAACTCTTGCTATATGTATGGTTTACAGCCAGTCATCGTTGATGAGAAAGGACAGGAGATTGAAGGGGAATGTAGTGGGTATCTTTGCATTAAGAAATCATGGCCTGGGGCTTTTCGTACCCTCTATGGAGATCATGACAGATATGAGACCACGTACTTCAAGCCATTTGCTGGCTACTATTTTACTGGTGATGGTTGCAGCAGGTAACTTGTTGAAGTATTTGCACCAATATGGCTTACTTTACTTGTCTTAACAGTTAAGTAATAATATATTAATGTCAGGGACAAAGATGGTTACCACTGGCTTACTGGAAGAGTAGATGATGTTATCAACGTTAGGTAAGCTTCTTATTTGGTTCATCTGCTATTTGCTAGAGTTTGATTTCAGTATGTCAGAATTGCAAATTTTGATGCTATAACTGAGTTATCTTGCCCATATAAATTTGCAGTGGACATCGAATTGGCACAGCAGAGGTTGAGTCTGCTTTGGTTTCACATCCACAGTGTGCAGAGGCTGCTGTTGTTGGTGTTGAGCATGAGGTATGGTCCATCGATACTTTATATATATATATATATATATATATATATATATATATCCTTCGTTGTACTTCTGTTGTGTTTGTATCTCATCATATACAATTCTTCTTGATATATTATCTCCTCAAATTGCAAATAAAAAATGCTTCAGGTTAAAGGTCAGGGAATATATGCTTTTGTAACTTTGGTGGATGGTGTTCCTTATAGTGAAGAACTACGAAAGAGCCTCATAGCAAAAGTCCGCAATCAGGTATATCCGTGATATTGTTGGATATTTTACACCTGATAATGTTTTTGCTACATAATTACCGTCCATTCTAAAGCTATTTACACTACCAAGAAATGAAATTATGCCTTTATATCTATGTATGTGATCCTTAAAGTTTATCTATTCAGCACACCAAAATGTTTAGAGCAAAGTGAGTTGTGATTTGTGAACAATCCTAACACACAATGTGAAGACACCCAATTCTACACTCACCACTTGACCAGCTATTATTGAGATGAGCATGCTTCAGGCTAGTGTTAATCTTATGCTGGCTAGAAAGACTTAGCAAAGAAGAAATAAGCAACCCAAACATGTATGCGAAAGCAGAGTTGGAAATATCCTTGTCAACTGAGCTCCTTCAATGCTGTTTGTTGCCCGTCATTCATATGTTTTTCTGTGATATGAGCAAAAATTGATTGGAAAACATTCATGCTGACATGACTTTTCGTGTCCTGTGTGTCAGATTGGAGCATTTGCAGCTCCTGACAAGATCCACTGGGCGCCAGGACTTCCTAAAACCCGCAGTGGCAAGATTATGCGCAGGATCTTGCGCAAAATCGCCGCAAAGCAGTTGGATGAACTTGGTGACATAAGCACTCTTGCTGATCCTGGTGTCGTTGACCAGTTAATTGCTCTCAAAGACTGCTAGACTGCAAAGGGTTCAGATGGCAGGCGCGCTTTCACGGATGCTTACACCTTCCAGTTTTTTCCCTTGTGGTTATATGATGGGATTTTTTTTGAACTGTGGTTGTATGGTGGGATGTTGATTTTAGCGTACGTCCACTAGTCTCCTTTTATACAGTGCCTGTTCTCCTGAGGCTAGTGAACTAAAACGTGGTGTAATGATCTTCAGTCTGGTGTTCCGCTATTGTGAACCTCTGTATCTCATATCGAGAGAGCTCCATTATGTATGTATTGATCGACTCAATAAAGATGTGTCAATAGAAAAAGTGTCGACTGTGTTAGTTTTCTGTATCTCACTGATAGTCGTTTGTCAAGACTGCTCAAACAAGGAGTAAATAATCAAGGCCTGATTTCCTGGCCTTTTGGTAGTTTTGAGCAAGGGTGCAGTTTAACTAAAAATTACAGCTGAATGTGATGTGAATTTTATATTTAATACCGCCGGTTCTTGTGAGCAAGAGCCTTAGGCAATTGTGCTCCTTGAACTATATAAATTTGAAGGGAGCAAATCCTCTTGCACAATAATTCTCAGCAAAATGTGAGCACATTTTTTTCGTTGGGCAAAGCTCCCAGAAATCACTTTTGCTTCGGTCCCTCCCTCCCCTTTCAAACTTTGATAAATAAAAGCTCGATACCGATTGTTTAGAGGACCGTACGAACCCACCTGTCTACTCACCGTATATGTATACTCATGTGTCTGCGGAAGGCGAAAATCAAAAGTTATATAATAGCAACATTTTTTTTATAATATGACCATGCAAAGACGGAGATCATGATAATGAGAGGTGGGATCAGCCGACCGGAATGATGGATTATACCCAGTTTGACCGAGTACACATATACGGAGATATATGTGGCCTTGATATGGGTTTCGACGGGTAAAAAACCCCGGCCCATACAGCTTTAGGGGGGGGGGGACCGAAGCACACCTCGAGGTCAATATACATTGAGACCTTAATTAACCACATTATTTTTTTATCTACATTGAGACTTTGAAGTTTCACAGCACGCTGAGTCAATGACTTCCATTCCAATGGCAGTGGGTTGTGGTAGTCCATAGAAAATACACCACACTAGGTAAGAAACGACAGACAAGCTAGAAAGATGGGACCGGGCGAGATGGAGCGCTCTCGCGATCACGGGCGATCGACCTTGCCGCCTCTCTAGCCGACTCCTCACCGGACCACTGCACCCCGCCTATTTCGAGGGAGACTACTCGTCGGAGTTTTGCGGAGGTGGCGAAAGGGGGAGTATAGGGGGCGCCTCTGCACGTTGCCGGTGAGATGCGTGTCGCTGACGATGTGTTTGAAATCGCCACCACTGGAGGGGGTCGGAGATCGAGCGCGAAGACAAGATTCGAACCAGATTACCCCACCACTTAGTGATACTCCGTCGCCAACCCATGTCGATCATGGATGTGCGACACCTGTCCCCATCTATGGCGGAGATCAGAGGATGAGGGTGGTTGTTCCTACAAAGAGTATGCCTCTTCCGAATAAGTTTACTCTAGCGAATCAACGAGGGTCGCACCTCCGATATAGGGTTTTGGCTCCGGGTGTGCTAGTGTGGGTTCGGCGGGAGCTGTTTGAGACGGGGACCATATCGTCGGAGGACTGTTTCCAGCTCGAGGAGGCCACCTACCAATCCTCAGAAGTTTAGCTTCTCGAAGGATCGGTGGGGGCGTGAGACTGGAAGGGGAGCATTCGCGGAGGTGGTGAAGGTGGAGGTCGGTATGGAGCTAGTTGAGGTAGACACGGGGTAGCCTTGGCAGACGTGCGTAGCCACCGCCGTTGGCAGCTCAGAGCGAAGCAGCGCAGATACCTCCGACGCCGATCCAACACTGAATCCACCGCCAACAAACTGCACACAATCGTTGTTGCTGCTGTTTGCGGGTGTTGTGCAAGGTATGTATCTGATGCCCCCCCTCCCCCAACTCAAGCCCAAAAAAACAAAAAGAAGAGAAAACAATGCCAACACCGATAGTGGCCACCTTTCTACCCTCCCATGATGCAGAATCAGTTGCCTGGTGCGGGGCAGTTTCCTCAGATTCCATGCGCGAATCAGATCAATCCGGTGATGCAGCAAGGATCAGCAATTTTTTTTGCGAAAATTCCATCGTGCTATTAATAATCATCAACAGTAGTACAAAGAGACCTAAAAGTAATAAAAATTACAAATAGGTCCATGGACCACCTAGCGACGACTACAAACACTAACGCGAGCCGAAGACGCGCTGCCATTTTCGCCCCTCCATCACCAGAGGGCTAAGCTTGTTGTAGTAGATAGACGGAAAATCGTCGTGCTAAGACCTCAAAGGACCAACGCACTAGAGCAGTAACCATCGCCATTGATAAAATTGTAGATCGGAAGAGACTAACCTGAGACCACATCAATAAACACGAAACCGACCGGATCCCTGAAGATCCGCCGACAAAAGACTCTACATGCCCTCCGTTAGCGCTAGATGCACCACCAGAGCGAGGATAGAACGGAACTTTATTCTGACTCCAGGATATAGCCGTCGCCTCAATATTTCGAAAAAAGACACGAAAACAGTCTAGGTAAAAAAACGAAAAACCTTCCCGCCGACGAGAGGCCACGGTCAGCCACACCTCCGAGGTCGTAAGAGCCACCGAAGGTAGAGCGGACCGGCAGCGTCACCGGCGAGAGAAACAAGGAACCCTAGATAGGTTTTTAGGCAGCCGCCGCCACGATCGCCAGAACTCCTAACCGTGCCGGTTTGGTAAGACTAGTCATAGTGGGAGTAATTTGAGTAGTAACATAGTCCTACATGTATTGCCAACTAAGCATTTAGATGACATGACATGCAATTAAATGATGAGATAGAGGTTTGTGGTAACTAGCTATGTTACCATAACATCACACATTTCAAGAAAAATTGAGTCTATATTGAAATAAATAAGCTTTGCATGACACCACACATATGTTATTTTCCACTATGAAGGTAGTAACTTAGACTAGTAACATACGTATGTTACTACTCTAAGTTACTTCCCACTATGACCAGCCTAAGGATCAGCAAATTTGACGTCTACATAGCTTTTGTGTTGCAGTGAGTTGTGGTACTTCTCGTGTTCTATCCAGAAATCAACAGACACGTAGGTCGCTTAGTTCGCCAAAAAAAAAAAGCTAAGGAGTCGCATCATATTATTCCCAATGGAACTACTCCCATGATGTACTCCAATATTGGCGTTGTTGTGCATCAAGTAACGCACAAATAACTGCACGTACGAGTACACGAAAGATCCCCATGAACGGTGCATCAATTGCTCTCGTATTGATCCCCCCCCCTGAAGTCTAAGGGCCCAAATCTGTGTATATAAACACGGCTGCTACGAGGAACTTCCAGGATTCCCCTCTCTCAGTATCAGACAGATATGTCTTCCAAGAAGAGCGCCACCACCACTGGCAGCAAGATGCTGAGCATGAAGCTGTTGGTGAACTCCAAGACCCAGCGCGTTCTGTACGCTGAGGCTGGCAAGGACGTGGTGGACTTCCTCTTCTCCCTCCTCACCATGCCGGTGGGCACGGTGGTGAAGCTGCTCACCTCGGACTCCATGGTCGGCAGCGTCGGCAACCTCTACGGCAGCGTCGAGAAGCTCGACGAAACCTACATCAGCCGTGACGACGCGAAGAAAGCCCTGCTCACGCCTGCCGGCGGTTGTGGGAGCGACAAGCTGCTGCAGCTTCCTCCGCCGGTGCCCGGTCTTCTTTTCTGCTGCAAAAGCTATGTCGGTAGCTATCCAAACTGCAGACAGTACGTGACCAAGGTTCGTGGCGCCATTTGTCGGAGCTGCAATGCTATTATGGACAGCCAGATGCACCTTGTGGAGCCGGTTGCTGCTGCTGCTGGCGGTACGGTGTCTGCTGCTGCGGCCGCAGGCGCCGGGTTCGTTCAGGGGATCGTGACCTACACGGTGATGGACGACCTGAAGGTCGCGCCCATGTCGTCCATCTCCGGCATCACCCTCCTCAACACCTTCGGGGTCACGGACATCGGCTCGCTCCAGGAGAAGACCGTGCAGCTTGGATACGACGAGGTAACATCACTCAGCTTTCTGCCAATAAAATTCAGTTAATCAAACAACACGATGGCTCAACTTTGGGTCATGCCAATTTGTAGGGACTGGAGATACTGAAGGCGTCGCTGCAGTCCAAGACCGTTCTCACCGACGTCTTCCTCGGGAAGAAGAGGAAGGAATGAAGAAATGACGACCGTGCGCCAGTTCAAATTTGCATGATGTCTTGGCCAGTGGCGACCGGAGCCTCCTTGCATGATGGTGTCTGAAGTGTCTTCCTTCAGTTCGTCATTTCTTTTGTTGATGTCGTTGGTGTGGTGTGTTCGTCAGTGTGAGAGTGTTCGCTCCTGAATAATGTGTCCGAGTTATGTTGCCCGTGAACTTTTTTGCCCTGATTACTTGTCACATCGTGGAACTCTTCGTTTGGTTTGAATAAATGATTGTTCGTTCATCTGTTTCCTGCAAATTAGCAATATAAGCTGCTGCTGCTTTAATTTCACACGACAGCAAATAACCCAGTACAGATATTAAAGAAAAGAAAGTAAGAAGATAAGTCCTTGCACAATTGGAAATTTGGAACCCTTGAGGCAGAGTAGGGTTCGGCTTATCATTTTGCTCATACTATAAGTTTTCGCTCGGGAGAGAAGGGTTGGACTTTGATATACGTGGGGTGCGATTTTGGGGGCACCAGATCGGAGTGGGCGCGATGGGATGGCTGTGATACCAAAGTTGTCACAGCCCAATTTGGAAAGGGAATTGAGTAAGGAAGATCTAGAGCATGTTTGAATGGTGGCTAAAACATACCCTACCAAAAACTTTGGTCATGGCCAAAATTTTGTTCTTTGTTTGGATGGATGCCAATTATTTGGCTTGCCAATGCCTCTATAAGCAATCTAGTTCACTTTCTTGCCAATGTTGGCCAACTCTTGGCAACCAAATGGTTAGCCAAAATTTTGGCTAGCCAAATATTTGGTGGGGCAACCATGGTCTAAAACCAAACATACCCCTAGATGGAAGGAGAACTCGAGGACAGGAAATAGATAAAAACAGAGATAGTTTTAGATAGGTTTCAATATAATTGTTCAACTTGTTTAATTTTGAAAACAGAAAATAGTGAAGTAATGAAATTCCCAAAAATGACAAAAGGTGATTGAAATTACCATTAACTTCTGACTAAAATGTCATTTTTGGACTAGAAACGTGCCTGAAACATAAAAAATATCAGGCCTCAGTTTGAAAAATTCCGAAATTCTAGCTTGGAGCACATGGCACAACATTATAGTGAACCAAGGGCAACTCAAACGGGGCAACCTAATACAGTACTCCCTCCATTCAGAAATATAAGAAATTTTAGCTTTGTGAAATGAATGTATCTGAATGACCTTTGTGTATAGATTCAAAACTAAAATGTCTTATATTTCTAGAGAGAGGGAGTATGCTTTTGATCTGTTTGGGTGGGTCCACTGTCAAACGAGAAGCTCATGTCCGCCTCTCAACTATAAGACCCATTTTGTCCTGGCATGTCCTTTTTGTATTTTTTTCTGAATTTAAATAATTAAACAGAGGCGTAAAATAATTGTACCTATGCATACAAACATTTATATATAGTACATAAATTTGAATCTGCACAAAACTTAACGAGAAGAAATATACATAAACTAAATGAAACCCTAGTAAGTTAACGTTCGTCCTACAACTCGACGTCAAACTCAAGCTTGACAATGATTTGTGGCGTTGTGACTACTGTTGGTCATAGCACCGTTCCCACCGCCTGAACCCACCGCCTGAGTTGTTCATAGGAACCAAGCCCTTCAAGGGCTTCCCGTGGAGTTGCTAGAAGCGCCTCCGTCGCGGACACGTAGAGCGGCGCCCCCAAACCTAGCCAGCACTTGACCTCCTCTATCGTGAAGGTTTTAATCGCGGCCTTGAGGTTTGGGTTCCTCTCCTCCGACACTTGTATGAGCTTCTCCTTTGGTTTTAGTTGGCGGTTTCAATTGTATCCTTGAGGTTTGGGTTCTTCTACTCCATCGCCGGCCTGGGCTTCTCCTTCGGTTTCAGCTGGCGGCAGCCAACATCATCCAACTGCTCTATGTACATCTCTGCCTTGCTTTGTGCCCATCACGAATCGGAAGGGTCATAGCCGGCCTCATTGTCCAACATCCCCAACTGCCCTGGCAGCTTAGCGATGAAGGAGGTGTGTCGAAGGTCATGCCCTGTTTCAAACAAGTGGTTCCATGAAAGTGAATCCATTATGTGTGTCGGGTCATCACGTAGGTCCGTCGACAAAAAGGCATTGCAGCGGTTTTGCCTTACTAGAACCGCCACAATATGCATTTAATAAGACCCTGCAGAGTTGGTGGCCGACCGACGGATAGACCGGGAAGGACAGGCCGCCGGCCCGTCTTCTGTCCACATGGCACAAATTTAGCCCAAATTTGGACTAGAAATGTGTCGCCGCATGCATTGAACTTGTTGGAACAAAATGTGTCCCCGTGTTTGAATAAACCTAATTCCAAAATGCCTCTGTTATCCCTAAATCAGTCTTTTCCCGTGTACTTCTATATAATCCTTTCCTATGAGAGTCAAATCAATACACCTAACAACGAGATGCATATCACGGTCCTCGTTCTCAGTAATCCACGACTTGAAGGACGTCATGCAAAGAAAATTCCTACCACGCTTGTCAGCTGTCACAAATAGAAAGTTGGATCGATCGGGTGAACTGCATCCACGCCACGCTGAACCGGCTTTTTTTTATGGAGTGCACAGTAGAAATTAATCGTCTCCGGATACGTTTCCAAGGTGATCTATATGGCGGTTCATGGCAATATAAAAACAACTAACTATCTGTATCTCCGGATACTATCTCGTGATATCGATTAATCTCCAGTACAGACTACAGATCGATCCAACCTGCGACGCCCCCGCGCCGCCATGTCGTCATCGAGCGCCGCCGGCCTCCCGTCGTGGATCATGATGGATCGGTTCGTGTTCCGCAGGAACGACGACGACGGCTCCTTCCCGGACGAAGACGCCGCGCCCATGAGGGCAAACTCCTTCACCTCCCTCGGAGATCCCTTCACCGTCGCCTTGCTCCCCGCCGCCCCTCCCGCGGTCTCCCGCCTCTACGAGCGGTGGCCGGGTCAACATGAATGCTGCTCAACCAACCTCGTCGCGGCCCACCGGAGCCTCCTCCTACTCCGGGCGCTTTCCGAAACCACAGAGCTCGCCACTTACCCTTACCGACAGGACTACTTCGTCTTCAAAGCCGGCACCGCCGCAGGTGCCAGCTCGCGGCTCGAACGGCTCCCGGACCCAGAGTGCATGGAACCCATCGTGTTCCGTAAGGGCCGCGGCGAGGTAACCCGAAGCCGTTGGTTCGATCTTGACACGGTCGGTCTAGTCTCCGGCGGCGGCGGCGACGACGACGAGTTCGCGGTGGTGCAGCTCGCCAAGTTCGTTGATATTCCGGACAGCAGCCAAAAGGCTGTAGCCGAATCATCCGAGCTGGACTCTGACCCATATTGGCTATCGTGTCGTGTTGCTCCTGGCTGCAAGATGGGAGCTGAAATCTGCGTCTTCCGCTCTCGTCTCTCTCCATCCAATGACACCGGCGCCGGCGATGATGGTGTCGTCGCCGACGGCAGGTGGGAGATCCTGACGGTGCCGATCAAATACCGCGAGGAGGAGGTATCGGACCTGCTGGGCTGGTCGACCGACGGCGCCATCACATTCAACGATTCCGTCTGCTGGTTCGACTACCACCGTGGTGGCATCATGTCCTACACGCCGCCTCCTCTAGCGTCACCAGCAGGAGGAGAACAGGGCTTCATCTCCTACGTCCGACTGCCCGTCGTCGACGAGCGTCCCAACAACTCATTGCCAAGCCGATACCCCCTCAAGAAGCACCGCAGCCTCTGCGTCACCGGCCAACCGGGTGGCAACGAGCAGCTCAAGTTCGTCGACGTGGTCCGTAGCGACGGCGAGTATTTTGGCCGGCTCGGAGAAGGTGGCAGCTTCACCATCACCTGCCATACCTTCAGGCCAACGGATGATGATGATGAGCAGATGTGGCGCAAGGATGCGGTGATCACGTCGAAAGAGCTATGGCGCCTCGACGAACGTACGCGTCTCTTGCCGCCCAGGGTGGTGCCGACGTTCCCGGTGGTGAGCGCGGCGGAGCCCCATCTCGTACACTTCCTCGTGGCCGAGCGGATGGAGAGAATGGACAAGATCTCGGTGGTTGTTATCGATGTCATCACGCGGACTGTAGTTTCGGTTTTTCCATATATTCAGGGAGACGAAGACCTCGAAGGTAAGGATGCGGACATGGTGGATTTCAGGCGCCGTATGCCATGGTCTTTTCTTCCATCTCGGTTCTAGCTAGATAGATCTCTGTTGTTGTTCGAGTAATTTGCAGGTAGTACTGATGATTTGCAGCTCACGTGTTTGCCTTGTTGATCGACCACTTGAATCAAGCTCTTTGTTGAACTGGTTGGTAAGGGTGATGGTATCTGAAGTCTCGTCAGTTTCCTCGATCGGTATGTGGGTAACCTGCTGTGGCTCCTTTGGGCAAACTTGGGTGAAATTTTATTCTAGAGCGGAATTGGCGTTGGGCCTACATCTAATATTGTAGGAAAGGATGTCATGTAGGTATGAGGAAATAGATTCTTCTTTTCTTTTACGGGGAACAGCAGGAGCTCTTTTGTTTTTTGCATTACAGAAAAGGGGCAGCTAGCGATTTACAATCGTGCATCGACCACACCCACACAAAAACACCGTAAAAGCGGTCAAAAAGAGTGCACACAGGCGCCACCCAATAACACTTTACACAATGTTTGTCACTCGACCATGAGCCAGCTCGAACACTTTGAGAAGATCCGCCTCAATTTGTTCTGCTAGCGCTTATGCACTCATGGTAGAATTCTGGAAAACGTTGCGGCCCCTCTCCTTCCAAATATATTCCATAGGTACATAGCCAATGACACGCCCCTCTTCCTTCACTACAGGAAAGACTTAAGGTGCCGACGGCCATCGGCGTAGGGACGGCTGTCGGCGCAGGTGATGGTACCGACGGTAGCCATCGGCATAGTACAGAGGGTTGTGCCGACGGTGGCCCTTGGCATAGGTATAGCCCTCGGCGTAGTCCCAGTTTAGACAAGACGATGTAAACGGCGTTAGGCAGACAGGCTGTGCCGACGGCCTGGCCGTCGGCACAGCTCTTTGAAAAATTTTATTTGGTCTGTGCCGACGGCCTAGCCGTCGGCGTAGGCCTTCAGATATTTTTTCTTTTTATCTCATTATTTTTTGAAAAATCATAACTAAATCATTCTAATTCAGAAAAATACTAATAATATATTAAAATTTGAAGAAAAATAAGACCTATCTATCTACACTCAAATATTACACATTTATAAAAAAAATAAGTGAAACATAAAACATTACATATAGTTTAAAACGGGCATTATAAATTCAAAAACGATCCAAACAACGTGAAACCTTCGCGTGGTGTCATATTATGTGACATAGTTAGAAGGGAAAATATCAAACTTGGTATATTGATTATGTCAAAAAACCTTCATCTCGTTCGAGGTTTCTTGACTTTTGGGTTAAATGACCAATGTTATGGCTAGAATGAAGGCATAGTTTGTGATAATGTGTCCATATTATGCATATGTGTGCATCATGAGATGGCGAACAATGTTTCAGGAGGAAGTTTTCCTATTCGTCGCACCAAAAGGCCGTTTTCCATTTACCGAGTGCAAAAAACGGACGATTTTGTGAAGCAACTACCAAATGGCTAATTCAAAATACTACCGTCACATTTTTCAAAAATACTAGACCACCTTACATGGATAATTTCATAACACGGGGATCTTAAACATTTCCGTCTATCCCTGGTGAAAAATACAAATTTCTGCCGAATCGGCAGGAAGTGGGTCAGATATGAACTACAGGTACATGATCGGATGCTCATGATTTTTTACAAAAATTATTTTTAGGTTTAAAATATGTTGTTTCATCATAGATCCACTTCAAGTTTAGCGAGTCTCAGCACCGAGCTAAGAATCTTCATGTCCGCCCTTCGATAAAGTTTAACGATAGTTTAAAACGGGCATCATAAATTCAAAAACGATCCAAACAACGTGAAACCTTCGCGTGGTGTCATATTATGTGACATAGTTAGAAGGGAAAATATCAAACTTGGTATATTGATTATGTAAAAAACCTTCACAAAATGACCTATCTCGTTCGAGGTTTCTTGACTTTCGGGTCAAATGACCAATGTTATGGCTAGAATGAATGCATAGTTTGTGATAATGTGTCCATATTATGCATAAGTATGCATCATGGGATGGCGAACAATGTTTCACGAGAAAGTTTTCCTTTTCGTCGCACCAAAAAGCCGTATTTCATTTACCGAGTGCAAAAAACGGACGGTTTTGTGAAGCAACTACCAAATGGCGAATTCAAAATACTACCGTCATATTTTTCAAAAATACTAGACCACCTTACATGGATAATTTCATAACACAGGGATCTTAAACATTTCCGTCTATCCCTGGTAATTCCTGCCGAATCGGTAGGAAGTGAGTCAGATATGAACTACAGGTACATGATCAGATGCTCATGATTTTTTTCAAAAATTATTTTTAGGTTCAAAATATGTTGTTTCATCATAGGTCCACTTCAAGTTTAGCGAGTCTCAGCCCCCCGAGCTAAGAATCTTCATGTCCGCCCTTCGATAAAGTTTAACGATAGTTTAAAACGGGCATCATAAATTCAAAAACGATCCAAACAACGTGAAACCTTCGCGTGGTGTCATATTATGTGACATAGTTAGAAGGGAAAATATCAAACTTGGTATATTGATTATGTCAAAAAATCTTCACAAAATGACCTATCTCGTTCGAGGTTTCTTGACTTTTGGGTTAAATGACCAATGTTATGGCTAGAATGAATGCATAGTTTGTGATAATGTGTCCATATTATGCATAAGTATGCATCATGGGATGGCGAATAATGTTTCAGGAGAAAGTTTTCCTTTTCGTCGCACCAAAAAGCCGTTTTCCATTTACCGAGTGCAAAAAACGGACGGTTTTGTGAAGCAACTACCAAATGGCTAATTCAAAATACTACCATCACATTTTTTAGAAATACTAGACCACCTTACATGGATAATTTCATAACACGGGGATCTTAAACATTTCCGTCTATCCCTGGTGAAAAAGACAAATTCCTGCCGAATCGGTAGGAAGTGGGTCATATATGAACTACAGGTACATGATCGGATGCTCATGATTTTTTACAAAAATTATTTTTAGGTTCAAAATATGTTGTTTCATCATAGATCCACTTCAAGTTTAGCGAGTCTCAGCACCGAGCTAAGAATCTTCATGTCCGCCCTTCGATAAAGTTTAGCGATAGTTTAAAACGGGCATCATAAATTCAAAAACGATCCAAACAACGTGAAACCTTCGCGTGGTGTCATATTATGTGACATAGTTAGAAGGGAAAATATCAAACTTGTTATATTGATTATGTCAAAAAACCTTCACAAAATGACCTATCTCGTTCGAGGTTTCTTGACTTTCGGGTCAAATGACCAATGTTATGGCTAGAATGAATGCATAGTTTGTGATAATGTGTCCATATTATGCATAAGTATGCATCATGGGATGGCGAAAAATGTTTCAGGAGAAAGATTTCCTTTTCGTCGCACCAAAAAGCCGTTTTCCATTTACCGAGTGCAAAAAACGGACGGTTTTGTGAAGCAACTACCAAATGGCTAATTCAAAATACTACCGTCACATTTTAAAAAAATACTAGACCACCTTACATGGATAATTTCATAACACGGGGATCTTAAACATTTCCGTCTATCCCTGGTAATTCCTGCTGAATCGGTAGGAAGTGGGTCAGATATGAACTACAGGTACATGATCGGATGCTCATGATTTTTTTCAAAAATTATTTTTAGGTTCAAAATATGTTGTTTCATCATAGATCCACTTCAAGTTTAGCGAGTCTCAGCCCCGAGCTAAGAATCTTCATGTTCGCCCTTCGATAAAGTTTAACGATAGTTTAAAACGGGCATCATAAATTCAAAAACGATCCAAACAACGTGAAACCTTCGCGTGGTGTCATATTATGTGACATAGTTAGAAGGGAAAATATCAAACTTGGTATATTGATTATGTCAAAAAACCTTCACAAAATGACCTATCTCGTTCGAGGTTTCTTGACTTTTGGGTCAAATGACCAATGTTATGGCTAGAATGAATGCATAGTTTGTGATAATGTGTCCATATTATCCATATGTGTGCATCATGAGATGGCGAACAATGTTTCAGGAGGAAGTTTTCCTATTCGTCGCACCAAAAGGCCGTTTTCCATTTACCGAGTGCAAAAAACGGACGATTTTGTGAAGCAACTACCAAATGGCTAATTCAAAATACTACCGTCACATTTTTCAAAAATACTAGACCACCTTACATGCATAATTTCATAACACGGGGATCTTAAACATTTCCGTCTATCCCTGGTGAAAAATACAAATTTCTGCCGAATCGGCAGGAAGTGGGTCAGATATGAACTACAGGTACATGATCGGATGCTCATGATTTTTTACAAAAATTATTTTTAGGTTTAAAATATGTTGTTTCATCATAGATCCACTTCAAGTTTAGCGAGTCTCAGCACCGAGCTAAGAATCTTCATGTCCGCCCTTCGATAAAGTTTAACGATAGTTTAAAACGGGCATCATAAATTCAAAAACGATCCAAACAACGTGAAACCTTCGCGTGGTGTCATATTATGTGACATAGTTAGAAGGGAAAATATCAAACTTGGTATATTGATTATGTAAAAAACCTTCACAAAATGACCTATCTCGTTCGAGGTTTCTTGACTTTCGGGTCAAATGACCAATGTTATGGCTAGAATGAATGCATAGTTTGTGATAATGTGTCCATATTATGCATAAGTATGCATCATGGGATGGCGAACAATGTTTCACGAGAAAGTTTTCCTTTTCGTCGCACCAAAAAGTCGTATTTCATTTACCGAGTGCAAAAAACGGACGGTTTTGTGAAGCAACTACCAAATGGCGAATTCAAAATACTACCGTCACATTTTTCAAAAATACTAGACCACCTTACATGGATAATTTCATAACACGGGGATCTTAAACATTTCCGTCTATCCCTGGTAATTCCTGCCGAATCGGTAGGAAGTGAGTCAGATATGAACTACAGGTACATGATCAGATGCTCATGATTTTTTTCAAAAATTATTTTTAGGTTCAAAATATGTTGTTTCATCATAGGTCCACTTCAAGTTTAGCGAGTCTCAGCCCCCCGAGTTAAGAATCTTCATGTCCGCCCTTCGATAAAGTTTAACGATAGTTTAAAACGGGCATCATAAATTCAAAAACGATCCAAACAACGTGAAACCTTCGCGTGGTGTCATATTATGTGACATAGTTAGAAGGGAAAATATCAAACTTGTTATATTGATTATGTCAAAAAACCTTCACAAAATGACCTATCTCGTTCGAGGTTTCTTGACTTTCGGGTCAAATGACTAATGTTATGGCTAGAATGAATGCATAGTTTGTGATAATGTGTCCATATTATGCATAAGTATGCATCATGGAATGGCGAACAATGTTTCAGGAGAAAGATTTCCTTTTCGTCGCACCAAAAATCCGTTTTCCATTTACCGAGTGCAAAAAACGGACGGTTTTGTGAAGCAACTACCAAATGGCTAATTCAAAATACTACCATCACATTTTTAAAAAATACTAGACCACCTTACATGGATAATTTCATAACACGGGGATCTTAAACATTTCCGTCTATCCCTGGTAATTCCTGCTGAATCGGTAGGAAGTGGGTCAGATATGAACTACAGGTACATGATCGGATGCTCATGATTTTTTTTAAAAATTATTTTTAGGTTCAAAATATGTTGTTTCATCATAGATCCACTTCAAGTTTAGCGAGTCTCAGCCCCGAGCTAAGAATCTTCATGTTCGCCCTTCGATAAAGTTTAACGATAGTTTAAAACGGGCATCATAAATTCAAAAACGATCCAAACAACGTGAAACCTTCGCGTGGTGTCATATTATGTGACATAGTTAGAAGGGAAAATATCAAACTTGGTATATTGATTATGTCAAAAAACCTTCACAAAATGACCTATCTCGTTCGAGGTTTCTTGACTTTTGGGTCAAATGACCAATGTTATGGCTAGAATGAATGCATAGTTTGTGATAATGTGTCCATATTATGCATAAGTATGCATCATGGGATGGCGAACAATGTTTCAGGAGAAAGTTTTCCTTTTCGTCGCACCAAAAAGCCGTTTTCCATTTACCGAGTGCAAAAAACGGACGGTTTTGTGAAGCAACTACCAAATGGCTAATTCAAAATACTACCGTCACATTTTTCAAAAAGACTAGACCACCTTACATGGATAATTTCATAACACGGGGATCTTAAACATTTCCGTCTATCCCTGGTGAGAAAGACAAATTCCTGCCGAATCGGTAGGAAGTGGGTCAGATATGAACTACAGGTACATGATCGGATGCTCATGATTTTTTACAAAAATTATTTTTAGGTTCAAAATATGTTGTTTCATCATAGATCCTCTTCAAGTTTAGCGAGTCTCAGCCCCGAGCTAAGAATCTTCATGTCCGCCCTTCGACAAAGTTTAACGATAGTTTAAAACAGACATCATAAATTCAAAAACGATCCAAACAATGTGAAACCTTCGCGTGGTGTCATATTATGTGACATAGTTAGAAGGAAAAATATCAAATTTGGTATATTGATTATGTCTCAAAAAACGTTCACAAAATGACCTATCTCGTTCGAAGTTTCTTGACTTACGGGTCAAATGACCAATGTTATGGCTATAATGAATGCATAGTTTGTGATAATGTGTCCATATTATGCATAAGTATGCATCATGGGATGGCGAACAATGTTTCAGGAGAAAGTTTTCCTTTTCGTCGCACCAAAAAGCCGTTTTCCATTTACCGAGTGCAAAAAACGGACGGTTTTGTGAAGCAACTATCAAATGGCTAATTCAAAATACTACCGTCACATTTTTCAAAAATACTAGACCACCTTACATGGATAATTTCATAACACGGGGATCTTAAACATTTCCGTCTATCCCTGGTGAAAAAGACAAATTCCTGCCGAATCGGTAGGAAGTGGGTCAGATATGAACTACAGGTACATGATCGGATGCTCATGATTTTTTACAAAAATCATTTTTAGGTTCAAAATATGTTGTTTCATCGTAGACCCACTTCAAATTTAGCGAGTCTCATCCCCGAGCTAAGAATCTTCATGTCCGCCCTTCGATAAAGTTTAACGATAGTTTAAAATGGACATCATAAATTCAAAAACGATCCAAACAACGTGAAACCTTCGCGTGGTGTCATATTATGTGACATAGTTAGAAGGAAAAATATCAAACTTGATATATTGATTATGTCTCAAAAAAACCTTCACAAAATGACCTATCTCGTTCGAGGTTTCTTGACTTTCGGGTCAAATGACCAATGTTATGGCTAGAATGAAGACATAGTTTGTGATAATGTGTTCATATTATGCATAAGTATGCATCATGGGATGGCGAACAATGTTTCAGGAGAAAGTTTTCCTTTTCGTCGCACCAAAAAGCCGTTTTCCATTTACCGAGTGCAAAAAACGGACGGTTTTGTGAAACAACCACCAAATGGCTAATTCAAAATACTACCGTCACATTTTTCAAAAATACCAGACCACCTTACATGGATAATTTCATAACACGGGGATCTCAAACATTTCCGTCTATCCCTGGTGAAAAAGACAAATTCCTGCCGAATCAGCAGGAAGTAGGTCAGATATGATTTACAGGTACATGATCGGATGCTCATGATTTTTTACAAAAATCATTTTTAAGTTCAAAATATGTTGTTTCATCATAGATCCACTTTAAGTTTAGCGAGCCTCAGTCCCGAGCTAAGAATCTTTATGCGTGCCGTTTTAAACGGGCAAATGAAATTATGATAAGAATCATGGCATAGTTTGTGATAAGTTGATATTGATATCATATTTGGATTCCTCTCATTTTTCTAATCAATTTAGACATATTATTTGCCGAATTCTGATTTACAGGTTTAAATATATTAATTATTCCATATTAAATAAAAAATAAAAATAAAATCATTATATTTTTATTTGAATTCAATAATATTTTTATTTATTCATTGTTGTTTACTTAAGTAATTGCTTGTAATTTCAAAAGATTCTGAAGGAACGAGGAAGTTAAGCGTGCTAGAGCTGGAGTGGTGCTAGGATGGGTGACCGAAAGGGAACTTTGACCAAGACTGCAATTTAATCTATTATTAACTATAAATAGTGTTAAAATGATTAAAGCTGGAGATTAAGGAGTCAAATAATTAAAAAATAAAAATATATTTTAGGCTATGCCGACGGCCT
The DNA here is from genome assembly GCA_916181665.1 of Avena sativa. Taxonomy (NCBI): domain Eukaryota; kingdom Viridiplantae; phylum Streptophyta; class Magnoliopsida; order Poales; family Poaceae; genus Avena; species Avena sativa. The sequence goes on from OV702281.1 coordinate 40,759,152, forward strand.
GGCCGTCAGCATAGCTCCATTCCTGTGCCGACGGCCAAGTCGTCGGCGTAGCTCCAGGCTGAACCGTTAGTCAAGACAGCCGTTGACTGACACGCGGGACCCACTGAAGACGCTATGCCGAGGGGGGAGGGCTGTGCCGACGGCCACGTAGCTGTGCCGACGAGGACGTATGCCGAGGGGGCTACGCCGACGGCCACCGTCGGCACAGCCTGTGCCGACGGCAGCCGGCCGTCGGCGTAGCAAATTTTTCCTGTAGTGCTTCTTACAGTCGTCTTTCCTCTGCGAATTTTCCTCCACCATCCTGTCACTAGTAGAAAAATCCTTATAGCAGACACACCAGTAGTGGCATGCTAAATAACAAAATAATTGAATAATGCTACCAGTGGTGTTTAAAATACTAGTGGCGTTCAGTAAAAATAGAACGCCGCCACTATATAGTCAATGGTGGCGTTTAAACCAAAATAAACGCCACCGATAATAAGACCTGGCATTCTGACGGACCAAAACTAGTAGTGGCATTCAAAAATATTAAAACGCCACTAGTATTTTATTAAGATGCGTCGTTAATATGTGCTGAAAGAAGCGCGCCTCCTTATCCTATCACTCTCTCTTCTCCAATCTCTCTCTCCCTTATTCTCTGTGACGAGGAGCACCGGCCAGATCTATGATGAGGAGCTCGCCGGCCTCCACGACAAGGAGCTCGCCGGTGTCCTCCTCCACCCGTAGGTCCACGACCATATGTCCGCGACAAGGAGCTCTCCGGCCTCCACGACAAGTAGCTCGCCGGCGTCCATAATGAGGAGCTCGCCAGCATTCGCGAAGAGGAGCTCACGGGCATTTGCAATGAGGAGCTCGCCGGCTTCCGCGATGAGGAGGCTCGCCAGCGCGGACGACGAGAAGGAGCTCACCGGCATCCACGACGAGGAGGCTCGCCGGTGTGGACAAGGAGCTCAGTGGCGTCCACGAGAAGGAGATCGTCGGCATCTGCGACGAGGAGGCTCGCCGGTATGTACAAGGAGCTCAGTGGCGTCCACGAGAAGGAGCTTGTCGGCATCTGCGAGGAGGAGGCTCGCCGGCACGGACAAGGAGCTCAGTGGCGTCCATGAGAAGGAGCTCGCCGGCGTACGCGTTGAAGATCTCGCCGACGACACTTGACGAGGTTGGTTGAGCAGCATTCGTGTTGAGCCGGCCACCGTTCGTAGAGGCGGGAGACGGCGGGAGGGGCCGCGGGCAACAAGGCCACGGTGAAGGGATTTCCGAGGGAGGTGAAGGAATTTGCCCTTATGGGCGTCGTGTCTTCGTCCGGGAAGGAGCCGTCCTCGTCATTCCTGCGGAACACGAACCGATCCATCATGATCCACGACGGGAGGCCGGCAGCGGTGGGCGACATGGCGGCGCAGGTTGGATCGATCTCGCGGTACTGGAGATTAATCGATATCACGAGATCCACTTGTTTTTATATTGCCATCAACCGCCATACAGATCACCTTCGAAACGTATCCGGATCACCGCCATACGATTATTTCCTCTTGTGCACTCCTTAAGAAAAATCCGGTTCAGCGTGGATGCAGTTCACCCGATCGATCCAAGTTCCTATTTGTGACACCTGACAGGTGGTAGGAATTTTCCTTGCGTGACGTCCTTCAAGTGGTGGATGACCGATAATCAGGGTCATGATATGCATCTAGTTATGTGTACTGATTTGACCCTCGTAGGGATAGAAGTACACGCGGGCAAAAACTGATTTAGGCCTTGTTCGATTGTAGTAGATTTAATCTTCTAGTACTGGATTTAATCCAAAGAGGAACCCAATTCCCGCTGTGACATCGTAAAAGGGCGGAATCAGAAAAATAACCATCACTATTCGGTTTCGCGTGCTAAAAGTGGACAGACGCTCTAAAACCGTCCGAACCAAAAAACAATTAGTGCCCCCGAGAAAATACCCCCGCGGAGCCCTAAATCCTCAGGTTTCGAGCCCGATCCGTAGCCGACTAGGGAACCTCGGGATGCTTGGCGGGAGGGAAGTTTCAGCGCGTTCCCCTCCCTTCCACTTCCGTCCGTCGCCGGCGTTGCCATCGACCCAGGCCCCGACAGTCAAATTCCACCCGCCAACAAGGCCTCCGCCACTCGACGGTCACGTTCCCAACCCTCGCCGTGACAGAAATTGATCCGGGAAAGAGATCTAAAATCGAGGCGGAAAGATCGTTGCATTTCATTGATTCAACCACGAATTCTTCCTAAACAAAGCTAAGATTTCAAATCCTACATCAATTCAACCACTAGTCAATAATTTCACTTCCGCTGCCGCTGTACTCCGCGCTGTCCTCCTCCTCCTCCTCCTCCGAGCCGCCGGCTTCCTCCTCGTCGTCGGACGGAACCTCCACGATTTCCGCATTGTTCACGAGACGGGGCACCTCTTCGCGGCGAGCGGCGGCGATGACGGTATACTTGGTCCATCCAGGGACGGACCATAACCTCTCCTGCCCTTCTCGGTTGCGGAGATCCCAGTGCACCACGCGCCCGTAGACGATGCGGTTGCCAATCTTGGCCTTCAGCTCCTTCTTGAACAGCGCCGGCCAGTACAGGCGGGCAACGCCCTCTTCCACGCAGGCCGCCGGCCGCGACGGTGCCCCACGGATGGCGCATCAGCTATGCGGGGGGTGCCGGTGGCTTCGCTCCGGCAAGCGGAACATCACCGCCTCATAGAACTTCAGCGAGGGCACCTCCATGGCGGCACGGTGGAGATTGGAGAGGGAGGGGATGGATGGGGATGAACGTGTCGGCGCCTCCTATTTGTACATGAGAACGACGAAGCGACGGGCGGAATCTAAATCGAATATTCCCTTTTCCGGTTAGGGTTTCTGATTTCTGTTCCGCCCCGCCGTTCGCGACCTGAAAAAACCCGCGAAAGACGACGTGAAAACGCGTTTTTTGGTTCCACCTTTTATGGTGTCTGCTAGAGATGCTCTAATCCCACACAAATTCTCCCAACCCCTACCTTCATTCTTGTTCGGTTAGTCCCCTCAATCCCCTAGAAATTAATGAACCAAAGAGAATAGAAATTAAGAGGAGGAATTGGGGGAACGAAGAAGTGATGGAGTATCGGTGCCTACCAGTCCAACGTCCGGGGAGAAGCACACCGGTGATGGAGTATTGGAGACAATGAGAAGCGTTATTCTATAATTCTTGTCAACTCGAACTGACATGATGTCACTGTTGATTTTTAGGGACACTTTTGTTGTGATATACTTTTGAAAAGTGCCTAAATATAGGTTTATGGGCACTTCAAAATATTGCGTGTAAAAAATGATTTTATAGGGCCACTTTGTAGAACTGCCTAAAAAAACAAGATTTTTAGGTGATCAGCTATACAGACAGGACAAGGACATCGTCTATCAAACAATGGCTCAGTGCCACGATTCCCATGCACTCCAACAGTTCTAGTTAAAGATATTAAAGAGCTTATTAGTCTTAGTAATCAATGTTCAATTGTAAAAATGGATCGAAGACTAGTTAGGGCTGGTCACCTTCTTGCAAACTTTGCAAGAACGGAGCGACGTACTGTCACATCACTACGGGACGCGCGCGCTACGCCGAGGGCAAAAGGCCGTCGGCGTAGGCCAAAATACCCTCGGCGTATGGTACGCCGAGGGCTGCCCTCGGCAAAGATCTCCCTCGGCGGAGCACACTCAAGCCGTCGGCGTATCGAAATGCCGTCGGCGTATGCTATGCCGAGGGCTTTGTTTTGAAAAAAAATAATTGTTTAATGAGATTGCAAAAACATTTTTTTGAAAAAAAAATATGTTTTTTTGAAAAAAAAATATGTTTTTTTTCTCAATTTTTTTATTCTTTGAATTGTTTCACTTGTTAATCTCCTACTTTGAACATTTTTAACACTAATTATACTTAATATTTGATTAAATTCCAATCTTAGTCAAACTTCCCAGCAGGTCACCCATCGTAATACTACTCCAGCTTCAGCATGCTTAACTTTCTCGTTCCTTCAGAATCCATTTCCGCAAAGTAATTCATACATTGGTGTCAATACTATGATATCAATCCTATTAACTCTTATATCATCATGTCACATGTTTGTATTTTTTTGAAATTACAAACAATTATTTAAGTAATTAATAATGAATAAGTAAAAATATTATTGAATTCAAATAAAAATATAATAATTTTATTTTTTTGTATTTTTCTATTTAATATAGAATAATTAATATCTTTAAATCTGTAAATCGAAATTCAACAAATAATATGTCTAAATTGATCAGAAAAATGAGAGGAATCCAAATATGATATCCATATCAACTAATCATAAACCCTCCATTTTTGAATTAGCTATTCGGTGGTTGCTTTAGAAAATCCCCTTTTTGCGCTCGGATAATGAAAAATGCCTTTTTGGTGCGATGAAAAGGAAAACTTGCATTGAATCTTTGATAAAATAGAATATTGTGAACCTAAAAATGATTTTTGTAAAAAAACATGAGCATCGGATCATGTACCTGTAGTTCATATCTGACCCACTTCCTACCGATTCGGCAGGAATTTGTCTTTTTCACCAAAGGTGGACGGGAAGGTTTCAGATCCCCTTGTTAGTAAATTGTCCATATAAGGTGGTATATTATTTTTGTAAAATATGGTGGTAGTATTTTGAATTAGCCATTTGGTGGTTGCTTCACAAAACCGTCCGTTTTTTATGCTCGGAAAATAGAAAATGGCTTTGGTGCGACGAAAAGGAAAACTTCCTCCTGCAATATTGTTCGCCATCCCATGATGCATGTATATGCATAATATGGGTATATTATCACAAACTATGCCTTGATTCTATCCATAACATTGGTCATTTGACCCGAAAGCCAAGAAACCTCGAATGAGATACGTCATTTTGTGAAGGTTTTTTTGAGACATAATCAATATATCAAGTTTAATTTTTTTTCTTATAACTATGTCACATAATATGACACCACGCGAAGGTTTCACATTGTTTCGATCGTTTTTGAATTTTTTATGCCCGTTTTAAACTATCGTTAAACTTTATCGAACGGCGGACATAAAGATTCTTAGCTCGGGGCCGAGCCTCGCTAAACTTTCATTGTATCTTTGATAAAATAGCATATTGTGAACCTAAAAATGATTTTTGTAAAAAAACATGAGCATCGGATCATGTACCTGTAGTTCATATCTGACCCACTTCCAGGAATTTGTCTTTTTCACCAAAGGTGGACGGAAAGGTTTCGAATCCCCTTGTTGGGACATTATCCATATAAGGTGGTATAGTATTTTTGTAAAATATGGCAGTAGTATTTTGAATTAGCCATTTGGTGGTTGCTTCACAAAACCGTCCGTTTTTTATGCTCGGAAAATAGAAAATGGCTTTTTGGTGCAACGAAAAGCAAAACTTCCTCCTGCAACATTGTTCGCCATCCCATGATACATGTGTATGCATAATATGGGCACATTATCACAAACTATGCCTTGATTCTAGCCATAACATTGGTCATTTGACCCGAAAGCCAAGAAACCTCGAATGAGATAGGTCATTTTGTGAAGGTTTTTTTGAGACATAATCAATATATCAAGTTTGATATTTTTCCTTATAACTATGTCACATAATATGACACCACGCGAAGGTTTCGCATTGTTTCGATCGTTTTTGAATTTTTTATGCCCGTTTTAAACTATCGTCAAACTTTATCGAACGGCGGGCATAAAGATTCTTAGCTCGGGGCCGAGCCTCGCTGAACTTTCATTGGATCTTTGATAAAATAGCATATTGTGAACCTAAAAATGATTTTTGTAAAAAACATGAGCATCGGATCATGTACCTGTAGTTCATATCTGACCCACTTCCTACCGATTCGGCAGGAATTTGTCTTTTTCACCAAAGGTGGACGGAAAGGTTTCGGATCCCCTTGTTGGGACATTGTCCATATAAGGTGGTATAGTATTTTTGTAAAATGTGGCGGTAGTATTTTGAATTAGCCATTTGGTGGTTGCTTCACAAAACCGCCCGTTTTTTATGCTCGGAAAATGGGAAATGGTTTTTTGGTGCGACGAAAAGGAAAACTTCCTCCTGCAACATTGTTCGCCATCCCATGATGCATGTGTATGCACAATATGGGCATATTATCACAAACTATGCCGTGATTCTAGCCATAACATTGGTCATTTGACCCAAAAGCCAAGAAACCTCGAATGAGATAGGTCATTTTGTGAAGGTTTCTTTGAGACATAATCAATATACCAAGTTTGATATTTTTCCTTCTAACTATGTCACATAATATAACACCACGCGAAGGTTTCGCATTGTTTCGATCGTTTTTGAATTTTTTATGCCCGTTTTAAACTATATATAATGTTTTATATTTTACTTAATTTTTATTTATAAATGTATAATATTTGAGTGTAGATAGATAGGTCTTATTTTTCTGCAAATTTTGATATATTATTTGTATTTTTCCGAATTAGAATGATTTAGTTATGATTTTTTAAAGTTTAATGAGATAAAATAAAAAATAGCTACGCCGAGGGCAGCCGTCGGCGTAGCATAGAATATGCCGAGGGCAATTTTACGCCGACGGCTGCTTGGCGGGGCTGGCCTGGACGATGGCTACGCCGACGACCCCGACGTTTGGCCGTCGGCGTAGCGACCGGCCGTCGGCGTAGCTTCCCATTCCTGTAGTGCATGGTTTGGCTCTGGACCTGAAGTTGTTCTTCAGGAAATTGAGCACGAACCTCTTGTAATCCCTACTATCTAATAAAGATCCAGTTTTACCCGCAAAAAAAGGTGATTTTTACCTGAATAAAAGAGCTTAGTATTTTAAATCGTGTCATTTAAACTATGTTGTTTGTGTTGCAAATATGTTGTTTGAACTTTCCTGATAAAACTTAAAGTGATATCCTACCACATTATTTTCGTTTGAACAGTAGAAATAGAGATGTGAACCAAAATAGGGGGCCTGAATATTGCGTGGAGAAGAGCCGTCTTTTCTAACATAATATATTTTCTCCTCCTGTGGAGGTGCTATCAGTAACAACCGTTGTGTTAGCCATCTCCTGATGCAGAAACGAGCAATTGCCCACAGGAGCTTTTACCTCAGCATGACTAAATTGATCTCAAAGTCGAAGTCTAACCTTCTCTGCCGAGCGAAAAACTAAATGAGCAAAATGAAACCACAAGTGAATCGAAGTCGATCGAGCCCTTCTCTGAAGCAAAGGTTCCAAATTTCCAATTCTGCCAGGACTTACTTCCTTCCTTTAATCTCTGTCTGTACCGGGGTATTAGCTGTCTGGTGAAATTAAGGCAGCATCTTATTTTGCTAATTTGCATGAAACAGATTAACGAAAAACCATTATTCAGGAGCGACAAAAAAGTTCACGGGCAACATAACTCGGACACATTATTCAGGAGCGAACACTGTCACACTGACGAACACGACACCAACATTAACAACAGAAACAGACACGGACAAACTGAAGGGAGGAAGACACTTCAGACACCAACATCGAGTCTTGGGCAAGGACGCTCCTGTGGCCACTACATCATGCAAATGGGAACTGACGCACGGTCTTGATTTCTTCAGGCCTTCCGCTTCTTCCCGACGAGGAAGACGTCGGTGAGAACGGTCTTGGACTGCAGCGACGCCTTCAGTATCTCCAGTCCCTACAAATTGGCATTACCCAAAGTTGAGCCTTCGTGTTGTTTGATCAAAAAAGTTTACTGAATTTTACTTGTACAAAGATAACTGACGTTACCTCGTCGTAGCCAAGCTGCACGGTCTTCTCCTGGAGCGAGCCGATGTCCGTGACGCCGAAAGTGTTGAGGAGGGTGATGCCAGAGATGGACGACATGGGCGCCACCTTGAGGAAGTCCATGACAGTGTAAGTCACGATCCCCTGCACGAACCCAGCTCCTGCAGCACTTGGCACCGCGCTGGCCACAGAGCCACCATCCGGCTGCACCAGCGCTGGCTTGTCCAGGGTGGTCATGCCACCACCGCAGCTCGGACATCGCAAGCCGCTTACCTTGGTCACATAGTTCCTGCAGTTTTGTGAACTGTAATTGCACCGATAAAGCACATCAGACCCCGTCTCCGGCGGAGGAAGCTGCAGCAGCTTGTCGCTCGCACAACCACCGGCAGGGGAGAGCAGGGCTTTCTTGGCGTGGTCATGGCTGATGTAGGTTTCGTCGAGCTCCTCGACGCTGCCGTAGAGGTTGCCGACGCTACCGACCATGGAGTCCGCGGTGAGCAGCTTCACGACCGTGCCCACCGGCATGGTGAGGAGGGAGAAGAGGAAGTCCACGACGTCCTTGCCGGCCTCAGCGTACAGCACTCGCTGGGACTTGCTGTCCACCAACAGCTTCATGCTTAGCTTGGTCCCGGAGCCGTCCTTGGACGCCATCGATCTGAGTATGCGTGGAGCTAGTAGCTATGGAGTATCTGTGGGCACTGGAGTAAGTAAATGAAAGATGATCTCACGCCAGGCGTATATATACGCGCAGTGTCGTAGAGTAGTGAGGCACCTTTCATGGGGAATGTGAGAGCAATTGATGCACCGTTCATGGGGAACTTGCGTGCAGTCATTTGTGGGTTGCTCGATGCGCAGCAGCGCGCATGCTCTAGCTTCCTTCCTTGGGAAATACTAAAGAGACCGTAGTCCCGGGTCAAGCTTCTGAAATTCTAGTGGAAGAATTTCTCTAGGCTGACGCGTGCGCCTACCTCCCTACTTATTTTAGATTTGCATTCCAAAAATACTTATATATATACTTTAGATTTTACTGTTGCATGAAAACTCTCACAATTTTTTTTGTTGACTTATAATGTTTCATATTGATACTAGTATTTTTTAACATCGGTTACTACTACAAAGAAAGTGGTAAGCGAATCGATGCTAATTGGGTGTGACTAATTGTTCACATTTAGAGAACAAGTTTTTTACAAATATCAAAAAAAATATGTTCAAAAATTGTTTTCAAGGTAATAGAGTTAGAAATTGTGGAAAATGTTCATACAATACAAAAAATATTCGCCTGGCTTCTAAAAAGATGGTAGAGTTCAAATATACGGTCGACAAGTTTAAAATTGTTCATATAATTCCAAAAAAATGTTCACAATTTTTAAAATGTTCATATGAGGAAAATGAAACCAAAAAACAAGGGAAAGCGACGAAGGATTCATTTTTGAGTAACGCACGAGAGAAAAATAATAGGCTGGCCCAAATGCACTCAAAAGGAAAGTAAATAAGTGCGCCTAGACCCGCTATTTGACATAATGGGAATCAAATAGGATTCGCCCTTGACAACCCCCGTCATCTCAAAACCGTGAAACCATTGACCACCCAGCCCATGACTGCCTCCAACTTAGCTACACTAACCAAAGGCAACGGTCAAAGGCCGACATCAACGCACCGTAGGCGACAACCATGGGCAATGGATACTCGGGAGGTGGAGCACATGTTGCATCCTTCGGGCAATGGTGTTAGCGGCCTTCCTGGGCAGCGACGACCAAGGTTTTGAACATTTGATTGTGTTGTGAACTTGTAATGTATTGTATATGTGTTCTTCCATTTAAAATAATGTTGAATTTTTTTTGCTTCATGTGATTCTTATATTTGTCGGAGAATTTTTTTAGTCATTATCCCACCTAGTTTTCAATAAAATCCTAGGGCCGCCACTGGATGTGTTTCGTATATCCAGTTTCCATCATGTCCAAAGCGTCCTCCCTTGCTATCCAAACTTGTACAGAGTAGTGTAAAAATTAATCCAAGAGAATGACCAAACTGCATGCACGCAGTGAAGGACCGAAGGACCTTCGCTGGGCCAAGGGTAAAATTGGATTTAATTGTCAACCGGTCCTATCGAAAGTAGGGTTGACTATGGATCCGAGCCATCGCACATGGTTTCATGAAATCGGGGCCAATGCCCCCCCCCCCACCACACACACAGATTAAACTCAAGTTATTCTTCTTTAATTTTTAAATTTTGTTCATGTTTCTACTGTTGGTGTAAGCCAAGCTTGTGAATTTTATATTGAATGTAGTAGATACTGGGGACATGGCCTCTTGGCATGTCTCTGTGTGTTTATGCTCATGTTTGGACCTGTTCCACAACTCAAGTACACCATATTTGATGCGCGTTGATGAAACTCGGCATGAAGACCACCATAGTGTGTGGTGCTTCCACGGGCGTCCAAGGAAGGTCACACGAGGCCAAGCGATGGTGGGGCAGTTGTAGAACAAAAAAGAAAACAACCACCATTATTCTCGTGACCCTAGGTAGTGATGATGTCATACTAGTAGTCATGGTTTTGGAACATAGCTGCGGTGTACCCAAGTATGAAATTTACCATGTGACACACGCTACAGTCATGGTAGATCTGCCGGTTTGCGTTGACCACGAGTTATGTTGTTATCATTTGATGTCGAATCTACACAAGATCGATTCGTTGGACTCGAAGAAGAGAGCTACGACCTTCTATCCAAACTTGTACAAAGTAGTGTAGAAATTAATCTGAGAGTGTGACCAAACTGCATGTGTGTAGCGGGGGACCTTCACTAGGGCCAAAGGGGGCCAATGCCCCCTCCCCACACACAAATTCTGGCATGACCCAGGCGTTTTGGCTCTGGTTTTCCTATAATATTCAGCGGTAGTCGTTTTGGTAATGCTCCTAGTCAGGTTTTGTAAATAGTTAAGTTGATTCAGTTGCACATCTGTAGTATTTATTCTTAGCTTGTGCTTCTCTTTGATTAGACTTGTGATCAAGGTGAATTGTACATTTGAATGTGCACTCGGAGTTGTGCTCTACACAAAAGTTGATTATGTTGGTGCAGATCTAAATGTCCAAAGAAAGGCAAAAGTTATGCCAAATTTTCAACTGTCTTGCTAATTAATTAGATGTGTCGCGGCTGAAATTTTTTCTTAAAGTTGATGCATTTCCCTAGTGTGTTTGAACACTTCTTTTTATACGTTTATCGGTTTAGTAATTTGTTGATTAGGTACCAGTTTAATAAATGGTTAATTTTGTAAGCGAGATAGCTTTTACATGCGTTTTGGCAAGTCAGCTGCAGAGTGAGTTAGCTAAGGCTAAAAAGGTACCTCCATCCAAAATTAAGTGATTTAGATTTATCTAAATTTACATGTCAGGATATTCCTTATTTCAGGATAGAGGGAGTAGCTAGTTTACATCGGTGAAGAACAAGTTGTACTACGGGACCTAAAAACTGAACCAGATGTGTAGTGCGTGTGGATGTAAACTCAGTTAATCCCGTGGTTGAAGCACTAGAGGGAATGTACTTCACATCTCAAAAGTAGACAAATTCCACTTCACCGTGGAATTTGCAGCCGCAATAATTACGGTAAAAAAAAATACCACAGCAAGGCCCACTAATTTTAATTACCATTGGAAACAAAAGTCTCGTTAAAGTACGAAGCAACCAAGGAAAGTGCTCAACAATTACTCGGGTTTGCAAACATGCATAGTCGACGTACGATGGAATCGGGCTAGTTATTGCAGGGCTTATGCTTTATTTTTAGGATCTCTACCTACCTTAACCCTCAGTCAGCGTTGGACTAAGACCACAATCAACATGGCTTTGGCTCCGTAAACCAAAATAGTAGCGGCAACCGGTGGAGCAGCGCAAATGTTTCGAAAATTAAATAAAAAATCAACATCTACCATTTAGCCTCTTGTAGTGGTTGGCGCGTGCGACAGACTCTCGAGAATAGGAGAGACGAAAGTGTGGTTCTGATGCTGTAAAGGTAATTCAATCATTATCGTACTATATCAGTCTCTTTCGTTCAGTTCATGATATATCAAGTAATTAATAATTTTATTATCATTTTCTTTGCAGGAAAGATTTTTGAAACTGTTTATCAAAGACGAATTCAGTGAGTGGAAAGATCAGCTGACTTTTCGATGGAATAAGGTAACTAGTCCTAACTATCTAGGTCCGCACATCTCTTTAATTCTAGTTTCAATACCATTGTCATGTTTGATTATTATTTGATTGAATTCTATTCTCGTAAAATGTTCGAGACAGTCACCGAAGACTAATTTATGTGGATACTACGTCTGTGAGTTCCTTCGCATGTTGATTAGTGAGCCGAGGAGAGATCAAAGACAAGTTCAAGTATGTAAACAATATATTCAAAAAATTTATGACCATCAATTGTGTTGAACTTCATTCATTTTTTATGATAATTGATATATTCATATTTATCTCCTTCTTTAAAGATCGAACGTATACGGGACAAGCTCCTACCAGAGGACGGCCTACAAACAATACAAGACGAATTGTCAAAAAAAAATTATGGATGTCATAAATGAAAAATAAGAATATTATTGCCGCTAATGCCTCCATGTAATTTATTGATCTCCATGTAACTTAATGATCTCCATGTATATACCAAGTTGTATATATATATATATATATATATGTTCGTCGGAATTTTTTTATTATATATGCAACAACGTATACATTATGTAGTAGCGTAGAATATGTATGCGAAAACTTGTTTGAAATAAAATACAAAATGAAAAATAATTAAACACAAAACAAAAAATGAAAAGTAAAACACAAAACCCTAAACCCTAAAACCCATCTCCTGTCACGACAGCCGATTGCCCTAAAATGTTGTCGCGAAAGAAACCTTCAGCCCAGCGCACTCCGTGGAGCCACATGGAGGGCCTTTGTCTCGGTTCATAACACAACCGGGACTAAATAGGGGGAAGGGGCTCTACTGCTCTAGCCCTGATTTGGCAGTTCCGGTTGGACAACCGGGACTAGAGGTCGTCTTGACCTGGGACAAGAGGCCCGTTTTCCACTGGGGTACGGTCGACTGTGTTTCATATATCCAGTTTCCATCGTGTCCAAAGCGTCCTCCATTGTATCCAAACTTGTACAAAGTATTTTAGAAATTAATCTGAGAGTGTGGCCAAACCGCATGTGTGTAGTGGAGGACCTTCACTAGGGCCAAGGGAGGCCAATGCCCCCCCCCTCCCGCACATTTGTACCTGCACAAGCTTACTTAGGGCCTGTTTGGTTGGGCTTAAATCTACATTTTGGAGTTTGGCTTATAAGCCATAAAAGCACCAAAATAGGTGCTTTTGGTTTTGGCTTTTGGGTTTTAACTAAACATAGTAGTATGATGATATAAACCAAAAGAAAAATGAAAAGCATATATTTAGGTGCTTTTGTGACTTATAAGCCAAAAACGAAAATTCATAAATAAGCACAACCAAACAACCCTTTAGTAGTGATACTTACCAGCAGAGTTTGTTAATAGCATTGGAATATGTGATGATGTCCTCGCTACCACGAGTATGGGTGACCTCGTGCAACAGTCCCAAAGAGTGACGAACTAGGAATAGATGCTCCACAGTGCTATTGTTGATGATGACACTACTAGGAAAACGGCTATAGGTAATCAGCACATCCGTGGCTCACATGGTTGAAGTGCCCCACGGCTAAAACAGGCGTGGCTCACCTGTGGGCAGTGCCCTACTAGTAACTAGAACAACCGTGGCGCACATGACTATAGTGCGCTACAGATGTTTGGCGTGCGGCGCACACACATCTGTGGCGCACTATAGTCATGTGCGCCACGGTTGTTAGTGTCATCTGTGGCGCACATGGGGGGGGGTGCGCTACGCCTAAGCGCACGTCCCTCTCTGATGTGAACCATCCGCAAGCATCTGTGGCGCACATGGCATAGTGCGCCACAAAAGTTTGTACTCTCTGTGGCGCACTATGGCATGTGCGCCACAGATGTAGTGGCATGCACCAACTCCACACCCCCCCCCCGTGGATCGCCTTTTTAGGGTTTGCAAAAAATAAAAGAAAATGATAAACACTTCAAAAAATTAAATCCTTTAATATTTAGGTAGGTAATGTGGTATAGCTTCTAGTAAAATTAACAAAAATGAGTTTCGACTTTATTTGCAAAAAAAAGTTATGCCACGGTAAAAAGGCCGTAACTTTTGCATACGATATCGAAAAAAATCGTATAATATACCAAAATGACGAGAACGAGATTTCGCATCTGCTCGCAACCACCTGTGGTCGTTTAGCGATTTTTTAGATTTTCAAAATTCGAAAAGAGTAAAAAGTTACGGTCAAAAAACCGTTTTTTCCTGCAGAAAAAAAAAATACAGGGCGACTTATCCGTAGCGCACCTACACCTAGTGCGCCACGGATAAGCTTGGGCGGGATTCAAATTTGAATCCCCACCCCGCCCTCCTCCTCCCTTTCCCCTTTTCCCTCTTCCTCTCCCTTTCCCTTTCCACTTTTCCCTTCCCCTTTTCCCTCTTCCTCTCCCTTTCCCTTTCCCTTCTCCTTCTTCCTTCTTCCTTCTTCCTTCTTCCTTCTCCCTTCTCCTCCTTCCCCTTCTCCTCTTCTTGCAGTGATGGCACGACGTCGACCTCCTTCTCCTCCTCCTCGCAGTGACAACGGGCGACGGCGGTGCAACGGCGGCCTCCTTCTCCTCCTCCTCGCGACGGCGGTGCAACGGCGGCCTCCTTCTCCTCCTCTTCCTCCTCTGCCTCCTGTTCTTCTCCTCCTCTTCCTCCTCTGCCTCCTCTTCTTCTTCTCCTCCTCTTCCTCCTCTTCTCCTCCTCCTCCTCCTCCTCTTCTTCTCCTCCTCTGCCTCATCTTCTTCTTCTCCTCCTCTTCCTCCCATTCTCCTCTTCCTCCTCCTTGCAGTTCCGACGACGACACCGACGCGCGACCGCACTGACGGCGATGGCGACCTGCACCGACGCGCGGCCGCACTGACGACGAGATCCAGATCTGCTGCTTTTTTTTTTGAATTTTGAAATTTACATCCGTGGCGCACAGCACCTAGTGCGCCACGGTTATCGTTTCATACGCGTGGCGCACCTGCCCAAACTTCTGTGGCGCACTGGCATGTGCGCCACGCCTGTCTCTAAACTTCTGTGGCGCACTAGACAGTGCGCCACAGAAGTTTAAACTTCTGTAGCGCAAGGCACGTGGCGCACTGCTAGTGCGCCACAGATGATGTTTCATGGTGCGCCACTAAAGGCCATTTTCCTAGTAGTGTGATGTCAACAATCCAAAAATTGTTGATAAGAGCATTATGAACGCAACGGTCCTTCCTTTTGGAAACTTTAAAAATCTTTGGTGCCACTCAGTAAAGAGATCCGCAATTTAGCCATGAGGAGTACCAGAAGGAGGTAATGCTAACTTTTAAATTTCCAGTTGATGAATTCTAATGTTGTTATGTTTCAATTCTATACATATCTTTATGTATATACTTTTTTGTCCTTATATACTCTTATGGTGCTTAATTTGGTTCAAGAGGGTGTAGAAGCCTATAACTAAAAAGGAGTTTGCCCTAGCGTGGGTAGCTTGAATTATTTCCAGAGTACAGTTAGACTTGCCATGAAAACCCGACACAAGGTAACTCCAAGTTATTATTCCAGGTTGCTCCGTGACACGAGTGTTGATACTTGATACACACGATACTCCACCTTAGGCTTTCATGCAATGGGGAGTTTGAGAGCAGTTGATGCGCAGTCATTACTCATTTCTGGGTTGCTCGATGCGCAGCGCTAGCAGCCCGCATGCCAACACCATTGGGAAGATAATAGTAGTACGTTCATTGGCTGGTGGCTGTATGCACCCTCGCTCGCACGTGTGCATGCAAATGGCGTGCAGCACGTGTGTGTTCAACTAGGGAATGGAATAGAAGGCGAGGATGAGAGGCACTACGCGATCGAGTGCACGTGCAGCCGTGGAAAGCGTGCGGGAAGAATCTATGCGCATGCGAACGTGTCGAGGATCGGTGAGGCGTTGTTCGGTTTTCTCAGAACTAGCAAGGTGGCCCTCGCAGGGCATCCTCTTTGGTGTATGAAAAAATGACCGAGAAATAAATCTATTATTTTATATGTATTGATGTTAAGAAAATAAAATATATAAATATAAAAATATATATTATGATGAAAATGCAAAGAGCATG
Source organism: Avena sativa (assembly GCA_916181665.1). Lineage (NCBI taxonomy): Eukaryota > Viridiplantae > Streptophyta > Magnoliopsida > Poales > Poaceae > Avena > Avena sativa. Next base: position 40,775,134 of record OV702281.1, read on the forward strand.
CGAGTCCTTCATACGATTTATTTGATCAATACATTGAATAAGTTAAATCCTCACGGAAGTCAAGTTTTCACATTATGAGTCTTTATGGTAAAAAGTAATAATTATATATGGTCCAGTGAGAAGTGAACGATACGTGATTTTCTAATGAACATCAAGATAAATTTACTTAATTTTGTCATATAAAAATAATTACCTCAGAAGTTGATAAGCCGTGTAAACAATAAGTCATAGTATTTTCTTTAGTTCATTTTTTCTCTTGTTCAATTCAACCTATATTATGAACCATGTGATAATATCCCTTTGCCATAACATACTTGAGATGTTTCGACTTCCTTCACAATGCAACTGAACATTCGTAAGAGTAAGAGAAGTTTTACTGCATAGTTTTCAACAAAATCATCTAATTTTAACGGAGGTCTATTATTATTTTTATTTATCTTCTTTAATTCCCCCTTGTTGTCCCCACTTCTGTTAACTTGTTTTGCATTTACTCACATGCATTTCTCTTGTCATTGAACATGGCAACAGCTAAATGCTTGACATAGTTTTTAATCCAACCCACTATTGTATTTCTGCACATTATTCTAATGACATATTAAATAAAATCCATAGGATTATAACCTAATAAAATTTACATATATAAAAGTCAAGACACATAATGTTTTGAGAAGAATTAATAAAGGAAATTAATGTTTTCCAAATATATTGCAATTTTTATGAAAATAAAGTCGTAATAGAGAATAATACAAATCATCCTAGGGAATAATTAAGAACTAAAATTCTAAAATGCTTTCTATATATTTTTGAATAAGAGAGGGTTCAAGTTTGTATTTTTTAGCAGATAACATTAAATCTTAAATTATCCTAACAATTTTGATTTTTGGTACATGTATTTCCCTATAGTCTCATAGTATCCCTTTGTAAGCACATGAATAGTTATGGATCATCGGGCATCCAACTCCATGAACATGTTACACCCGATAAGTCTCTTTCCTCAAAGACCAATTGCTAAACATTTATTGATGGTGGATCTATATATCTATGTTAAATCCAATGCTAAAATATTGCTCACCTTCCAACACTATGTCGTAAGGTTATAGTGAGTAATTTTTCACGTCGCACTTGTAAGGACACTCGCATAATTTTATCTTAACAAAATAACAAATAAATTAACCATACCCATTTTTTAGCTTCAAGATTTCAGTCTGAATCACAGCTCCTCGTGTACTCTTTGGCTAACTCTCACATGTGTAGCTATGCACTCGTCTACATTGCATATATATCACTTGGGGCAAGATACATGGGTCAATGTGTGTATCCTTATAAAGTGGCAGATTTAGACTTGCATGTCTATCGTCAGGCACAATGCATTTAAATCGGGCGTACGGTTTTTATGTTGCTTATTGTCTAACCAATAATGATGATCCACCAATACTGATGGTTTTGTTAAATTATTATTGTTTGATCCGAGTGTGTGATCGCACAGAATAGACGCTTAATATAAAGATGGAAATTTGAATTTTATTCCCATAATAATATTATAATTTTGAAGACCAAGTTATTAATACTTTAGTGCCAAATTGAGACTGAGATTTTCCCGTTTCTAACACGATTTCTTTCATATAGAAAAAAGGGGAAACACAATCTTTCAGACTGCAAAAAGAAGGCACGCCACAAGGGATTAGTTATTTAGCCTATCAATCGCAATGTGTGTCTTAATTATAAGGGATTACAATGGCCTAGGTTTAAAAGAACTTATGTTGATGAACATCGACCAAGTAGAATTTGAAATTGTGTCTCTCATGTTATTTAGAAAAGGTTGTGGTGCCGATACATTTACAAAATATAATATGGACCTAGTTATTAGGGATATGAGGGTGGATAGATTTAAGAATCTGGAGTTCTGTTTTGATTCTTTCAAAACCCATTTTATATGAATGAATAGGTTTGCACTTTGTACTTCAATTTCGATAAATAATTGCACTTAAAGTTGAGTTTCACTTTTACTGATATGTCACAAGTAGTCTAACACATATTTTACTATTCTACATCCTAGATCCATGAATAAAAACCGTGTCATGTTCTTATATCGTGCTAAGACTCCTCTTTTAGATGTCCATTATCCACACGTCTGTTATTACCGGGTCAAGTCCATCGTTAATTGGACAAGCACTCCGGAAGCTTAATTAACAGACCAAGTCACTAATGTGTGTGCTATTTTCTGTTACCAACATGATTTCATGTTACCAAATCTTTGAATTCCATGTGTGTGCTATTTCCTAAAACAGATTTCATATTTCCTCTATTTCCGATCCTAAGGTAGTGGAATTGTCATCTAGTACTTCTTTATTAATCGGCCGAACAAATATGGTATGGATGGTCTAATAGTAGATCAAATAAATGTGTACGTCTAATCATTGTGATGGCTCCCAATCGCTCTATTTTTCCATCTCTTTAATTAATTGATTGATGATTCGTCATATGTATTTCATGCAATCAATATGGAAATGTATCCTAATTTATATATTTTAGTCTGTACACAAAATCTAAGATTTTAAAGGATTTATTTTGAAATTTCATCATAGTTGGATTTCAAACTAAGTAAAATAAAAAAATCATTTTCAAATTTCTTCCTCTAACGAACACATGGACCGCCTCGGCATTACTAAAACACCTTTTTCATTTTTTAATTACAGTTCCCTTACTTAAAATTCTTGTAGGGTTTCTTCTAAATTTTGGCTATTTATGTAATTCATGCTACGTAGGTATCCAGAATATTTTTGTTCATCTATGGATTTCAACTTAGTAAAAATAAAAACCATTTTAAGATTTCTTGATCTAACAAACACATGGATTTTTCTAAAAAAAACATATGGATTCTCTTGGCCTTACTAAATCCTCCTTTTTATTGTTTTAATTCCACTTCCCTTACATAAAAGTAAAAAACAGTTTAAGATTTCATGCTAAGTAGGGTTTATTTTGAATTTTGTCTATTTATGTAGTTCACGCTAAGTAGGTACCTAGAATATTTTTTGGTCATCTATGGATTTCATACTAAGTAAAAGTAAAAAACAGTTTAAGATTTCTTTCTCTAACAAACACATGGATGGTCTCGGCCTTATTAAATCCTCTTTTTATTGTTTTAATCCCACAATTCCTTTACTTACAATTCTTTAAGGGTTTCTTTTGAATTTTGGCTATTTATTTAGTTCACGCTAAGTAGGTACCCAGAATATTTTTCAAGTTTTTACATATTTTTCATGTAAGATACACAAGGATAATCTCGGCTTGTGATATGTGTTATTATATAAGTAAAAGCAATAAAACTTTTCTTTTTTCTACCATGCAAAAAAAATATGGCATAAGAATACTGATAAAAAAATTGATTATTACCCGATAGTCCGTCAGCTGCTGCGTGCAGTTTTTTATGTTTAGCCGAATTGGACTCCAACTCATCTAGTTGCAAAGGTCTTTCAATTTTTTTGCCCACACCAAATTAGCCTCATATTTCTCTATTTTTTGAGAACCTGATATTTCTCTATCTTATACGTGTTATTTTAATGTAATCTGCTAGCATACATGGACTCGTCTGTACACTTCAACGGCAAGAATCACGTCTTTGTACATAATCGGTCCTAATTTTACATGCCCAGAAAGAGAAAGGGATCTTTGTATACGTAGTTTATTCAGCTAGGCATAGGTACCAGGATCTTAACTGTATCAGTCCAGATATTACGTACCTAGGGTGATACGTGACATGAGTTTTTTTCTTTTTTTGAAACCACGTGACATGAGTTTTAGACCGATAGGGCGCAGATGGATCCTCGCTCATCGGTATGTTACCTGGTCCGTTTTCTACACGTACTTAACCGGACGTGTATAACAATATTTCTGGATTACGTGCCATAAGTTGTATTTTGTACATGTTTATTATTGTACGTAACACTTTTTATCTTTTAATCTTAGGGGTTAACATTAAGATCAACGGTTTAGATTTATTTAGCATATGTGGATCAACGTGGTGCCTCGAAAAACACCCTTATATTGCTTTTAGTATATAAATAGAAATAGATTGGATGGACGGGATTGACTTGGATTGACGGAGGATACATCCCCGCACTACACACACCCCACACCCTACACCTGAATCGTCTCCGATCCACTACGGAGTTAACCGAACCAAGTTTGAGGCCCTGTTTACTTCTTTCATATTTGCTAGGATCAGAGATGATTATTGTCTGATTACCAAGCAAAATTCTCCTATTTCATAAAATCTTCATAGTCTGGTTACCAAGCAAAATTTGGCCTAGATAATTCCAGGATATCCCACAAATTCTCCTATTTTGTTTATATTAAAAATTCTAAAAATAATTCAAAGTATTGGATGAACACCAATGCAAATCCACTCTTATCAAAGAAGTAAACAAGGCCCGAAGGGGATGAACAGGTAACGTATGCCCGCTTCGCAAACTGAATGAGGTTTGGGTTACACCAACGGGGGTAGGGGTGGGCATTCGGTTTTTTCGGTTATTTCGGTTCGGTTTTTCGGGTTTTTTATAATTCGGTTTCTACAAAATAGGCACCGAAATTATTTCGGTTTTCTAATTAATCAATAGTTCGGTTAGTGGACAATTCGGTTCGGTGTTCGGTTTTTAACCGAACTTTTGGAAATAACAACACTGTGCCATAATTTATGTCAGATCCATACAACCTAAACCACTCATCGGCGCACCGGAAGCAACCTCCAGGTCGGCGAGTACCTGAAGCAATACATGGCTAGCTGATGTCTTGAACGCATGTGTAGAAAAAGAACATAAGAAGCATGATGTCTATCTTGCTCGTTCAAAAAGATGATGTCTATCTTCCAAGCCGTATACATTCAACAAATTGTATGTGTTGAGAGTTCGGCTAAAGTACATGATTATATCCAAAACAGGAAAACAATTGAAAGGCTTTCAACAAAATTCATAGACACAATTGACAGTTAAACCACGAACATGTACGTTCACGTGGCTGGAGATATACGTACATGCATGGGCTGCCTGGCAGCTTTTGCATGCATGTCTTTTTGTTGCATGAGCTAGTATCTACATACAGTAATGGACGTCTGGGACAGAATCACAAATATATTTAGCTCTGTCACGTATATTTTTCAGTTTGTACGGTTATTTCGGTTAACAGATAGTCAAAACCGAATTAATATTTATAAATTTGGTTAATCATATTTACTAACTGAAATTAGTTTCGGCTAATTCGGGTTCAGTGTATTCGGTTTCGGTTCCGGTTAATTCGGTTTCGGTGTTCGGTTTCGGTTTTTTATGTCCACCCCTAAACGGGGGCACCAAGGAACTAACCATGTCATGCACTCATGCCTGGGTCAGAGCATCTGTAGTAGACACCAAAAAGGCGATTAAACCTTTAGAAAAACCGACTCTTACACTTTTGGCCAAACAATGTTCTCATTTCAGATGCTATAAATTAGGCTGACATGTAAAACTTTTAAAGGGCACACACAATCGAAACCCGAAAACTTCATATCACCATTTTCTAGGACAATAGTTAACGCGCCATGTAAACCGGTTAAGCATGGCGGGAGGGAAATTTCAACCCACATGTCACCGAAACGGCAATAGAGTCGCCGAAATGCGGCCGAATTCTGCCACAACGCTTTGGTTTTGATCAAATCTCAGACATTTTGCGGGCAATCCACCTAATTGAGATTAATTTCCGACGAGATTGCGAGGTCAGGAGCTGTTATGCTGCGGGACAATGACATGGCACCAACGGGCTAGGGAGGGCAGGGGTGGAGCGCGTCAAGACCGAGGCAGGGACACGGGAGGGTCCTTGCCGACGAGCAGATACAGGCGACTTGGGGAAGTGCGCGTAAATTTGAGAATGATGCGGATGCTAATGGGAATTTTGGTGGGTTGTGTTGTGGCCTTGATTGGATTGGGCTGAAATGGTTGAAGTGACGAACCGGACGGGAGTGGTGCAGGTTATAGCAGAAGTGGATTGGGGCGGTGTGGTCTGGTCTCAAAAAAATTGAAAAATGGGTTGAACAAGTGGGTTCAACCCACCACGCAAGCCATTTGGGGGTCATGGCCACTCCTCTGATTCTCCTTGACTACTACTTCCTCCGTTTCTCCCCTACTTGTCAACTCCCAATGGCAAGCGGGGGGTGACACAAGAATCCTAGGGTTCTATAGCTCCTCTTCCATCGCTGCCTTGTACCGCCGCCACCATATCGAAGTAGCATCGCCCTCCCGTCCTGGGTCTATAGGCCCCTGACACCCTTCACTCTATGGTTTCTTTGCATCATCGTTGTCGATGTCGCTACCCGGGATGAGGAATGTTTCCTCTGCCTCTCTAGGGAATCTGAGGACAAGGAGGAGGTGGCACTGCCGCCGCTGCACGCAACCCCTTTGAGCAATAACTTTGTCCTTGTGGGTGATGTTCCGAAAGTTATATGCAAGTACAGTGCAAGAAAATTACTTCCACTAGAAAGTTCGGAACTGGTAGCCTCTTAAATAACATTTTGGAGTTGTGTCGATTCATTGGAGCTGAGGTTAGCGTAAGGTTTCCCGCGTCTCTTAAGGAAAAATGATCAGGAATTTTGTATCCATGCTAAGGTTCCATTTAAGAAATTTGATTATCTTACTTTGAGGATTGAATAGATTCAGTGTAACTAACCTTCAAAGTAGTTGGTGGTCACACAGTTCACAATGATTGTATCCTTGCACACGATGAGATGAAATAACAATTGAAACTTGAACTCCAGAGTCTTGATTCATGTAGTGCCTCATCTCAGACGTGTGAACATATGTTCAGAAGTTGTATGGAATCATCGCACGAATCCCGGGGCAGCGGCCAGGGTACTAAATTGAGCCACCCAAACAAATACAACCACCGTGCGAGTAAAGGGGGCAGCCATATGTAAGGTGGAGTACTACTCCATCCTTCGTACTCCCTCCGGGTCGGTTCACACAGTGTCCTTTTAAATCCATGCAGTTTCACTAGCCATGCATGATTAGGCGCAAATGCATTAACTAGTGATTTAATTAGAGCGTTTTGGCCAGCTTACTCGTCTCCTTCCGTTTCCATTCTGCAGTGTGAATCGGCAATTGAATAATCTGCATGGAAGTGTGAACACAATCTTCACCAATGCAAACTTAATTTTAGCCAATCAAACGTATACGTTGGTCCCAGAAAATCCTCATGCGCGCCGTGTAAACCGATCCGGGGGAGTATGTATACAACGAGAGGATATCAATAGAGCAAAATCCTTCGTATTAAATTGTGCAAATTACGAGTACTAGGACTAGATTGAGTCACCCGAACAAATACAACCACTGTGCAAGTACAAGGGGCAGCCATATGTAAGGTGCAGTACTACTCCATCCTTCGTATACAACGAGAGGATATCAATAGAGACACTACAGGAAAGAACTAATGCGCCGACGGTCGGCCGACTACGTCAACGGCCAAATATCGGGGCCGTCGGCATAGCTACCTTTCCTGGCCAGCTGACCAGTCTGGCCGTTGGCGTAGGGACGGCCGTCGGTGTATGTGACGGTGCCGATGGTAGCCGTCGGCATAGCGTGGCCGTCGGCGTAGTAGAGAGGGCTATGCCGACGGTGGCCCTCGACGTAGGTACAGCCCTCGGCGTAGCCCTAGTTTAGACACGGCGATGGAAACAGTGTTAGTTTTGAAAAAATATTGTTTGGTCTGTGCCGACGGCCTAGCCGTCGGCGTAGGCCTCCAGATTTTTTTCCTTTTATCTCATTAGTTTTTGAAAAATCATAACTAAATCATTCTAATTCAGAAAAATACAAATAATATATCAAAATTTGCAAAAAAATAAGACCTATCTATTTACACTCAAATATTACACATTTATAAAAAAAATTAAGTGAAATATAAAACATTATATATAGTTTTAAACGGGCATTATAAATTCAAAAACGATCCAAACAATGTGAAACCTTCGCGTGATGTCATATTATGTGACATAGTTAGAAAGAAAATATCAAACTTGGTATATTGATTATGTCTCAAAAAAACTTCACAAAATGATCTATCTCGTTCGAGGTTTCTTGGCTTTCGGGTCAAATGACCAATGTTATGGCTAGAATGAAGGCATAGTTTGTGATAATGTGTCCATATTGTGCATAAGTGTGCATCATGGGATGGCGAACAATGTTTCATGGGGAAGTTTTCCTTTTTCGTCGCACCAAAAAACCGTTTTCCATTTTCCGAGTGCAAAAAACAGACAGTTTTGTGAAACAACCACCAAATGGCTAATTCAAAATACTACCGTCACATTTTTCAAAAATACTAGACCACCTTACATGAATAATATCATAACAGGGGGATCTCAAACATTTCCGTCTATACCTGGTGAAAAAGACAAATTCCTGCCGAATTGGTAGGAAGTGTGTCAGATATGAACTACACGTACATGATCGGATACTCATGATTTTTTATAAAAATCATTTTTAGGTTTAAAATATGTTGTTTCATCATAGATCTACTTTAAGTTTAGCGAGTATCAGCCCGGAGCTAAGAATCTTCATGCCCGCCCTTAGACAAAGTTTAACGATAGTTTAAAACAGGCATTATAAATTCAAAAAGATCCAAACAACATGAAACCTTCACGTAGTGTCATATTATGTGACATAGTTAGATGGAAAAATATCGAACTTGGTATATTGATTATGTCTCAAAAAACATTCACAAAATGACCTATCTCGTTCGAGGTTTCTTGGCTTTCGGGTCAAATGACCAATGTTATGGCTAGAATGAAGGCATAGTTTGTAATAATGTGTTCATATTGTGCATAAGTATGCATCATGGGATGGCGAACAATGTTTCAGGAGGAAGTTGTCCTTTCCGTCGCACCAAAAAGCAGTTTTCCATTTTCCGAGTGCAAAAAACGGACGGTTTTGTGAAGGAACCACCAAATGGCTAATTCAAAATAGTACCGTAACATTTTTCAAAAATACTAGACCACCTTAAATGGATAATGTCATAACAGGGGGATCTCAAACATTTCCGTCTATCCCTGGTGAAAAAGACAAATTCCTGCCGAATTGGTAGGAAGTGTGTCAGATATGAACTACAGGTACATGATCGGATGCTCATGATTTTTTACAAAAATCATTTTTAGGTTTAAAATATGTTGTTTCATCATAGATCCACTTCAAGTTTAGCGAGTATCAGCCCCGAGCTAAGAATCTTCATGCCCGCCCTTCGACAAAGTTTAACGATAGTTTAAAACAGGCATTATAAATTCAAAAACAATCCAAACAACATGAAACCTTCGCGTGGTGTCATATTATGTGACATAGTTAGAAGGAAAAATATCGAACTTGGTATATTGATTATGTCTCAAAAAACCCTTCACAAAATGACCTATCTAGTTCGAGGTTTCTTGGCTTTCAGGTCAAATGACCAATGTTATGGCTAGAATGAAGGCATAGTTTGTGATAATGTGTTCATATTGTGCATAAGTTTGCATCATGGGATGGCGAACAATGTTTCAGGAGGAAGTTTTTCTTTCCGTCGCACCAAAAAGCAGTTTTCCATATTCCGAGTGCAAAAAACGGACGGTTTTGTGAAGGAACCACCAAATGGCTAATTCAAAATAGTACCGTCATATTTTTCAAAAATACTAGACAACCTTAAATGGATAATGTCATAACAGGGGGATCTCAAACATTTCCGTCTATCCCTAGTGAAAAAGACAAATTCCTGCCGAATTGGTAGGAAGTGTGTCAGATATGAACTACAGGTACATGATCGGATGCTCATGAATTTTTACAAAAATCATTTTTAGGTTTCAAATATGTTGTTTCATCATAGATCCACTTCAAGTTTAGCGAGTATCAGCCCCGAGCTAAGAATCTTCATGCCCGCCCTTCGACAAAGTTTAACGATAGTTTAAACGGACATTATAAATTAAAAAACGATCCAAACAACATAAAACCTTCGCGTGGTGTCATATTATGTGACATAGTTAGAAGGAAAAATATCGAACTTGGTATATTGATTATGTCTCAAAAAACCTTCACAAAATGACCTATCTCGTTCGAGGTTTCTTGACTTTCGGGTCAAATGACCAATGTTATGGCTATAATGAAGGCATAGTTTGTGATAATGTGTCCATATTGTGCATAAGTATGCATCATGGGATGGCGAACAATATTTCAGAAGGAAGTTTTCCTTTCCGTCGCACCAAAAAAGCAGTTTTCCATTTTCCGAGTGCAAAAAACGGACGGTTTTATGAAGGAACCATCAAATGGCTAATTCAAAATAGCACCGTCACATTTTTCAAAAATACTAGACCAACTTAAATGGATAATGTCATAACAGGGGGATCTCAAACATTTCCGTCTGTCCCTAGTGAAAAAGACAAATTGCTCCCGAATCAGCAGGAAGTGGGTCAGATATGAACTACAAGTACATGATCGGATGCTCATGATTTTTTACAAAAAAGTATTTTAGGTTCAAAATATGTTGTTTCATCATAGATCCACTTCAAGTTTAGCGAGTCTCAGCTCCGAGCTAAGAATCTTTATGCGTGTTGTTTTAAACGGGCAAATGAAATTATGATAAGAATCACAACATAGTTTGTGATAAGTTGATATTGATATCATATTTGGATTCCTCTCATTTTCTAATCAATTTAGACATATTATTTGCCGAATTCCGATTTACAGATTTAAAGATATTAATTATTTCATATTAAATAAAAAATACAAAAAAATCATTATATTTTTATTTGAATTCAACAATATTTTTACTTATTATTTGTTGTTTACTTAAATAATTGCTTGTAATTTCAAAAAATACAACCATGTGACATGATGATATAAGAGTTAATATGAATGATATCATAGTATTGACAACAATGTGCAAATTGTTTTGCGGAAAGAGATTCTGAAGGAATGAGAAAGTTAAGCGTGCTAGAACTGGAGTAGTGCTAAGATGGGTGACCGAAAGAGAATTTTGACTACGACTGTAATTTAATCAATGATTAACTATACATAGTGTTAAAATGATTAAAGCGAGAGATTAAGGAGTCGAACAATTCAAAGATTAATAAAATAAAATAAATAAAAATAATAAAAAAATTAAAAATTAAATAAATATTTTAGGCTATGCCGACGGCCAAGGCTAGACCGTTATCGAAGACGGCCGTTGACTGACATGCGGGGCCCGCTGGAAGGCGCTATGCCGACGGCCACGGAGCTGTGCCGACGAGAACGTACGCCGAGCGTCACCGTCGGCACAGCCTGTGCCGACTGCAATTTGGCGCTGTACCGGTGGCAGCCGGCCATCGGCGTAGCAAATCTTTCCTGTAGTAGGAGGAATTACCTCAACTTTACATGACAGCCCAAAAGTCCAAATTTTGAATCTAACATCTCACTCTCTCGATTCTCTGACAAGACTGAATAAAATGGACAAGAGATAACTATATTGGCACAGTGTACAACATACTGCTTTTCTCGACTTCCTTCCCTTTTTACGTAGTGATGGTCATGGGCTTCACTTCATACTGGGTCGTGCCATCCCACCACCAAAGCGTGCACTGATCCGATCCAACAACCATGGAACGGAGCACACAAGATCGCGTCCTCGCAAACTTACTCTGAGTTGAAAAATAGCCAACTGAAATGCTACTGTGCTGTACCCTGAAACGCTACAGTGTCAACTGTCAACTAGTACATCTTGTCTGGTTCAGGTTTATTTCTAGTAAGAACTACTAATGACGAGATGCAGTTAGGTTTGAACGACAGTAGAGCCGTCCACGATAGCAGACTGATGATATGAAGCAACAAACGTCATCTTCAAGTAAAACAAGAAAGTTCCAAGCTTGATCAAGGAAGGGACGATCACGATATGATTTTCAGATCGGAGACCAACACAACTAATATTCCTGACACGATGAAACTAACAGACAACGACCCCTTGATTCGTACTGCAAACAAAACAACTGACGGAACAAAGAATGGCGGCAATGTCGACGCTCCGGTGGCCACAGGGGAACAGGCAAAACCAACCGGCGTTCTTGCGCTCCCCAGATTCGTACTGCTTCAGGCCTTCCGCTTCTTCCCGAGGAAGACGTCAGTGAGAACAGTCTGTGACTGCAGTGCTGCCTTTAGTATCTCCAGACCCTACGTGACGAAGTTACAGAACGATGAGCTAGCCCTAGATTACATGTAAATACTAACGAGTTGATGGATATAATTAACTGTAGTTGAGTTATTACCTCGGCATAGCCAAGCTGGACGGTCTTCTCCTGGAGCAAGCCGATGTCCGTGACCCCAAAGGTGTTGAGGAGGGTGATCCCAGAGATGGACGACATGGGCGCCACCTTCAGGTCGTCCATGATAGTGTATGTCACGATCCCCTGAACGAACCCAGAGCCTGCAGCAGCAGCAGCAGCACCGGAGGGCACGGCGCCGCCATCGGAGCCAGCGGCCGGCTCCACGATCTCCACCAGCTGCGTGGTCATCTTGCCGCGGCAACTCTGGCACTTGGCGCCATATATCTTGGTCATGTAGTTCCTGCAGTTGGGATAACTGTGGATACTGCCGTTGCAACGGTATGTGTCAACGGATTCAGGCGGCGGCGCCTCAAGCTGGAGCAGCGTGCCGCCCTGACAAGCAGCAGCAGCAGCAGGGGTGAGCAGGTCATCCTTGGCGTCGTCACGGCAGATGTAGGTGTCGTCGAGCTTGTCGACGCTGCGGTACAGGTTGCCGACGCTGCCGACCATGGTTTCCGCGGTGAGCAGCTTCACGACCGTGCCCACCGGCATGGTGAGGAGGGAGAAGAGGAAGTCCACCACGTCCTTGCCGGCCTCAGCGTACAGCACGCGCTGGGACTTGCTGTCCACCAACAGCTTCATGCTTAGCTTGGTCCCGGAGCCGTCCTTGGACGCCATGGATCGGAGTATGCGTGGAGCTAGCTATGGAGTGTAATCTGTGGACTGGAGTAGTACATGAAAGATGATCACGCCAGGACAGTACATATATACGCGCAGTGTCGTACTCCATCTGTTAAAGATGGTGAGACACCTTTCATGGGGAATGTGAGAGCAATTGATGCACCGTTCATGGGGAACTTGCGTGCAGTCATTTGTGCGTTGCTCGATGCGCAGCAGCGCGCATGCTCTAGCTTCTTTGGGAGATAAAGAGACCGTAGTCCCGGTCAAGCTTTTCAAATTCTAGTGGGGGATACTCTAGGTTGATGTGTGCGCCTACATGGCTACATCCCTACTTATTTTAGATTTTTATATTAAAAACTGATTTAATATTTTCATCCAAATATATTTTTCTAAATATTTTTCTTAGTCATCTTGGAATTTTACTGCATTTTTATATTTGTCAAACAGCGCAAACCGAGCAAATTATAGAAAAAGTTGAACAAGAACTTAAAGATGATTCATGCATCTCAACAAAAAAGACTTTAAGCACAACACAATCCCAAACCAGCATTCACAAATCATGTTAACTAAGCATACTACAACAAATCAACATCGGTGACGCTATCCAAAATGATGAGAGAGTCTTAGGATGATTATGTTGCACACCATGAAACCGCAACCTTTCACGGCTACAATGCATGTAAACATAAAAAATAAGTAGATATCAATCAATAGACATGAATGTATATGACGGGGCGAGGACCCCTATCTAGATGAAAGTTCTATTACTACTACAAAGAAAGTGGTAAGCAAATCGATGCTAATTGGATAGGACTAATTTGTTCACATTTAGAGAACATGTGTTTTACAAATATCAAAAAAATTATGTTCAAAAATTGTTTTCAAGGTAATAGAGTTAGAAATTGTGGAAAATGTTCATACAATACAAAAAATATTCGCCTGGCTTCTAAAAAGATGGTAGAGTTCAAATATACGGTCGACAAGTTTAAAATTGTTCATAGAATTCCAAAAAAAAATTCACAATTTTTAAAATGTTCATATGAGGAAAATGAAACCAAAAAACAAGGGAAAGCGACGAAGGATTCATTTTTGAGTAACGCACAAGAGGAAAATAATATGCTGGCCCAAATGCACTCGAAAGGAAAGTAAATAGGTGCGCCTAGACCCGCTATTTGACATAATGGGAATCAAATAGGATTCGCCCTTGACAACCCCCGTCATCGCAAAACCGTGAAACCATTGACCAGCCAGCCCATGACTGCCCCCAACTTAGCTACGCTAACCAAAGGCCACGGTCGAAGGCCGACATCAACGCACCGTAGGCGACAACCATGGGCAATGGATACCCGGGAGGTGGAGCACATGTTGCATCCTTCGGGCAATGGTGTTAGCGGCCTTCCTGGGCAGCGACGACCAAGGTTTTGAACATTTGATTGTGTTGTGAACTTGTAATGTATTGTATCTGTGTTCTTCCATTTAAAATAATGTGGATTTTTTTTGCTTCATGTGATTCTTATATTTGTCGGAGAATTTTTTTAGTCATTATCCCACCCAGTTTTCAATAAAATTCTAGGGCTGCCACTGGATGTGTTTCGTATATCCAGTTTCCATCATGTCCAAAGCGTCCTCCCTTGCTATCCAAACTTGTACAAAGTAGTGTAAAAATTAATCCAAGAGAATGACCAAATTGCATGCACGCAGTGAAGGACCGAAGGACCTTCGCTGGGCCAAGGGTAAAATTGGATTTAATTGTCAACCGGTCCTATCGAAAGTAGGGTTGACTATGGATTCGAGCCATCGCACATGGTTTCATGAAATCGGGGCCAATGCCCCCCCCCCCCACCACCACCACCAGCACACACACACTGATTAAACTCAAGTTATTCTTCTTTAATTTTTTAAATTTTGTTCATGTTTCTACTGTTGGGAAAAGCCAAGCTTGTGAATTTTATACTGAATGTAGTAGATACGGGGTACATGGCCTCTTGGCATGTCTCTGTGTGTTTATGCTCATGTTTGGACTTGTTCCACAACTGAAGTACACAATATTTGATGTGCGTTGATGAAACTTGGCATGAAGACCACCATAGTGTGGTGCTTCCACGGGCGTCCAAGGAAGGTCACACGAGGCCAAGCGATGGTGGGGCAGTTGTAGAAAAAAAAAGAAAACAACCACTATTATTCTCGTGACCCTAGGCAGTGATGATGTCATACTAGTAGTCATGGTTTTGGAACATAGCTGCGGTGTACCCAAGTATGAAATTTACCATCTGACACACGCTACAGTCATGGTAGAAGTGCCGGTTTGCGTTGACCACGAGTTATGTTGTTATCATTTGATGTCGAATCTACACAAGATCGATTCGTTGGCCTCGAAGAAGAGAGCTACGACCTTCTATCCAAACTTGTACAAAGTAGTGTAGAAATTAATCTGAGAGTGTGACCAAACTGCATGTGTGTAGTGGAGGACCTTCACTAGGGCCAAAGGGGGCCAATGCCCCCTCCCCACACGCAGATTCTGGCATGATCCAGGCGTTTTGGCTCTGGTTTTCCTGTAATATTCAGCGGTAGATGTTTTGGTAATGCTTCTGGTCAGGTTTTGTAAATAGTATAGTTGATTCAGTTGCACATCTGTAGTCTTTATTCTTAGCTTGTGCTTCTCTTTGATTAGACTTGTGATCGAGGTGAGTTGTACATTTGAATGTGCACTCGGAGTTGTGCTCTACGCAAAAGTTGATTATGTTGGTGCACATCTAGATGTCCAAAGAAAGGCAAAAGTTATGCCAAATTTTCAACTGTCTTGCTAATTAATTAGATGTGTTGTAGCTGAATTTTTTTCTTAAAGTTGATGCATTTCCCTAGTTTGTTTGAACACTTGTTTTTATACGTTTGTCGGTTTAATAATTTGTTTTTTTAGAATGGTTTAATAATTTGTTGATTAGGTACCAATTTAATAAATGGTTAATTTTGTAAGTGAGATAGCTTTTACATGTGTTTTGGCAAGTCAGCTGCAGCGTGAGTTAGCCAAGGCTAAAAGGTACCACCATCCGAAATTATAAGTGATTTAGATTTATCTAAATTCACATGTCAGGATATTCCTTATTTCAGGACAGAGGGAGTAGCTAGTTTACATCGGTGAATAACAAGTTGCAGCCACACGACTAGATTATATGACTAATGGTCACCAGATGTAGTGCATGTGGATATAAACTCAGTTAATCCCTTGGTTGAAGCACTAGAGGGAATGTACTTCCCATCTCAAAAGTAGACAAATTCCACTTCTTTGCAGCAGCAATAATCATGGTAATTACCATTGGAAACAAAAGTCTCGTTAAAATACGAAGCAACCACCGGAAAGTGCTCAACAATTACTCGGGTTTGTAAACATGCATAGTCGTACGTACGATGAAATCGGGCTAGTTATTGCAGGGCTTATGCTTTATTTTTCGGATCTCTACCTACCTTAACCCTCAGTCAGCGTTAGACTAAGACCACAATCAGCGTGGCTTGGCGTCCATAAACTAAAATAGTAGCGCAAATGTTTCGAAAATTAAATAAAAAAATCAACATCTACCTTTTAGCCTCTTGTAGTGGTTGGCGCGTGCGACAGACTCTCGAGAAGAGGAGAGACGAAAGTGTGGTTCCGATGCTGCAAAGGTAATTCAATCATTATCGTACTATATCAGTCTCTTTCGTTCAGTTCATGATATATCAAGTAATTAATAATTTTATTAATCATTTTCTTTGCGGGACAGAGTTTTGAAACTGTTTATCAAAGACGAATTCAGTGAGTGGAAAGATCAGGTGACTTTTCGATGGAACAAGGTAACTAGTCCTAACTATCTAGGTCCGCACATCTCTTTAATTATAGTTTCAATACCATTATCATGTTTGATTATTATTTGATTGAATTCTATTCTCGTAAAATGTTCGAGACAGTCACCGAAGATTAATTTATGTGGATACTACGTCTGTGAGTTCCTTCGCATGTTGATTAGTGAGCCGAGGAGAGGTCAAAGACAAGTTCAAGTATGTAAACAATATATTCAAAATTTTATTTTATGACCATCAATTGTGTTGAGCTTCATTCATTTTTTATGATAATTGATATATTCATATTTATCTCCTTCTTTAAAGATCGAACGTATACGGGACAAGCTCCTACCAGAGGATGGCCTACAAGAAATACAAGACGAACTGTCAAAAAAAATTATGGATGTCATAAATGAAAAATAAGAATATTATTGCCGCTAATGCCTCCATGTAATTTAATGATCACCATGTAACTTAATGATCTCCATGTATATACCAAGTTGTATATATATATATATGTATGTTCGTCAAAAAAATTATATTATATATGCATCAACGTATACATTATGTAGTAGCGTAGAATATGTATGCGAAAACTTGTTTGAAATAAAATACAAAATGAAAAATAATTAAACACAAAACAAAAAATGAAAAGTAAAACACAAAACCCTAAACCCTAAAACCCATCTCCTGTCACGGCAACCTATTGCCCTAAAATGCTGTCGCGAAAGAAACCTTCAGCCCAGCGCACTCCGTGGAGTCACATGGAGGGCCTTTTGTCTCGGTTCATAACACAACCAGACTAAATAGGGGGAAGGGGTTCTACTGCTCTAGTCCTGATTTGGCAGTTTTGGTTGGACAACCGGGACTAGAGGTCGTCTTGACCTGGGACAAGAGGCCCGTTTTCCACTGGGGTACGGTCGACTGTGTTTCATATATCCAGTTTCCATCGTGTCCAAAGCGTCCTCCATTGTATCCAAACCTGTACAAAGTATTTTAGAAATTAATCTGAGAGTGTGGCCAAACCGCATGTGTGTGTAGTGGAGGACCTTCACTAGGGCCAAGGGAGGCCAATGCCCCCCCCCCCCTCCCCGCGCACATTTGTACCTGCACAAGCTTACTTAGGGCCTGTTTGGTTGGGCTTAAATCTACATTTTGGAGTTTGGCCTATAAGCCATAAAAGCATCAAAATAGGTGCTTTTGGTTTTGGCTTTTGGGTTTTAACTAAACATAGTAGTATGATGATATAAACCAAAAGAAAAATGAAAAGCATATATTTAGGTGCTTTTGTGACTTATAAGCCAAAAACGAAAATTCATAAATAAGCACAACCAAACAACCCTTTAGTAGTGATACTTACCAGCAGAGTTTGTTAATAGCATTGGAATATGTGATGATGTCCTCCCTACCACGAGTATGGGTGACCTCGTGCAACAGTCCCAAAGAGTGACGAACTAGGAATAGATGCTCCACAGTGCTATTGTTGATGATGATGTCAACAATCCAAACGTTGTTGATAAGAGCATTATGAACGCAACGGTCCTTCCTTTTGGAAACTTTAAAAATCTTTGGTGCCACTCACTAAAGACATCCGCCATTTAGCCAGGAGGAGTACCAGAAGGAGGTAATGCTAACTTTTAAATTTCCAGTTGATGAATTCTAATGTTGTTATGTTTCAATTCTATACATATCTTTATGTATATACTTTTTTGTCCTTATATACTCTTATGGTGCTTAATTTGGTTCAAGAGGGTGTAGAAGCCTATAACTAAAAAGGAGTTTGCCCTAGCGTGGGTAGCTTGAATTATTTCCAGAGTACAGTTAGACTTGCCATGAAAACCCGACACAAGGTAACTCCAAGTTATTATTCAAGGTTGCTCCGTGACACGAGTGTTGATACTTGATACACACGATACGATAGTGGGTGTGGTTCTGCATGTAAATATTTATACCTTTATATATTATTTTTTAGAAACTCTACTGATTTCAGTACTACTTCCTCCGTTTCAAAATATAAGACGATTTAGCTTTGTGAAACGAATACATATAGACTTCTTTTAGTAAGCAGGTTCAGTCAGATTTAGAGTGAATTTACACACTAAAAAAAGTCTAGATACATTTTCTTCATAAACCTAAAACATCTTATATTTTGAAACGGAAGGAGTACTATGAAAACCTACTATAATACTAGCTAGTAGCGGAGGCAAGATGTCAAGGTCATGTTAGAAATAATGGGGCTAATCCATTTAGGCCCATGAGTATTTCAGATTTTCCCTAAATCTCAAAGCCCAAATTTGTGGCAGCCCATATGTGTTTGGGCCCATGTTTGTGGCAGCTCACATGGGAGTGGAGTGGGAGCTAAAGTTTAGTCCCACATGGAAAGTTGGAGGAGAGTTACACCACCTTATAAGGTGGAGTGTTGCACCACTTTGTAAGTGAGTGGGAATAAGAGAGATACACACGCGCGCTCCTCCTCCGACGACGCCGCCGCTCGCACGCTCGCCTCGTCACGACGCGCGCGCCGCGGGTTGCGGGTTGCGGGTTGCGGGAATCTCGCCGAGCCGAGCTTTATTTTGCTGCTCAGGAAAATTGACAGACGTGTCAAACGGTTAGCTTATTCGGGTCGCTCCCGGATCGTGGGCTACTGTAACCGACCCGAACGTGCGTAACGTGGACTCGGCCCATGTTCGCCTCCGTTAGGGTTTCCTGAGCCGCTCTATATAAAGTCCTGCGCGGCTACCGCCACAACACCACCGAAAACCAATCTAGGGTTTTGCCTTCCTCTCTACTTGCGTCGTCACCGTAGTCTACTCCATCCCGCTTGCCGGCGTGCACCGGCGGACGGGAGAGCAGGTCTCCGGAACCACTCGCCCTTGCGATCCTGTACGGGAGAGGGCGAATAAGGTTTTTGGGAAGCGCTCTGCGCGACTGCTCGAGTTCTTCATCACGGGTCGTCTTCCATCCAAGTCAGGCGGTGCTGCCTACCGCCGTCTTCGTCGCCATCTGCTGCGATCACTCTTCCCCAAAGTTTCTACTACTACAACCGAACGGTACGCGCTACGTGATCCTGTTTGGTTGTTCATCATGTTCTGCGAGTACATGTTAAGCTGCTGTTTGTTTCCGATCATCCTATTGTTTAGTACATCTAGTATGTTCGAGTTACATGAGCTAGTAGCTGGTTTTGTCATGATTTATATTCTGGAATTAATCGTGGAAATTATGCCTAATAATCCAACAATCCAAAAACCTTATTGTAGGCAATTTCCTGAATTAACAATGGCTAGTTTTACCGATGCACTGAGGCCGGATAAGTTTACCGGTGTGCACTTTAAGAGGTGGCAGTACAAGGCTGAGCTTTGGCTGACCACGATGAATGTGTTCCACATCAGTAAAGGCAAACCTGAGGGAACTATATCTGACGAGGATCAGAAGAAGTTCGAGGATGCTAATACTGTCTTTGTGGGATGTATTCTGAGCATTCTTGCTGACCGTCTGTGTGATGTGTTTATGCACATAAAAGACGGAAAGGATCTCTGGGATGCACTGGATGCCAAGTTTGGTGCTGCAGATGCTGGCAGTGAACTGTATATCATGGAGAGCTTTCATGATTTTAAGATGACTAAGGACCTTCCTGTGGTTCAACAAGCTCATGAGATACAGTGCATTGCCAAGGAGCTCGAACTCCTTAAGTGTACCTTACCCGACAAGTTTGTGGCGGGATGCATTATTGCTAAGTTGCCCCTTCATGGAGGAACTTTGCCACAACTCTCAAACACAAGAGACAGGAGATATCAGTTGAAAATCTGATAGCGTCCCTTGATGTTGAGGAGAAGGCTCGGGCTAAGGACACTACTGAGAAAGGAGAGGGTCTTGCTACTGCTAACTTTGTGCAGAAAGGCAAATCCGTAGGCAAGAACAAAGGGAACTTCAAACCCTCCTTTAACAAGCCTGTAAAGACTACAACCTTCAAGAAGAAGAAGACGAACAGGGACAAGAGTGAACTGTCTTGTTACACTTGTGGAGAGCCCGGCCATTTTTCCAAGGACTGTCCAGAACGCGCAGACCGCAGAGGGAAAAAGGCCAAGACTGTCAACGTCGTGACCGTTAGCAATACTGATGGGTATGCTAATTTATTTACTGTTCTTTCAGTATTTCAATCACCGTGTTGGTGGCTTGATACGGGTGCTAATGTTCATGTGTGTGCTGACATCTCTATGTTCACTTCTTATCAGGTCGCTCGGGATTCATCCGTCCTAATGGGGAATGGATCACATGCTTCTGTTCATGGTGTTGGCACGGTGGATCTGAAGTTTACTTCCGGAAAGATCGTGCAGCTGAGGAACGTGCAACATGTCCCTACTATGAACAAGAATCTCGTTAGTGGATCCCTTCTCTGTAGAGATGGGTTTAAGGTTTTCTTAGAGTCTAATAAAGTCGTTGTTTCGAAACATGGACAATTTATTGGTAAAGGTTATGAGTTCGGAGGCTTGTTCCGGTTTTCACTTTCAGAGTTTTGTAATAAATCCGTGAATCATATTTGTGGTGGTGTTAATGATGATACTAGTGTTTGGCATTCTCGTTTATGTCACATTAATTTTGGTTTAATGTCTCGGATGTCCAGCACGAGTTTAATTCCAAATTTCACTATTGCCAAAGGTTCTAAGTGCCATAGTTGTGTGCAATCAAAGCAACCTCGAAAGCCTCACAAGGCTGCCGAGGAGAGAAACTTGGCACCTCTAGAACTCATACATTCTGATCTATGTGAGATGAATGGTGTGTTGACAAAAGGTGAAAAGAGATATTTCATGACGTTGATAGATGATGCTACTAAATTCTGCTATGTTTACTTGTTGCAAACTAAAGATGAGGCTTTAGACTACTTTAAAATCTATAAGGCCGAAGTTGAAAATCAACTAGAGAGAAAGATCAAGCGTCTTAGGTCGGATCGTGGTGGTGAGTATTTTCCCAAAATATTTGATGAATTCTGTCAGGAACACGGAATTATTCATGAGAGGACGCCTCCCTACTCGCCCCAATCAAACGGGGTTGCCGAGAGGAAAAACCGCACGCTGACTGACTTGGTGAATTCCATGTTAGACACTACTGGTTTATCGAAGGCATGGTGGGGGGAGGCTTTGTTGACTTCATGTCATGTCCTGAATAGAGTTCCTAACAAGAATAAAGAAAAGACCCCTTATGAGGAGTGGGTTGGCAGAAAACCATCACTTTCGTATCTGTGTACTTGGGGGTGTTTGGCGAAGGTCAACATACCGATTCCCAAGAAACGCAAGCTCGGACCCAAGACAGTGGATTGTATCTTTCTAGGATATGCTCCACGGAGTGTAGGCTATAGATTTCTAGTGGTTAAATCTGAGGTACCTGATATGCATGTTGATACTATAATGGAATCTCGTGATGCAACATTCTTTGAGAATATTTTTCCTATGAAAGATATGCATAGCATTGGTAGGACTTTTCTGAAATACTTCCTGAATCTAGTGCATTGTAACTACCTCGGTGAATTACGCTCCTAGATACAAGCCTGGATGAGCGGAAATGGTTGAAATAGTACGGTGGGGCCCAAAAGCCACTCACGGGTAGACCTTTCGGCCGTCCCAACCATTTCCATTCATCGGGACAAGTACGGGCGGCGTAATCGGCAGGCGAAGGGATCAACTACATACACAAATGAGTATGTATGCAAGCCACCATACAATAGTACATCAGAGCCATTCCATCTAGAAAGAAAGGAAATATAGCAACGCCATACGGCAAGATTCAAATGACCTAGATAGATATAATAGTTTAGGATATTTCCTCATACATCACACATCAGAGTATCAGGCGGAAGCGGCAAACAAGATCCGAGTATGGATAAGAAGCAAATCGGCATAAGATGCCCATAAATAAGCACATCCCGCCCACAGATCTCACGGATCCCCGTTCCCGGAATCTCTACACCGAACGATCGTTGCCCACATCATCAGCCTCCTCCACCCAGTATCCGTCCTGCGAGTGTACCTGTTCATCTGAACCAATAATTTATCGTGTGAGACCCTAGGGGTACTCAGCAAGTCTTTATGCCTCTAAAGGGGACACAACCTGGGGTGACGCAATTGCAGCAAAAATAAACCCTAACAGTTCTATAGATACTCGCTAACCATCCGCCTAACCAAAGATAGACGGATATCCGTGAATTAATGACAACAGTTATAACAGTAATATCCACAGATCCATTCTCCTCCTCGCTTACCGACGAGGAAGCGGACGAACAACCCCCCATCCGTTGGCAATTTTATTAACCATTCCATGAGTGTTGCACTATTTACTAGTCAATTACTTAGTCAGATTAAAGCGGTACTTTAGTTATGCTTGTCTATGATCGAGAAACTGTGCTCCAAGTCGTCCATAACCGCGGACACGGCTTTCAGAAAGTTTTACCCTGCAGGGGTGCACAAATAGCAACACACACTCGATCAACCTCGGAAAAACCAAATCAAAACCCAACGAGGCCTTCACGACAAAGCAATCACAAGATTCAGAAATATTTCAGGGGGCCACCCCATTGAGTACACCCGCAACAAAGCTAGCTGACTCCGAGACGGACTCAAGGTTTGCGTCAATGGCTGTAAACGACTGGGAACCCAAAACTGGGATTGTCGATACCACGAAAACACTCCGCTTACCTAAACAGTACAGGTGCTCCTCGCACAATCGTAATAAAGCAGTAAAGCATGGCATAAGTACAGGACAGTAAATAAAACCTCAAACTAGTTTGTGGCCCCAAGAAATAAGAATGAATCAAGCTCTGGCTCAAGGGGGTCCCATAAGCCTCCCGGATGTGGATAGCGCGAATAATCAAGGAACAGGAATCAAGTACTCGGGGTCCTACGGGACACAAGTGAGCAGGTAAAAACCAAATAGCAGATATTGCTCACCGGTGCCACTTTCATTAGTTATCCCATTACTACTCAGGTTAAGTTGTTTAGGTACCTCGTTATCCATCAGACTCTCACATACCCTACACATGCTGTTCTACGACTCACATGGCTCAAACAACTCCTGTAGTAATGGCTCATGGGATGGAGGAACAAGCTTGGTGGAGTTTAAACGTAAAGGCTATGCAATACTTGGGATTCAGTTTAATGCAATCGCGACTCAATGATGCAAGAATAAGATAGAGGCAATAGGTACTGTATGTATGCAAGCATGTGGTAGTGCTTGCCTGGCAACTCAGTTGAAGCGAGAGACGGATCTGGGTAGTGCTCCTGGTTCTCTTGATATATCCCCTGCTCAGTGTCTATTCGAAGAAGAACCAAACAAACAAGGGCC
Source organism: Avena sativa (assembly GCA_916181665.1). Taxonomy (NCBI): domain Eukaryota; kingdom Viridiplantae; phylum Streptophyta; class Magnoliopsida; order Poales; family Poaceae; genus Avena; species Avena sativa. Next base: position 40,799,228 of record OV702281.1, read on the forward strand.
AACATAAATGAAGTGCACAACCATATGAATAAAATGCGACAGGCAACAATCATGCCATGATGAATGATGCACAAGTTGCATGGCAATAATGTAGCATGGCATGGGTGAGGTGTAGAATACAAGAAATAACATTTTTATTGAGTTTGGTCACATTTTATTGTCATATTAGTTGCTGTATACTTTATATTTATATGATGCATGCTTCAATTCATATCATGGTATGCATAAACAGAAAGGTCTCGTCGAGCTGATCATTTTAGACATATCATTTGTCAAATTCGGAGTTATAAAACAAAAGTTATCAATTTATTAAGGTCCAGGGGCATTTTATTGTAATTAAAATAAACTTGGAATTTAAAGTGTTCAAAATATATTTTAGATGGCATATTTGAAATCCTCACATTTTTCTGATTTGAAAACATATATGATTTGTATTATTTGGTTTTGTAATTTAAAAGTTATTGGAAAACAGATTTATATTTGAATTTGTATTAATTGAAAAGGTTTAATTTAAAACAGATTTAAACAGAAACTTTTTATACTCAGGCAGATCCAGACCCAGTCGCTGACGGGTGGGCCAGATGCTGACTGGACAAACTGGCGGGTCGAAAATGTTTTCCACCGCGGCCGGAGCTAGCCACTGAGACAGCCGAGTGGGGCCATCGGCCACGGGGCCCACGTGACAGCGGAAGGGGAGGGTCGGCTACGCGGCTTGGGGAGGGAGCGCGGGTTGATAAACGCAAAAACCGAGGAGCCTTTTTAGAAAAAGTCACCGACGCTGGCTGGTGGGGCTATAGGGGACTGCGGTTAGAGCGGCAAAAAGCACATGGGGGTATGCGCAAAAGGTGCAGCGGCACTGTGGATCTTCCTCTGACGCGCGGACAGACGCGCGCTGGCACACGCGCGACGCGAGGGTTCAAACCCGTGACCTCGGGCGGGCTAGCAGAGGCGGCTACCGCTGCGGTGGTGTGAGGTTGGTGACTGGTAAGGGGGTGGGGCCTAGGTAGGCTTCTGCGAGGCGCGGCGCGGAGCAGATGACAGCGCCGCCGACGAACGCAGCGTGCTCGACGGAACAAACGGCGGCTACAGACGACGATAGCGTGGCGGAGGTTTTCAGGGAGGAAGGTAGGCTCACCGAGAGGACGTTGGCGTGGTCGACGAGCTCGGGGTGGTCGCGATCGTCGGCGAGGCTGGCGCACCGGCGGAGCTAGGGTTTCGTCGGCGACGCGTCGGTGTCCAGCGCCTGGTCCTTCTCCTTCGCGTCTGCGGGTACAGGGGTGTGCAGGGGTCCTCGTGGCCTTCCTCGTCAACCGCAGGCGCCACGCCACCAGCTAGGGAGAGGGGTGAAAGGGGAAGGCCGACGGTGGCCGGCGTCGGTGGATGTTGGCGGTGGCGAAAGAGGGGGAAGAGGGGAGGCAAGGCAGGGCCTCTGGGGAGATCTGGGAGAGGCCAGAGGTTGGGAGGGAGGTAGATAAGGACGAGGTGAGGTGGGATGGCGTGGGGGAGGGGAAGGTGGCTTCGGCCACCTTTTTCCTTTTTACCCTCACGTGCTCGGCATGGGCCAGGGGAGGGGTAGCTAGGCAGGGAGGAGGGCTGCCAGGTGGGGCCGTCGTGAGTGCAAAGAGGCAGGGCAGGCTCGGCTAGTGGGGCCCTTGTGGCATAGAGAGTAAAGAGAGAGGGAGGAGAGGGCGTCGGGTTAGAGCTAGGGCTAGAGGGGAGAGAGGTATGGCTCGGCTAGGGTTTTGGTTTGGGTGGGTAGCTAGGTGGTATGGAGGGGGCCAGCTAAGGAGAGAGAGAGAGGCCGAGAGAGAGGGGGTTAGGGCTATGCATGCCCACATGATCACACATGGATGGGGATGGTTTAGAGAGGGGTAGGGTTTAGGGTTAGATAGGGTTATGGTTATTAGGGGGGTAGGTTTTAGAGATAGCTAGAGAGGTAGAGAGAGGAGGGGTGAGGTTGAGTGTTTGATAAGACAAAGCAAGATCAAGCAAAGGAAAAGAGATGATCCATGCAAAAGAAAACAAATAAAATTTAAATGACAAGCAAAAAGGTGGTACTTGCATGGCTCTAGCTAGATCCAGCAAAAGAAGGAGAGAGAGAGATGAGAGAATGACCTACTCCAAGAATTTCAAATAAAAACCAAATGACTTAGATATGGTGGTTCTGCATGGCCCATGCAATAATAAATGCCATGTCTCCATATTGTGAAAACAACATAAAATCACATGGCATTATTCCATGCATTCCCAAAAGGTGGAATAAGGCCAGGCAAAAAGGGACTAGTATTGGATCCACCCAACCCACATGAGCTAGGTAAACTCAAATAAATGCCAGCTCATATTACTTGGATGGTGGAATTATAAGGTGGTGAAAGAAAGGGTGGTGGAGTCAATAAAAGATATGCCCCCAACTCAACTTGGGCATTTAACAATATATCAAGAACCAAATACAATATCAAGAGGCAAATATAAATAATAATGCATATGAGACAAGAACCGAAACACAAGGGTTTTTGTATGATGCTCAAATGCAAGGTGGCATGATGACATGAACATGATATGATGATGATGCAACAATTATATGTAGGAAGTGGCCATTTTATTACTAAACCAAGTAGCATTACAGTTGTTAGACAAATGGGATGCTACAACTCTCCCCCACTAAACAGGAATCTCGCCCCGAGATTCTAGGAAGAAGAAGAAGACACAAAGAGGGTAGGATAGTTGGCACGGAGCTCATCTTCACGCTCCCAAGTGGCTTCATCAACGGAATGGTGCGACCACTGCACCTTGCAGAACTTGATGGACTTGTTGCGAGTCCTTCTTTCTGCGACTTCCAGGATTTTGGTGGGGTGTTCTTGATAAGACAGGTCTTCTTGGATATTGATTAGCTCATGGTCCACGGTCCTGCCGGGATCCTTGAAGCACTTCTTGAGCTGAGAGATGTGGAAAACATCATGAACCTTGAGTTTTTCCGGGAGCTCAAGAGCATAAGCAACTTCTCCTCTTCTACCACGAATTTTGAATGGACCGATGTATCTAGGAGCCAGCTTTCCTTTGATACCAAAGCGGTGTGTTCCTTTCATGGGAGTGACACGAAGGTAAACGAGATCACCAGGGACATACACCATGTCCGTGTGCTTCCTGTCATAATTGCTCTTCTGACGACTTTGAGCAATCTTCAGGTTCTCAAGAATGATATGCACATTCTCCTCCGCTTGAGTTACAATGTCAGGGCCAAACCATATTCTTTCTCCTGCACCTGACCAACCAATCGGAGTTCTGCACTTGCGACCATAGAGAGCCTCAAATGGTGCCATCTTCAGACTTTTCTGGAAGCTGTTGTTGTACGAGAATTCAGCATAAGGAAGACATTCTTCACACTTCATGCCAAAAGAGATGACGCAAGCACGAAGCATATCCTCCAGAATCTGATTGATCCTTTCAACTTGCCCTTGCGACTGAGGGTGGTAAGCTGTGCTGAAGTTCAACTTTGTTCCCAAAGCATTTTGGAAACTTTCCCAGAACTTGGAAGTGAAGATGCTTCCACGGTCTGAACTGATCTCAAGCGGAACCCCATACAGAGAGACAATTCTGTTGATATAGAGCTCAGCCAACTGAATCCCAGAAATTGTTTCCTTGACGGGGAAGAAATGAGCCACTTTAGAAAGCCTGTCGATGACAACAAAGATTGCATTGTTGCCCTTCTGCGACCTTGGAAAACCAGTGATGAAGTCCATCTCTACTTTCTCCCATTTCCATTCCGGAGGTTTCAATGGCTGTAGAAGACCGAAAGGTTTCTGATGGACAGCTTTCACTCTGCGGCATACATCACACTCCGAGACATACTTTGCACAATATCGTTTCAAACCAGGCCACCAATATTGTGTTTTCAAGTCCATGTACATCTTTGTGCTGCCAGGGTGGATAGATAGAACAGAATCGTGCGCCTCCTTGAGAACTTGCTCTCTCAAACCCGAGTAGTTCGGAACAAACATCCGGTGTTCAAAGAAAAGCGTGCCTTGATCATCGACGTGGAAGGACTCATACTTCGGAAGCTGAAGTTTGGAGGTGATCTTTCTGGTGTGCGGATCACCACGCTGACGAAAGCGAATCTTTTCTTCCAAGAGAGGAGTAGCCAGAAGGTTCAGGAGATGCCCTTGTTCCACAACTTCAAGGTTGAGCTGACGGACTTCCTCGCACAAGAGAGGTTGCTGCTCTTCCATCATGAGGTTGTTGACATAAGCTTTGCGGCTGAGAGCATCGGCCATGACATTAGCTTTGCCCGGTGTGTAGTTGATGGTCAAATCAAAATCATTGATTGCTTCAATCCATATCCTCTGCCGAAGGTTGAGATCAGGCTGAGTGAAGATATACTTCAAACTCTTGTGGTCAGAAAAGATCTCACAACGGTTGCCAAGCAAGTAGTGCCTCCATAGCTTCAAAGCAAAGACAACTGCTGTGAGCTCGAGGTCATGTGTGGGATAGTTGATCTCATGCGTCTTCAACTGTCGAGAGGCATAAGCAACCACTTGCTTTTCTTGCATAAGGATCGCACCCAATCCTTGCAAAGAGGCGTCATAGAATATCTGGAAAGGCTTAGATGTATCCGGAGGAACCAAGACTGGTGTGGAAGTGAGCTTCTCTTTGAGTGTCTCAAAGCTTGCTTGACATGCAGGAGTCCAAAGGTATTTCTTGCCTTTCTTGAGGAGATCGGTAAGAGGCTTCGCTATCTTCGAAAAGTTCTGAACGAAGCGACGACAATAACTAGCCAAACCAAGGAAGCTCCGCACTTCTTTGACATTAACAGGAGGAATCCATTCAACAATTGTCTTCACAGTTTCCGGGTTGACTGCAATGCCCTTGGCAGAGATAACGTGACCAAGATAGGTTACTTGAGGCAGCCAAAACTCACACTTTGAGAACTTTGCATACAAGCGGTTCTCACGAAGCTTGTTTAGGACACAACGTAGGTGTTCTTCATGCTCTTCCTTTGACTTAGAATAGACTAGGATGTCATCCAGATAGACCACAACGAACTTATCAAGATACTCCATGAAGACCGAGTTCATAAGCCTCGAGAAGGTAGCAGGTGCGTTGGTGAGACCGAAAGACATGACTGTGTACTCATACAGGCCATAGCGGGTGGTGAAAGCTGTTTTAGGCACATCTTCCTTGCGAATCTTGATTTGGTGATAACCACTTCTCAAGTCAAGCTTAGAGAACACCATAGCTCCAGCTAGCTGATCGAAGAGATCATTAATCCGCGGAAGGGGATATTTGTTCTTGATGGTTTTAGCATTGAGAGCCCGATAGTCAACACAAAGTCTATCAGTCCTGTCTCGCTTCTTCACAAAGATTGTTGGGCTACCCCAAGAAGAGGTACTGTGTTGAATAAAACCCAACTTCTCTTGTTCATCAAGTTGTCGTTTAAGTTCAGCCAACTCAGCAGGACCCATTTTATAAGGCCGCTTGGAGATAGGAGCCGTTCCAGGTTAAAGCTCAATTACAAACTCAACCTCACGATCCAGAGGCATACCCGGCAACTCTTCAGGAAAGACATCTGGGAACTCACAGACCACCGGAACACTTTGAATAGCTTCCATAGCATCATCATTCAGAGCCGCCAAAGAGAAAAGCTGGACAGCAGGAGTTAGACTTGGAGAAAAGACTATATGGCCTTCAGGAATCTTCAGAGAAACCGAGCGTTCAGCACAATCAATCACAGCTGCATTTGCTGTCAACCAATCCATGCCCAAGATGACATCAATGTCGGAATTGCCCAGCACAATTAAGGAAGCCGAGAATGAAGAACCACCAATCTCAACTTGATTGCCATGGCTGATTTTAGAAGCTGCCATCTTCTCTCCAGAAGAAAGGACCATTAACCGCTTAAGGAGAGGAACCAAGACTAACTCATTCTCATTTGCAAACTTGTGAGAAACAAATGAATGCGATGCACCAGAATCAAACAAAACTCGTGCAGGGACTGAGTTAACAGAAAGCATACCCATCACAACTCCAGGTGCCTGCTCAGCTTGAGCGGCGTTGACACAGTTGGCACGAGCAACAGTAGACCCGGGCTTGGTGTTGATGTTGAGAGCCCGAGGTGGTGGTGCACGAACCATAGGAGAGCTTGCCGCAGATCTTGGAGGGGGTGGAGGAAGAGCTTTGTTCTTCAACGGACAGTTCCAGTTCAGATGCCCAGGGTCTCCACACGTGAAGCAAGCACCAGGTGGACGTGGAGCAACGTAGCCAGGGACTCCGCCAGGCGCTCCAGGGTAGTGGTGGTTGTAGCCCCTGGGAGCAGCAGTGATGAAGTTTGGTGGCCTTGCCGCGTAGCTTGCAGGTCTTGGTGGAGCCGGGAGCGACGGTGGGGTGTTAGGAACCCAGACACGCCGCTTAGAAGGAGCTGACATAGCTGAAGAGCTTGGTGCATCACGGTTGTGTTTCTTTGACTCCTCAAACACTTGCCTACTTGCTTCCTCCTGCAGAGCTGTGTGCTGAAGTTCCAGAAAAGATGCCGGCCTTGCATGTGTGATTGCATATTTGATCGATGCATTGAGCCCTTGCCTGAACCTATTTTGCTTCTTCTTGTCATCAGAGATCTCATCGCCACCATAACGAGAAAGATTCATGAAGTTCCTGATGTAGGTGTTGACATTATCATTTCCCTGCTTGAGATTGAGAAACGCTTCCTTCATCCTCTCCATGACAATTTCTGACAGATACTGCTCTTTGAACGCTCCAGTGAACCGTTCCCAAGTAGGCTGAAAACCAGTGCAGTTTGCCTTCAGGTAATTCTCCCACCAGAGAGCTGCATCTCCCTTCAGAAGGTGAGTAGCACACTTTACCCACTCTTGCTCAGGAACATCAGCAGTCTCGAGTAGCCTTAACATCTCACGCAACCAATCATCCGCATCCAGTGGTCGATCAGAAACATCAAATTGGCGAGGGTTGAACTTCAGGAAGCTTTTGATGTCTCCTCGCTTGGGAGGTGGAGGTAGTGGAGCAAACTCATTCCTCCGAACACTCTCTTCAAAGCGCTGCTGGTTCTGCTGCATTGCTGCCAAGGCGTTGGCGATGTTTGACAATGCGGACCCCAGTTCCGGTGGAATGTCCTCATCAGAACGGCGTGGTGGAGCCATCCTGTGATTGATATAAAACACAAGTCAGTACTATAATGGAGAATAATAATAATCCAAAATAGTACCAAGATGGAATTAACCAAGATTAAAGGATACAATTTACTAAGATGATATTAAAATATCAACAAAGTTCAAAGCACCTAGAAGATATTAAGCATATCGCACACGACTGAAAAGGAGTGTGGTACACAAATATATCAAAGAAATTTTTTCCACAAATTTCGGCATTAAAATACCAATAGATGCGCAAAATCACTTAACGAATCAAGATTAGTGACTCTACCAATTCAATATACAAAAGCGAATGATAAGAGTAGTGGTATGGTCGCGGCTCCATCCCGCACTCAAATCATTACTCCGCACATGAACAAGTGGAACACATATCCTAACCCCTTCTTCTCACGTTGAACCTAAAGATTAGTAACTACGGAAACGAACACCCCAAACAAGATAACGTCGGATAACAAAGAGTAAGACAGATCGCGTCGGTTTGCAAAAGCCTGTCGGTATGGAATGTACCAACAGTTGATAACCAAAAGGCTGATTAGATAACAACTTGGATGCAACAGATAGACAAGGAATTACACACACACACACACACACAACCTATGGTACTACGGAAACCCAGAACACGTGAATCCTAGTTTGAACTTTAGGAAGAGGATTGAGAACGTTACGCTTCCTTACCAGAAAAGGGTGGTGGGTGGGTAAGAAGAAAAATGGAAGCAGTCCTACTCTCGCGTTTTGTTTTTCCCTAGTATACATAACTACCAAAAATATTTGCTAGACTGACAACGACCATTTGGCTGAGACCCTGAAGGGCGGGATGGCTCTGATACCAATTGTAACTACCTCGGTGAATTACGCTCCTAGATACAAGCCTGGATGAGTGGAAATGGTTGAAATAGTACGGTGGGGCCCAAAAGCCACTCACGGGTAGACCTTTCGGCCGTCCCAACCATTTCCATTCATCGGGACAAGTACGGGCGGCGTAATCGGCAGGCGAAGGGATCAACTACATACACAAATGAGTATGTATGCAAGCCACCATACAATAGTACATCAGAGCCATTCCATCTAGAAAGAAAGGAAATATAGCAACGCCATACGGCAAGATTCAAATGACCTAGATAGATATAATAGTTTAGGATATTTCCTCATACATCACACATCAGAGTATCAGGCGGAAGCGGCAAACAAGATCCGAGTACGGATAAGAAGCAAATCGGCATAAGATGCCCATAAATAAGCACATCCCGCCCACAGATCTCACGGATCCCCGTTCCCGGAATCTCTACACCGAACGATCGTTGCCCACATCATCAGCCTCCTCCACCCAGTATCCGTCCTGCGAGTGTACCTGTTCATCTGAACCAATAATTTATCGTGTGAGACCCTAGGGGTACTCAGCAAGTCTTTATGCCTCTAAAGGGGACACAACCTGGGGTGACGCAATTGCAACAAAAATAAACCCTAACAGTTCTATAGATACTCGCTAACCATCCGCCTAACCAAAGATAGACGGATGTCCGTGAATTAATGACAACAGTTATAACAGTAATATCCACAGATCCATCCTCCTCCTCGCTTACCGACGAGGAAGGACGAACAACCCCCCATCCGTTGGCAATTTTATTAACCATTCCATGAGTGTTGCACTATTTACTAGTCAATTACTTAGTCAGATTAAAGCTGTACTTTAGTTATGCTTGTCTATGATCGAGAAACTGTGCTCCAAGTCGTCCATAACCGCGGACACGGCTTTCAGAAAGTTTTACCCTGCAGGGGTGCACAAATAGCAACACACACTCGATCAACCTCGGAAAAACCAAATCAAAACCCAACGAGGCCTTCACGACAAAGCAATCACAAGATTCAGAAATATTTCAGGGGGCCACCCCATTGAGTACACCCGCAACGAAGCTAGCTGACTCCGAGACGGACTCAACGTTTGCGTCAATGGCTGTAAACGACTGGGAACCCAAAACTGGGATTGTCGATACCGCGAAAACACTCCGCTTACCTAAACAGTACAGGTGCTCCTCGCACAATCGTAATAAAGCAGTAAAGCATGGCATAAGTACAGGACAGTAAATAAAACCTCAAACTAGTTTGTGGCCCCAAGAAATAAGAATGAATCAAGCTCTGGCTCAGGGGGGTCCCATAAGCCTCCCGGATGTGGATAGCGCGAATAATCAAGGAACAGGAATCAAGTACTCGGGGTCCTACGGGACACAAGTGAGCAGGTAAAAACCAAATAGCAGATATTGCTCACCGGTGCCACTTTCATTAGTTATCCCATTACTACTCAGGTTAAGTTGTTTAGGTACCTCGTTATCCATCAGACTCTCACATACCCTACACATGTTGTTCTACGACTCGCATGGCTCAAACAACTCCTGTAGTAATGGCTCATGGGATGGAGGAACAAGCTTGGTGGAGTTTAAACGTAAAGGCTATGCAATACTTGGGATTCAGTTTAATGCAATCGCGACTCAATGATGCAAGAATAAGATAGAGGCAATAGGTACTGTATGTATGCAAGCATGTGGTAGTGCTTGCCTGGCAACTCAGTTGAAGCGAGAGACGGATCTGGGTAGTGCTCCTGGTTCTCTTGATATATCCCCTGCTCAGTGTCTATTCGAAGAAGAACCAAACAAACAAGGGCCAACATAAATGAAGTGCACAACCATATCAATAAAATGCGACAGGCAACAATCATGCCATGATGAATGATGCACAAGTTGCATGGCAATAATGTAGCATGGCATGGGTGAGGTGTAGAATACAAGAAATAACATTTTTATTGAGTTTGGTCACATTTTATTGTCATATTAGTTGCTGTATACTTTATATTTATATGATGCATGCTTCAATTCATATCATGGTATGCATAAACAGAAAGGTCTCGTCGAGCTGATCATTTTAGACATATCATTTGTCAAATTCGGAGTTATAAAACAAAAGTTATCAATTTATTAAGGTCCAGGGGCATTTTATTGTAATTAAAATAAACTTGGAATTTAAAGTGTTCAAAATATATTTTAGATGGCATATTTGAAATCCTCACATTTTTCTGATTTGAAAACATATATGATTTGTATTATTTGGTTTTGTAATTTAAAAGTTATTTGAAAACAGATTTATATTTGAATTTGTATTAATTGAAAAGGTTTAATTTAAAACAGATTTAAACAGAAACTTTTTATACTCAGGCAGATCCAGACCCAGTCGCTGACGGGTGGGCCAGATGCTGACTGGACAAACTGGCGGGTCGAAAATGTTTTCCACCGCGGCCGGAGCTAGCCACTGAGACAGCCGAGTGGGGCCATCGGCCACGGGGCCCACGTGACAGCGGAAGGGGAGGGTCGGCTACGCGGCTTGGGGAGGGAGCGCGGGTTGATAAACGCAAAAACCGAGGAGCCTTTTTAGAAAAAGTCACCGACGCTGGCTGGTGGGGCTATAGGGGACTGCGGTTAGAGCGGCAAAAAGCACATGGGGGTATGCGCAAAAGGTGCAGCGGCACTGTGGATCTTCCTCTGACGCGCGGACAGACGCGCGCTGGCACACGCGCGACGCGCGCGGCGCGAGGGTTCGAACCCGCGACCTCGGGCGGGCTAGCAGAGGCGGCTACCGCTGCGGTGGTGTGAGGTTGGTGACTGGTAAGGGGGTGGGGCCTAGGTAGGCTTCTGCGAGGCGCGGCGCGGAGCAGATGACAGCGCCGCCGACGCACGCAGCGTGCTCGACGGAACAAACGGCGGCTACAGACGACGACAGCGTGGCGGAGGTTGTCAGGGAGGAAGGTAGGCTCACCGAGAGGACGTTGGCGTGGTCGACGGGCTCGGGGTGGTCGCGATCGTCGGTGAGGCTGGCGCACCGGCGGAGCTAGGGTTTCGTCGGCGGCGCGTCGGTGTCCAGCGCCTGGTCCTTCTCCTTCGCGTATGCGGGTACAGGGGTGTGCAGGGGTCCTCGTGGCCTTCCTCGTCAACCGCAGGCGCACGCCACCAGCTAGGGAGAGGGGTGAAAGGGGAAGGCCGACGGTGGCCGGCGTCGGTAGATGTTGGCGGTGGCGAAAGAGGGGGAAGAGGGGAGGCAAGGCAGGGCCTCTGGGGAGATCTGGGAGAGGCCAGAGGTTGGGAGGGAGGTAGATAAGGACGGGGTGAGGTGGGATGGCGTGGGGGAGGGGAAGGTGGCTTCGGCCACCTTTTTCCTTTTTACCCTCACGTGCTCGGCATGGGCCAGGGGAGGGGTAGCTAGGCAGGGAGGAGGGCTGCCAGGTGGGGCCGTCGTGAGTGCAAAGAGGCAGGGCAGGCTCGGCTAGTGGGGCCCTTGTGGCATAGAGAGTAAAGAGAGAGGGAGGAGAGGGCGTCGGGTTAGAGCTAGGGCTAGAGGGGAGAGAGGTATGGCTCGGCTAGGGTTTTGGTTTGGGTGGGTAGCTAGGTGGTATGGAGGGGGCCAGCTAAGGAGAGAGAGAGAGGCCGAGAGAGAGGGGGGTTAGGGCTATGCATGCCCACATGATCACACATGGATGGGGATGGTTTAGAGTGGGGTAGGGTTTAGGGTTAGATGGGGTTATGGTTATTAGGGGGGTAGGTTTTAGAGATAGCTAGAGAGGTAGAGAGAGGAGGGGTGAGGTTGAGTGTTTGATAAGACAAAGCAAGATCAAGCAAAGGAAAAGAGATGATCCATGCAAAAGAAAACAAATAAAATTTAAATGACAAGCAAAAAGGTGGTACTTGCATGGCTCTAGCTAGATCCAGCAAAAGAAGGAGAGAGAGAGATGAGAGAATGACCTACTCCAAGAATTTCAAATAAAAACCAAATGACTTAGATATGGTGGTTCTGCATGGCCCATGCAATAATAAATGCCATGTCTCCATATTGTGAAAACAACATAAAATCACATGGCATTATTCCATGCATTCCCAAAAGGTGGAATAAGGCCAGGCAAAAAGGGACTAGTATTGGATCCACCCAACCCACATGAGCTAGGTAAACTCAAATAAATGCCAGCTCATATTACTTGGATGGTGGAATTATAAGGTGGTGAAAGAAAGGGTGGTGGAGTCAATAAAAGATATGCCCCCAACTCAACTTGGGGATTTAACAATATATCAAGAACCAAATACAATATCAAGAGGCAAATATAAATAATATTGCATATGAGACAAGAACCGAAACACAAGGGTTTTTGTATGATGCTCAAATGCAAGGTGGCATGATGACATGAACATGATATGATGATGATGCAACAATTATATGTAGGAAGTGGCCATTTTATTACTAAACCAAGTAGCATTACAGTTGTTAGACAAATGGGATGCTACATGCATCTATTGATAATTCTGAACAACCACATGAGGAATTTCTTGAGAAGGATGACGATGAACCTCTCACGAGGAGTAAGAGACAGAGGGTTGCAAAATCCTTTGGCAATGATTTCATCGTGTACCTTGTGGATGATACTCCCAGATCCATTACTGAGGCATATGCATCTCCTGATGCAGATGATTGGAAAGAAGCTGTCCAAAATGAGATGGAATCGATTCTTTCTAATGGAACTTGGGAATTATCAGAACGACCCTATGGTTGTAAACCTGTGGGATGTAAGTGGGTGTTCAAGAAGAAGCTAAGGCCTGATGGTACTATTGAGAAGTACAAGGCGCGTCTTGTAGCTAAGGGCTACACACAGAAAGAAGGCGAAGATTACTTCGACACCTATTCACCTGTTGCTAGACTGACCACCATTCGAGTACTACTATCCCTGGCTGCCTCTTATGGTCCTCTCGTTCATCAAATGGACGTGAAGACAGCTTTCCTTAATGGAGAGTTGGAAGAGGAGATCTATATGGATCAGCCGGATGGGTTTGTGGTAAAAGGTGAAGAGACAAAGGTGTGTAAGTTATTGAAATCTTTATATGGCCTGAAACAAGCACCTAAGCAATGGCATGAGAAGTTTGACAGAACTCTACTTTCTGCTGGCTTTGTCATTAATGAGGCTGATAGGTGTGTTTACTATCGCCATGGTGGGGGTGATAGCGTTATATTATGTTTGTATGTGGATGACATTCTGATCTTTGGTACAAACATGAAAGTGATAAATGAGGTCAAGTCTTTCCTATCAAAGAGTTTTGATATGAAAGATCTGGGAGAGGCTGATGTCATTCTGAACATCAAGCTTATTAAGAACGAGAATGGGATTACTTTAACGCAATCTCATTATGTTGAGAAGGTCTTGAGCCGGTTTGGCTTTAATGATGGCAAGACTTCTCCAACACCTTATGATCCCAGTTTAACATTACGAAAGAATAAGAAGGAACCAACAGATCAGCTAAAATATTCACAAGTTGTTGGTTCTCTCATGTACTTAGCAAGCGCTACAAGACCCGATATCTCTTTTGCTGTGAGCAAGTTGAGTAGGTTCATGTCTAACCCGGGTATTGATCATTGGCGTGCACTTGAAAGGGTCATGCGCTATCTATGTGGTACAATGAGCTATGGGATTCACTATTCAGGGAATCCTGCTGTGCTTGAAGGATATAGTGATTCGAATTGGATCTCTGACGTTGATGAACTCTACGCCACGAGCGGGTATGTGTTTACCCTTGGAGGTGGCGCAGTGTCATGGAGGTCTCGTAGACAAACCATATTGACGAGGTCAACTATGGAAGCAGAACTTACTGCTTTAGACACAGCCACTATTGAGTCAGAATGGCTGCGTGAGCTCTTGATGGACTTGCCTGTGGTTGAAAAACCTGTGCCGGCAATCCTTTTGAATTGTGACAACCAAACTGTTATTGTCAAAGTGAACAATTCTAAGGATAACGCGAAGTCATCAAGACACGTGAAAAGATGTTTGAAATCTGTCAGGAAATTGAGAAACTCCGGAGTAATAACTGTTACGTATATTCAAACACACAAAAACCTGGCAGATCCCTTTACAAAGGGACTATCACGAAATGTGATAGAAAGTGCATCGAGGGAGATGGGGTTGAGACCCATGGATGTCACACCTTAGTGGTAACCCAACCTATGTGATTGGAGATCCCGTGAATTAGGACCTGGGAAGAACAAGCTAGTGGTTTGACTGAGGAGAGTATTTTGAAAACCCTCTCTATGTGAAGATGCATGACTCTCATAATCTGTAAGGCAGGTTGGCAACATGCCTTAATGTGTTTCTGTTGGCTTTAATTAGCAAAGATACCGTCCTACAGGGCATTCTTGAAAGAACACACCTATATGAGCTCGACTGTAAACGTCGCGGTCTATAAGATCTGGGTGATCTCTAGTAAACTCATGAAGAGACCAGGGAGTATGACGCATATGCTCCAACCCGCGGGGTAGGCTACTGACAGCCAAGTACTAGTTATGATTTTGAGCGAAATCTATTGGCACCAAACTTGCAATTCAAGGTTCGTCCATTGTTCAAGTTGTTGATAGACGTAGTTCAAGTTTCTAGGCGGAAGTTCAACTTAACAGTCTCTGCTGAAACACTGGTATATAAACAAGTAGCAAGGATTGGCAAATCTTCAAATGGGCATTTGAGATCTGGTGGGGGATTGTTAGAAATAATGGGGCTAATCCATTTAGGCCCATGAGTATTTCAGATTTTCCCTAAATCTCAAAGCCCAAATTTGTGGCAGCCCATATGTGTTTGGGCCCATGTTTGTGGCAGCTCACATGGGAGTGGAGTGGGAGCTAAAGTTTAGTCCCACATGGAAAGTTGGAGGAGAGTTACACCACCTTATAAGGTGGAGTGTTGCACCACTTTGTAAGTGAGTGGGAATAAGAGAGATACACACGCGCGCTCCTCCTCCGACGACGCCGCCGCTCGCACGCTCGCCTCGTCACGACGCGCGCGCCGCGGGTTGCGGGTTGCGGGTTGCGGGAATCTCGCCGAGCCGAGCTTTATTTTGCTGCTCAGGAAAATTGACAGACGTGTCAAACGGTTAGCCTACTGTAACCGACCCGAACGTGCGTAACGTGGACTCGACCCACGTTCGCCTTCGTTAGGGTTTCCTGAGCCGCTCTATATAAAGTCCTGCGCGGCTACCGCCACAACACCACCGAAAACCAATCTAGGGTTTTGCCTTCCTCTCTACTTGCGCCGTCACCGTAGTCTACTCCATCCCGCTTGCCAGCGTGCACCGGCGGACGGGAGAGCAGGTCTCCGGAACCACTCGCCCTTGCGATCTTGTACGGGAGAGGGCGAATAAGGTTTTTGGGAAGCGCTCTGCGCGACTGCTCGAGTTCTTCATCACGGGTCGTCTTCCATCCAAGTCAGGCGGTGCTGCCTACCGCCGTCTTCATCGCCATCTGCTGCGATCACTCTTCCCCAAAGTTTCTACTACTACAACCAAACGGTACGCGCTACGTGATCCTGTTTGGTTGTTCATCATGTTCTGCGAGTACATGTTAAGCTGTTGTTTGTTTCCGATCATCCTATTGTTTAGTACATCTAGTATGTTCGAGTTACATGAGCTAGTAGCTGGTTTTGTCATGATTTATATTCTGGAATTAATCGTGGAAATTATGCCTAATAATCCAACAGGTCAAGCACGCCCTTGAGAATCTGCACCACTTGCCCCATGGCCGCCCTGTCCGCGTTCGAGAATGTTTGTGTGGTAGCATTATTTTGTCCGAAAGTGGTATATGAGTAGTGTTTAGTTTCTCCTAGGCACCCTTTCATCTTTTAAAATATTTATGCACGCCACTAGGAAAATTACCGCTATAGCCATTTTCTTACTAGTGGTTGCGTGAAATTCTTTGTATTTTGGCATACACAAAAATGACAAATCTGATAAAATTTGGAGATTTGAAAACATATTTGCACATATCTATAATCTTGTTATTATTACACAACTTGGAATAAGGAGTATTTGCGATTGATATTTTACACGTCCAATTTTTTTAAATATTTTCTAAACTCACAAATATGATTTTGATTTTTTAAATAGCAAGAGCAGTGGATCTCGGGAGCCAAAAATCGGCATTAGCCTGAATTATTCCCAGTGTAGAGTTAGATTTAGCATAACTTACACAAGGTTGCTCCGTGACACGAGCTTTTGGTACACAAGATATGATAGTGTGTGTGGTTCTGGGTGTGAACACTTTCACCTTTAAATGCACTTTTCTTAGAAACCCTGCTGATTTTAGTACTGCTCATAACAGTCTCGTGTGAAAACCTACAATGATACTCCGGTTAACGGCTATCAGAAAATGGATGTGTTTTTCGAGCTCAGGGGCCTCATGAAGATGTTCTCGAGTAACCTTGGCAGCGGAGGCAAGCTGTCGAGGTCAAGCACGCCCTCAAGAATCTGCACCACCTGCCCCATGGCCGGCCTGTCTGCTTCGTCGTCCTGGATGCACCAGAAGGCAACTTTGCAAGTTCGTTCTACCTCCTTCAGATCAGCCTCGCCACGCAGCCTCTCGTCCAGCAAGCTCCTCACGTCTCCCTCCACGAGCTTCCTCGACGCACGCATGGGGAAATATTCGATGTGGCCACCGCTGCCGCTATCAGTGGAAGTGTCCGTCCACGACCCTTCACTCGCGTTCCTCGTCCCCGAGACGAGCTCCAGCAGTACCATGCCGTAGCTATACACGTCCACCTTTGGCGTGATGGGCGTCCCGCTGATCCACTCCGGCGCGAGGTACCCTATTGTTCCCCTCATCGTGGTGAGGACGCGGCTGAAGTCCCTCCCGACGAACTTGGCCATGCCGAAGTCGGCGATCTTGGGGCGGAGCGACGCGTCCAAGAGGATGTTCTGCGGCTTCACGTCGCAGTGGATGATGCGGTCGCGGCAGGCCTCGTGCAGGTACGCCAGGCCTCTGGCGACTCCGACGGCGATCCGGTATCGAGCGCTCCAGTCCAGGAAAAGCGCGCTGTGGCTGCCGCGGGGGAAGAGGTGGATGTCGAGGGAGCGGTTCGGCACGTGCTCGTAGACAAGGAACCGGCCGTCGCCGTCGCAGCAGAAGCCGACCAGCTTCACAAGGTTGACGTGCCGGACAACTCCGATCGAGCTCACCTCCGCCCTGAACTGCTTCTCTCCCTGGAAGCTGCCGTCGAGCCTCTTCACGGCGATGTCGGTGGCGGCGGCGGTGCCGCGCTCGCCCAGCTGTCCCTTGAAGACGGAGCCGAAGCCGCCTTGTCCTATTTTCTCGGAGAAGTTCTTGGTCGCGGACCGCAGATCTCTGTATCTGAATGCCACGAGCCCACCGCCAGCGCCGCCTTGGACGCCGTACTTGGCTTTGGTCCTCCTCCGACTGTTCCACCTCGGACTATGGGTCCATATAGTAGCTAGATGTGCTTTCATGTATAGATCTTGTGAGCTCCATTCATGATCAAGATCTAATCTATTTGTAATCATGCATGTTGTGTTTGCGGGGATCCGATGGATATTGAGATTATTATGTTGGTTTGATTAATGGTTTTGTCTTTATGATTCTATCATGTCTGTGTTGTTTGTGATCTTGCATGCTCTCCGTTGTTAGTAGCTATCTTGGCCAAGTAGTTGCTAGTGACTCCAAGAGGGGGTATTTATGCTCGATAGTGGGTTCATGCCTCTAGTTTCCAAGGGAAGTGACAATAATCTCTTCGGTTGTAGATGTGTTGTTGCCACTAGGGAGAAAACAACGGTCTCTTATTCATGGAACATGTGGACTATTTACCTTACACACTTTGCTTAAAGCAGTTGTCTGTTGCTTGCAACTTAATACTGGAGGGGGTTCGGAAGATAACCTGAAGGTGGACTTCTAGTCATAGATGCATATAGACGGCGGTCTATGTATCTTGTTGTATTTCCCAATCGAATCTCATAGGATCTTTCTGACTAGTAATTGCATTGTTATGTCTTGCTCAGTTCCTGTTAATTGTCCTGCTATAATTTGTTTACTCTTCATGCCATGTTGTTTATCTAAGGAGAGCACCTCTAGTGAACTATGGATCCCGGTCCAATCTTTACCATTGATACATCTTCCACTGTTACTTGTTTACTTGCTACAAACCATTACCTTCCACACTATACGTTTAATCCTTTGTTACAGCAAACCGATGATATTGACAACCTCACTGATTCGCTGGGACAAAGTCTTGAGTTTGTGTTGTGCAAGTTTCCACGTTGCTTGCAACACCTTTGGGACATTTCCTTCCTCCTTCAGGTTCGATAACCTCGGTCTCTACTGAGGGAAACTTGTTGCTGTGCTCATCACACATTGCTGTTGGTTTTCAACGAAGTGTCCCACGTCAACACTGGGTGCACGCATCACTCACAACCGTGGCCTGAGAATTGTCGGCGTTGGACCACTAGGCGACCCAATTGACACGAGGGAGGTTACAACCGGTCGAAGTACAACGCAATAGGACCACCGACGAGCGTTTCTCGCGTGACGGCCACGACAACATCATGCTGCCGGAGTTCCAACGGCATTAAGCATTCAAACAAGCGCTCGATGAGGTTATGGAAGTGGCGCGTGCCAATCCTAGCGACATGGCCTTGATACATTCAACACGGCTTATGCAACCTGGTCTCCCCGACTGCTTCGTCCTCCTCCTCCCGTGCGAGAGCCGTGGCAACAAAAATCCCCCCCCCCCCAATCTCCACCTGCCATAGCATGAGTCCCCTCTCCCTCCATGTCGCTCCGGCGGCAGGAGGGAGGGGGCCTTGTTCCTCCATTTTGTAGTTAAGGTTAGGGTCTTTTTGTTGTGGTGTGTCGTTGGGGTGGTGGGAGCGACGCACATGAGAATAAATCTACCTCAACTCTTCTCCCACACTAACGGCGACATTCACGACGGCGTCTCTGAGTTCATGGCAACGTGTGCTTGTCAATCCTTTAGATCGACAGCTTGGTATTCTCACGAATCTTTAGATCTAGCGAGATATGTATCTCAACGTGTCATTGTCATTCATCGTTATCCATGGCGGCGCTAGGGGCCGGGGCGAGGTGGATGCTCTAGAGCAAGGATGCTGGTCTGAAGGTGGTGGATTTGTTGTTATTCCTCGACTTCGTCGATGGTATGCGGCATATCTTGGTTCAAGGTAGCACGGGGACGTCCCTTGGTCGATGTTCCACAACGACACGTGTCTTGCTGCTTGCAGCGGGCCTTTTCATCAACTCACAAAGCCTCGTTGGCGATGATGCTCCCTTTCCACGAGTAAGTACATACTCACAAAGCATCATCGCCAACGAGGCTTGCACTGCTCGGAAAATTAAAGGGAAAACCGAGAAGAATGAAGGCTTAAACAATTTGTATTGATTACAAAAAAGGGAAAAAAGAGAAGACGAAGGAAGGGGAACATTCAAACATCTAACCACTGATTCGACGAAGAAAAAGGCGACGAGAGAGATGTAGACGACAAAATTTGAAGGAGACGCCGGAGGAGAATCAACAGAAGAAGACGACGACGGCAAGGTGGAACAAACCGTCTCCATCGGCGACAAAGGGAAGAAGGGAAAAAGATAGAAAGATAACGGTTCTCCTAAAAACTCGGATTCGCAGACGACCCACTGTTACAATTGCGACAAGAAGATAACGAAGAACGAAAACAAAAACACAGCAAGGGGGACACAGATTTAACGTGGAAAAACCTCTCCAACAAAGAGAGGAAAAAACCACGGGCGCCAGCCAGCGAAACTTCACTATATCGAGGAGTGTTTACAAACGCCGGGGATTTCACAGATGCAACTGTTCCAACCGGCGGCTTACAAGGGGTTTATATATCGGTGGAAACCTAGGTCTTCGACGATCCGTACCGTACCGCGGGGGGCTGTCGCCCCCCGCACCCCCCACAGGCGTCCCCGTTGGGCACGGTGTGGGCCAACTTCAGACTCGTTACACTCGGCCCAAGCCTCCCGGCGACGGGCCTCGCTCCACTCGTCAGAAGTTGGCCTATACTTTGTAGAATTTGGATCAACATATAACAAACTCCACCTTGAGACAAATTCCTCCTTGTAGCATCAACAGCAACCATCTCCCTGAACAAACAAAGCAAATACTTTCGGCGCCAATAGCCACTTGGGCTAATTAGTTAAACCAACTAAGTTCGAGCAAAGCTCAAACTTAGCAACAGGAACAGGTTTAGTCATCATATCAGCAGGATTATCATGAGTGCTGATCTTGCATACCTTTAATTTACCTTGAGCAACAATGTCTCTAACAAAATGGTACTTGACATCAATGTGCTTAGTTCTCTCATGGAACATCTGATCTTTTGTAAGGTATATGGCACTTTGACTGTCACAAAACAAAGTAATGCAAGAATCATCTCCACAAAGCTCAGCAAACAAACCTTTCAACCAAACAGATTCTTTGCAAGCTTCAGCAATAGCCATGTATTCAGCTTCAGTAGTAGATTGTGCAACAACAGCCTGCAATGTAGCTTTCCAGCTAACAGCACAACCTCCAACATTAAACACATAACCTGTGAGGGATCTTCTCTTATCCAAATCGGCAGCAAAATCTGAATCCACATAGCCAACGAGTCCCTCACCGGTCCTGCCAAACTTCAAACAAGCATTGGAAGTGCCAAGAAGGTACCTGAAAACCCACTGAACAGCCTTCCAATGTTCTTTACCAGGATTAGCCATGTATCTACTTATCAAACTCATAGCATATGATAAATCAGGACGAGAACAAACCATGGCATACATCAAAGAACCAACAGCACTAGAATATGGCACCTTTGACATGTACTCAAACTCTTCATCAGTAGTAGGACATTGAGAAACTGACAATTTAAAGTGAGGAGCAATAGGAGTACTAACTGAGTTGGCACCATCCATATTAAAACGATGAAGAACTTTCTTAATGTAACTTTGCTGACTAAGAAATAACAAACCAGATTTTCTATCTCGGGTAATCTCCATACCTAAGATCTTCTTAGCAGCACCAAGATCCTTCATCTCAAACTCACTACTTAGGTGTGCCTTCAAAGTAGTGATTTCTTTCATGCCCTTGGCAGCAATTAACATATCATCAACATATAGCAGCAAGTATATAGGTGACCCATCAACAAACTTGATATAAACACAACTATCATATTTAGACCTCTCAAAACCATGTGAGATCATAAATGAATCAAACCTTTTATACCACTGTCTTGGAGATTGCTTTAAGCCATAAAGAGACTTCTTTAATTTGCACACAAAATCCTCTTTACCAGGCACTATGAACCCTTCTGGTTGGTCCATGTATATTTCCTCATCAAGCTCTCCATGCAGAAAAGCAGTCTTGACATCTAACTGCTCAAGCTCAAGATCACGCATAGCCACAATACTAAAGAAAGTACGAATGGAACTATGCTTCACAACTGGAGAGAACACATCATTGTAATCAATACCTGGAATCTGGCTGAACCCTTTTGCTACTAACCTTGCCTTGTACCTTGAAGGCTCTTTGGGAGATAGACCTTCCTTTTTCTTGAAGATCCACTTGCAGCGGACCGCCTTCTTTTGTTTAGGCAAGCGCACAACATCCCATGTGCCATTTTTCTCAAGCGATTGCATCTCTTCTTGCATAGCAGATACCCACTTCTCGCGGTCAACGGATGCAATGGCTTCATTATATGTAGCAGGTTCAGAATCGTTCTCCACCTGTTCAGCACAACTCAAAGCATAATGTACAAGATTACACTCTTCAATTAAACGACGAGGTGGAACTATGTTACGTCTCGGTCTATCAGCAGCAATAGATTCCTGTGGCTGCTGCAAAACAGTAGGTGAGTGCTGAACAACATCATCATCAATATTTTCCTCATGAGTATCATCAACAACAACATTATTATCAACAGTTTTCTGCAGGTGCTCCACCTGCACACGAACTCCCTCCTCTCCAATAGCAACAGGAGAGGGATCTGATGGCAAGCTGTCATGATACATAACGGATTCATTGAAAACAACGTTCCTACTCAACAAAATCCTTTTTGTTTCAGGGTTCCATAGTTTATATGCCTTAACTCCTGAACCATAACCAAGGAATATGCACTTGACAGCTCTAGGCTCTAACTTTCCATTATCAACATGAGCATAAGCAGTGCAACCAAAAACTCTCAACTGTGAATAATCAGCAGGTGAACCTGACCATACCTCAATAGGAGTTTTCTTCTCAAGTGGAATAGAAGGTGACCTGTTGATGAGGTAACACGCTGTGTTGGCTGCTTCAGCCCAGAAACGCCTATGCATACCTGCATTAGACAACATACAACGAGCCCTCGAGATGATGGTTCTGTTCATGCGTTCTGCCACGCCATTCTGCTGAGGAGTATATGGGATGGTGTGATGCCTGATCATGCCATCGTTACTGCAAAACTCCTCAAACTCATTAGAACAGAATTCCATACCATTGTCAGTACGTAGTACCTTTACCTTCTTCTCAGTCTGTTTTTCAACCATAACTTTCCACTTCTTAAAAGCATCAAAAACATCAGATTTATGCTTCAGAAAATAAGGCCACACCTTTCTTGAGTAATCATCAATAATAGTAAGCATATAATTAGCACCACCAATAGAAGTCTTACGGGACGGACCCCATACATCAGCATGCACATAATCTAATATGCCTTTGGTGGTATGAACGGAAGCATTGAATTTAACTCTTTTATGCTTACCAAAGATGCAGTGCTCACAGAACTCAAACTTACTCAAGTTGCAACCATCAATCAGCTCTCTCTTGACCAACTCTGCCATGCCTTGTTCGCTCATATGCCCAAGACGCATATGCCATAGATGTGTTTTACCACAATCATCAGAATCATTAGAAGTAACAGCAGCAGCAATACCAGGCAAAGTGCTACCTCTAAGAACATATAATTTAGCAGAATTCATATCACCTATCATGTGAATAAGAGAACCTTTTGATACCTTCAGAACTCGATGCCCACCGGCATACTTGTATCCATCAACGTCCATGGTACTCAGGGAGATCAAATTTCTGGCCATGCTTGGTATGTGCTTCACCTCACTCAACGTGCGTGTCACGCCATCATGTGTCCTAATCTTAACAGATCCAACACCAACGATATGGCATGGGTTGTCATTCCCCACACGCACAAAATCTCCAGTCTGCACAGACTCATATGAACTGAACCAATCTTTGTTACAGCAAATATGAAACGAACATGCAGTATCAAGTATCCATTCATCATCACGAGAAGCACAAGCAGCAAAAACAGCTAAGCATTCACCATCAGAACTATCAGAAACAACAGCAGCCTTACCATTGCCTTGATCCTTATCTTTCGGTTGGTAAGTACCGTTCCTTTTCTCCTTATTCTGCAGCTTCCAGCAATCATCAATAACATGATTAGATTTCTTACAATACCTGCAGAACTTGTCCTTTCCCTTGGACTTCGAACGACCTCTGCCGTCTTTGCTCTTATCTCGGTTGCCATGGTTGTTAAATCTCTGCTCGGTCCTGCCACGAACCTGCAGAGCTTCAGCCTTGGAGGACGCCCCATCTGCCTGCACCATAGATTTCATCTTTTCCCTCTGTTTGAGGGCATCTTGCACTTCATCAAGGGTTATCTTGTCACGGCTCAACAACATTGTATCACGAAAGTGTGTATAAGAACTAGGCAGCGAGCATAAGAGTAATAGGGCTAGATCCTCATCATCATATTTTACTTCCATAGATTGCAAATCAGAAATAATCTCTCTAAAAAGAGATAAGTGATTCATTACCGATCCACCTTCCTGCAATCTATGCGAGAACAACTTCATCTTCACATGCATCTTACTGGTTAGATCCTTTGACATGCAGATCGTTTCCAGTTTTTCCCATAGGGCAGCAGCAGATTTCATCTCCAGTACTTCCTGCAAAATATTATTGGACAGATGAAGTTGAATCAAAGACAAAGCCTTACGGTCCTTCCGCTTCTCTTCAGCGGACCAGGTCTTAGCATCCTTTTCACCGAATCCATCCAGCGCTTCATCCAGATCAGAAGTTTGGGCGAGAATCGCCCGCATCTTCACCTGCCACAAGGAGAATCTTGTGGTGTAGTCCAGCTGTGGTAGATCGAACTTCAATGACGACATGTCGCAAACCCTAGATTAGAACCTGGGGCTCTGATACCACTTGTTACAATTGCGACAAGAAGATAACGAAGAACGAAAACAAAAACACAGCAAGGGGGACACAGATTTAACGTGGAAAAACCTCTCCAACAAAGAGAGGAAAAAACCACGGGCGCCAGCCAGCGAAACTTCACTATATCGAGGAGTGTTTACAAACGCCGGGGATTTCACAGATGCAACTGTTCCAACCGGCGGCTTACAAGGGGTTTATATATCGGTGGAAACCTAGGTCTTCGACGATCCGTACCGTACCGCGGGGGGCTGTCGCCCCCCGCACCCCCCACAGGCGTCCCCGTTGGGCACGGTGTGGGCCAACTTCAGACTCGTTACACTCGGCCCAAGCCTCCCGGCGACGGGCCTCGCTCCACTCGTCAGAAGTTGGCCTATACTTTGTAGAATTTGGATCAACATATAACACCCACTAACCCACGAAACGCACGGGACGCACCAGAAGCCAACACGTGTCGCGTGCGAAAGGCAACCCGGGATAATGCACCATGTGTCGATGCGAGACACGTTCCGCGGGACCTTTGCAAAGTTCGTTTTTTTTTAAAGATTTCTGTCTTTTTTTACAGATCACATTGCCGCTAATTCCATTTTCACCTCAATCCAAGAAATACAAGCCCTTCGGGAAAGCCCTTTCATTGAACAAAAATGGGAGTCTACCGAGCCTTTCTTTTTCACCTCAACTTAAGACTAGAAAAGCCCTGTAAAAGGGCAATAATGCAATATATAGCTAGATCCTTTTAACGGGCCTGGAGAATTCGGGCCAAACTGTCCGGTCCTTTACTGGACCAGAAAATGTGGAAAAACATTAATGGATCAAAATTAACTCCAAAGAAGAGCCATACCATATGTACCCATATTCACGTGCTCAGCATCGTCGAGCCGCCAAACCCATCGTCGAGCCGTGATCGTGGTCGCCTTCCCCCTCGCGGTCAGGCAGCGGCGGCGGCGGCGAGCATCCGCGCCCCAGGAAGCCGACAACACCAGTGTGAGCGACTTTCTCCGGCCACCGAGCTTTGGGACACCTCCGTCTCTTTGTACCTTTTCCTAACCGCTTTTGGGACATTTTCCTTGTACTAGCGATGAATTACCATCTGCCCTAACCCCGATTCTAATCTGTCATCGATGATTTTGATGATGTACTTATATGTCTCCACGTGTTCAGTTGGCGAGATTCCCACACTTGCTCCTACTATTCCGTCTTCAGACAGCAGATTGAGGGGATAGGGATTACTATTTGTGAACTAGTATGACATAGGAACAATATGAAATTAACTTTAGCACAAATCCTAGCTTCTTAAGTTTTTAAAATTTCCATATTGCACGAATGCGAAATACTGTAGATTCTTCCATGGGTATGGTCTTTTCAAAAGATGGGCACATAGGCTTAGAACAAAATCAAATACTCCCTCGGTTTTAAAATATAAAAAGTTTTAGAATTTTCCTAAAACACTAAAAGGCGCCATCTAGATACGTGTGCTTTAGAAAAGTCTAAAAATATTATATTTTGAAATGAGGGGAGTCATTTGTGGCCGGTAGTTAGTAACATAATTAGTGCTTTGCTAATTGGTGCATGCTAACTTTTAGATCCCGAGTAAATTATTTATGTCGTTGATATGCTTTTGTGTGTATATGTTTCTTCGTATATTGTGTTTCCTCATCCTCCCACACCAGTCTGTTCAGTTAGAAAAGGCTAGCTTTTATACAAGATGATATCAGCTATTTAAAAAGCCATTACAAGATTTTAAAAAGTATCTACTTGTAGAAGGGCGTAAAAAATATATTTCGACCATTATTCTTGTTTCAACAAGATATTTGATTCTAAACCCCAGTTTGAGATGATATGGCGATTTTTTTCTCTATTCTATTCATTTATTTTAATTTGTAGTACATTTTGTACTATATATTTATACTAAATTCTACTATTGTGTTTCTTGCACTACGGTTTTCTACTGCATTCTTCTAGCTGTATCTTTCTTACCTCATTTTTACATTACTTTGTATTTTTTAAGGCATCTTACTTTCTGTTCTATCTTTAAACCGCATATTTTGTACTCCTTCATCTTTTGGCTGCATATTTCTATTATATTTTCCTACTGTATATTAAAACTACTACTTGAAAAAAGGAACATAAAAGATAACAAAATTACTAGTAAGCACTCTCGTGCTTCCTCCTAGAGGGTATTTTATGGTTTTCTAACTTGATCAGGAGTTAGTCCTAGCCTAGGTAGCTAGTCCCACGAATTATTCCCAATTTACGGTTAGAGATAGCATGAAAATCTGAAGCATGGGTGCTCCAATCTCTTAATCATTATAGTGTTAGATTTATAAGGTTGTAACTTACTCTCGTTTTTTCTAAAATATTGTTATTTTTTGTCTCGTGATTAATTCTGAAATTTATTGGTCTCCTTGGGCATCCAAAACTTAAATCATGATTATTGTAAAAAAGTAAAGCTGATATGGTCGATCTCAACCATTTCTGTTGTACCTTATAACTCGTAACACAAAGCTTTGCAAGTAATATTAGGGAGCTAAGTTTTTGATAAAAAGTTGTACTACAAAATGTTGATGTAGTGGTATGGGCTGCGTCATTTGCACCTAGCTTGTGGTTTTATATCTGATGTTATCCCCGAGCCTGAAGTTGCCTGCTCACACTATGATCTCTTTGGGGTAGAGCATCTCTAACGGTTACTGAAAACGCCGGGAACTGAATAATTCTGGCGGATTTTCGGTTTCGGGGCTGGGATTGTGAGCTAACAAAGCCCGTAAACGGCCTAGCCTGAAAACATTTTTCTTGGGCCCCCGAACTCCGGCCCATCCCCCCCTACTAATACGGCTCGCCGAAGCGAGTTTTGTTCACAACCCGAACCGCTCCGCCATGCAAACCCTAGCTGCCACCACACACGCTCTTCAGCTCCGGCGAGCAATTCCAATAGCGGCAACCGCGGATCTGCGACGATGGCCATGGTGGGGAGGAGCTGCGGCCTAGGCGGCGGCCATGTGGGCGGTGGCGGTGGGAGGCGCCCACCGTCGGTGGGCTCGCCGCATCCTTGCGGTGATGAAGCCTGCAAGAAGTCGGTGCGGACCATCGATGCCAAGCGCCGTGCAACGCGGCGGTGGACGAACCTCGGGCTCTGTCCCCCGCCGTCCCTCACCGCATTCGTCGGCTTCCCCAATGACGACGTCCCCGCTCCACCGAAGACCCCGGCGCACGGCGAGTCCTCGCACTCCCACCGTCACTGTCGCCTCTTTTGGGCGCACAATGACGATGAGGAGCGCGATGCGCTCTTCGACGCCATCCGCCTCTCGGAAGCTGCACTGCACGAGGACCTGTGCCACGAGTGCGAGGAGATGGAGGCCGCTATTGTGGCGGTGGAGGCGCCCGAGCGCGCCGACGGGGAGGGCGCCATTGCGGCGGCGAAAGCCGGCCGATCTGCGCTCCTCGACCTCATGGACGTGGACGTCGTCATCCTCGACCACTAGGCGGCGGCACGACGGCCACCGCTTCACCCGAGCTCGATTTTGGCCCATTGGCGATGCGCGCACGCGTAGAAGCCCCTAGGCGAGCTCGTCCACTAAGCTTTTTAACCTTTTTCTTTGTAAATATTCTGTATGTATATTGGATATGCCATATGAACTGATTTACTAAAATCGCGTCTATGATTTCCCAGGAGTTTTTGAAATTCGAATATACGGTTCACAAGATCAGTAACTGATCTTTGCCGCGCACTTCGCACTTTTTCAAGATGCTCTTAGTCTAGTCTGAAAAAAATTAGTGCTCTATTAACTCTTGGAAAATCAAGTCCTCCTTGCAGAGATGCATGTTTTTCTGCCAATTTTCTCTGCTCATTTACATGTACATGGTTTGAAAGAATTGAACTATAGCAGGATAGTATGGCGACCAAGGAGCTATCGATCAAGCTCCTGATCGACACCAAGACAGATAAACTCTGCTTCGCCGAGGCTGGCAGCGATTTCGTGGATTTCCTCTCCGGCCTCCTCTCCCTGCCGCTGGGCACCGTGGCCAACCTGCTGATGAAGGAGCGCATGCCCGGCAGCATCGGCAGCGTGCTCGGCAGCATGGAGAAGCTGGACGCGAACTACAAGAGCAAGGAGGGCCGCCTGAGCCCTCCCGTCGGCCCCGGCGTAATCTCCCGCCTACAGGAGCTGCTAGGCCCCAACCTCAGCAACGGCAACCTCTACACATGTAGAGGTCGTGAAAAGAAGAAATGTAAGTTTTTTCTATAGATATCCAATGTAAAGTCTGAAGAAGTTTATAGAAACATCAACAACATTATATAGATATCGTAAGAAATATGATATTAATTTTTGTTAGTTTTATCATGAATCTAATCAAATTTTACATCATATGATTTTGGGGAAAAAATGCAGGCCTTCCTTCCGACACCAGAGATAGTAAGTATACATTCGCATATAGTTACTCATGCAACTGCCCACGAGCCAGCTGTGGATACCTCTCGTTTACCAGTGGCATAGCCTGCCACATCTGCAAAGGTCCGATGAACCAGGCTATGACGATAGCACCCTACGGCACAGCCTACGTGGCGGCGGCTGTGCCGACGACATACATCCTAAAGGATGACCTCTCGGTGACTCGAGCGTCCAACGTGTTGTCGGACGGCATCACCCTGCTCGCGCAGTGCGGCGTCAAGGACATCAGCGCGCTGCAGGAGAAGAATGTCAAGATCGGCAAGGAAGAGGTAGGGTGGTGTTCTTTGGTTTCGTTC
Organism: Avena sativa; assembly: GCA_916181665.1. Lineage (NCBI taxonomy): Eukaryota > Viridiplantae > Streptophyta > Magnoliopsida > Poales > Poaceae > Avena > Avena sativa. The sequence goes on from OV702281.1 coordinate 40,828,197, forward strand.
GAGTTTTTTTGAATTTAAATTAGGTTGGTGCTGTGATAAATTTAACTGAGTGTTGGGATGTAGGCCCTGGCGATACTCGCTGCTTCCCTCAAGTCCAACACTGTCCTGACGGATGTATTCATGCCGAAGAAGAAGAATGCTCGCTGCAAGAGGGAGCCTCAAGAAGTCATTTAGACATGACCGCCAGTGCTAGCTTCTGGTTTTAGTTATTCAGATACGAGTCGACAACTTTTCTGATAGTGTTTTGAGATGAATGAGATAGATTTCCGTATGGATTGGTATTCTGGTTGAGTCGTTATAACTGATAAGTTAAATAGAAACATCTTGCTTCTGTTGTGATGAATCAAAGATTCTGAAGTTTTTTTTGGTGTCTAGTGGTTGAGTGTTTTTTCTCTAGAATTTCAGGTGTATTAGTCATATAAAAGAAGTGACAAGCAGCAGCTACAATGCTAAAATGGCAGGCCACGCTGTCAACAGAGGGTGACATCTCCTCAAAAGAAGACTAACCAACTACTCGCCACCTAACCACTCTAAAGGCATCGGCTCAAGGCAGCCAAAGTCCACACTACCGAATAGCTTAGCTAAGGGCCACTGCTCATAGTCTGATTTGATCTTACACTTGATGGTCTCTACGAAGGGGGCATCGGCGATAAAGACCATGTCATTCTGGTGCCGCCAAATGCACCAGAATACAAGAATGATGGCGGTCCATAAGTCTCGTCGGGTCTCGGGCGGGGCCGTCACCGAGGTCCACCAAGGCAGTAGCTCCGTGTCTAGGGTCAATGTCCACAGGGGTTTTGCCCAATGTTGCAGCATCCACGTCCAGACCTCCCTGGCCACCACGCAACCTAACAGCAAGTGTCGGATAGACTCTTGTTGTTGGTCGCACAAGGGGCAAGTCATAGGTCGGGGAAGGTCCCGGCGTTGTAGGTGATCCCCTGTCCAGTACCGGTCCCTCGAGCCAACCAAGCAAAGAACTTGCAGATGTAGGAGGAGGGGCGTGATTCCAAATCTGCTCAGAGCCAGGAACCCTTTTTGTCCCTGCGAAGAAGGCGGTTTACGCCGATTTTGCTGAGTAGGCCCCATATTGCGTCCACCTTCAAATAAGGACATCCTCCACGCACGAGGAGAGCATAATCGTGGCCAGGACGTGCCATAGAGTGAAGGAATTATGCTAAGAATGCTTCCCCGGGTTGGGACCGCAGTAGTCGAGCAACCATGCCCCTTGAGGCCGTCCTTCACTGTGCGAGCTTTGAGCCATCACGACGGTACCACCTTTCACTAAGTTGGGGGCAATCTCATCCACCTGGGCCCCGAACAACCAGCGATTAGACCAAAAGCACGGTCGCTCACCATCCCCCAGTTTGAAGCAGGCGGTCGCTTCGAAGATCGCCTTGGCCTGTTTTGGATTCTGTAGGTCAAATTCTGACCACGGCTTCGTATTATCTGTCCTTTGTAGCCAACGCCCACCGGCATCTCTGAGCGATGTTGAGAAGGTGAAGGTTTGGGATGTCTAGGCTGCCATACTATTTTTGGAGAGGCCACCTTATCCCAAGCCACGAGACAATAACCTCCCCAGGCCTCGCGCATCCCCTTCTAGAGAAACGCCATGCAGATTCTCCGAAAGGCATCAAGAATCTCTATAGCCACGTCTTGAGACATAAGCGTGTGCAAGGGTATAGTGCTTAGAGTAGTACGCATGAGGACCATTCGACTCACACGGTTCAGCAACCTAGCAGATCAGGGTTGCAGTTTGTTGGCCGCACCGTATTGCAACTTGGCTGCACTGGGTTTAAGTAGAACCAGTGACAACCCCAAGTATGTAGAGAGGCCACCTCCCCTCCCAGAATCTCATGCGCCGGCTCCACTTGCTGGGGAACAGCGTATCGGGTGGATAGAGAGTGTTTTGTTTGGATGAGGGGTCTAAATTTGAACTCGACTCCAACACCAAGACAAGTACTAGTACACAGCTAATCAAATTAATACTTCCTCCATCCTAAAATAAATGTCTCAGATTTATCAAAATTTAGATGAATCTAGACACTATTTAGTATACAGATATATCAAAATTTTAAAAAACTTAAGACATCTGTTTTGGAACAGAGGGAGTATTATAATTCGAAATTGGTACATTAATTTTTTATAAGGTAGAGTTGATGGAATTAAAAGTGGAATAAAAAGTAATGCTACCAGAGACATCAGAACGCAGTTTGGCCCGCAAAACCAGCATAGGCGAACCACCTAAGGACTCGCGTCACTCGCATCAGCTCGTTGGCCGCCTCGCCGAACGGCTGGAGGCCGGAGAAGCCATGCCGCTCTCCTGGGAACTTGGTGACCTCGACAACCTTCCCCATCTCCCTCAGCCTCTCAGCGTACCCCAACACGTGGTCCCGGAGCACGTCGCTCTCCCCACGAGCACTGGCGGGAGGTCTACGGGCACGAGGCTGGGGCTCTCGGGGAAACGGGTTGGCCACCGGATGGTCCCTGCTCGCCCCCACTGGCAGCGACAAGCGCCACAACATGTCCGATCCGTCGACAGTCAGGGTCACGTCCAAAGGCGGGTTGACCTCCGCCGCGGTGCGATCTGCGCCGCCGAAGAACGCAGATATGAGGACATACCCGGCGACGCGCAACGGGTGGACCGCGAGCTGCGTCTGCGTCGAGGTGGCATGGACAGTGACGTGGTGGGCGAGGTTAGCGCCAGCCGAGGAGCCGGAGATGAACGTCCGTGCGAAGTCGGCTGACTCCGCGAGCCACGGGTCGGCAGTGCCGGAAGAGCGCAGCTCGGCCTGGCAGCGCAGCCATGATAGGAAAGCTACCCCGTCCTCGATGGCCGCGGGGAGACGGTGCTCTGGGGCCAGGCGGTACTGGACGGACAGCACGCCGGGAGCTCGGCGGCGACGCGGAGGCAGTACGTGTGGGAGTGTGGCTGCGTGTAGGAACCGATGCAGTAGCCACCGCCGTGGAAGAACACGAGCACCGAGAGCTTGCTGCTGCCAGTCACCGACGGCGACGACTCCGACCTGTACACGCGGACGCTGAGGGCGTGCGCCGCGTGGTACAGGACGTGCTTCCACTTCACGCCGGGGACGTTCGGCAACGGGTCCTTTGGCCAGAGCACGGATTCGTTGCCGCGGACGACGGAGCCGTCGCTGAGCAGCTGGAGGACGCCCGGCACGTCCTCGATGTCAAGCTTCATGCACTAGCCAACGCAACCAAAAGTCCGAACTGATGGAAAGGGTTAGTGCAATTTACTTATACACTTCAACACCTCCTCTCACGTGTGAGAGGGAGAAGTCAACACGTGCAACCGGAAGAGAGCGACGACGTGCGAAACTCACGTATGCTCAAGAGACCGTCAACAGCAATTTTAGGATAAATTGTGAAAGACTCACGTATGCTCAAGAGGCCGTCAACAGCAATTTTAGGATAAATTGCGAAAGCCAGGACTCGAACTCGAGACCTTATGCTCTAAGCTCATGTCAAGCTTCATGCACTAACCAACGTGACCAAAAGTCCGAACTGATGAAAAGGGCTAGTGCAATCCACTTATACACTTCAACACTTGACGACGTGCGGTGGCGTGTCGCCTGCCATCCTGTGTGATGGATCGATCGGTGCTTCAGTGGTTGTGCTATCGACGCAAATCGTTGGGTTGCGACCTCTGAATCTGATTCGCGGATGCGTCAGATTGGATTTATGCTAGCAGCCAGCAGGTTATCCGTGGGTGAGAACGATCCTGGTTGGTTCATGCTATGCCACGCAATCAGGTGTCAGTCTCATGGTCGAAGTCAAGCATGGCGTTCTTGCTTTTTTTTTTTGACAATGGCGTTCTTGCTTTTCTTGGTTGTTGACAAAACTAAGAAAAGTGTGTGACCTTCAAGCATTTACACGTGTGCTCCTGGACCTGGAGCTCGGGCTAGGTCGAGACCAAAAACACAGCATCTTCCCCTCGCATTGGGATAAGCACGTCAGTAACAGTTATGGCCAGTCGCCACCCTAGCAAATCCACCCAAGGTGCTAGAGAATACGTCAGCTACCATAGCAAAACCATGTAAATGCAGCTAGGCCGACATTATGAGAGGCTTGTAACACTAGCGAGAGGTCACAGGGTGATCCACAGGACACTACTAGAGAGGCTTGCCCAAAGAGAGGTCACCAAGAGGAACAACTTAAGGCAGAGGGACGGAGTCCATCAATTTGGGCCCGGGGATCATCATCGGGACGCCTTCAACAAGGGGCTCACCCCGAGGTGACGCCATCACCGGCACTAGCCAAAGCCATGCGCAAATTTCACGAAGATCCATCCCAATCAAAATTTGGTCGTCGTCGCGAGGACAAAGAGCGGACCTAGAAGAAATCACTACCACACCACCTACCCAAGACGCACTATCATCTAGCCCCAACTAAATTCACACCTAGGTTGAACCCAAAAGCTACCTAGCCAGGCCCAGCCAGACCCGGATCCAAACGCCACAAACAACGCTAGATCGGCGATACCACGATGGCCGCACCGCTACCATCATGACTACACCTGCATGAGCGTGACCCCGAGGGTTGGAAGGAGAACATGCTGGCTACCCCGACAAGCATGCATCGTCCCCGGGAACCACTCCCAATGAGCCAGCGAGCATGTCGCCCACAATGACGCCCAAAACAGTGTGCACAGGCGGAATATGAATACATGGAAAAAACAGTGGGGACGATCGGGCCCGCCTGGCCCTGATCTGGCCGCCACCACCACCCCAGATCCCTGCAGCACTATGATGTTTACTCCTACTAGGGGACTATGACAAGGGGATCCCCTCTCTCCTTATTTGTTCGTAATATGTGCGGAAAGCTTATCTACTCGTTTGTTGTATGAATAAGAAGTTGGTGGCATTTATGGGTTAAGAGTGTGCGGAAATGCATTGTCAGTCTCTCATTTAATTTTTTCTCATGATTATCTTATTCTCATGAAAGCGGATGCAACTTCCTTGCATCAAGTATTAGATACCTATTGTGCAAAATCGGGCAACCAGGTGAGTCTAGTAAAGTCGAGCGTCTATTTTTTCTCAAATACTAATGTTTTTCTGAGAGAAGAAATTTATGAAACTCTCCATATTGATAATGAGGCTCGTTCTAATAAATATCTGGGTCTCCGAGCTATTGTGGGAGTGGATAAAAGTGATTGATTTATTCATTTTGTGGAGCGTATTATTTAGAGAATTAATAAATGGAAGGAAATACATCTATCCATAGGTAGTAAGGAAATCCTCTTGAAAGTGGTGGCTCAAGCAATTCCACTATATGCCATGTCGGTATCCAATTACCGATAGGGGTATGCAGATGACAGATGCAATTTCGCAATTCTGGTGGGGTGATGACGAGAATAGCAAAAAAATCATTGGCTATCTTGGTGGAAACTTTGTTACCCAAAGGAAGAAGGCGGCATGGGATTTAGAGACTATCACTGTTTTTAATTTAGCAATGTTAGCTAAACAAGCCTAGAGACTTATTTCTAATCCAAAGTATTTATGTGCTCAAGTTTGACGCGCTAAATATTATCTGCAAGGTGATATTTGAGAGAAGGGCCAAAGGCTGATTCCTCGTTCACTTGGTAGAGCATTGTGGCAGGCTTGACAACATTCAAGTGAGGTCATATCTGGAGGGTTGGAAGTGGAGATAAGATTAATATTTATTTTGATCCTTGGATTCTGTCGAGCGCCGAAAGAAAGGTTATATCTTAAAGGGGTAATTCAATCTATACTAAAGTTTCTCAATTGATCAACCCAGTAACTTCTACATAGTTTTTTTTGCACTATTGATGTGAACCAAATTCTTCAAATACCTATTAACACTCAAGGCTTTGAGGACTTTATTGCTTGGCATCATACAAAACATGGAAGATTCATAATGATGTCTGCATATCATATGTAGTGGAGGCAAAGATTCGGACCAACAGTAGGACAGATGGTGTTGCCTGGTGATGAGTCTAAAATTAAAGCATATTTACCTCTTGTTTTTGGATAAGTATAGTAGGATTTTTGGTATTTTACTGTGTTTGCGTGCACCTTTTGTCCTTGTTTCAACAGGATCCCGAATTACTAATTCTCTTATGAACATATCAATTGGGACTATCATATTATGCAGTAATATGATATTTTTAAGTGATAAAAGTTATTTAATTGATTTTTCCTCACATCTGGAAGATTGGCAAGCATGGAGGAGGCTCTATTGAGCTTAACGACCACTGGTATGGGCGGATCCCGCCCGTACCATCCGTCCGTACCATGCCACAGCATGTACGCCTCATCAAATACTTTCACCTCGTGAAGACGCATCTGAGATCCGACATTCACAAAAACTTCCAGCCACGAAAAACCACACCAGAGAGGGATCTGGAGAAGGAACTTGGAGAAGGGCAGATCCTTGCTTCTTCGCGGATCATTGGAGGACATTGCATCATCCCCTTCACCATCAACCGCTGCATCTCCATCACCATTACTAGCCCCATCTTTCATACATTAGATCTTGTTATATTCCATATTCAATTGTGGTTTGCACTAGATTCATCCCCATATTTTTATCCATCCATTTGATATGATGATGTTGTTAATTGCTTCCATGTGTGAGTAGTTTCCTTCGTTCTTGGGGATAAGAAGAAACCCTAGCACTATTATTAAATGAAATAAGATGAACTATTACTTGTGTCCATGATCTATTGATATATGATATTGTGTTTGATCTCTCTCTTTAGATGGTATATGTAGTCCGACACATGTCATTTTCCTTCAGGACTAAAGAGAGGGTGAAATCCTTAGGACATGTTTGGGAGTATGCCCAGTGTTATTCGTGATTACAAGCATTGGTTTATAACCTACACGGTCAAAGGAGGAATAAAGAGAGGTTCACTAAGATAATTATGATATCCACAGGGAGACCCTTAATTGCGGTGGTCTGTATGGATGACTGCTCTCAGAGATTGCGGTGGTTATTCAGAGATGACCTCATTCCTTGCTAAGAAAGTGACTGCCTACGAGCCTTGCGGTGAACATATTATTATGGAGCTCTCTCCACACATGTCATGACATAAGAAATAGGTTATCCTAATTATGATTAATTACAACATGCTAGTGGTGTATCCTACATCCCCGAGAACGCTTTAGACTTATTGAGTTCAACCACCATTCCAAATGCTTTCATTACTTGCTTTCTTTTACTTGTTTTATTTACTTTTCCGTATTCAATCAAAAACCTTTCAAACACCCTTTACTTGAAATCAAGGGAAGCTTACAAGTATCCTTTGGTAGATAGTGATGAGGGGCATAAATACCTTAACCAAATATCTCTCTGTGGGTTCGATACATTTATTTCGAAACTAGTTACAATTGATTTATGCACTTGCGATCATCAAGTTCTTTTCTATCGCGGTTGCTGGGGAGCTAAGTGCTTTTGGTATTTGTTCTTAGTTGCTTATTCTACTAATTATTGTACTAAAGTTATTTACTAATTTCAGATAAACACTATGACTGCACTTGGACCGATGAATCAGCTCGATGCAACTAGATACCTCAGGAAGTTCAATAGTGGACTTGTCGAAGAATTACTGAGTGGGAGCGAACAAGAATACGGGGTTAATCCTTGCTTTATCGCTATTATTAAAGAGAAAACTTTTGCAGGAGATGATCCAGATGAGGATCCTTACACTCATTTAATGCATTTTACCGAGTTATGTTGGACACTTAAATTGAGAGGGTATTCTGATAATGAATTAAAACTTAAATTGTTTAGTCAATCTCTAACCAACACTGCTTTAGCTTGGTATAGAATTTTCCCTATAGAAAAAAATAATACTTGGGAAAAGCTCAAAGGAGAATTCATATTTCAATTATTTCCCAAAGTAGAGATCACTGAGGTAAGAAGGGCAATCACGAACTTCAAAAATCGCCCATGTGAAGGTTTGGTAAGGGACTTCAAAAGGTATAAGTCCATCCTTAATAAATGTCCCTACCATGATTTACCTGAATGGTATGTTTTACATATTTTTTATGGGGGACTTAATCAAGAAATTAAACATGAGCTAGACACAAATTCCGGAGGCTCTTTTATGGAGCTAACTATAACTAAAGCTTCAGAACTCCTAGAACATATTCATCGCAATATAGAAACTTGGGGATTTGATTTAGGTGGCAAAGGAGGTATAGAAATCGAATATGATTGTCTCAATGCTTATAAGGAGTCCGATAAGGTAAGGTAAACTTCTAATGAACTTCAATTTGATGATGATATTATTTTGCAAATCATTCAGTCTTTTACAGAACACATTGAATCTCCCAAGAAAGATTGACTTCAATACACTCCACCACCTGAGCAAGTTTAAGATGTTGAGACGATAACTGCAGCTTATGTAGAGCCATTGAGGGAGATACCCCCTTATGTTGAACGCTTTCCTTTTCCAAGGACAGCGAGAAAACATATGATTTCTCAACAACTCGAAGAACAACATGAAGAAGAAAGAATGTTCCTCAAAATGTTAGAAGAAGAGGCACAAGTTAGAAAAACTAACCAAGTATGCAGGAGACCGGGTAACCAACGAAAGAAGATATCCTAACCATGTTTGCACATTTCAACGTGATAGAGCTAGCTACCAAAGATTCGCAGTTCGTTGAAGGAAAGATAAAAGCTAAGGATGTTGGTAAACCTATCCTCCCTTGTAATTTTGGTGGGTCTTCTTACTATGGACTCTGTGATATTGGAACAATTGTTAATGTAATCCCTTAAAAAAATTATCTGAAGATCGAAAACCAACTAATCCCAGGTGAATTAGAGGATACTGTTACAATAATGCTAGCAGATAAAACACTTAGAGTTCCTATAGAAATAATTAGAGATGTCCCAATTTGTATTGGATCTTACAAGTACCCCATTGCTTTTGTACTTGTTGATATGCCTACTGATGTTTATTGTCCAATTATTTTTAAAAGAACTTTCTTGAACACCACAGGGGAAAATATTGACTGCAAGAGAGAAACTGTATCTCTCAAGTTTGGTGAAGAAAAAATGGATTTCCATTTTTCTAAATTCCATCATAAGCCGGCTTTTGAGGAGTTGGAAAAATATGAGTATGGTCAAAAAGAGGAAGGTAACATCATTAATCTCGCCTCTATAGTCATTGAAACTCCCGACGATAATTTAGCAAGGATCTTAGTTGCTAATAATAATATTCCTCGAGATATAGATAAGATGGAAATTGATGATTATCTTGACTCAACCCATGATCCTCAAATGAAACAAATTTATGAAGAACCTATAAGAAAAGGGGATGAGGCACTTCTGCCTCCTACACTCAAAACCTTACCTAGGGAATTAAAATATAGGTTTATTGATGAAACTAATAATTTTCCTCTGATTGTAAGTTCTAACCTTTCAGAAAAAGAGGGTGAAAACTTGATGATGATGCTCTGGATGCATAAGAATGCTCTTGGGTATTCGATGAGCGACTTGAAAGGGATTAGTCCTCGATAGCCACTCATAGAATATTTATGGAAGAAGGAGCTCAGCCGGTTGCAGATTTTCTGGGGCCTGAACCTGGGTAAACCTCGTGTCCTCGTGTTGCTTGTCTGTTAACCATTCCATGATCTCCAGCATCCCCATCTTCTCCAAAACCCAAGTCCATAACAATGGGCATTGACGAGATCGAACCTCGTCAATTGGCGCCGTCTGTGGGAACTGGGGACGCTGATTGTGTGATCATGACGGTCCCATCCGGAGCGATCTACAACTCGTCGGCGACAGAGAAACACCTCCTCTTCGGCACCTTCGACTTCACCGCTCGCTCGCCGGCCACCCTGAGGGATTTCGAGTCCGTCAGTGATGGGCTGGAGATGCTGTTCGGGAGCTTCTGCTTCCAGGTGGGGCAGACCGGCACTCTCCGCCTCCCAGAGCGGGTGCCACCACCGTCCATCAGACCCTCTTCGTGGGTCCCACCCATCGGTGTGTTACGCACGTCGACGCTGACAGACGAGTCATATGATAGCAACAGCTGCAACTCAGATCTGTGCGGCCCTCCCTCAGACGAAGGAACCTACGGTTCCGGATCCGAAAGCTGCGGCAGCAACGAGCCAACTGCGGACGTTACCTATGCGCCGTGGTCATCTAGAGCGAAGCAGATCCACCGCCAGGTTCGAGTGCACCTAACCCACCTCTCAACCCGCAAGGTGGGAACGGAGGAAACAAGGGAGCTCCATCGCTCAGTCCCAACGAAGGCGACGCCAACGCCTACCATAAGATCAACCTCAACGAGGAAGTATGGCGCCAAGAACGCGAAACCGTGGCAGGCAATGTCATCCTACCTGTGAATTCTTCACGGGATCTACTGATGTCCTACCACCTCCTCCTGATCAGCGAGCATAACCGGCAGGTAAAGCTGTAGGAGGAGCTTGACAAACGTAAGCAGGCGGCTTCAGAGTCTAGCGCGCGGCGAGCTTCACTCTCCACCACTGGCGGCTCCAGCTCGCACGGCAACAACGCCAACAAGCATGTCCCCGCACGGAGCACATGGACCCCACTGCATGTCACGAAGTCACCAGGCCCCTCAACACGTCCTTCATGACGATGGACGTAAATGACAATGCCATGCCGAAGACACCGCATGATGCGATCATGGTGGCCACTACATACCTCGCATCCCACCCACCTCCGGTGGGTGACCCGAGAGCGCCATGCACAAATACACGCTAGCCGGTCTTGGACTCGTCGGGGCTACGCTCCACGACGAGGCTCCTGCGGATCCGAGGAAAAAAACTGCGGTGAAGTTCACCCGCAGCCCTACACCCTCATCCGACGAGGACGGGCACGATCTGCCTCGACGTCGCAAAAGCCCACGGCACCGCAGCAGCGACTACGACGCTCAAAACGATCTCACCCAATGCAAGATCGACAAGGCACACGCTAAACGCGTGTGCTCAACCGAATCTGACGAGGACAACGACGGAGAGCTGTGCGGAGCCAGATGCTTCAGCAGATCCATTCGGCAGACGCGGATGCCAAAAAATTTCAAGCTCCCTTCGGACACTCCAAAGTTCGACGGCACGCAGGACCCAAAGGCCTGGCTCAGCGACCACCTCTCATCCGTCAAGATGCACTGCGGTATCAGGAACACCGCGCTACAATGCCTTCAATTGTAGCTGACAGGCGCAGCTCGGATCTGGCTCAGCATCCTGTCCTCCGACTCCATCCGGAGCTAGGAGGAGCTGGCATACATCTTCATCCGCAACTTCATAGGAACAAGCAAGAGGCCAGCCTCGATCGAGGAGCTGCTTTCCTGCACCCAACGTACCGGCGAATCCATTTGCTCATACATCCTACGCTGGTCCCACATCAAGAACTCTGCCGCGCACATCTCTGAGGAAAGGACAGTCGATGCCTTCAAGGATGGTGTCAAGCGCCCAGACTTCAAGGAAGAACTTGGGCGCGTCAAGCCCAAGACGCTCGACCACCTCATGGACATCGCCAACCGATGGGCGGATGGCGAGGACTCCCTCCACCGAATGCATTCGGATGACAAGGACGACTATGGCCATAGGAGAGAACACTGCAGCAAGTGAAGATCGCGCGTCTACGATGACCGCGACGGAGTCGACATGGTTGCGGATGGATACGCCGACCGACAAAACGACAGCAACCGCAGCAGCGGATACCGTGGAGGAAACTTCCGCGACGGAGGGCGACCCACACAAACATGGCAACGTCACAACCATGACGACGAGCCCTCGGCATACGACAAATTGTCTGGTCCTTGCACCATCCACTTCTACATCGACAAGCAGGATGGCAAGAATAAGGACAACCACGTGCTAAAAGACTGCCGCGAGATCCAAAAGCTCAGCGAGGGTCTCACCCAAATTCGACGCCAGATCGTGAACCCTGGATTTGGGCCCCCTCCTACACCAGGTGACATCGCCCATGGAGCTCCTCCACCTCCACCCGTTGGACCGTTGAATCCAGTGATCGCACCAGCACCAAACAACTCCACGGGAGGGTACCCTCCATCGAATGAGTCCCTGATGATCCAGAAGGGGCGCCCAACCAACATGGTGCAAAAGAAGATCACCCGCCAAGTCAGCTTGGCAGTAACCTCCCCGCCAGCAATCCTGAGTACCTTAGTGGCTCGGAGTCCTGCATCACGTTCGACCGTTCGGATCACCCACACCAGATCCCTCACCGAGGACATGCTGCCCTGGTGCTCAAGGCACAGATCAGAGGATTCGAGATGAGCCGCGTCTTCATGGATGGCGGCAGTGGCATCAACCTGATGTTCGCCAGCACACTCACAGCAATGCAGATCCCACTGTGCAGCCTGGAGCAATCAGACATGACGTTCCACGGCATAGTCCCAGGGAAGGGCATATATCCCCTGGGGAATATATGGCTTGACGTCATCTTCGGCCAAACCGAAAACTTTAGGCGCGAGCGACTAGAGTTCGAAGTGGTGGACTGTCCATCACAATACCACACCATCCTCGGGCGCGTGGCATTCGCAAGATTCCTGGTAGTACCGCACTACGCGTACCTGCTACTGAAGATGCCAGGACCCAGAGGCGTTATCACCATCCAGGGAAGCTTCACCCGATCTGACCACTGCGATAGAGACTTCAATAGAATCTCCAAGTCGTTTGGCATGTAGGAGGAGCTCACGAGGCTCAGAGAGGTGACAGACAATGGGGCACCCCCAGTCGCCAGGAAAAACGCACCTGATATGTCATTCGACTCCACGGTCAACACGAAGAAGGTGCAGGTTCACCCGACGGACGCCTCCAAAATAACGTTGATCGCCAACGACCTTAGTCCCACATAGGAAAGCGCGCTCGTCGAATTCCTCCGTGAGCGTTGGGAAATCTTCGCCTGGTGTCCTGCGGACATGCCAGGAGTTTCTAGGGAATTTTCCGAGCATGCACTCAATGTGTTCCCCGATGCAAAACCAGTTAAGCAGTTGCGGTGACCCAGCATACCACTTCATGATGTAGTATACTATAGTCGTTGACATAACACCAATGTAACACCGTCCACTAGTAATATATCCCTCAGAATGGCACAACAGAAACACAGTGGTTCCAATACATGGCTAAAGGTTACAACTCACTCTTTACACAAGATCCAGAGAACACTCTAGGTTAAAGAGAGAGAAAAAACTTCTTACGGAGAAGAATCAAAGATAAACAACTCAAGACTATTATACTATTAAGACTAGTATTTTAACTAAGGAATTGACATTGCTGCTATTGCAATACACTACAAAATTAGGTTCTTTGGCTAGATATTATATTCCTATATAATCAGTAACTTCGTCTTCACTTGAGTTGATGTATATGTTAACTTCCTTGACTTCATTGAAGAGCCTTAGCATTTGATGATGATTCCTGGAGCATAACTTGGTATAGACCTCGTGTTAATAGCTTCAGAATCTAGCAAGAGTTAAGAAGATACGTTGAGTACGAGCGTACTCAGCAAGTTCACTAGAAAAGGAGTGTTTGATGCACTATAACTACAGCCACAGACCATAGGTCGTAGGCAATGCAGGTTTTCATAAACATTTCTTAAATGTTTGCTTTTATTCTGAAAAGCTATGTCCGTCAGCCATCATGGGTTTACCAGAACTTTCATGGAGTTACTTTCCCGCCGCGTTCGCCGCTCCTTCCCGGAACAAGGAGTAACAAGTTACAGTTCTTACACTCTACAGAGGTGCGTTACTTTACCCATGAGAGATCAACTCTTTGTTGCACAACCGGACAGCTTATTCTCGTCCACAATTCCATGATGTGGGGCCCAATAGTTGGTCCAAGTCAATCACTGCCCCCTTCGCGACCTCGCATGCCTCCTTGGTGTACACCATGCCCACATATCGAATTACGGCAATGGTTTGTACAAACCGTTAGATGCCAGAACTATCGTGGGACGATGAGGGTTCCCACCCATATGCTGCATATCCTCTATGAATTACCAATTAATTTGCACGCTACGAGGATAATAGCCACGACCTACACATCCAGATTCATGCGAGAGGAAGAAGATACAGCTGACTTCTCCGTCCCATTCCAAATCGCATGGTCAACGCGTAATATATGGCGCAAGAATCACTGGCGACATTGGTTGTTAAGTCCTAGGTGATATAGTTCTGAACAGTGGTATTCCAACTGTCAGATTTAATAGATTAGCTGATCACCCTGGATCAGTAACCAATAGTTCACATTATTATCAAAAATAGTGTTTTCTGACCTTTTTCAAATGCAGGTTATGACAACACTGGATTTTTAAAATACTTTACAGAAAATAAACAAAGGACATGAGCAAGTGTGAACTTGCCTTTTGTGATTGGAAGATTATGCACTCACGGTCTTTGAGTCAGTATAAGATCCAAAATCTGAAATCATCATCATTGGTCCGGTAAGGACTAATGTTTAAAGAAGCAATATGCTCTTATGCATAAGTAATGTGATGCACGTTATAAACGCGAATCCCGGGGATAGCGTTGTTCTAGGGTTTGGATGCTAGAAATGATGTCTTTGAAATGTGTTGTACTTTTAGATGAGTTTAATACTTGTGCTTCTTATTAGGGCTTGTGAGTGTGTGTGAGACAATCATAAAACTACAATATTACAAAACAATGGAATACACACAAAAAATGAAATGCTATTCAAGATTGCTTCTATAAGAGTTCTTGTTTGAAGTGGCAAAACAAATAACATTTGAAGAAATGATTTGTTTTCTAAGGTCTAAACAATCTTTGTGGTTAGTTGAGTCTGATCGGGTTTATTTGTGCTTACTTGAATAGTTTGGTCTTGAGATGCTTTATGACTTAACTATATCAGACCAAAGTTAACTATAAAACATATAACAATGTTTATAGTATTATATTTAGATTCTTGTAGACTAAAGTTAACTTTAAAACATAGATAGTTTGAAAGTATAATGCTTATAACATTTGTACCGTGTATACTTGGTAATATTGCCTTAAGGTTACTTAAGAATGGTTATTCTCCTATTTCAGTAGTGGTCTTTTAGCTTTATAATGGAACAAGATCATTTATTTCCTTATAAAGGTGTGATTATGGTTTGTGGATAGTAGATAGTATTAGTGACTACTTATGAATTATCTTTGGATTTAGTCCATTATAATGTTGTATTTTATTAAATATCATTCTTGAAGATTTTATAGTTGTCAAAGATCTTTTTAGAAAATAAACTACACATATGGTTGAAAGATAATTCAATAAAATTGTATTTATAATGTTCTGAACCATTATAACTTTCTATTATTAATATTTAGGACTAGTATTACTTATTAGACTTTAATTGGTGGATTTTAGAGTTTTAACAATTTTTTATTTACCCTTATATGAATTAACAATTAAGGAAAAAGATTTAAATTCAAGTGATTGAAGTATTTAGAATTTTTATTTACTTCAAAAGTGGAATATTATATTTTTAACATGTAAGTATTATTTATGTGAACATTTTGGTATATTACATTTATTTTTGGGATTTATTAATAATAAGATATGATTTTGACAACATTTATTACTTTATAAATAATAAATATTTAATTAAGAAATAATAATGTATGATTAAAGTTTTAAAGTATTGTTCTTATTTTTCCAAGATTTTTGGTATTTTATTCATATTTTTATTATTTACCATTATTAGATTATGAATTATCAAAGTTTTATTACTTTTAAAATCCTTATTAAACCATAATTATTTATATAATAATCATCCTAATATATTATACACATTTTTCTGAATTATAAATTTTCATATATTATACACATTTTCATATATTATACAAATTTTTTATTTCTACAAATTTTCATATATTATACACATTTTTCTGAATTATAAATCAAAAGTTATTTATTAAACAAGATTTAATCATTTATTTGATTTCTGGAATATTAATAATTGAGCTTATAACATTTTATTTATTTCTTAAACAGGAAATACTTTTTACACCGCACCCACACCTAGCCTTAGTCACTGACCAGTGGGCAAGTGGCCACCTCATCTCTTAGATTTAATAAATGTGTTTGTTACCGACCCTAGTTCTACCCCCGACACAATGACATATGGGCCCTTGGCCACGTCACACGCCACGCTAGCAAGGACTAGTCAAACTAGCTGACGTGGTTCGAACCTGACGTAGGCATGACATCACATGAGTTGATCCTCACTGGTTGAGGATCGATCGATCGATCTAGTGCGCGCGGGGGGTTGTGGCTAGGTGCGTTGGAAAGAGGGTATCTTGAGGAACCCATTGGTGGTGGCGCCGCCCTATTTTGGTCACCGGAGGACAACCGACGATGAGCTCACGTGGCGGCCAACAATGGTGCTCAATGAAACGAGGTCTACGGTGAGAATCAGCAAGCAAAATTAGGGTCCAGAGATGCGTAAGCTTACCCTGATGACGATAGAGAGGTCGAGGAGACTTGGGAAGGCGTGGCGACAACGAATCGACGATAATGGCCACGACGTCTGATGAAAGGAATGCTCGAATTCACATGATTCCCGGTGTGCGGGCTTCCGTGCTTGGTCCTAGGTGAGTAAGACCATGACGGCACGTCAAACAGTGGCTACCACGAGGCGAGGGGTGGTCGGACCTGACCAGAACGACAGACTCCGATGAACTAGGGTTTCAGGTGAGGAAGGAAGGTGGGTCTGGAGAGCGGGATTGAAGATGAGATTGGTATGAGAGGATAGAGGAGGACGCGGCGATCTTATCTACTCCTCCCAGGGGCGGCGGCACGCATCGTAGCGCGGCGGTCGATCGACGGCGGAGCTCCGGCCTGCGAGCTACTTCCAACTGGAGGAAGACGACGATGCTCGTTTTTGCAGAAAACCCCCTGGTGAAATTTCAAACTCAACCTGCGGTCCTACATCTGGTCCCACTTGTCAGTCACTGTGCGGATGAGCTGGGTCGCTGTTGGGCCTATGTGGGATGCACATGGGCAACCGGTAAGCATATAGGAGTTGGGCCACAGCCAGGATTTGTTTTTTTATTTTTTTTCCTTTTTTCTATTTTATGTTTTACTTTCAGATTTGAATTTTACTTATTTGATTTGAATTCTCTTTATAGAATTGCTTTGCTGGATGATTGTAGCATTAATAAAGTATATTAAGGTTCTTTTATGAGTTTGTCATATAGTGATATTATTTCTTTATTTATTTTCTATCAGGACCCATTTTATATTATTTAGAAACCCTTATTATTAATTTTATTTCTATACAAAACCATGGATTTATTATATGATATTTTCTTATTTGTTTATAAAACTTAACTCTAGTTGGTTCATAGTTTGAATAGAAATTTTTTATATATGTATAATGATCCTATATCATTATTTGATGCACGAAATACAAAAGAAATTAATATGGTTAATACTACTTTCATTAATTTAGAAAATGGTATTGTATATATTTATTATGGTAAACACAGAAATTTAGGGTTCTTAATTTACTTATATTTCTTTGTTGATGTGAGAAAATATTTAATAACTAAGCATATTGTCTTCTGTTTGTGATATTTGATGAAATCACCTTTTAAAATAGAAAGTTATATCTAGAATGTTTTATAGAAAGGAATTGATAAAGATACTCTTAAGCACATATAATTCTGATGGTTGGAATTGACAGAGATGTGCTTATGTGATTTGCTATAGGAGAATATTCCTATAAAGTGATATAGACATAAGATGATGGATCAATAACCTGAAATGGATATTATGTTTGGTTTAAAATTTAGAGTTGGGTATTTACCAAGAATATCTATTTGCCATAATTCACAATCCTAGATTTCTAATTAAGGAATTCCTTTCCTAGATATACTACTTCTTCCTATCCATCATCATGGTTAACATGATGAGCTTTACTTCATAAAAATATTCTTATTCATCTTTTATTCTTCTTAACTCATTGATAAATCCAATGAGTTAAACACTAAATCATGTCATAGTTTTCTCATATCCTAGCTTGGTTATACCCATTACTCTTACTGTTGACAATCTTTAATCCAATAAGTAGTTCTTTCCAACTCCACTCATAATCTTCCTTAATCATCCATCACTAATATTTCTCTATTAGATATATACATCCAACTACCTTTCTTTAAAGCTTACTATCCTTTAAGATGGATAACACTACTTCCATAACTCTATGCTACATTAGCTTTAATTGAATCATACTGTCTTACATTTACTCTAATAACTCATATTCTAACCTCACATTTTATTAATGTGACCTGTAATAATTACTCTAGGATTACTTATCTATACTAGGTTTTCAATTATGTTCTACCCATCAATGTCACTTAAACAAGATATAAGTATACAATCCTGGTGAGCAAGACATGATCATTATAATCCTTTAATCATTTATAGCTTAGATTTTTAGTTGGCTAAGCAAGGCTTTAGCAATACAACCTTACAATTGTCTTGGAATTATCTTCATAGTATCTGTAGTATCCCATTTGTCTAACAACTGTAATGCTACTTGGTCTAGTAATATAATGACTACTTCCTACATATAATTGTTGCATCATCATGTTATCATGCTCATGTCATCATGCCACCTTGCATTTGAGCATCATATCTAGCTTGCATTTGTTTTGTCTTGGTTGTGTAGTTGCTATCACAAATATCTCCACCTCTTTTACCTATCTATATTTTGTTTCCTACAATGTGGAATTCATTGCTAGGGTTCCATAGTTAATAAAATGAATTTATTCTTTTCTAACACCCTCAAGCCACTAATCTTGTAAAATGCCAAAATGGAACGTACATCTATTATGTATGTAGGCATCACTCATCTCCACTTCTATTTTTCCCTCCTTTCTATCTTTGGCATTCCCAAAATTCTCTGTTCAAAACTATCTGCAAGGTTCAAAAGGATTTGAAATAAAATGCTTGTTGGATTTGAAACAAACAAAACCAATAAATAAAAAGGAGAAGAAAAATAGTGAGAGAGGAGCAGCAGCAGCCCACCTTGGGCCCAGCCGCAGCAGCCCAGGAACCTTCCCTCCTCCCTCTCGCTGGCCCAGTACCCCTCCACCCGACGCCGTCTCCTGTTCCTCTTCTTTCCGTCGCCACCTCTCTCTGCCTCGCTAACGGGAGGAGCAGGTTGCCGTCGGCCAACGTCAGCCGCGTCACCTCCTGCCCCTCTTCTTATCCCCCCCGAGCGATCTCCGAACCCTAGCTTCCTTTCTCCCTCGCGCCGCCAGCTTCCTCTCTGCTCTGCTTTTTCTTCAAGCCCGGGGACAATCCTCCACGGTAGCCATCGCCTGCCATCGGGCCAGTCTGCGAAGCGCCGAGCCAAGGTCACAGGCAGCTAGGCCTCTTCGCTAGGGTCCTCTACCGGCTACCAGATCACCCCCGAGCTCAGGACCGTCGGCCAGGTCTACTTCCTCGTCCATGTCCGCCGGCGTTCTTTGGTGATTCCGACGCCCCTGTTCATCATCGGCCTTGTTTCGCTGCTCCAACACCCTCGTGGTAAGCCCCCCTCTCCATTCCCCTCCTTCCTATGCCCTCCCTGCCGCCCGAGAGCTCGCCACCGCACGCAGTTAGCAACAGCATCAGCACTGGCAGCCTGTTATCTCCCTCTGTTCCCAGAGTGCTCGCGACCTCTATAGATCGACTCCGGCGCCAAATCTCATACTCACGCGTAGAGTGTTCATCCAGCTACCTGTAGGCGGAAACGGCGCTCCAATCCAAGCATTGTAGCTCTCCTTTTCTTCTGCCAAAGTTCGAGCAAAATTCTATTCGCGTGTGTTCAGTTTCGGTCGTTTTGATCATATGCATCCCCTCTGTTTCTCGGCGAGTACCGGTCTCTGTAGCCCTCCTCTGTAAAGATGTCCTAAACGAAACTTGTAGATCTAGGCTTTCTCTCCAACTTTTCTTTTTGCATCATCGTAAGTTTCGTAGCGGTTAAGTCGCCATCGTCGTTGCAAGATCGCATCAGCTAGCAGTTTCCGCGCCCCTTATTCAGTTCGTCAGAGTCTGAATCGATCAGCTCCTGGCAGTTTTGCACATAGGCCCTCTACTTTTTGGCAGCCCAACCCGCCGTCCTCCCCTTCGCCACTTGTCACCACCTCGTTCGCTAGCGCTTCCGTGGCCCCTCTTTCCTCTGCCCCACATGTCATTGATGGTGGGTAGAATGTCCCTGAGTGAGAAAAATCGCCAAAGTTTTTCTGAAATCAAATAAAATTTCAGGAAATGTTTAAATCTAACTAAATTCATATATTATGAAATAATTCGAATTTGTAAAAACTTTCAAAATGAAAAGTAAATGTTTTCCAAATATGAATTCAACCATGTTTTCGAATTTGACCAGATTTGACTCTATCTAGTCAAACCTTTGACTTTGACCCCCTATTTAATAATTTTGACTTTAAAATAAATTTAAAACCATAATTCCAAATAATACAAATAATATATGTTTTCAAATCAGAAAAATGTGAGGATTTCAAATATGCCATTCAAAATATTATTTGAACACTTTAAATTTCCAAGTTGATTAAAATTACAACAAAATGCCCTTTTCTTAATTAATTAATAACTTTTGATTTATAACGCCAAATTTCACAAATGATATGTCTAAAATGATCAGCTCGACGAGACCTTTCTGTTTATGCATTCCATGTGCTGTTTTGCAGCATGCATCATATAAATATAATGCAAACAGCAACTAATATGAGGATAAAATGTGACCAAAACTCAATAAAATGCTTATTCTTGTATTCCACACCTCACCCATGCCATGCTACTTTATTGCCATGCAAATTGTGCATCATTCATCATGGCATGATTGTTTGCTTGTCGCATTTTACTCTTATGCTTGTGCACTTTATTTATGTTGGCCCTTGTTTGTTTGGTTCTTCTTCGAATAGACGCTGAGCAGGGGATATATCAAGAGACCCAGGAGCACTACCCAGATCCTTCTCTCGCGTCAACTGAGCTGCCAGGCAAGCACTACCACATGCTTGCATACATATAGTACCTATTGCCTCTATCTTATTCTTGCATCATTGAGTCGCGATTGCATTAAACTGAATCCCAAGTATTGCATAGCCTTTACTTTTAAACCCCACCAAGCTTGTTCCTCCATCCCATGAGCCATTACTACAGGAGTTGTTTGAGCCATGCGAGTCGTAGAACAGCATGTGTAGGGTATGTGAGTGTCTGATGGATAACGAGGTACCTAAACAACTTAGCCTGAGTAGTAATGGGATAACTAATGAAAGTGGCACCGGTGAGCAATATCTGCTATTTGGTTTTTCCTGCTCACTTGTGTCCCGTAGGACCCCGAGTACTTGATTCCTGTTCCTTGAATATTCGCGCTATCCACATCCGGGAGGCTTATGGGACCCCCCTGAACCAGAGCTTGATTCATTCTTATTTCTTGGGGCCACAAACTAGTTTGAGGTTTTATTTACTATCCTGTACTTATGCCATGCTTTACTGCTTTATTTAAATTGTGCGATGTACTGCACCTGTACTGTTTAGGTAAGCGGAGTGTTTTCGCGGTATCGACAAGCCCAGTCACATTTTTCGGGTTCCCAGTCATTTACAGCCATTGGCGCAAACCTTGAGTCCGTTTCGAAGTCAGCTAACTTCGTTGCGGGTAGCTTAATGGGGTGCCCCCCTGAAATATTTCTGAATCCTGTGATTGCTTTGTGGTGAAGGCCTTGTTGGGTTTTGATTTGGTTTTTCCGAGGTTGATCGAGTGTGTGTTGCTATTTGTGCACCCCTGCAGGGTAAAACTTTCTGAAAGCCGTGTCCGCGGTTATGGACGACTTGGAGCACAGTTTCTCGATCATAGACAAGCATAACTAAAGTACCGCTTTAATTTGACTAAGTAACTGACTAGTAAATAGTGCAACACTCATGGAATGGTTAATAAAATTGCCAACGGATGGGGGGTAGTTCGTCCGCTTCCTCATTGGTAAGCGAGGAGGAGGATGGATCTGATGATATTATTGTTATAACTGTTGTCATTAATTCACGGACATCCGTCTATCTTTGGTTAGGCGGATGGTTAGCGAGTATCTATGGAACTGTTAGGGTTTATCTTTTGCTGCAATTGCGTCACCCCAGGTTGTGTCCCCTTTAGAGGCATAAAGACTTGCTGAGTACCCCTAGGGTCTCACACGATAATTATTTGATTCAGATGAACAGATACACTCACAAGATGGATACTGGGTGGAGGAGGCGGACGATGTGGGCAACGATCGTTCGGTGTAGAGATTCCGGGAACGGGGATCCGTGAGATCTGTGGGCGGGATGTGTTTATTTATGGGGCATCTTATGCCGATTTGCTTCTTATCCGTACTCGGATCTTGTTTGCCGCTTCCGCCTGATACTCTGATGTTTGATGTATGAGGAGATATCCTAAAATATTATATCTATCTAGGACATTTGAATCTTGCCGTATGGCGTTGCTATATTTCCTTTCTTTTAGATGGAATGGCTCTGATGTACTGTTGTATGGTGGCTTGCATACATACTCATTTGTGTATGTAGTTGATCCCTTCGCCTGCCGATTACGCCGCCCGTTCTTGTCCCGATGTTTGGAAATGGTTGGGACGGCCGAAAGGTCTACCTGTGAGTGGCATTTGGGCCCCACCGTACTATTTCAACCATTTCCGCTCATCCAGGCTTGAAACTAGGAGCGTAATTCACCGAGGTAGTTACAATTGGTATCAGAGCCATCCCGCCCTTCAGGGTCTCAGCCAAATGGTCGTTGTCAGTCTAGCAAATATTTTTGGTAGCTATGTATACTAGGGAAAAACAAAACGCGAGAGTAGGACTGCTTCCACTTTTCTTCTTACCCACCCACCCACCCTTTTCTGGTAAGGAAGTGTAACGTTTTCAATCCTCTTCTTAAAAGTTCAAACTAGGATTCACGTGTTCGGGGTTTCCGTAGTACCATAGGTTGTGTGTGTGTGTGTGTGTGTGTAATTCCTTGTCTATCTGTTGCATCCAAGTTGTTATCACAATTGGCCTTTTGGTTATCAACTGTTGGTACATTCCATACCGACAGGCTTTTGTAAACCGACGTGATCTATCTGATTCGTTGTATACCGACGCGATCTGTCTTACTCTTTGTTATCCAATGTTATCTTGTTTGGGGTGTTCGTTTCCGTAGTTACCAATCTTTAGGTTCATCTTGAGAAGAAGGGGTTGGGATATGTGTTATACTTATTCATGTGCGGAGTAATGATTTGAGTGCGGGATGGAGTCGCGACCATACCACTACTCTTATCATTCGCTTTTGTACATTGGGTTGGTAGAGTCACTAATCTTGATTCGTTAAGTGATTTTGCGCATCTATTGGTATTTTAATGCCGAAATTTGTGGAAAATTTTTCTTTGATATATCTGTGTACCACACTCCTTTTCAGTCATGTGCGATATGCTTAATATCTTCTAGGTGCTTTGAACTTTGTTGATATTTTAATATCATCTTAGTAAATTGTATCCTTTAATCTTGGTTAATTCCATCTTGGTACTATTTTGGATTATTATTATTCTCCATTATAGTACTGACTTGTGTTTTATATCAATCACAGGATGGCTCCACCACGCCGTTCTGATGAGGACATACCACCTGAACTGGGATCCGCGTTGTCAAACATCGCCAATGCCTTGGCAGCAATGTAGCAGAACCAACAGCGTTTTGAAGAAAGTGTCCGGAGGAATGAGTTTGCTCCACTACCTCCACCTCCCAAGCGAGGAGACATCAAAAGCTTCCTGAAGTTCAACCCACGCCAATTTGATGTTTCTGATCAACCACTTGATGCTGATGATTGGTTGCGTGATATGTCAAGGTTACTGGAGACTGTTGATGTTCCTGAGCAAGAATGGGTAAAATGTCCTACTCACCTTCTGAAGGGGGATGCAGCTCTCTGGTGGGAGAATTACCTGAAGGCAAACTGCATTGGTTTTCAGCCTACTTGGGAACAGTTCACTGGAGCGTTCAAAGAGCAGTATCTGTCAGAAATTGTCATGGAAAGGATGAAGGAAGTGTTTCTCAACCTCAAGCAGGGAAATGACAATGTCAATACCTACATCAGGAACTTCATGAACCTTTCTCGTTATGGGGGCGATGAGATCTCTGATGACAAGAAGAAGCAAAAGAGGTTCCGGCAAGGGCTCAATGCATCGATTAAATATGCAATCACACATGCAAGGCCGGCGTCTTTTCTGGAACTTCAGCATATAGCTCTACAGGAAGAAGCAAGTAAGCAAGTGTTTGAGAAGTCAAAGAAACACAACCGTGATGCACCAAGCTCTTCAGCTATGTCAGCTCCTTCTAAGCGTCGTGTTTGGGTTCCTAACACCCCACCGTCGCTCCCGGCTCCACCAAGACCTTCAAGCTTCGCGGCAAGGCCACCAAACTTCCTCACTGCTGCTCCCAGGGGCTACAACCACCACTACCCTGGAGCGCCTGGCGGAGTCCCTGGCTACGTTGCTCCACGCCCACCTGGTGCTTGTTACACGTGTGGAGACACTGGACATCAGTACTAGAACTGTCCGATGAAAAACAAAGCTCTTCCTCCACCACCTCCAAGATCTGCGGCAAGCTCTCCTTTGGTTCGTGCACCACCACCTCGGGCTCTCAACATCAACACCAAGCCCGGGTCTACTGTTGCTCGTGCCAACTGTGTCAACGCCGCTCAAGCTGAGCATGCGCCTGGAGTTGTGATGGGTATGATATCCGTTAACTCAGTTCCTGCACGAGTTTTGTTTGATTCTGGTGCAGCGCATTCATTTGTTTCGAACAAGTTTGCAAATGAGAATGGGTTAGCGTTGGATCCTCTCCTTAAGCGGTTAATGGTCCTTTCTCCTGGAGCAACAATGGCAGCTTCTAAAATCAGCCATGGCAATCAAATTGAGATTGGTGGCTCTTCGTTCTCGGCGTCCTTAATTGTTCTGGGCAATTCTGACATTGATGTCATCTTGGGCATGGATTGGTTGACAGCAAATGCAGCTGTGATTGATTGTGCTGAACGCTCGGTTTCTCTGAAGATTCATGAAGGTCATATAGTCTATTCTCCAAGTCTGACTCCTGCTATCCAGCTTTTCTCTTTGGCAGCTCTGAATGATGATGCTATGGAAGCTATTCAGAGTGTTCCGGTGGTCTGTGAGTTCCCAGATGTCTTTCCTGAAGAGTTGCCGGGTATGCCTCCGGATCGTGAGGTTGAGTTTGTAATTGAGCTTGAACCTGGAACGGCTCCTATCTCCAAGCGGCCTTATAAAATGGGTCCTGCTGAGTTGGCTGAACTCAAACGTCAGCTTGATGAACAAGAGAAGTTGGGTTTCATTCAACACAGTACCTCTTCTTGGGGTAGCCCAACAATCTTTGTGAAGAAGCGAGACAGGACTGATAGACTTTGTGTTGACTATCGGGCTCTCAATGCTAAAACCATCAAGAATAAATATCCCCTTCCGCGGATTAATGATCTCTTCGATCAGCTAGCTGGAGCTGTGGTGTTCTCTAAGCTTGACTTGAGAAGTGGTTATCACCAAATCAAGATTCGCAAGGAAGATGTTCCTAAAACAGCTTTCACCACCCGCTATGGCCTGTATGAGTACACGGTCATGTCTTTCGGTCTCACAAACGCACCTGCTACCTTCTCGAGGCTTATGAACTCGGTTTTCATGGAGTATCTCGATAAGTTCGTTGTGGTCTATCTGGATGACATCTTAGTCTATTCTAAGTCAAAGGAAGAACATGAAGAACACCTTCGGTATGTCCTAAACAAGCTTCATGAGAACCTCTTGTATGCAAAGTTCTCAAAGTGTGAGTTTTGGCTGCCTCAAGTAACCTATCTTGGTCATGTCATCTCGGCCAAGGGCATTGCAGTCAACCCGGAAACTGTGAAGACAATTGTTGAATGGCTTCCTCCTGTAAATGTCAAAGAAGTGCGGAGCTTCCTTGGTTTGTCTAGTTATTGCCGTCGCTTCGTTCAGAACTTTTCTAAGATAGCGAAGCCTCTTACCGATCTCCTCAAGAAAGGCAAGAAATACCTTTGGACTCCTGCATGTCAAGCAAGCTTTGAGACACTCAAAGAGAAGCTCACTTCCACGCCAGTCTTGGTTCCTCCGGACACATCTAAGCCTTTCCAGATATTCTGTGACGCCTCTTTGCAAGGATTGGGTGCGGTCCTTATGCAAGAAAAACAAGTTGTTGCTTATGCCTCTCGACAGTTGAAGACGCATGAGATCAACTATCCTACACATGACCTCGAGCTCGCAGCAGTTGTCTTTGCTTTGAAACTATGGAGGCACTACTTGCTTGGCAACCGTTGTGAAATCTTTTCTGATCACAAGAGTCTGAAGTATATCTTCACTCAGCCTGATCTCAACCTTCGGCAGAGGAGATGGATTGAAGCAATCAATGATTTTGATTTGACCATCAACTACACTCCGGGCAAAGCTAATGTCATGGCCGATGCTCTCAGTCGCAAAGCTTATGTCAATAATCTCATGATGGAAGAACAACAACCTCTCTTATGCGAGGAATTCCGTCAGCTCAACCTGGAAATTGTGGAACAAGGGTATCTCCTGAACCTTCTGGCTACTCCTCTCTTGGAAGAAAAGTTCCGCTCTTGTCAGCTTGGTGATCCGCATACCAGAAAGATCATCTCCAAACTTCAGCTTCCGAAGTATGAGTCCTTCCACGTCGATGATCAAGGCACGCTTTTCTTTGAACACCGGATGTTTGTTCCGAACTACCCGGGTTTGAGAGAGCAAGTTCTTAAGGAGGCGCATGATTCTGTTCTTTCTATCCACCCCGGCAGCACAAAGATGTACATGGACTTGAAAACACAATATTGGTGGCCGGGTCTGAAACGATATTGTGCCAAGTATGTCTCGGAGTGTGATGTCTGCCGCAGAGTGAAAGCTGTCCATCAGAAACCTTTCGGTCTTCTAGAGCCATTGAAACCCTCGGAATGGAAATGGGAGAAAGTAGAGATGGACTTCATCACTGGTTTTCCAAGGTCGCAGAAGGGCAACAATGCAATCTTTGTTGTCATTGACAGGCTTTCTAAAGTGGCCCACTTCTTCCCCGTCAAGGAAACAATTTCTGGAATTCAGTTGGCTAAGCTCTATATCAACAGAATTGTCTCTCTGTATGGGGTTCCGCTTGAGATCAGTTCAGACCGTGGGAGCATCTTCACTTCCAAGTTCTGGGAAAGTTTCCAAAATGCTTTGGGAACAAAGTTGAACTTCAGCACAGCTTACCACCCTCAGTCGCAAGGACAAGTTGAAAGGATCAATCAGATTCTGGAGGATATGCTTCGTGCTTGCGTCATCTCTTTTGGCATGAAGTGGGAGGAATGTCTTCCTTATGCTGAATTCTCTTACAACAACAGCTTCCAGAAAAGTCTGAAGATGGCACCATTTGAGGCTCTCTATGGCCGCAAATGCAGAACTCTGATTGGTTGGTCAGGTGCAGGAGAAAGAATTTGGTTTGGCCCTGACATTGTAACTCAAGCGGAGGAGAAGGTGCATATCATTCTCGAAAATCTGAAGATTGCTCAAAGTCGCCAGAAGAGCAATTACGACAGGAAGCACACGGACATGGAGTATGTCCCTGGTGATCTTGTTTACCTTCGTGTCACTCCCATGAAAGGCACGCACCGTTTTGGTATCAAAGGAAAGCTGGCTCCTAGATACATCGGTCCTTTCAAAATTCGTGGAAGAAGAGGAGAAGTTGCTTATGCTCTTGAGCTCCCGGAAAAACTCAAGGTCCATGATGTTTTCCACATCTCTCAACTCAAGAAGTGCTTCAAGGATCCCGGCAGGACCGTGGATCATGAGCTAATCAATCTCCAAGAAGACCTGTCTTATCAAGAACACCCCACAAAAATCCTTGAGACCGCAGAAAGAAGGACTCGCAACAAGTCCATCAAGTTCTGCAAGGTGCAGTGGTCGCACCATTCTGTTGATGAAGCCACTTGGGAGCGTGAAGATGAGCTCCGTGCCAACTATCCTACCCTCTTTGAGTCTTCTTATTCTTCCTAGAATCTCGGGGCGAGATTCCTGTTTAGTGGGGGAGAGTTGTAGCATCCCATTTGTCTAACAACTGTAATGCTACTTGGTCTAGTAATATATGACTACTTCCTACATATAATTGTTGCATCATCATGTTATCATGCTCATGTCATCATGCCACCTTGCATTTGAGCATCATATCTAGCTTGCATTTGTTTTGTCTTGGTTGTGTAGTTGCTATCACAAATATCTCCACCTCTTTTACCTATCTATATTTTGTTTCCTACAATGTGGAATTCATTGCTAGGGTTCCATAGTTAATAAAATGAATATATTCTTTTCTAACACCCTCAAGCCACTAATCTTGTAAAATGCCAAAATGGAACATACATCTATTATGTATGTAGTCATCACTCATCTCCACTTCTATTTTTCCCTCCTTTCTATCTTTGGCATTCCCAAAATTCTCTGTTCAAAACTATCTGCAAGGTTCAAAAGGATTTGAAATAAAATGCTTGTTGGATTTGAAACAAACAAAACCAATAAATAAAAAGGAGAAGAAAAATAGTGAGAGAGGAGCAGCAGCAGCCCACCTTGGGCCCAGCCGCAGCAGCCCAGGAACCTTCCCTCCTCCCTCTCGCTGGCCCAGTACCCCTCCACCCGACGCCGTCTCCTGTTCCTCTTCTTTCCGTCGCCACCTCTCTCTGCCTCGCTAACGGGAGGAGCAGGTTGCCATCGGCCAACGTCAGCCGCGTCACCTCCTGCCCCTCTTCTTATCCCCCCCCGAGCGGTCTCCGAACCCTAGCTTCCTTTCTCCCTCGCGCCGCCAGCTTCCTCTCTGCTCTGCTTTTTCTTCAAGCCCGGGGACAATCCTCCACGGTAGCCATCGCCTGCCATCGGGCCAGTCTGCAAAGCGCCGAGCCAAGGGCACAGGCAGCTAGGCCTCTTCGCTAGGGTCCTCTACCGGCTACCAGATCACCCCCGAGCTCAGGACCGTCGGCCAGGTCTACTTCCTCGTCCATGGCCGCCGGCGTTCTTTGGTGATTCCGACGCCCCTGTTCATCATCGGCCTTGTTTCGCTGCTCCAACACCCTCGTGGTAAGCCCCCCTCTCCATTCCCCTCCTTCCTATGCCCTCCCTGCCGCCCGAGAGCTCGCCACCGCACGCAGTTAGCAACAGCATCAGCACTGGCAGCCTGTTATCTCCCTCTGTTCCCAGAGTGCTCGCGACCTCTATAGATCGACTCTGGCGCCAAATCTCATACTCACGCGTAGAGTGTTCATCCAGCTACCTGTAGGCGGAAACGGCGCTCCAATCCAAGCATTGTAGCTCTCCTTTTCTTCTGCCAAAGTTCGAGCAAAATTCTGTTCGCGTGTGTTCAGTTTCGGTCGTTTTGATCATATGCATCCCCTCTGTTTCTCGGCGAGTACCGGGAGCACTACCCAGATCCTTCTCTCGCATCAACTGAGCTGCCAGGCAAGCACTACCACATGCTTGCATACATATAGTACCTATTGCCTCTATCTTATTCTTGCATCATTGAGTCGCGATTGCATTAAACTGAATCCCAAGTATTGCATAGCCTTTACTTTTAAACCCCACCAAGCTTGTTCCTCCATCCCATGAGCCATTACTATAGGAGTTGTTTGAGCCATGCGAGTCGTAGAACAACATGTGTAGGGTATGTGAGTGTCTGATGGATAACGAGGTACCTAAACAACTTAACCTGAGTAGTAATGGGATAACTAATGAAAGTGGCACCGGTGAGCAATATCTGCTATTTGGTTTTTCCTGCTCACTTGTGTCCCGTAGGACCCCGAGTACTTGATTCCTGTTCCTTGAATATTCGCGCTATCCACATCCGGGAGGCTTATGTGACCCCCCTGAACCAGAGCTTGATTCATTCTTATTTCTTGGGGCCACAAACTAGTTTGAGGTTTTATTTACTATCCTGTACTTATGCCATGCTTTACTGCTTTATTTAAATTGTGCGATGTACTGCACCTGTACTGTTTAGGTAAGCGGAGTGTTTTCGCGGTATCGACAAGCCCAGTCACATTTTTCGGGTTCCCAGTCGTTTACAGCCATTGGCGCAAACCTTGAGTCCGTTTCGAAGTCAGCTAACTTCGTTGCGGGTAGCTTAATGGGGTGGCCCCCTGAAATATTTCTGAATCCTGTGATTGCTTTGTCGTTAAGGCCTCGTTGGGTTTTGATTTGGTTTTTCCGAGGTTGATCGAGTGTGTGTTGCTATTTGTGCACCCCTGCAGGGTAAAACTTTCTGAAAGCCGTGTCCGCGGTTATGGACGACTTGGAGCACAGTTTCTCGATCATAGACAAGCATAACTAAAGTACCGCTTTAATCTAACTAAGTAATTGACTAGTAAATAGTGCAACACTCATGGAATGGTTAATAAAATTGCCAACGGATGGGGGGTTGTTCGTCCGCTTCCTCGTTGGTAAGCGAGGAGGAGGATGGATCTGATGATATTACTGTTATAACTGTTGTCATTAATTCACGGACATCCGTCTATCTTTGGTTAGGCGGATGGTTAGCGAGTATCTATGGAACTGTTAGTGTTTATCTTTTGCTGCAATTGCGTCACCCCAGGTTGTGTCCCCTTTAGAGGCATAAAGACTTGCTGAGTACCCCTAGGGTCTCACACGATAATTATTTGATTCAGATGAACAGGTACACTCACAAGATGGATACTGGGTGGAGGAGGCGGACGATGTGGGCAACGATCGTTCGGTGTAGAGATTCCGGGAACGGGGATCCGTGAGATCTGTGGGCGGGATGTGTTTATTTATGGGGCATCTTATGCCGATTTGCTTCTTATCCGTACTCGGATCTTGTTTGCCGCTTCCGCCTGATACTCTGATGTTTGATGTATGAGGAGATATCCTAAAATATTATATCTATCTAGGACATTTGAATCTTGCCGTATGGCGTTGCTATATTTCCTTTCTTTTAGATGGAATGGCTCTGATGTACTGTTGTATGGTGGCTTGCATACATACTCATTTGTGTATGCAGTTGATCCCTTCGCCTGCCGATTACGCCGCCCGTTCTTGTCCCGATGTTTGGAAATGGTTGGGACGGCCGAAAGGTCTACCTGTGAGTGGCATTTGGGCCCCACCATACTATTTCAACCATTTCCGCTCATCCAGGCTTGAAACTAGGAGCGTAATTCACCGAGGTAGTAGTATCTTTAATTGGATTAAGGCTATTATGGACTATGCCCACTTGATTCTATAAAATTATTACTGGTAACTATCTTCAGGGTTCATCCTTGTAATCTTCTTAACTACCATAATTAGATGATGAATAATTCTTCTATTTATTTAGGAGTGATTTAGCTCCATCAATTATCCTATTGATTTTCTTCTCTTCAATCATTCCCATCCTATAGATGATGTCTAAAACTAGAATTACTATTTACCTCTTCTTAGTTGTTTCTTTGTAGACACTTAATTGTAAGCTGTGTTATGATCAAGAGTTGATAGATTGAGAATTGGTGAATCAATAGTTGATTCCTCAACATTGATGAACAAAAGATATTGGAATATAACTCAACAGAGATGATAAAGATTGATATGGAAAGAAAGGTATATGGTGAATGATCTAAACTTAGTTTCTTTCCTACTCAATCTTACTTAATAAGTAGGGTTAGGTATTACCATGATACTCATGGTATAAGCAGATGAGATTAAGATATAGTTGTTACATTCTTATTATTTGTGTTACATCCTTAACTTGGTACTCATGAGTGATTATAATGAATACTGTGATATGATCACCTAAGGATCAAATATAAATCATAAAGTATTAGGGTTTAACCTTTATTACATTTGATCTACCCTTAGATCAAATCTCCCTTACCCAAAATAAGGTTTTAGCAAAGGTCATATTGAAACTTATCACAGTCAACTTGATGATCTACTTCAATTCCATCAAGTTAAGAGAAGCTTCAATCACTTTGACAAGTTTTGTTCAAAAGCGCGAAAATTATTTGGATTTTCTATGCATGAATGCAATGCACATATCTGGGTTCAGCTTATTTCTAGGCTCTAATGCTGGGATGTTACAGCAGTCAATCAGACGACTGTCCGAACCAAGAGCTGAAGGCATTGGAATCGAAGTCCACGGACTACTCGAGGCCAACTTCATCCGAGAAATCAAGGAGAGCGAGTGGCTGGCCAACACCGTACTGGTCCCCAAAAAGGACACGGACATCCTGCAGATGTGCGTAGACTTCACATCGCTCAACAAGTACTGTCCCAAGGACCACTTCCCTCTACCACGGATTGATCAGATCATCGATTCGACTGCAGGATGCGAGAAACTCTCCTTCCTCGACGCCTACTCAGGCTTCAACTAGATTCAGCTGAAGGCCGAAGACCAGGAGAAAACAGCGTTCATTGTGCCCTTCGGAGTATTCTGCTTCAACACCATGCCCTTCGGGCTGAAGAACGCAGGTGCCACGTACCAGAGGTGCATGCAGGCGTGCCTAAAAAACCAGATAGGTCGCAACATTCAAGTCTATGTCGACGACATAGTAATCAAGATCAGGGAGGCCAAGACGCTGATCGACGATCTCCGTGAGACGTTTGATAACCTTGATCACTACAAGATCAAGCTAAACCCAGAAAAGTGCGCCTTCAGCGTCCCATCTAGCCAACTACTTAGCTACTTTATCTCCCAACGGGGGATCGAAGCGAATCCTAAGAAAATCAGGGCCATACTATCCATGGAGAAGCTGAAGAACCTCAAAGGTGTCCAGCAGCTAGCTCGGAGGATCGCACAGATTCATTAGTCGCATGGGTGAGAAGGCCCTACCTTTTTACCAGCTGCTGCGCAAAGCAGACAAGTTCGAGTGGACACCCGAAGTAGATGACGCATTTAAGGACCTCAAGCGGCTGCTCTCCACCTCGCATGTCTTGGTTACACCAAAGGAGTGAGAGCCTCTGCTGCTATACATCGCAGCTACGCACCAGGTGGTAAGCACCGTACTCATGGTCAAACGACCCGAAGACGGCAAGACTCACGGGGTCCAACGCCTAATCTACTACCTCAGCGAGCTACTGACTCCAACAAAGCAGAGTTACCCTCACTACCAGAAGCTTGCCTACAGCGTATTCATGACGGCTCGTCGGCTGAGCCACTACTTCCAAGAGCACGAGATCATGGTCGTCAATGAGGCCCCACTGTCCAACATCCTGAACAACCCCGAAGCCACGGGACGCGTAGCCCTGTGGGGCATCGAGTTGTCTCCCCTAGACATAGTCTACGAGCGGCACAAGGCCATCAAATATCAGGTCCTCCCTGACTTCCTCGTCCACTGGATGGAACTCCAGCTGCCGGACACTCCGAACATGACGCAATCATGGACGATGCACTTCGATGGCTCCAAGCGTGAGGCTGGATCAGGAGCTGGCGTCCCCTCAGGGAGACAAGATGAAATACGTCCTTCGGATGAAATTTCGCGCCTCCAATAACGAGGCCGAATACGAGACCCTCATCCACGGCATGTGAATGGACAGGATATACGGCGCAACGCGCCTAATCATCTATGGTGACTCGAACCTTGTCGTTCCGCAGATGAACGAGTGCGACGCTCATAGTGCCAACATGATCATGTACCACGCGCTGTACAACTCACTCGAAGGGGACTTTGATGGCTACGAGCTTTGGCACGTCGGAAGGGAAAGCAACGAGGAAGCCGACAGACTCGCCAACATCGGCTCCACCTGCGCACGGGTGCCACCAGGTGTGTTCCTCGAACAAATATGCGTACCCTCTATCAAGAAGAAATCCCCCAAGGGATCACCCGAAGAAGCAGAGCACTCGGGGGCTGTGCTACCCGAAGGATAGGAGGGACCCGAAAAACTCGACACACAAGTCGAGGTGGTCAACCTGATATAGGTTGTGGCTATCGGAGAAACATGGACGCAGTCGTATCTTCGGTACCTGATAAACAATGAACTGCCCGATGACCCGACGGATGCCCGGCGCATATCTCGCCGGTCTAAGGCGTTCACCATCCACCATGGCGAACTGTACAAACGCAGCATTTTGGGTGTGCTCCAAAGGTGCGTCACCATCGGTGACGACAAAACCATCCTCCAAGACATCCACGAGGGCATCCGCGGTCATCATGCAGGCAGTCGCGCCCTTGTCGCCAAAGCTCTACGAGCTGGATTCTACTGGCCAACAACCATGAACGACGCCAAGGACATCGTCTGAAGGTGTAACGCTTGTCAAACATACGTGGACAAGCCGCACACAACAGGATCAAAGCTAAGGCCCATACCACTGGACTGGCCCTTCGCCCAATGGGGCCTCGACATGATCGACAAACTGCCCAAATCCTCGAAAGGATGCCATGTCTACCTTCTGGTCGCAGTCGACAAGTTCACCAAGTGGATCGAGGCCATGCCCGTCACCAACCAAAGTGGAAAAACTGCCGTCAAGTTCTTAGAGTCCATTGTCTACAGGTTCGGCGTGCCACACAGCATCATCACAGACAATGACTCGAACTTCATCTCGAAGGAGTTCCAAGACTTCTGCGAAGGCCTTGGCATCAACATATCATATGCCTCTATGGTGCACCCGCAGACCAATGGACAAGTCGAAAAGGACAATGGCCTCATAGGCAACGACATCAAGAAACGCCTGCTATGCCCACTCTAAAGGCTTGCGGGAGCCTGGACAGAAGAGCTACCCTCCGTCCTCTAGAGCTTGCGTGCAACGCCGAACAGCTCAACTGGATTCACACCTTTCTTCATGGTGCACGGAGCCAAAGCCGTACTACCTGCCGAGGTATGCCACAAGGCCCCGCGAGTCGTCGCCTACAGGTGAAGCCGAATCAACGTCCGCACTCGAAGACGATGTCGAGACACTCGACGAGGCATGCGACATTGCCGCGGCTCGCTTAGGGGTCTACCAGCAGAGCCTCTGCAATTACCACAGCCGTCGGCTACGCCCAAGGTCCTTCGTCGAAGGAGACCTCGTCCTACGACTCAAGCAAGAGCGACCGAAGAAGCTCGAGTCACCCTGGGAAGGACCCTACATCATCACAGGAATCATCCTAGGTGGCGCCTACCATCTCATGGACATCGCATCAGGAGTCGAATACTCCAACCCCTGGAACGTTGCACACTTGCGACGCTTCTACCCCTAGCTACCTCTTTACTTTCAATAAGGCTACTCAGCCAAGGCTACTCAGCCGAACAATGTACCTCCTCGTTACCCTATGAGTAAAAGCTAAGTCCCTTGGCCGGAATTTCTTTTCTTTACATTAATTTTTGCTATAACACGCTCGGGGGCTACGCCTCACCTCACAACCTCGTCGACTGAGAACAACACATACAACCTGAGTAGCTAACAACATCAGGCTAACGAAAAGGACATGCACATAACAAAGCACCACGTGCTACTATATACAAACTTTAAAAAGGGCACTACGATCCCACTTGAAAAATACAAATTTTACATCAAGTTTTCTTTACAGGACCTACCTTTTCTGGAGAATCACATTCGCCCGCTGCTCGAACAGATCTACTATCTCCTCAGCATGTTGTGCCACAGCTGCATAATGCGGGTGCATGTCCCAAAGGGTGCCATCAGGCCGAAGGGGTGGCCCAGTCGCCACCTCCGCAAGATTGACATCATGACGATGCAGCCGAACAGGGGACAACACAGCTTTCACCCCAGCGATCAGCTGACGCCGCACCAACTCCTTGACATGGCCCACGTTCTAAAATTTCGCCAGAAGGCCACAAAGGGTGGAAGGCGCCTCATCCAAGGGGAACATGACGGCCCAAATGGACGCCAGAGAAATCCTCGCCTGCTTCAGCACCCGAGAAACCTGGTGTACGCGATCTTGCACCGTCGCAAGGACGATGGCCCGGTCGCGGTCCATCCAGAAGAAGCCACCAGCCTCCAGGTCCTGTTGCGTCAGGCAATTCATCCGAACAACGACGCACTCTTTCTCTTCCTTCGGAACGAGATTTGCACTTGCAGAAAGCACAAAATGATCAAACATGTAGAGCTTCACCTGAAAGAACAACAGTTCACAAAGACTCACATTGCAGTTGCTCGCTCATCTGTCGCAACTCCCCCATCAAGAACTCCTCCTTGGCAGTGGCCCGCTCAGCCTTCAACTTCCACACATCCGCGTGGCCTCGAATGCCAAGGATGTCCTTCTCCAAGCTGCAGACACGGTCGCAAAGAAAAGCCAGCTGTGACGCATCATCCAAGGATGGTCACAGCTCAAGAGCATTCGGAGTGACTATAGGAACCTCATCCGAAGAACCCTAGAGGCAAACAAATCAAGACATGAACATCACAAGTATCTCTGGCAAACAGCTCGAAACATAAATTTATATACATCAAGGCCACCCTGTGGCATAAGTTGGGTATGTTCATCAGCAAAAGGTTACATTAGGAAAGCAAAGGATAAACTATCCTAACTACAACACATGGGCCTAAGCACCCGCATCCGGAGTGGCCTCAGAGCCAGACTTCCTACTCTTGGCCTCCTCCTGTTGCTTTGCCGCGTACTCGGCTAGGAGGTCGATAAGCTTGGTCCCATAGCGCTTACAACGAGAGGCCAAGAGGGCGAACGCTACCTTTGAGCCATCTGCAGTCATTGGCATCTGGGACGTTATGTGCGGAAGATCCAGTTCCACTCCAGACGCCATCACCATTGCCAACCCCATGGAGGCGCCGATGCCTTTCTGCTTGCGCTTATACGCCACCGGTGTAGGGGTTCGTAGCATGGAAAACAAAAAATTTCTATCGCATGCAAACAAACAAGCCAAGATCTATGTACTAGATTGTAGCAACGAGTCGATAGAGGAACTCACCCTCGAAGATTCCAAAGCGGTTAACAAGAGCAGATTCGCGTGGATGATGTAGTCGTACTCTTGCCGACCTCAAGATCGCGTGGACGATCCTTCCGGCGCTGCGTTCCGGCAGCGCTGCCGCAGTCGGTCACACGTTCAGTACTCGATGAAGACCTTCCTCTCCCTTGTTCCAGCAGGCAGCGGAGGTTGTAGCACTCTCCTCGCGATTCCGGCAGCACGACGACGTGGTGTCGGAAGTAGAGGGGAGATCTCGCAGGGCTTCGCCTTAAGCCGGAGCGAGTATGGTGGAGTATGAGAGAGGCCTTGGTGATCTAGGGTTTAGAGGGCACCAAGGGGAGGGCTTGGCCAGCGGCTAGGGTTTGGGGAAACCCTAACTCGCCGAGTTAGAGGAGGCCCTAGGCGGCGGCGACTTGGAGGAGGCCGGCGGCTTGGGGCTAGGGTTTTGGGTGTGAGGGGTAGGGGGCGCCCTACCCCTCCTTATATAGGTGGAGGTG
Source organism: Avena sativa (assembly GCA_916181665.1). NCBI lineage: Eukaryota > Viridiplantae > Streptophyta > Magnoliopsida > Poales > Poaceae > Avena > Avena sativa. The sequence goes on from OV702281.1 coordinate 40,865,586, forward strand.
GCCGGTTGGGAGGAGGGAGTCCTCCCCCAACTCGGCCTCCTTGGCCGGCGGGTGGAGGGAGGGGACTTCCTCCCCAAGTAGGTTTCCTACTCTCCCTCCACCAAGCAAACTTGTCGTTTGACTTTTCAAATTGGCGTTTGACTTTCAAACTTGGATTTGATTTCTCTCTTTATTTTGCCCAGCCAAGTGACCTAGTACATGATGCAACCATTCCATATTGTCATGACACATTCATGTACCCTTCCCCTCCGGAGTGCCAGATCTTTCGGACCCTTCTAGAACATTCCTGGTGAAAACACCGGAATCATTTCCGAACTCCGAAACAGGACTTTCCTTATATAAATATTATTCTCCGGACCATTCCGGATCTCCTTGTGATATACCGGATCCCATCCGAGACTCCGAACAACATTCGGTATCTTACTCATCATTCCATAACTACACAACAATATCGAATCCTTAAGTGTGTCTCCCTACGGTTCGTGAATTATGCGGACATGACCGAGATATTTCTCCGATCAATAACCAATAGAGGAATCTGTAAATTCATATGGCTCTCACATATTTCTACGATTACTTTGTGATCGAATGAACCACTTACATACGATACCAATTTCCCTTTGTCTCACGATAGTTTACTTATCCGAGGTTTTGATCATCGGTATCTCTGCATACCTAGTTCAACCTCGTTACCGATAAGTACTCTTTTCTCGTTCCCGTGATATGTGATCCCTTGTGAGCCAGTCACATGCTTGCAAGATAATTGGATGACATTCCACCGAGAGGGCCCAGAGTATATCTATCCGTCATATGGATGGACAAATACCACTCTTGATCCATCTGCCTCAACCCATACTTTCCGAACACTCAATGCCACCTTTATAGCCACCCAGTTATGGTGTGGTGTTTGATGTCATCAAAGCATCCTTCCGGTGATGGTGATTAGCATGATCTCATGGTCGAAGGAATTAGGTTACTATGTATCAGAAAGCTTATAGCAATTGAACTATTAAAATGACTTGATCTTTATGCTATGCTTATCTATAGGAGTATGTCCATCATACCATTCTCCTAATGATATGATCTTGTTGTTAACAACATCTCAATGTTCATGATCAGGAAACCACGATCATATATTAACCAACAAGCTAGTATTATGAAGAGGCTTTACTAGGGACTCTATTTTAGTTTACAAATCACACAAGTATTAATGTTTCCGATTAATACTATTATAGCATGAATGTAAACATTTATCATAAACACAAACATATAATAATAACTACATTTATTATTGCCTCTAGGGCATATATCCAACAACCGGAGCGTCCTCCGACAGAGCATTCGCAAGGGCGTCGACATCCTCAAGGGCAGCGCCCTTGGGGATGACCTCCTTGTAGAAGCGCCTTAGCACTTCCTTGGCCTTCGCCAAGGAGCCAGCAGTAGTGTCGCAGCGATCTTCGACCGCTGTGGTGGCATCGGTCAGAGCATCTCCATGCTCCAGCGCACCACGATAAAATGTGATGCCCGAAGCATCTGAACCAAATAAGAAAAGTACCCGAATAAGAGCGAGACAAGACGTAGTCGAAGAAACACGAGACCCAAAACAAGTGAAAGGAAACTTACCAGAGAACACTTTGGCTGCAGCCATAAGCCTATCTGCCATCTCCTTCTCGCGAGCAACCGCCGCAGCAGCGAGTTGCTCCTCACGAATGGCAGCCTCTTTCTGCACGCGCTCCTTGTCCTTCGCAGCATCTGTGGCCTTCTTCTCCGCTCGACCAAGGATCTTCTCGAGAGCGTCCAGCCGTCAGAGGGCCGCATTGTTTTCATCTGCAACATCAAGAACCACCTGATCGATATAAGCAAAATCCACAGAACGGACGAACTACAAAAGGGCGAGTACATTACGCACCTTGAAGCTGCTGCATGCTAGCCTCCAGCGCCAAGTGCTGCTGGATAAGGAGGTTGGCGCTATGCACAAAGGGCTGCAACAAAAAGAAAAAACATCAGAAAAGGCTCAGGGGCTATTCCCCGCAAGAGCAACATGACCAACAGGTCACCCAAAAGGACGCGGGGGCTCCCTCCTAGGGATAAAGTATAAAATACTTACATGTTTAGGCGTGGACTCCGAAGTTCTGCGCGCAGTCTTCTGAGTTATGACTGCCCGAGCTTCTTGCTTGGAGAGGTTCAGACCATCATCCCTAGAGTCGGCCACCACCTGAGGGAAAGGAGCTGTCGGCTTCGACTCCCCTACAGCTTCCTGAGTGCCCTCGCTAAGAGGCTCCTCCAAAGAATGGCTGCAAGAAAAAAGTTTGATCAGACAACAACCTACAGGTGGTAGTAAACAATTCAGGTGAAGTTACTTACGAATCAATGTCTGATAAGTTGAAGACGGGAGACGCCTTCTGCTTCTTCTTCTTGGCCGGTGACTCCAGAGCTACCGCTTGAAGAGGCACGGCAGGAAAAGGTGTGGAAGAAGCACCATCATCCTCACCATGGCGCTCGAGGAAGGACGGACCCCTTGGAGTTGGTGGGGTAGACGCATCTGAAGACTCGCTCCGGGAGTGCTTTCGGGTCCGCCCTTCACTCGCCTCGGGAGCATCTGCAGTAGGCGACTGCGCCGGAGGAAGCTCAGACTCGGAGTCCACCTCCTCATTGTCTGGCGTCTCCCTAAACTTTTCAGGCAGAGGAGTCATAGACACTGTAACCTGGAGGCGCTACAAGCAAAAATAAAAAGAGAAACAATATAAAGTAACAACAACAAACAGCAGACACCCAAAAAAGCGCTATGCGCACGAACAAGCATCACCTGAGAAACCCCTTTATTGGTGTTGGAATTATGCCCTAGAGGCAATAATAAAGATGTTATTATTATAATTCTTGTTCATGATAAAGTTTATATTCCATGCTAGAATTGTATTAAGCGGAAACTTTGATACTTGTGTGGTTTTTGAACAACGTCGTGTCCCTAGTATGCCTCTATGGACTAGCTCATTGATTAATGATGGTTAAGGTTTCCTAACCATAGACATGAGTTGTCAATTAATAATGAGATCATGTCATTGGGAGAATGATATGATGGACAAACCCAAATCAAGCAGAGCAATTAGATCGTGTCATCGTGTTCATCTTTGCGAAGCTTTTTCTTATGTCAAATATTGTATTCCTTAGACCATGAGATAATGCAACTCCCTGGTATCGGAAGAAAGCTTTGAGTTCATCAAACGTCATCCTATGAGAGGGTGATCATAAAGGTGTCTCTCAGGTGATCGGAAAGTACTTGTTGGGTTGTATGTATCGAGATGGGATTTGTCCTTCCCAAGTCGGAGAGATATACTTCGAGCCCACTCGGTAATCGATATCAACACCGCTTGCAAGCACATGGTTAAGGAGTTAATCACAAAGTGATATCGGATTACAGAACGAGTAAAGTACTTGCTGTGAACGAGATTGAACTAGGTATGCTGATACCGACGATTGAATCTCGGGCAAATAAAATATCGCGTGACAAAGGGAATATATATATGGGATTAATTGAATCCTGGCATAGTGGTTCATCTGATATGATCATCGATGAGTATGTGGGAGTCAATATGGGTTTCCAGACCCCGCTGTTGATTATTGATAGAAGATCATGTCTGCATATTCTCGAACCCGTAGGGTCACACACTTAACGTGTCTTGATGCTAGGATAGAATGGATAATTGGTTTATGAGTTTTTGTTCAGAGTCTTGGATGAGATCCAGGACGTCACGAGATGTTCCGGAATGGTCCGGAGAATAAGATTCATATAAGGGAAAGCAGTTTTTGGATTTTGGAATTGTTTCAGATTGTTCGGTATTGTACCGGAAGCTTCTAGAACCTTCCGGAGTGGGACCAACGTGGCCCCACTTGTCCGGAGGGGACATGGGCCTACGAGGGAGTTCACTGGCCGCATTGGGCCAAGGGCACAAGGCCCCATAGGCCCAGCCGGCCAAGCCCTAGGGGAAACCCTAGGGAGAGCTTCTAGAAGGAGGGGGGAAACTTGCCCCCCACTCCTCCCTTGTGGACGCTGGCCCTAGGCTTGGAGGAGGGGGAAAGGGGCAGCCGCCCACCCCTCTATATAAAGAGGGCAGTGGATCACCCTCCCCCCACACCTCCTCAATCCCTAGCGGCCTAGCTGCTGCCCTCCTCTCTCCCTCTCTCCCGATTGCGCGTAGGCGAAGCCCTGCCGCAGAAACTCTCCACCGTTTGCACCATGCCGTCGTGTTGTAGATCCAACCTATATCTCCACCCCACTTTCTGGACCGAGGAAGGAGGAGACGTTGAGGTGCCGTACGTGTGCATCTCTCGGAGGCATCGCCACTTGCGGTGTTGGATCGGATCGGATCGCGAGGAGGAGAAGCTAGTACGACTACATCAACCACGTTCCGTCGAACGTTCCGCTATGCGATTTCTTCAAGGGTATGAAGATCTCATCTATTCCCCCTCGTTGTTTGCATCTCCTATATTAGATCTTGGCTTTTTCCCGTTCGCATCCGTAGAAAATTTTGATTTACTATGCTGCGAAACCCTTCAGTGGTATCAGAGTTATATCTATGCGTAGATGTGTTTCACGAGTAGAACGCAACATGCTTGTTGTGGGCGTTGATGTTTTCTGTTGCAAGACTCTTGTTTGTGTACTTCTTATGATGTGGGATAGTGAGATCGAAGCAGTCCAGGCCAACTTTACGCGACCTCGTTCGCGAGACCGGCTCCGCACTTGACGTGTGGCTTGTTCCACACATGCGACTGGTGGATGCCAGTTTCTCTCACTATAGTTGTTATGGGATTTACACCGGATGTTGGCAACCATAATATCACCGTTGTGGCTTTCCGTAGGTAAGAATCGTTCTTAGCTTGTTACTCTCATAAGCCACGTAAAACATGCAACAACAAAGTAGATGCGTCTAACTTGTTTTTGCAGGGAGTGTTTCTGTGATATGGTATGGCCCAAGATGTGATGTGTATGTTGTATGCAATGATCATGTTTTGTAACGTTTCACGACTTGCATGTCGATGAGTACGCAATCGGCAGGAGCCATATGGTTGTCTTTATAGTTGTGTATGACATGTGTGTCAACTTCTTATACGCCATGTAATAGCTTTACTTTATCGCTAAGTAGTTAGCAATAGTTGTAGTTGCTATTCGTGGTGGAGGCAATCATGGTGGAGTGATGAAGATCATGCTGGCACGCACAAGATGGAGATCATTGCGCGGAGATTGGCTATACCATGTCACATAAAATTATATGCATGTGATGTTTATCCTTTTATGTATCTTATTATGCTTAGATCGCGACGGTAGCATTATAAGATGATTCCTCACTTAAAGATCAAGATAAAACTGTGTTCTCCCCATATATGCACCGTTGCAAAAGTTCGTCGTGTTCAAGAATCACGTGATGATCGGGTTCTATAAACTCTACGTTCACATACAACGGGTGCAAGCCAGTTTTGCACACGCGGAAATACTTGGGTTTGACTTGACGAGCCTAGCATGTACAGACATGGCCTCGAACACACGAACCGAAAGGTTAAGCATGAGTCATATGAATGATATGGTCGACACTTTGTTGTCCACCATTTAAACCACATCTCTTCTCGTGAAGATCGGATTAGGTGTGGTGAATTTGGATCATGTTCACTAAACAACTTGAGGGATGTTGAATTTAGTGGGAGTTCATCTAATAATTTGATTAAGTTGAACTAGTTATCATGAACATAGTCTAAATTGTACTTACAAATTTTGTAGATCAAATGGCAAAGTCCAACTTCAACTTCAACGTTTTTGCTGAGAAAGAAAAGCTTAAGAACAATGGGTCTAACTTCACCAACTGGTTCCGCAATCTGAGAATCATTCTCTCTGGCGGACAAAAGGACTATGTCCTTGAGAAAGCGCTAGGTGACGCCCCTGCTGTAGATGCGTCGGCTGATGAGAAAGTTGTTTATCAGTCGCGCAAGGATGATTATGGTGTGATTAAGAGCACCATGTTGTTTGCTATGGAATCGGACCTTCAAAATCATTTTGAGGAGTTCCCCGGGCCCTTTGAGATTCTTGAGGAACTGAAAACTATGTTTCAGACTCAGGCCCGTTCTGAGAGATATGAGATCTCTGAGAAATTCTTTAACTGCAAGATGGAGGAAGGGAGTTCCGTTAGTGAGCACACCATTAACATGTCGGGCTACACTCAACGCCTTGAGCAACTGGACTGCAAGATTCTAGAGGAGCTCAAGATTGACAGAGTTCTGCAATCACTCCCTCCTAGCTACAAAGGTTTTGTAGTTACTCATAATCAGATTGGTTCCACTGATACGATCACTGAGCTCTTCGCTAAGCTGAAAGCTGCGGAGGTGGACATCAAGAAAGATAATCATGTATTGATGTTCAACAAGCCCCCCAGCTTTAAGAAAGGTAAGGGTGCAAAGAAGCCCTTCAAGAAAGGCAGCGGCAAGCGCGTTGCCCCTGCTGAGAAGAAGCTCAAGTCTGGACCTAAGCTTGACATTGAGTGCTTCTATTGCAAGGACAAGGGTCACTGGAAGCGCAACTGTCCAAAGTACTTAGCGGACAAGAAGGCTGGCCCCATCAAAGGTATATTTTATATACATGTTATTGATGTTTTCCTTACTAGCCCTCGTTGTAGTGCCTGGGTATTTGATACTGGTTCAGTTGCTAATATTTGTAACTCGAAACAGGAGCTACAGAATAGATGGTGGCTAGCGAGGGATGAGGTGACGATGCGCGTTGGCAACGGATCAAGAGTTGATGTGATGGCCGGCGGCACTCTCTCCTTAGTTTTACCTTCGGGATTAGTTTTAAACCTTAGTAAATGTCATTATGTGCCTGCGTTGAGCATGAACATCATATCTGGATCGTGTTTATTGCAAGACGGTTATTCATTTAAATCGGAGAATAATGGTTGTTCTATTTATATGAGTAACATCTTTTATGGTCATGCACCTGCTATGAATGGTTTATTTCTTCTGAATCTCGAAAGCAATGAAACACACATCCATAACATTGAGGCTAAGATATGCAAAGTAGATAGTGATAATTCTACTTATTTGTGGCACTGTCATCTAGGTCATATTGGTGTAAAACGAATGAAGAAACTCCATTCTGATGTACTTTTGGAGTCTCTTGATTTTGAATCATTTGACACATGCGAACCATGCCTCATGGGCAAGATGATCAAAACCCCGTTCTCCGGAATAATGGAGCGAGCAACGGACTTGTTGGAAATCATACATACCGATGTATGCGGACCAATGAGTGTTTCGACGCGCGGTGGTTATTGCTATTTTCTCACTTTTACTGATGAATTAAGTAGATATGGGTATATCTATTTAATGAAACATAAATCTAAAACATTTGAAAAGTTCAAAGAATTTCAGAATGAAGTGGAAAACCATCATAACAGGAAAATTAAATTTCTACGATCCGATCGTGGAGGTGAATATTTGAGTTATGATTTTCTCACGCATCTTAAAGCAAGCGGAATCGTTTCGCAACTCACGCCACCCGGAACACCACAGCGCAATAGTGTGTCTGAACGCCGGAATCGAACTTTATTGGATATGGTGCGATCGATGATATCTCTTACAGATTTGTCGTTATCATTTTGGGGTTATGCATTAGAAACCGCTGCATTCACTTTAAATAGGGCACCATCTAAATCCGTTGAGACGACACCGTATGAACTGTGGTTTGGTGCTAAACCTAAGTTGTCGTTTCTTAAAGTTTGGGGATGCGAAGCTTACGTCAAGAAGTTGATGCCGGACAACCTCGAACCCAAAGCGGAGAAATGCGTCTTCATAGGATACCCTAAGGAAATGATTGGGTATACCTTCTACCACAGATCCGAAGGCAAAGTGTTTGTCGCAAAGAACATATCCTTTCTTGAGAAGGAGTTTCTCTCGAAAGAAGTGAATGGGAGGAAAGTAGAGCTAGACGAGGTTATTGAACCTTCTCTTGAGTTGGAGAGTAGCGCAGCACCTGAAATTGTTCTAGTGTCGTCTGCACCAACAATAGAGGAAGCTAATGGCAAGGATCATGAAGCTTCAGACGATGCTACTACTGAACGTCGCAGGTCGACAAGGTCGCGTGCCCCTCCTGAGTGGTACGACAACCCTGTCTTAAGTGTCTTTTTAGTAGACAACAGTGAACCTGCGAACTATGAGGAAGCAATGATGAGCCCAGACTCTGAGAAATGGCTAGAGGCCATGAAATCCAAATTGGGATCCATGAGCGAAAACCAAGTATGGACTTTGGTGGACCCTCCTAGCGACCGAAAGGCCGTTGAGTGCAAATGGATTTTCAAGAAGAAAACGGATGCGGATGGTAATGTTACTGTCTATAAAGCACGACTTGTCGCGAAAGGTTTTGACAAGTTCAAGGTGTTGACTACGATGAGACTTTCTCTCCCGTAGCGATGTTTAAGTCCATTCGGATTTTATTAGCAATTGTTGTGTTTCATCATTATGAAATATGGCAGATGGATGTCAAGACTGCGTTCCTCAATGGCAACATTGATGAAGAGTTGTATATGATGCAACCCAAAGGTTTTGTCGATCCTAAGGATGCTGATAAGGTGTGCAAACTTCAGCGTTCCATTTATGGACTGAAGCAAGCATCTCGGAGTTGGAACCTTCGTTTTGATCAAGTGTGTAGCATCCCGCAAAACCACTACTAGAAAATCACGTTGAATTTGTGCATTGCATCGTCATCATCATGCATTGTTCGCATAAAACTATTTTCGCAAGCCCGTTTTGTTTTCTAAAACGTCCCATCTTTATTCAAACGCAAAGCCCGGTTCTCCGGATTAATTATTTTGGCCGCTATCGGTTTGCATACGGCCCGTTTAAAACAAATAAAAAGTTTAATTGTTTTAGCGGGGGCAGTCGAACGGGCCGAATCGACCCGAACGACCACCCCCATTTTTAAATCGGTCCACCACACAAATCCTACAGCTACCTAAAACCCTACCCACACCCAGCCTCCACATCACCCCGGCCAACCCCGTCGCGCCACCTCACCCCTCTCTCTTCCTCACCCAATCCCCAACTGCCACCTAATCCTACCCCTCTTCCCACCTCTCCCTCTCACCCCACACAACCCACACCACACACGCACGCCAGCGCACGCCTGCCAGACCCCCACCCAGCGCCAACCTCCCACCACGCGGTCAAACCACCCTGCCACCTGGGCCCCACCCAGCGCCCTCTGTCCCCGCGGCCTCCTTCCATCCTCTCTCCCTTCTCCCTCCTCTCCCCGCGCGCACCTCTGCCTCGCTCACCCTCCCCGCAAGCAGCTCGCCTCTCTCTGCTTCCGCGCCTCCTCCCCTCCTTCCGCGGCCGCGCCGCCCCGCCTGAGGCCCTCCCCGACCTCGGCCACCCCGTCGCCGACGCATCTGCCCGCCCTTCCCCCTGTCTCCCGTCCGCCGCCGGTGCTGCCGCGCCTCGGAGCTTCCCCGACCGCGCGCAGCGCCCCTCATCGCCGACCCGCCTCCGCTGCTCCGCCCGCGGGCCGCCGTCGCCGGGCCGCCTCAGAGCGTCGCCACCCGAGCTCCGCCACCCCCGCTTGCGCTCTCTGCCCCGCGCCGTCTTCCTCGCCTCCGGCCCGCGTCCCGAAGACCGATCTTGGGACATGCCTCCTTGTTGTTTAGCCTCCGGCGCCTCTGCCCTGAGCCGTCTTGTTGATGGGACGTGGTATCGGAGATGGTCATGGCAACCACAAGATCTTCCCGGAGCCGAACCGGATTCCTCCGAGCCGCCAAGATCTCCTTTCCGGACCCGTAGACGCATCGACGCCAAACCAAGTACATCATCGACAAGGACTCTGAGGGCCAACACCGACAAGATCTTCGGCATGCATCGCCATACTCGAAACCCACTTCGCGGACCCGGCGACCACACATGCGACAAGACCTTCTTCCCGGATCGATGCCCGAGAACCCGAACGCCATGATCTTCGTCACGGACGCCGAGACTCAAGACCGACACCGACCATCGAAGACGGAACCGACAATTTTGCCTACTCGGACACCGTGCGACAAGTACTCCTTCCCCCGGACGCCGAGCCCGGACCCGACGACCGCCAAGATCGCCACGAGAACGACAAGTACTTCATCCTGAATGCCAAGACCGACTCGATGGCGCGGACCCGACAAGATCGGCACGACGACAAGAACGACACCGTCCAGGGTTAAACCGATGCGCTCGACGCCACGCCAAGTTCATCTACCCGAACGCCAAGAACTACCCCCGATATCCGAGAACGATCCCGGAGTCCGAGAACGTTTCCGTCGAACCCTGGACCCTGAGACCGACCCCGAACCCCGGAACCCCAAGTTCGTCGGAACACCCTAATGTGTGACCCCTTTCTCGAACCCTATTTTTATAAATGCTAAACATAAAACTTGTCGCATATTAATTGTTCATGCATGCATATTGTCTTGTGGTTTGGGGGCCTTTTGCCGATTCACCTTAATTAAATATGGGGCCCATATGCGGGCAAATCTAGTCTCATATTGGCCTCATTTAAATTTGTGTAGCGAACCGGTGCTATCTTTTGCCCTGCTAAAGCAACATTTAATTTGCGGGGTAGATAAACAACATGAACCACCTAATTAATTGTCGGGACCCCGGTTCCGCTTAATATGACCTAATTGCATTACACCCTCGCCATGACATGCATCATACATGCATCATGCCGATCTTCTGCCGTGTATTAAATATTGCATCCGGCGTTTCTTCTAGTGTTTTGCTTCTTCGCGGATAAGGCCGTTGAGTTGATGTGAGCTTCGCCCCGATCTTCGGATGAACCTTCGACAATGTTTTCAGGCGAGCATCTCCCCCTTTCTACCTATCTTACTTTTATAGTATTTACTTCCTTCCTGTTGATCTATTGCTATCTGTGTTGCGATGCTATAGTTTCCGTACCCGTGATATCCCCTTGCAGCCATATATTGCCTCGGACACATCCTATTACCTGTTGTTTGGTAGGTAGTTGGACTTGCGCGTCGTAGTCGCTTGCTCAAGTGCTGTTGCGTGTCGTCAAGTGCCACAGTTGTTGGTGTAATTGCCGCATGTTTGATGATGGAGATGATCCTGGCTTTACTTATTGTTCACTTTAATTCCTGTTTAACAACTAAAATTGAAGTAAGCAGAGGCATCGGTGGGTGATAGAAAATATTTGGTTTCCGAACGCCCACTTGTGTCCCGTAGGACCCCGAGTACTTGATACCTGTTCCTTGATTTATCGCGCTATCCACATCCGGGAGGTATATGGGACCCCCCTTAGCCAGAGCTTGATTCAGTCTTATTTCTTGGGGCCACAAACTAGTTTGAGGTTTTATTTACGATCTTGTACTTATGCCATGATTTACTGCTTTATTTACGATTGTGCGATGGATAGCACACTGTACTGTTTAGGTAAGCGGAATGTTTACGCGGTATCGACAAGCCCCGTTTGGGGTTCCCAGTCGTTTACAGCCATTGTCGCAGACCTTGAGTCCGTCTCGGAGCTAGCTTACTTCGTTGCGGGTCTACTCAATGGGGTGGCCCCCTGAAATATTTCTGAATCCTGTGATTGCTTTGTCGTGAAGGCCTCGTTGGGTTTTGATTTGGTTTTTCCGAGGTTGATCGAGTGTGTGTTGCTATTGGTGCACCCCGGCCGGGTAAAACTTTCTGAAAGCCGTGTCCGCGGTTATGGACGACTTGGGGCATAGTATCTCGACCATAGACAAGCATAACTAAAGTTTATTGCTATAAATTTGACTTTATAATGACTAGTAATCAGCTTCACTATAATGGAATGGCTAATAATACTGCCCACAATTGCTTGTTTGGAGTGTCGCTTGCGACCATTGTACCTGACTAGTAGTTATGGCAACTATAACGGAATGGCTGAATAAAAGTACCAACAACTGCTGGGTTTTTGGGTTATTTCATGCTAATTGTATCTGATTAGTAATTGTTGCAACTACCACGGAATGATTAACTAAAAGTGCCCACTGCTTATTTTATCAGGATGATTATCCAATCTGACTAGTAATTGCTGCAACGATAACTGAATAAATAAAACTGTCAACTGTGTGAGTTCCTCGGTTGACTTCCTCGTTTGGTCTCGAGGGGGAAACGCCAGGATGGGTTTGTTTGGTGGTAGCATCAGGTTGGTTCCGAATAGGTCTTCCTTCCCCTCTCTGATAACCGCCAGTTGTATCGAGTCTCTATAGGTTGTTTAGTGCATGCTGCCGCTGCCGCTTCAGTCCACCATACCTGTGTAGGCGAGGACCGCCGAATTCTAGTCTCGCCGTGTACTGGCCTCAGTACTGACGCTCCTCTTTTTCCTTTGCCCTTTGTCGGCACCCCTTTTGTTTAAGCAGGTTTTGAGATCGACGTCGTTAGCAGGGTTACCCTTCCGGCTTGGCCTGGGCAGGGTTATTGACACCATTGGTTATTCTTCAGGGCTCTTAGCCCCATTTGCATCTTGTCCGTAGTCGGACGCCGTATCATTTTCAAGGTGATTTGGATCTTTGTACCGTATATCTGTATTCTTGACTCTTTGAGTCGCTGTTGTATATATCTGTTCTGTGGGTCCCATCGAGGACTGTTGTGTAATGTTATTACTTCGTTTTCCACCCGCACGAAAGTGCCTGGTGGGCACCTTTGAATCGTTTCTATGCGGGTTTGGCGGGAATCGCTAGAACTTGCATAGGTCCGATTCTGAGGGTGTTACAGAGTGGTATCAGAGCTCAGCAGTTACGATACCCCACAAGTCCAGCCTGTAGGATAACCTAGCTAACGGCCGAAGTAGAGTGTCAAAACTATTTTTGCAAAATCGGTTGGATAGTTCTGATTAGGTCTGATTTTACTCCTTACCCCTCTGCTATTCTCCTCTTATCTCGACGTGTTTTGAATCCGCTCTCGTCTATTTCTTCGAGTCCAGGAATTCTCGTGGTTGGGTTTTCCGTCGTACCTTCAGGGTTTCTCTCCCTCCTTTGGTAACGGTGATGCTACGTCCGGTGTTCATGCTGCCCGAGGAATCCATCTTCTGTGGAACCATTCTTTGTTCCTTCTCGTGCCTTCCGGTGTTTTCCGATGCGACGACATCATCTACGCCGGATCCGATGCAGAGTCTGCATCACTCCCTTTGTTTCTGAACCTCGTTGTCGAGATCTTCAGTCTGATTCCGAGAATGGTTGCACGCTTTTCCACTGATTGTGCGGAGTAATAGTTTGGGTGCGTGATGGATTGGCCCCCATGCCGACTACCCCTTCTATTCGCTTTTGTACATTGAAGTGGATGAGAATGCATCGGTTCCCTCTCTCTATCGAAGTTAGAGGTGGCTTTATTTGTTGGTACCTCTACCTTCGACCTTTTGTTCCGGAGTGTTCTCTCGACGATCACGGACAACGACCTCTTTTTAGTGGTGTCGCGAAGTTCTACACGAAGCGAGAAGACGCAGATCGCCGACCTTCCTTCCGGTACCATGAGGCGGATCTCGAGGGCGAGATCCCTTGTTAGTGGTGTCGAATTGTGGCATCCCGCAAAACCACTACTAGAAAATCACGTTGAATTTGTGCATTGCATCGTCATCATCATGCATTGTTCGCATAAAACTATTTTCGCAAGCCCGTTTTGTTTTCTAAAACGTCCCATCTTTATTCAAACGCAAAGCCCGGTTCTCTGGATTAATTATTTTGGCCGCTATCGGTTTGCATACGGCCCGTTTAAAACAAATAAAAAGTTTAATTGTTTTAGCGGGGGCAGTCGAACGGGCCGAATCGACCCGAACGACCACCCCCATTTTTAAATCGGTCCACCAGACAAATCCTACAGCTACCTAAAACCCTACCCACACCCAGCCTCCACATCACCCCGGCCAACCCCGTCGCGCCACCTCACCCCTCTCTCTTCCTCACCCAATCCCCAACTGCCACCTAATCCTACCCCTCTTCCCACCTCTCCCTCTCACCCCACACAACCCACACCACACACGCACGCCAGCGCACGCCTGCCAGACCCCCCACCCAGCGCCAACCTCCCACCACGCGGTCAAACCACCCTGCCACCTGGGCCCCACCTAGTGCCCTCTGTCCCCGCGGCCTCCTTCCATCCTCTCTCCCTTCTCCCTCCTCTCCCCGCGCGCACCTCTGCCTCGCTCACCCTCCCCGCAAGCAGCTCGCCTCTCTCTGCTTCCGCGCCTCCTCCCCTCCTTCCGCGGCCGTGCCGCCCCGCCTGAGGCCCTCCCCGACCTCGGCCACCCCGTCGCCGACGCATCTGCCCGCCCTTCCCCCTGTCTCCCGTCCGCCGCCGGTGCCGCCGCGCCTCAAAGCTTCCCCGACCGCGCGCAACGCCCCTCATCGCCGACCCGCCTCCGCTGCTCCGCCCGCGGGCCGCCGTCGCCGGGCCGCCTCAGAGCGTCGCCACCCGAGCTCCGCCACCCCCGCTTGCCCTCTCTGCCCCGCGCCGTCTTCCTCGCCTCCGGCCCGCGTCCGCCGCTGCCGGGCTTCGCTTCGCCGTCCGCGGCCTTCTCCGCTCTTGCCGTTCCCCGTGGCCGCGCTCTGCGCCGCCACCCGTCGTCGCCGGTCGAGCCCCGACCCCGCCACCTGCCACCCCGAGCCTCCCCCGACGGGACCCACGCCTCTGCCCCGCCGAGCTCCGGTCCCCTCGGCTCCGTCCAGCCCCGCCGTCGCCCTCTGCTCTGTCCAGCCCCGCCGCCGACCCTCCCCTCCGCGCGACCGCCTCCGGCCAGAAGTCGCATCGAGCGCCTGCGCAGCCGCCTCGGCCCCGCTGCCCGTGTCCTGCTCGTTCCTGGCCGCGTTGGACGGTCTCGGCCTTCCCGGGCCCGCTCTGCTGCCGTGCGTGTGCAGCGACAAGACACACGGCCGCCCTCCTGGTGTTGTCAACAGGGGTCCTACGGTGGTGTTGATGGTACTGCAAGATGGAATCTCGGCATACAATCCTTCCGGTGAACAAGAGCTGCCAGACGGACTAGTACCCCGATGAGCCACCCGAACATGCGCTGCCCAGTCCAAGTTCGCCATCGATAGTGAAGCCTCGATACCCAAGCTCTCCTTCGCGGTACCCGAAGACCGATCTTGGGACATGCCTCCTTGTTGTTTAGCCTCCGGCGCCTCTGCCCCGAGCCGTCTTGTTGATGGGACGTGGTATCGGAGATGGTCATGGCAACCACAAGATCTTCCCGGAGCCGAACCGGATTCCTCCGAGCCGCCAAGATCTCCTTTCCGGACCCGTAGACGCATCGACGCCAAACCAAGTACATCATCGACAAGGACTCTGAGGGCCAACACCGACAAGATCTTCGGCATGCATCGCCATACTCGAAACCCACTTCGCGGACCCGGCGACCACACATGCGACAAGACCTTCTTCCCGGATCGATGCCCGAGAACCCGAACGCCATGATCTTCGTCACGGACGCCGAGACTCAAGACCGACACCGACCATCGAAGACGGAACCGACAATTTTGCCTACTCGGACACCGTGCGACAAGTACTCCTTCCCCCGGACGCCGAGCCCGGACCCGACGACCGCCAAGATCGCCACGAGAACGACAAGTACTTCATCCTGAATGCCAAGACCGACTCGATGGCGCGGACCCGACAAGATCGGCACGACGACAAGAACGACACCGTCCAGGGTTAAACCGATGCGCTCGACGCCACGCCAAGTTCATCTACCCGAACGCCAAGAACTACCCCCGATATCCGAGAACGATCCCGGAGTCCGAGAACGTTTCCGTCGAACCCTGGACCCTGAGACCGACCCCGAACCCCGGAACCCCAAGTTCGTCGGAACACCCTAATGTGTGACCCCTTTCTCGAACCCTATTTTTATAAATGCTAAACATAAAACTTGTCGCATATTAATTGTTCATGCATGCATATTGTCTTGTGGTTTGGGGGCCTTTTGCCGATTCACCTTAATTAAATATGGGGCCCATATGCGGGCAAATCTAGTCTCATATTGGCCTCATTTAAATTTGTGTAGCGAACCGGTGCTATCTTTTGCCCTGCTAAAGCAACATTTAATTTGCGGGGTAGATAAACAACATGAACCACCTAATTAATTGTCGGGACCCCGGTTCCGCTTAATATGACCTAATTGCATTACACCCTCGCCATGACATGCATCATACATGCATCATGCCGATCTTCTGCCGTGTATTAAATATTGCATCCGGCGTTTCTTCTAGTGTTTTGCTTCATCACGGATAAGGCCGTTGAGTTGATGTGAGCTTCGCCCCGATCTTCGGATGAACCTTTGACAATGTTTTCAGGCGAGCATCTCCCCCTTTCTACCTATCTTACTTTTATAGTATTTACTTCCTTCCTGTTGATCTATTGCTATCTGTGTTGCGATGCTATAGTTTCCGTACCCGTGATATCTCCTTGCAGCCATATATTGCCTCGGACACATCCTATTACCTGTTGTTTGGTAGGTAGTTGGACTTGCGCGTCGTAGTCGCTTGCTCAAGTGCTGTTGCGTGTCGTCAAGTGCCACAGTTGTTGGTGTAATTGCCGCATGTTTGATGATGGAGATGATCCTGGCTTTACTTATTGTTCACTTTAATTCCTGTTTAACAACTAAAATTGAAGTAAGCAGAGGCATCGGTGGGTGATAGAAAATATTTGGTTTCCGAACGCCCACTTGTGTCCCGTAGGACCCCGAGTACTTGATACCTGTTCCTTGATTTATCGCGCTATCCACATCTGGGAGGTATATGGGACCCCCCTTAGCCAGAGCTTGATTCAGTCTTATTTCTTGGGGCCACAAACTAGTTTGAGGTTTTATTTTACGATCCTGTACTTATGCCATGCTTTACTGCTTTATTTACGATTGTGCGATGGATAGCACACTGTACTGTTTAGGTAAGCGGAATGTTTACGCGGTATCGACAAGCCCCGTTTGGGGTTCCCAGTCGTTTACAGCCATTGTCGCAGACCTTGAGTCCGTCTCGGAGCTAGCTTACTTCGTTGCGGGTCTACTAAATGGGGTGGCCCCCTGAAATATTTCTGAATCCTGTGATTGCTTTGTCGTGAAGGCCTCGTTGGGTTTTGATTTGGTTTTTCCGAGGTTGATCGAGTGTGTGTTGCTATTGGTGCACCCCGGCCGGGTAAAACTTTCTGAAAGCCGTGTCCGCGGTTATGGACGACTTGGGGCACAGTATCTCGACCATAGACAAGCATAACTAAAGTTTATTGCTATAAATTTGACTTTATAATGACTAGTAATCAGCTTCACTATAATGGAATGGCTAATAATACTGCCCACAATTGCTTGTTTGGAGTGTCGCTTGCGACCATTGTACCTGACTAGTAGTTATGGCAACTATAACGGAATGGCTGAATAAAAGTACCAACAACTGCTGGGTTTTTGGGTTATTTCATGCTAATTGTATCTGATTAGTAATTGTTGCAACTACCACGGAATGATTAACTAAAAGTGCCCACTGCTTATTTTATCAGGATGATTATCCAATCTGACTAGTAATTGCTGCAACGATAACTGAATAAATAAAACTGCCAACTGTGTGAGTTCCTCGGTTGACTTCCTCGTTTGGTCTCGAGGGGGAAACGCCAGGATGGGTTTGTTTGGTGGTAGCATCAGGTTGGTTCCGAATAGGTCTTCCTTCCCCTCTCTGATAACCGCCAGTTGTATCGAGTCTCTATAGGTTGTTTAGTGCATGCTGCCGCTGCCGCTTCAGTCCACCATACCTGTGTAGGCGAGGACCGCCGAATTCTAGTCTCGCCGTGTACTGGCCTCAGTACTGACGCTCCTCTTTTTCCTTTGCCCTTTGTCGGCACCCCTTTTGTTTAAGCAGGTTTTGAGATCGACGTCGTTAGCAGGGTTACCCTTCCGGCTTGGCCTGGGCAGGGTTATGGACGCCATTGGTTATTCTTCAGGGCTCTTAGCCCCATTTGCATCTTGTCCGTAGTCGGACGCCGTATCATTTTCAAGGTGATTTGGATCTTTGTACCGTATATCTGTATTCTTGACTCTTTGAGTCGCTGTTGTATATATCTGTTCTGTGGGTCCCATCGAGGACTGTTGTGTAATGTTATTACTTCGTTTTCCACCCGCACGAAAGTGCCTGGTGGGCACCTTTGAATCGTTTCTATGCGGGTTTGGCGGGAATCGCTAGAACTTGCATAGGTCCGATTCTGAGGGTGTTACAAAGTGATCAAGAGCTTTGGATTTGTTCCAAATTTCTACGAAGCTTGTATCTACAAGAAAGTGAGTGGGAGCTCAGTGACATTTCTGGTACTATATGTGGATGACATATTGATTATTGGAAATGATAGTGATATGCTTAACGATGTGAAGAGTTATTTGAACAAATGTTTTTCAATGAAAGACCTAGGGGAAGCTGCTTATATATTGGGCATCAAAATCTATAGAGATAGACAAAGACGCCTGATAGCTTTAAGCCAAAGTACATACCTAGACAAAGTTCTGAAAAGGTGCAGAATGGATAAGGCAAAGAAAGGTTCAGTGCCTATGTTGTCAGGTAAGATATTGAGCAGGGCTCAGTGTCCAGCTACGGTAAACGATAGAGAAGCTATGAGCAAAGTGCCTTATGCCTCGGCCATAGGATCGATCATGTATGCCATGCTATGTACTAGACCGGATGTGTCCAATGCTCTTAGTTTGACGAGCAGATACCAAAGTGATCCAGGAGTGGAACACTGGACAGCCGTGAAGAACATCCTAAAGTATTTAAATAGAACTAAAGAAATGTTCTTAGTCTATGGAGGTGATGAACAGCTCGTCATAAAAGGTTACGTCGATGCTAGTTTCGACACTGACAAGGATGATTCTAAATCACAGACAGGATACATTTATATTTTGAATGGAGGAGCTGTGAGCTGGAGAAGCTGCAAGCAAAGCGTGATCGCGGGATCTACAGTAGAAGCGGAATACATGGCTGCTGCAGAAGCGTCAAGTGAAGGAGTTTGGATCAGGAACTTCATCACTGAGCTTAGTGTGGTTCCAAGTGCCTTGGACCCACTGGAGATATTGTGTGAAAACACTGGCGCCATAGCACTGGCTACGGAACCAAGAAATCATCCAAAGACCAAGCATATCAACCGCAAGTTTCATATAATTCGAGATTATATAACAGATGGAGATTTAGCAAAGTACATACGGATCTGAATGTCGCAGATCCGTTGACTAAACCTCTTCCACGAGAAAAACATGATCAGCACCTTAGTGCCATGGGTGTCAGATTGTTGCCAGATGTAAACTAGATTATTGGCTCTAGTGCAAGTGGGAGACTGTTGGAATTATGCCCTAGAGGCAATAATAAAGATGTTATTATTATAATTCTTGTTCATGATAAAGTTTATATTCCATGCTAGAATTGTATTAAGCGGAAACTTTGATACTTGTGTGGTTTGTGAACAACGCCGTGTCCCTAGTATGTCTCTATGGACTAGCTCATTGATTAATGATGGTTAAGGTTTCCTAACCATAGACATGAGTTGTCAATTAATAATGAGATCATGTCATTGGGAGAATGATATGATGGACAGACCCAAATCAAGCAGAGCAATTAGATCGTGTCATCGTGTTCATCTTTGCGAAGCTTTTTCTTATGTCAAATATTGTATTCCTTAGACCATGAGATAATGCAACTCCCTGGTATCGGAAGAAAGCTTTGAGGTCATCAAACGTCATCCTATGACAGGGTGATCATAAAGGTGTCTCTCAGGTGATCGGAAAGTACTTATTGGGTTGTATGTATCGCGATGGGATTTGTCCCTCCCAAGTCGGAGAGATATACTTCGGGCCCACTCGGTAATCGATATAAACACCGCTTGCAAGCACGTGGTTAAGGAGTTAATCACAAAGTGATATCGGATTACGGAACGAGTAAAGTACTTGCTGTGAACGAGATTGAACTAGGTATGCCGATACCGATGATCGAATCTCGGGCAAGTAACATATCGCGTGACGAAGGGAATATATATATGGGATTAATTGAATCCTGGCATCGTGGTTCATCCGATATGATCATCGATGAGTATGTGGGAGTCAATATGGGTTTCCAGACCCCGCTGTTGATTATTGATAGAAGATCATGTCTGCATATTCTCGAACCCGTAGGGTCAATCACTTAACGTGTCTCGACGCTAGGATAGACTGGATAATTGGTTTATGAGTTTTTGTTCGGAGTCTCGGATGAGATCCAGGACATCATGAGAGGTTCCGGAATGGTCTGGAGAATAAGATTCATCTAAGGGAAAGCAGTTTTTGGATTTCGGAATTGTTTCGGATTGTTCGGTATTGTACAGGAAGCTTCTAGAACCTTCTGGAGTGGGACCAACATGGCCCCACTTGTCGGGAGGGGGCGTGGGCCTACGAGGGAGTGCCCTGGCCGCATTGGGCCAGGGGCACAAGGCCCCATAGGCCCAGCCGGCCAAGCCCTAGGGGAAATCCTAGGGAGAGCTTCTAGAAGGAGGGGGGAAACTTGCCCCCCACTCCTCCCTTGTGGCCGCCGGCCATATGCTTGGAGGAGGGGGTAAGGGGCAGCCGCCCACCCCTCTATATAAAGAGGGAAGGGGCGCACCCTCCCCCCACACCTCCTCAAGCCCTAGCCGCCTAGCTGCTGCCCTCCTCTCTTCCTCTCTCCCGATTGCGCGTAGGCGAAGCCCTGCCGCAGAAACTCTCCACCGTTTGCACCACGCCGTCGTGTTGTAGATCCAACCTATCTCTCCACCCCACTTTCTGGACCGACGAAGGAGGAGACGTCGAGGTGCCGTACGTGTGCATCTCTCGGAGGCATCGCCACTTGCGGTGTTGGATCGGATCGGATCGCGAGGAGGAGAAGCTAGTACGACTACATCAACAACGTTCCGTCAAACGTTCCACTGTGCGATTTCTTCAAGGGTATGAAGATCTCATCTATTCACCCTCGTTGTTTGCATCTCCTAGATTAGATCTTGGCTTTTTCCTGTTTGCATCCGTAGAAAATTTTGATTTACTATGCTACGAAGCCCTTCAATTGGCGCTAAGAGGGGGGTCAACGATTTCCCCGGAAGGTCCTCGTCGGCCTTGGCCTTCAGCAGGGGACGAAGGGCCATATCAAGGTCACCCGAAGACAACTCTTCAGATGAAACCCTCGTTGGATCGCTGGAGCCAGTGTAGAGGAACATCGGGTGCGCCCTAGCCTAGAGCGGTTGCACCCGGCGCTTGAGGAAGGTGCGGATGATGTCGACACCGTTGACCTATTTACGTGGCACCAGCTGAAGGGCCTCCACCCACTAGTAGAGTCTCTCCATCTCTGCAGCTTCACACTCCAAGATGTGGTTCTTCCACGATCTCTTTGGGAAGATCTTCTGCTCGGAGTCGAAGGGGGAAATCCCATATTGCTGACCATCCAGCTTAGCATCGCGGATGTAGAGCCACTTCCGGCGCCATTGCTAGACGGACTCACAGATAGAAAAGGAGAATAATTGGATGAAAGGGCGGACAGAAATGATGCAGTCGCCAAGCGGATAGACTCCACCGGTGTCAGGCTGCCTCTTCACGAAATAGAGCTTTCGAAAGAGGCCAAAGTGTGGCTCGATACCGAGCCAGCACTCGCAAAGGGTTATGAAGCAGGCGACATGGAGAAGAGAATTGGGAGACAGATGATTTATCTGAATCCCATAGAAGAAAAGGGGTCCACGAAGGAAATTGTGGACATGAAGCGAAATACCACGAAGGATAAAGGCAACAAACATCACCTGAAACCCTACGGGCGGGCGGGGGATTACCTCATCTCTAGGAAGCCTGACATCCTCCTTGTTCTGGGGGATCAACCCAGAATTGCGCAGCTTGCGCAGATCCATGTCGCGCACCTCTGCGCGCCTCCACCCACCGTCCGTGATGCGGGTGGTCGCGGCGGACTTCTTGCCGCCGCCGGCGGCGCTTGAACCCGCTCCGGCGGTGGTTTCTTCGACTTGCCAATCACACGGCGTCGAGAATGGCGGTGCGCGCGGAGAAAAGAAGAGGGAAATGAGCGAAGAACTTCTAGTGCGCAGGAAGAGAAGCAAAGCTCGCGAAATGAAGGCAATGGTGATGAACAAATGATGAAGGGTAAAAGAAAACTACTGTTTACTTATGGTACAAAAGGAGAAAAGACGACGGACACAAGCCGTTGATCCAGAAGCCCTAGCGCGCACCCAAGATCCAACCCTACACGTGTCAGCATAGCAACGAACCGTCGCCAGCATGCCGTCCACTACGCGTGGAAACCGAGGAGACGCCGTAATTTTTGCCACGCCTACATGTGACTAGTCAAATTCAAGTCAGACGGTGGGACCCACGGTCGTTCTGTCGCATCACCTCTGCCGCCGCAGACGTTTGAGATCACCAATTGTCAGCACTGACGCCATCAAGGCCAAGCTAGCAACGGCTAGAAGTTTTCGGCTGATCAATCAAGTACTTACTCGAATTTTCCTCTGGGCCCCAAACAAAGATTTATAGTAGGTAGTGATATATGACTTCAGATGCTCATGTCCCTCAATCATACCTTCATCCTGAATCAGAGAGTGAATAAGTTTATTCTTATGCTTGCCATTGGCCACAACATGGAAGTACCTAGTATTCGCATCTCTTTCCAGAATAAATTTTGCTTTAGAGCGTTGGTACCATTTGAGTTCCTCCTCGCGCAGAAGTCGGGCTATCTCCGCATTCGATTGGCTTTTAAGCTCAATTTCTTGTGCAGTTAATGGCCTGACTTCCGCGGAAGCCTCTAAGTCATCAATTATAGATGTTAGGCGTAATTTTTCGTTTTTAAGGATACCAGTTGTGTTCCTGGCCCAGCCCCGAAGGAACTTGCGTAAAGTACGCATTTTGTTATTCCATCGTAGGATAGGCATTTGGTCACCGACCGGTTTCTCCCAAATAGCCTTAACCATCACGGATCATCCAACCAAGTTCAAATTTAAACTCGTTCGTAGACTTCCGTGGCGGTGATCCAAAAGATAAAAGTAAAGGAGCATGATCCGACAAAGCCTCAATACGCTCTAGAGTGCGAACAGTTACCATAGGGAACTTTTGTTCCCAGTCAGTATCCATAAGCACTCTATCTAGTTTTTCGTATGTTGGCTCCGGAAGACTATTAGCCTATGTAAATTGCCTTCCTAACATTGTAACCTCTTTCAAGTCCAGACTGTCTATAACAACATTGAACAGAAAAGGCCAATGTTCATCGAACCGGCCCCGACTTTTCTCGTGAGGAAATCTGAGCAAATTAAAATCCCCTCCTATAAGAATAGGATATGGGTTGTCCTTTGCCAAATTCACTAGCTCACGTAAAAGGTCAGCCTTATAAACATCCTGAGCGGCCCCATATACGACGACTAAAGACCATGTGAAATTGTCAGCATTGTTACAGATATGGAGTTTTATAAAAAAAGTCTCCCACCGAACTAGCTAAAACTTCCATAGTCTCATCTCGAACGCCTAACAGGATCCCCTAGATCGAACACGCGATGGACGTGATATCCACGTAAAGTCCACTCCACCATAAAGGCGATTGAGTAGAGCTTGTGAAAAATCCTGTCTACCAGTCTCAGAGAAACCCAGAAAATCCAAATTATGATCTCTCACACAATCAGCAAAGAATAAATGTTTAGCCAAGTCCCGAAGACCTCTACTATTTGAAAACATTCCATTCATTGAGAAACTATAGGATATTTGGATACACGGGATCTCTTTCGCAACCGCTGGCTCTTTGATTTTCGACCAGAAACTTTCAGCTCATACATAGAGGCAAGCCCGGTCTCATCAAAGTCCACCTCCGACACTTCACCGACTAAGTGAGAAAGGAGTTGACCATCTACTGTGGCATGCAACTCCTCCTCCTCAATTAGTGAAGCATTAGGAAATACACCGACCTTAGGAGTAACCGTTAGACGGTCAACCTCCATATGTCGCAAAACATTAGAAGAAAAAGATACTTCCTGTATAGAGCTACCCAAACTAATGCCAACATTGGCTAGTTTAGAAGAAATAACAGGAGTAGAAAACGACAAAAAGGACTTCGAAGAACTCATTATACCTGGCGAATCTAAGTTCCTCTCCGCCTTATGCCACATGGCCTTGAGCATGGAGTCCTCATCAGTCGCGGACGCCCCAGAGGCATCGACTCCATGGAGCGCGCTCCGACTGAAGGGATTACCACTCCCCTGCACAGCGACCGGCGAAGCGTCACCAGGAGAAGAAACCCGTGCTGGAGACCGAGACAACCCAGACCCCTCCTGGGTCCGGTCACCCCCATCGACCACTGAAGTCTCCTGACCCACCAATGGAGGCGAGACGCCCCTAAGCGTCCCCAGGTCCTCCCTGACCAGGGAGACCCGGTCATCCACCTCGTCATGGTTGGCCAAACCCGCCTGGGTCGGTCCAAGCACAACAACATCCTGCTTCCGCGAACACACCGAAGGAAAAACCTCCTCAAGTACATGAGTGGAAACAGGAATAGATCTGCCCAAAATATGCGTTCTGGACCTCGCTGGCAAAGCTGGGCAAGACCGCAGTACTGGAATGGGAACCGAACGAAGAGCCTCCTGTAACTGAGCCAGAGATACGCGAGTCGCCGAAGTAGAACCCTTCCCGCGAAGAGGGGAATCCAAAGGAAGATCATCCAGAAGTTGTCGACCTCGCGGAGTAACCGGATTAGCATTAAAAGGGGTGACAGCAAACACCCTCTGCACCCCCTGACTAGAAGATGCATGCGCGGAAGTACCCTGCACAGCCGAGGAAGATCCAGAACCCACCCCCTGAGTGGCAGCAGCAGCCTCAGAAGTATCCATAGCATCCTCAAAATGCTTCCCATTGGCATCATCATCCACGTCATCATCTCCTTTTCTCCACAAGAAAGGAACAAACTCTGGTTCCGGAATATAACCCTCAGGTTCAATCCGGAAACGAAACTCAAATACCTTATGCTTGACCACGGCATCTGACACAATAAAGTGACCAAGGGAATCTTTCGCCTTGAGAAAAACCTTCGTATCAAACATCTCCACAAGAATACAGACGGCCACCCGCTTCCATAGGCTGAACAAATCCACATCAAGAGTGTTCCCCATGAGTACTCCAACAGCCCACAAGCCCTAAAAGGATCGCAAAATATGGGGTACCCCCTCCACATGTAGCCAAACCTGCTGCATCTCAAACTTATGCGACACCTCCTCCATCCTGTAAACCGAGAAGGTCAGCTGAGCGGTACTGAGCAGAACGGTCATCAGGATTCCATCCACCCTGTCCAAGTCCTCAAACGTCGGGAAGCTCACTAAGAATGCATAATCTCCATGAGGC
Source organism: Avena sativa (assembly GCA_916181665.1). Lineage (NCBI taxonomy): Eukaryota > Viridiplantae > Streptophyta > Magnoliopsida > Poales > Poaceae > Avena > Avena sativa. The sequence continues at coordinate 40,890,946 of OV702281.1, forward strand.
ACCGCCTCCCACTTCCACTAAACATGCACCTGGCACCGCCTGGCAATCTGCCTCTGAACGACCTCCGCTAAAACCATTGGACCAGAAACTCGTACCAGAGCAATAGGAGTCTGACTGTGCGCAAGATGATCCCGAGTCACCGCATCCGGAATCTAGGTGAAAAAAGTCTGGTCGCTGCCAATACCAGCCATATATGGAGTCAAGCGCAGCTGCTTGAGCACCGGACACCTCAATGTGGGATGTGCAGTGCAATCACAGATGTAGCAATAATGGATCGCCTTACAATCCTTGGTCGCATGAGTATTGACCGCACACTTCCAACAATGAACAAACTTCTTATTCTTCTTACCGACATCGGCCACAGAAGGTCCCTCAGAAACCTGTGAAGTGACAACTGTCAGCTGGTTCAGCTGCTGCTCCTACGGGGTGTACTGCTGGGAGAAAGGAGGTACATAAGACCCTGACACCTGCATCTGCGGAACACCATGCTGCTGGAAACTTTGCTGCTGAGGATGGAGATGTTGATCCGACTAGGCTTGAATGACCTGTGGCTGAACCCCTCGATTCGGAGGCTGCTTCTTATTCTTTTTCCTCTTCTGAACAGCAGACGTCGCAACCCCCATTCCGACGGAAAACTGCTGCGCTGGCTACGATGGGACCACACCCAACTAATCTCCGGTGTAACCTCCATGGAACATAGGTCCAGGTACCGTCCCTGGCAAGTAAGACGCGGCGGCTGACCGGCGAACGAAGGCGGCGCCCCGCGGTATGGCCGTTGCAGGGGCTAAGTCGGAACAGCCTGGATCGTATTGAAGTAGACCGCGGGTGGTCTGAACTGAACCCGCGTCGGAAAGTGCGGGTGACCCGATGTCGGCTGGTACACGTTCTCCACGGCGGGAGCTTGCATCGAACCATGCCTGGGCGCAGCAGCCTGTGCTGGAGAGGCCGACGATGGTCCGGGATACCTCATCGCGGCAGGAGGAACAGCCCCAGCGGGAGTCACAGGAGCTCCCCGCGGCCCAGGAGCAGAGGCCGGACCCCTAGGGTTAGCACCTAGACCCTGCCCCGCCATCATAGCAGAGAAGACGACCGCGACAAAGGATACTCCGGGCGAGCACAGAGGACCAGGAGACGGCGATGGCGAAGCAGAGCGACCTGAGGCGGAGTAGCAGGGCGAAGGAGACGGCGGCTTAGAAGAAAACAGAGAGGATTCCCGTCGCCAGGCTCCTCTGAGTCGAAAAGCTACCCGGTCCAGGTGAAACACGTCAAGGACTCCCATGTCCGACCCAGCCTTGGTCAAACCCGAAACGGACCCACCTCCTGTCGGACCCACCTTCTCGCCAACCGAATCGGATTGATCCAAACGCGGGGGAAACGGATCCCGATGCCTCTGGCCAGCGCTATCGATAGCGGCTTCTAGGAAGATCCCCAGCATCGGTGGCGCCGACGCTCTCCTCGGTGGAAGGGGTCCCTTCCAAGGTCGAACCCGAGGTGCCCGACGCAGAAATAGCCCCATGGGTGACGCCACCGACCCACCTCGACCCGCCGGAGGAGAGGCAGAACGTCCCGGAAGAGATGAACTCTGCTGCGGCGACGAGGGAGAACCTCGCTCCCAGAACCGAGACGCCGGCGTCGGGTAGCCAATATCCTCCCAGAACGCCTGCCTTATCTCCTCATCCGACTTCCTCCGACAGCGGCGGACAGTGGTCCATCCCAACTCGCCAAAAGGATCCTCCAGCGCATCCAACGCCACCCGCGCCGCCATGGATTCCTCGCCATCGGAGCCGGAGTCCGAACCCAGGCATTGAAACCTAGAGCCCGAACCCATAGTCGGCGAAGATGCAGCCGCATGCGACCCCATTGCCCCGGGTGCGAGCGTAAGCCGCCGCGCGCCCACCGCGAGCCATCGGCTAGCACACCACTACCTACAGCTTCTAACAACTAAGCTGCCACTTTTCAGATACATTCTTGTATGTCCGGGTATGGATTACATATTGTAAATATTAATATTTTTTTAAAAAACTTGGTTAAATTTTAGTTGGTTTGACTTTTGAAAAAAGTTATATGCCTTAAGCTTTTGAATGGAGGTAGTATATACCAAAACAAGTGTAGAAATATACGAATTTAGATAAATTAAGTCACTTAATTTTGGATTGAGTAGTTAGAGGAAACCTTATTTATTTCGGGCAAACCGAGGAAATAGCGGGGTGTCGCATCGGATCGACACTCGATGGAAGTGGGCGCGGAAAGGAAACAGCTCATGCGTCGTCGAAGAAAAGTAGACCAGGCGGAAGCCTATCCGTACGTAGGTGCTGCTTAAAAGCGGTAAATATGAATATTCCACTGTGTACTCGTGTCTGAACCGCCGCCATGGGATCGAGTGGTGAAAGCAGTCACGACAAATCAGCGGCCATGGGAGACAACAAAATCAGTTGGACAGCATTGAATTCGCAGTGACGCGCGATGACTAAAACTCGTTCGGTTCCGGTGCCGCCACCCTCGCCGTGGCATCTCCGTCGCCTACCTACGCCGACTGTTTCTACTTCCTGGCTGCTCTCGCGCGCACCCGCTCTGTCACTGTCCGAGAGGTCCATGAAAGGATAAATTTCGGTGCCTTCTTATGCTCACGCCCATGTCCTCTCTGCCCCTTCCGTGCGTCTGTGATTCGTCATGCCGGTCTCCGCCCTCCCCGGGCTCCTGCTGATCGTGTCCCTCTGGGGCGTCGGCGGCGCCGCCACCACAGACACCGTCACGACCGGCCGGCCGCTCTCCGGTGGCGACGCCAGGCTCGTCTCCAACAACGGCAAGTTCTCGCTCGGATTCTTCCAGGCCCGTGCCGGCTCCGACTGGTACCTGGGCATATGGTTCAGCGCGGTGCCCGACCTGACCACGGTATGGGTGGCCAACGCCGCCAACCCGGTCATGGACGGCGCCGCCTCGCCGGAGCTCGCCATCTCCGCCAACAGCGACCTCGCCGTCTTCAACCGCGCCGACCAAACCATCACCTGGTCTACCAATTCATCCCAAGGCAGAACCACCAACGCCACCACCACCACCGCGGTGATCTTGAACAGCGGCAACCTCGTCCTGCTCGACGCCTCCAGTTCGAACCAACCTCGTAATATACTATGGCAGAGCTTCGACCACCCCACCGACACCCTGCTCCCCAGCGCGAAGCTCGGCCGCGACAAGCGCACCGGACTCAACCGCCGCCTCGTGTCCAACAAGACCCCGGCCGGCCCGCCTTCCCCGGGCGCCTACTGCTACGAGGTGGACGCCGCCGCGCCCCAGCTCGTCCTCAGCCTCTGCGATTCGGCCACCACCTACTGGACCAGCGGCGTTTGGAACGGGCAGTACTTTGCCGACATCCCGGAACTCTCCGGCAACGTCCCGGGGTTCAACCTCGCCTTCGTCTACGACAGCCAGGAGGAGTACCTCCAGTACAACGTCACGGACGAGTCCGTCGTCACGCGCAGCATCATCGACGCCGGCGGCCAGAGCAGGCACCAGGTCTGGCTCGACGCCGACCGGGGCTGGACCACGCTCTACGCCACCCCCAAGGCGGAGTGCGACGTATACGGTACCTGCGGACCCAACACGGTATGCAGCTACAGCATGCTCCCGCTCTGCGCCTGCATGAAGGGCTTCGCCGTCAGGTCGCCGGAGGACTGGGAGCAGGGTGACCGGACTGACGGATGTGTCAGGGACACTCCCTTGAACTGCACTACTGCTACCAACACGAGCGCGGCTGATTATTCAGGCGACAAGTTCTACGCCATGACCGGTGTCAGCTTGCCTGACAAATCTCAGAGAAGTGTACAAGCAGCTGGGAGCTTGGCCGAGTGCGCGCAGGCTTGTCTGAACAACTGCTCCTGCTCTGCTTATTCCTATGGCGGCCAGGGATGCCTTGTGTGGACGGATGCATTGCTCAACGCAAAATTGCAGCAAGCCAATGGTGGAGAAACTCTGTATCTTCGTCTCGCTGCCAGTGAGGTGACAAGCAGTGTAGGAAGCAGCAGAAAAAGAAGAGTGATCGTTGGGGTCGCCGTTGGTGGAGCCATTGCTGCTGCTGCCGTGCTCTTCGTAGCAGCGCTGATGGTGCGGAGCAGTCGGAGGAGGACCAAAGCCAAGTACGGCGTCCAAGGTGGCGCTGGCGGTGGGCTCGTGGCATTCAAATACAGAGATCTGCGCTCCGCGACCAAGAACTTCTCCGAGAAAATAGGACAAGGCGGCTTCGGCTCCGTCTTCAAGGGACAGCTGGGCGAGCGCGGCACCGCCGCCGCCACCGACATCGCCGTGAAGAGGCTCGACGGCAGCTTCCAGGGCGAGAAGCAGTTCAGGGCGGAGGTGAGCTCGATCGGAGTTGTCAGGCACGTCAACCTTGTGAAGCTGGTCGGTTTCTGCTGCGACGGCGACGGCCGGTTCCTCGTCTACGAGCACGTGCCGAACCGCTCCCTCGACATCCACCTCTTCCCCCGCAGCAGCCACGACGGCGCCAGCCACGGCGCGCTTTTCCTGGACTGGAGCGCTCGATACCGGATCGCTGTCGGAGTCGCCAGAGGCCTGGCGTACCTGCACGAGGCCTGCCGCGACCGCATCATCCACTGCGACGTGAAGCCGCAGAACATCCTCCTGGACGCGTCGCTCCGCCCCAAGATCGCTGACTTTGGCATGGCCAAGTTCGTCGGGAGGGACTTCAGCCGCGTCCTCACCACGATGAGGGGAACAATAGGGTACCTCGCGCCGGAGTGGATCAGCGGGACCCCCGTCACGCCAAAGGTGGACGTGTACAGCTACGGCATGGTGCTGCTGGAGCTCGTCTCGGGGACGAGAAACACAGGCGGAGGGTCGTGGACGGACACTTCCACTGACAGCGGCAGCGGCGGCCACGTCGAATATTTCCCCGTACGGGCGTCGAGGAAGCTCGTGGAGGGAGACGTGAGGAGTTTGTTGGACGAGAGGCTGCGCGGCGAGGCTGATCTGAAGGAGGTAGAGCGAACTTGCAAAGTTGCTTTCTGGTGCATCCAGGACGATGAAGCGGACAGGCCGGCCATGGGGCAGGTGGTGCAGATTCTTGAAGGCGTGCTTGACCTCGACAGCCTGCCTCCGCTGCCAAGGTTACTCGAGAACATCTTCATGAGGCCCCCGAGCTCAGAGAACACATCCATTTTCTAAAAGCCGTTAACTCGATATTATAATAGGTTTTTATAGTAGTACTAAAATCAGCAGAGTCTATTATCTATCTATCTATTATATACTAAAAGCAATATAAGAGTGTGTTTCGAGGCACCACGTTGATCCACATCATCTAAATTAATTTTGATAGTTAGATAAAAATTAAAGGTTAAGATTTAATCTGAGATTAAAATATAAGTAGCTAGCGTTACGTGTAAAACGTATACGTGTAAAAAAAATACCATGTCACGTTAACTTGGTTACCTAGCTTTCCCGGAAAAAAAAACTTGATTATCTAGCTACGGCGGGTCAACAGTCCTAACCGGACCATGTCAAGAAAAAAAAACAGCCCTAACCGGACCATGTCAAGAAAAAAAAACAGCCCTAACCGGACTACTATGTGATGTCCTATAATAAATTCACCGTACTTCATACAGCTATTTATCTCTCTCCAATCTTGCAGCGTGCATAGAATTTTCATCGTTTTCCTCTCGACAAAATAAATTCCGTCTCTCTCAAACTAAAGGAAGGTGCCTGTGTGGCAGGAATCCGGTGTTGTCAAAGAGATTATAAATCAATTTGTTTTGGAAAAAAGAGAGTTTATAAATATATTTTCCTCATCTCACAGATATTAAATAATATGATCCGCTAATTTTACATAGAGTTAAAAATTAATAGTGCAGATTTAATAGTAAATGTGTATGCAAATACGAACACAATTGGGCATACGTCGTGCACTAGCGGAACGAGATGGAGGAGTCAGGACTAAGAAAAAAATAACTAGCCCAGGGCTCTAATCTTCCGTAATCGTTTCTTATATTGGTTCAGATTGGGCGATGGAAATCCTCCTGAACATGCCATACATAATGCAAATATTCTATGACCGGATTTCAATAGGCACAAAAAGATGTATGCCTTCGACCGAAACTAGCTACTTCCTCTGTTCTATAATAATCGTAGCTGATTTAGTATATCACTGACACTTATTATGGATGTGGAGGGGGTACAACATTGTTACAAAATTCAAAGTGATTAATAGTAAGAGAAAAATTATAGATGGGGAAGAAGCGAAGTGTCGTATATGCAGATGAGACGTGAGGTCGAGTATATCGTTGAATGAGTTTTGTTGTATACGACAAGAGTTGTGTATTAATATAATATATGTATATTATACGACCTGTAAACTTTCATGAATATAGAGATATGACGTGATACGATGAAGTAGTAATAGATCAACAATATGAATGTCGTGTGTGGAAAGGAGTGCATCATGGAGTCTATTGTGTCCATAGGCGAATTACATTGTACTAAATAATGATCAACGTCGATGGAAGAGAAATACAAAAAATATACAAATAAACTACGATGATAGTGAGTGATAGGTGATGAACATATTTAGAGGAATCTAGATATGATGGCAATCACCAACCAAACAAGTTAACTAGACATTTTCAATGATGTGGTGGGTCAAAATAGAAGAGGGGAGAAACAGATCTTATAAGGCCGTCCATGTACATGTGATATATGCCATGTGGAAGAAAAATACCGGATCTAAAAAATGCAAGCTCGACCATATCCGGAATAAAAATGTTGTCCTAGATGCACAAATCAATTGTAGCACGTGTCTTTAGCGGGAAAAGTTAAAAACAAACTTACCTATTAAAATATTGAGGGAGACATATTGTATTAGCAATATGTTATTTCTAACACCAATTATTACTATAGTGACATGGGTAGACAAAAGGCTAATGTGATTATAATAAGATAAACATATTGAATGATATGATGGAATGATATTGCACAAATAAAAAATGAGTACAACGCGACCATTTATAGATCATCTAGAGGATAGTGACAATATGTATGTAAAAGACATCACTTTCCTTCTTAATTATTAGTGTTAAATTTCACAAAAAAAGTTGATGGAAATAGGATGAAAATGAAACATTAGTATGAAATATGAAATGTATAGTTCTTACTAATATCGAAAAGCTATGTCTTTGGTCTTATTTTGTCGCTTAATTTACTTAATGGAAATATGTCTACCAAGATTTATAAATGTTTGATCAAAATGTACAAATCGGCCACACCTCATTTTTGTCTTCATTATGCAAAATTTATATTAAAAAATGAACCAACCAACTATAAAAATGTTTTTGTGATATCTAGGAAAAAATATCCAAAAACACCATGAAATATGTTTTCGTGTGGAGACTTTGTCTTCATATTTTACCACATATGAAAATTTTAAAATGTAATATAACATGCACATGAGAATACAAGTATATAAACACAAAATATATCTATCACACAAATGCGTGGGTCACCTTGTGTGTATGGTTTTAACTTTAAGAATTTTTTACGAACAACATTGTTTGCTTTGTATGATTAGATATATATGATGTCATGAATTAAACTTAAGAGAACATGGCATGTATCAACTAAAAGAGCATATGTCATTCTAATCACATAATAAAATTTATTGTTGATTAAAGGATTGGAACTATGCCATCCACGCCATGTCATCTTACATGACACATCAAATACATGTGATCGAGTGTGTACACCACCGGACTGAAGCTTGATATAATATTGATATTTTTAAAATATATTTCAAATAGGGAATTTTAGAAAACCTCACATAGATCTAACATCACATCAAAAATAATTATATTTATTGATATAATATCACTTACAAACAAAACAAATATGTGTTTTAACAGAAAACTAAGAATGTTAAAGATTTTACTCGCTTTTGTGATATTTTATTTTCCTTAACATTTTATAGTCAAAGAACAATATTGTTTCTTATCAATAAATGTGATATTCATAATATATTAACTTTATTTCAACCGACTAAAGATGATGCCCTCGCATTTGCGAGGGCCTCTGTGCTAGTTTCTAAAAAAATGACATAAAAAGGTATAAATGTTCACACGCATAACCACACCCACTATCGTATCGAACAACCTGAAATCGAAGTAACCTTGTGTCATGGCAATTCTAATTCTATACAAGAAATAATTCAAACTTCCCAGGCTAGAGAAAACTCCTTTTTAGTTATAGGCTTTTATACCCTCTTGAACCAAATTAAGCACTATGGGAGGATATGTAAGGACAAAAAAAGTATATACATAATGATATGTATAGAATAGAAACATAACAATATTGATACTGCCTTTGTCCAGAACACATCTCAGTCATGGCAGGGGGTTTTGCATGGCCTCGACCTTCTTAAAAAAGGGGTGATATGAAGGATTGGCTCTGGAACTCAAGTAAAAATTTTCAGGGATAATTGGCTACCCCGCGCCGATGCCCCTACTACCCCGAAGAAGCTGGGGAACTGACGTAGGCGCTGGGTGTCCGAGCTCATCGATCAGACCACTCGGACCTGGGACGCGAACCTGGTCCGATCCTGCTGCCCCCCTTTGGATGCTGAGTTGATCCTTTCCATAAAGATTCCCGCAAGACAATGTGACGACTTCGTTGCGTGGCTCCCGGAGAGCAATGGCCTTTTCTCGGTTCGGTCTACATATCGTCTTGGCATGGAACCATCATACGCTAGACTTAGTGGTGGCCAATCAAGCTCGGAGCCTTCAGGGGATAGAGGCATTTGGAATGTGATCTGAAAGGCTAAGGTACCCTAGAAGTTAAAAATCTTTGCTTGGAAGGCTGCTACATCTACGATTGCTGTAAAGCTCAACTTGCACCACCGTATTCCAAATATGGACCCTTTCTGCTCGATCTGTGGAAGAGATATCGAGGATGGGCACCATGCGCTGGTCCTTTGCGCCATTGCTAGAGCCCTCAGAGCGGAGCTCAGAAGCTCCTGGGCCCTTCCTTCGGAGGAGGCATTCTCTGACGTGGGTCCGGAGTGGCTTCTCGTCCTCCTTCATAAGTTGTCTGCTGATATGAGAGCTAAATTAATCTTCCTCTTCTGGCATGTGTGGCACCATAGGAACAATATTGTGCACGGTAATGAGAAAGCTTCGGTTTCTGCTTCTGTCCCTTATTTGGTGAATTATCTCAACTCTTTTAATTTTGTAGCTGATCCAAAGGCGGACAACAAGGAGAAGACCCCGCTTCTCCCTGACAATGCCATAGTACACCCAGGCTCTTCGGGCCTTAGCTCCTGGGTGGCTCCTCGGTTTGGCGATGTTAAGGCTAATGTTGATGCTGGCGGGGACGCCCTCTCAAGGAAGGCTGGCATTGGAGTCATTATTCGTGACCATGATGGGTCTGTTACTCTCTCAGAATGGAAACCTATCCACGGTTGTATGTGTGCTGAAGAAGCGGAGATCCATGTCGTCATTGTGGGCCTGAAGCACCTCATCAACCTAGATTGTTGGCCGACGATCATTGAGTCTGATTGTCTTCATGTGGTTCAGGTTCTCTCCAGCCAGGAGGTGAATAGATCAGGGTTTTGGTGTCTGTATAAGGAAGCTAGGGAGCTCCTGAAGATTTTCACTCAAATTTCTGTAGTTAAGGTTCCCCGCAGTAGCAATCTCGCTGCGCATAGTATAGCCCAACTCGGACACTATTGTCCATGATTGTAATGTATAACCATACTCTGTGCTGATCAGCGGGCAAGTTTTCAGACGCAGTCTTTTCCTTCCGGGGTACCTAAGGGGGCTAGAAGTTTTTTAATGAGGCGGGCTTGCTTTGCTTAATATAGTGTGGTTTCCCTTAAAAAAACATAACAATATTAAATTTCATTAATTGAAAATTTAAATTTTAGCATTACGTCCTTCTAGTACTCCTTTTGGATGAATGGCGGATCTCTTCAATCAGTTGCACCAAAGATTTTCAAAGTTTTCAAAAGGAAGGACCATTGCGTTTACAATGCTCTCACAAACAACGCTTAGATTGCTGACATCATCATCGACAACAACACTGTGGAAAATCTTTTCCTAGTTAGTCACTCTTTGGGGATTGGTGCACGAGGTCACCATTACTCCTAGTAGACGAGTACTACTATTCTTAGACTGGAGCGCCCAGTACTAGGTCGCTGTGGGAGTAGCGATAGGCCTGGCGTACCTGCACGAGGGCTGCCACGACCGCATCATCCACTACGACGTGAAGCCGCAGAACATCCTCCTGGACGTGTCGCTCCGTCCCAAGGTCATGGACTTCGGCATGGCCAAGTTTGTCGGAAGGGACTTCAGCCGCATCCTGACCACGACGAGAGGAATAATAGGGTACCTCGCGCGGGAGTGGATCAGCGGGATGCCCATCACCCCAAAGGTGATATAGCTACGACATGGTGCTGTTGGAGCTCGTCTCGGGGACAAGGAACGCAGGCGGAGGGTCATGGACGGACACTTCCACTAAGAGCGGCAACGACGGGCACGTCGAATATTTCCCCGTAAGAAGCTCGTGGACGGAGACGTGAGGAGCTTGCTGGACGAGAGGCTGCATGGCGAGGCTGATCTGAAGGAGGTAGAACGAACTTGCAAAGTTGCCTTCTAGTACATCCAGGACGACGAAGCAGACTGGCCGGCCATGGGGCGGGTCGTGAAGATGCTTGAGGGCATGCTTGACCTCGACATGCTGCCTCCACTACCAAGGTTACTTGAGAACATTTTCATGAGACCACCGAGCTAGGAGAACACATCCATTTTTTGATATCCGTTAACCGGATATTATAGTAGATTTTCAAAGTAGTACTGAAATCAGCAGAGTTTCTAAGAAAATAACACATAAATATATAAATGTTCATACATAGAACCACACGGTGCAACCTTGACTAAGAAATCGGAGTAACCTTATGTCAGATTTTCGTGGCAAGTCTAACTCTACATTGAAAATAATTCAAGCTACCCACAAAAGGGCAAACTCCTTTTTAGTTATAGGCTTCTACACCCTCTTAAACAAAATTAAGCACCATGGGAGGATGTAAGGACAAAAAAGTATATAGGTAAAGATATGTATAGAATAGAAACATAACAACATTAGAATTCATTAATTGAAAATTTAAAAGTTAGCATTACCTCATTCCGGTACTCCTCCTGGCTGAATGGCGGATCTCTTCAGTCGGTGGCACCAAAGATTTTTGAAGTTTCCAAAAAGAAAAACAATTGCGTTCACAATGCTCCTGGTAGTCACTCTTTGGGGATTGATGCACGAGGTCACCATCACTCCTAGTAGTGAGTATACCATTACATATGCCAATGCTATTAACAAACTCTCCTGGTAAATATTGCCACTAGTTAAGCTTGTGCAGGTAGAAATGTGTGCGTGTGGGTGATACGTCGAAAACGTATCTATAATTTTTGATGTTCCATGCTTGTTTAGTATCTACTTTGCTTTACTTTGTCTACACTTTGAAGTGTTTTATATGTTTTCTGGAACTAACCTATTAACAAGTTGCTGTTTTCTTCTGTTTTTTGTTCCAGAAAGGCAGAAAATCAATATTCTCGTAATTGGACGGTACAAAATCCAAAGTCAATATTTTACCGTGGGGAACACGGAGTCCAGAGGAGAGACGGAGGAGGGCCTCGAGGGGGCCACACCCCCTGGCCGCGCGAGTGGGACCACCCCGCGCCTGGGAAAGTGCAGCCGCCTCGGGCACCCCCTCGGCCTCCCTCTTCGCCTATAAGAAGCCCCCGATGCAGAAATCCTAGGCACCCGATCAAAACTCCACAAAACCTTCTGTAGCCTCCGCCACCACCTTCCCTAGATCGGGGGGATCTGAAATTCTTCTCGGCACCCTGCCGGAGGGGAAATCATCCCGGAGGCCTTCTTCTCCGGTATGAAGCATGAGTAGTTCCACCTTGGACTACGGGTCCATGTAGTAGCTAGATGGTTGTATCTCCTCCTTGTGCTTTCATGTATAGATCTTGTGAGCTCCGTTCATGATCAAGATCTAATCTATTTATAATCATGCATGTCGTGTTTGCTGGGATCCGATGGATATTGAGATTACTATGTTAGATTGATTAATGGTTTTGTCTATTTGATTCTATAATGTCTGTGTTGTTTGTGATCTTGCATGCTCTCCGTTGTTAGTAGCTATCTTGGCCAAGTAGTTGCTAGTGACTCCAAGAGGGGGTATTTATGCTCGATAGTGGGTTCATGCCTCTAGTTTCCAAGGGAAGTGATAGAAATCTCTTCGGTTGTAGATGTGATGTTGCCACTAGGGAGAAAACAATGGTCTCTTGTCCATGGAACAAGTGGATTGTTTACCTTACACACTTTGTTTAAAGCAGTTGTCTGTTGCTTGCAACTTAATACTGGAGGGGGTTCGGATGATAGCCTGAAGGTGGACTTCCAGTCATAGATGCAGTTGGATGGCGGTCTATGTATCTTGTTGTATTTCCCAATCGAATCTCATAGGATCTTTTTGTTTAGTATTGCATTGTTATGCCTTGTTCAGTTCCTGTCAATTGCCCTGCTGTAATTTGTTTATCCTTCATGCCATGTTGTTTATCTAAGGAGAGCACCTCTAGTGAACTATGGACCCCGTTCCAATCTTTATCATTGATACATTTTCCACTGTTACTGTTTACTTGCTGCAAACCACTCATCACCTTCCACACCATACAATTAATCCTTTGTTATAGCAAACCGATGAGCTTGACAACCTCACTATTCGTTGGGGCAAAGTCTTGAGTTTGTGTTGTGCAGTGCTTGCAACACTTGTGTGACGTTTCCTTCCTCCTACTGGGTCGATAACCTCGGTTTCTTACTGAGGGAAGGCTTGCTGCTGTGTTCTACACACCTTGCTCTTGGAGTTTCCAACGAAGCGCTCCTACATCAACCCAGTGCTCCATCAAGCTTTCTAGCGCCGTTGCCAGGGAGGCTAAGGACATCTTCACAAGTGGAGTCCTCCACTTCCTTTCTCTTTACTTTGTTTTTAGTTTGCTTAGTTTCTTTTGCTTGGTTTTGTTTGCCTCTTTTTCTCAAAAACTCCAAAAAATTAGTTTAGTTTGGTTTGCTTTCTCTTATCAAAAACAAAAAAAATTAGTTCCTGCTCTAGTTGCCACCTTGCCCTAGATCACCATATTGTTCCCCAAGTTCGCCCTGAAGGATCTTGCAATAGGTAGTGGCTCCATAATTGGGAAAGATAATATTGAAGAATTCTTTAATCATGTTAGCAAGCATGAGGATATTAAGGATAGTTCTATAGCAGAACTTGCTCCTAATTATGAGATTGCTGCAGCTTTTTTAGTTCATATGTTGGAGGCTAGGTTTGTTAGCCTTAATCCTATGATGCAAATTTTGTTCCTAAAACTAAAAGAAGAAAAGAATGCTGAAAAGAGAGAATTCATTCTTGAAACTTTACTAAAAGAGTTCAATGATGTTGCTAGGGAAGCCAAAAAGGTCTTTGAGCGTTTCAATATGCTAGGCTCATGTGTAGATGTTGTGGGTACTTCAGATAAAACCAAACCTAGAGAAGAATTCAAGATACCCATACCCTTTAAGCTTGTTGGAATGCATGAGGCCTTTGAAAAGAATTTTGATTGGATTGCTCCTGAAAATATTTTTGATGAAAGTAGTAAACCAAAGAGAAATGAGAAGGGATCCTCCAAAACTCATTTGGATGAGATACCTTTCATAGTTAAAGACTTTGCAAGTATTGATCTTAATGCTTCCTTATTTGAAAATACTTGATTTCTTGCTTCTTGTGCCTAACTTAAAGGCGTTAAAGAAAAGTACTTGTTGGGAGATAACCCAAGAGTTTCCTTGAGTCTTGGAAGTTATTAATTCAGTAATGACCTCTCCTTATCCTTTTTTTATTTTTGTGTCAAGAATGACCTCTAATGAGAGGGAAGAAATATTTGAGGAGTTCCTGTCCCGAAACAGATTTATGTCCTCCACCATAAATATTCGTGAGGCATATATATAAGTAGGATTGAGCTGAATTTTTTTGAATAAATCCCCCAGTATGTTAGCTAACTTTTGTTAGTTTAACAGTTTTTTATTTGAGCAACACAAGATTTTAGAAAAAATCGGTTTCTACCTGCTGGTCTGTTTTGACAGATTTCTGCCATTATTTGCATTTGCTTTCTATTGATTCCTTTTTGAGTTCTCTTTGGTGGAATTGAGCTTTTTGAAGGAGTTGCTACAGTATCTTGTGTTTTTAGTGAATTCTTTTGCTATTCCAAAGCTAAGCCTAAAGGTCTATTATCTTTTGAATACACTAATGTTGATAATGAAGATTGTGTGGAGTTTTGTATGAAGGAAAAATTTTAGGTGTAGAGAGAGAATGATGTAATGAGATGAATAATGGATAAAATCTCAAGTTTGGGGATGCCACCATGGTGTAACCCTAAGAAATATCCAAGAGGTACAAGCGTCAAAGCTTGGGGATGCCCAAGGCATCCCCTTCTTCATCAATAAAATGCTCAGGTGTGTCTAGACACTTCGCTTTTATTGTTTCATGCACTATTGTGTTATTCTTGGAGCGTCTTAGTTTTTGTTTGCTTTGCTTAGTTTGTTTAGTTTGCTTGAATAAAGTAGTTTGTACCCCCGTTCTCGCTGTGTTATTTCAAATAAGTCGATTGGTGTTGGAAAGGAGTAGAAAGTTCTTGCTTGGAAGTGCAAGAGGAGCTTTCTTGGACTGTGACTTAGACTTTAGCATGCCATGCTAGGTGTTGTTTTGACCTTATGATTAGTGATTATTGCTGTAGCATGACTTGCTCCAAGTCATTGGGATTGCTTAGTGTGCCTTGAAAGAATCATGTGTTGTTTTAGCATACAAAAGCATAGTATTGTAGTATTCTCCTTTGATGTTTTGTTTGGGTTGACTTGGCACATGCTCACACTATGTTATGACTATGAAAAAGTCACCATAGACTCTATGATCATTTAGTCCTTGACTTGTAGTACCACTCTATGCTTTGACTAGTAATGTTTTGTCGCTCTGCATGATTATGGCCATTATTGCTCTCTTAGTTGGTTGCTCCTAGTCTTTTGCTAGCCTCCACTTGTATGAGTAAGCTCTACTCATGCCTCCAACTCCAAATAAACCAAGTTATTCTAAAGTGTTCACTATAAATTCCTATACATGGTGTGTTACACCAATCCAAGTATATTCTTGTTTTCAGCTATCTTCCAATTAAAAAATATTTTGTTATGTGAAAACTTAGTGATTAAAGCCCTCATGAACTTGATGGCACACTTTATATTCTTTGCCCTAATAAACTTGAACCATTGTGTCGTCTATGTTGTATATGCTTGCACTTATACGTTGGAATTAGCAGAACCATGCTGTCATGAGGAACGTTTTCAACATTGCACTTATACTTTGTACACAGTTGATATCATGCTCTTTTGTCTATGGATGTCACCGGTGTGAAATAAATAGGAAGCTTGTAAGTCCATGGAGTTATGTATTTTGTGTTAGAGAAACACCTGGGCCGCTAGCCTAAGCCATGCCTAATCATGGTGGAAACTTGCAGCATCACCATAATGAGCTATTTGTGAAGCATCCTCAATAAAAAATCTATGCACATAGTAAATAAAAAGATCGCTGAGATGCTCATGGTCTGCTTGCCTTGTCATTTTGGTTATGGGATAGCTCTTGTACCATGTGCAAGGGATACCCCGTTGGCGGTTCTCTATGATATGCATGTACTTACTATGACAAGAACTTACAGGTGACTGAAGTTGAGTAGCATGAGGTGTGGCCCTCATATTTAAGGGACATGAGATTGCCAGCTTATACTTTGTCAAGAATATACTCCATAGTTTGTTCACTTTAACCTTAATCACTTCAAGATGCTTATGATAGGGGCAATGAGGGCTGAAAGCTAACAAGTACCATAATTTTTGGAAGCTCTTTTTGAAACTTGAAATCCCTGCTTGCCTTTATAAAGAGCCTTTCTTCCACTATTATATTGAGTCTCCACCTTCTACCTTTAGGCACCATTAAGAGAGCATAGTTGCTATTCTTAGTTCTATGTGCAGTGTCCAAAACTTATTGATTGATGCATATTGTGATATATCTTGTTCTTGTGCTATTTGTATCTAGTCACTCTTATGAACTTTGAAGGTGTCCTATGCATCTATTTGCTACTCTATGAGGGACAAGATGAATGCCACTATGCTATGTTTTCTGTATGTGAAACAAACAAACGTTTTTCAATGCATGCTATTCATGATCTTTGTTTGTAGCCTTTCATGTTGCATGCATAGTTACTTTGCCTTATTGTTAGAACTCCATATTTCATGCACATGTTTAGAGTTCTTTGGTCCCAGCTTTCAATGCTTGCAAATGGTTTGATCTTGGTTTTGATGGTGCATGTCACTTCAAAAATTATTCTTTTATCACTTACCTACTCGAGGACGAGCAGGAGTTAAGCTTGGGGATTATAGATACATCTATTCCATGCTTGTTTAGTATCTACTTTGCTTTGCTTTGTCTACACTTTGAGGTGTTTTTATATGTTTTCTGGAACTAATCTATTAACAAGTCGCCACCGTGCTAGTTGCCTATTTTCTTCTGTTTTTGGTTCCAGAAAGGCAGAAAATCAATATTCTCGGAATTGGACAGGAACAAATCCAAAATCAATATTTTACCGTGGGGAACATAGAGTCCAGAGGAGAGACGGAGGAGGGCCTCGAGGGGGGCACACCCCCTGGCCGCGCGGGTGGGCCCACCCTGCGCCTGGGGGGTGCAGCCACCTCGGGCACCCCCTCGGCCTCCCTCTTTGCCTATAAGAAGCCCCCGATGCATAAACCCTAGGCACCCGATCAAAACTCCACGAAACCTTCTGTAGCCGCCGCCACCATCGTCCCTAGATCGGGGGGATCTTAAGTTCTTCCCGGCACCCTGCCGGAGGGGAAATCAACCCATAGGCCTTCTTCTACGGTATGAAGCGTGAGTAGTTCCACCTTGGACTACGGGTCCATGTAGTAGCTAGATGGTTGTATCTCCTCCTTGTGCTTTCATGTATAGATCTTGTGAGCTCCGTTCATGATCAAGATCTAATCTATTTGTAATCATGCATGCTGTGTTTGCGGGGATCCGATGGATATTGAGATTACTATGTCAGATTGATTAATGATTTTGTCTATTTGATTCTATCATGTATGTGCTGTTTGTGATCTTGCATGGTCTCCGTTGTTAGTAGCTATCTTGGACAATTAGTTGCTAGTGACTCCAAGAGGGGGTATTTATGCTCGATAGTGGGTTCATGCCTCTAGTTTCCAAGGGAAGTGACATAAATCTTTTCGGTTGTAGATGTGTTGTTTCCACTAGGGAGAAAACAACGGTCTCTTGTTCATGGAACAAGTGGATTGTTTACCTTACACACTTTGCTTAAAGCAGTTGTCTGTTGCTTGCAACTTAATACTGAAGGGGGTTCGGATGATAACCCAAAGGTGGACTTCTAGTCATAGATATAGTTGGATGGCGGTTTATGTATCTTGTTGTATTGCCCAATCAACCTCATAGGATCTTTCTAACTAGTAATTGCATTGTTATGCCTTGCTCAGTTCCTGTCAATTGCCCTGCTGTAATTTGTTTACCCTTCATGCCATGTTGTTTATCTAAGGAGAGCACCTCTAGTGAACTATGGACTCCGGTCCAATCTTTACCATTGATACATCTTCCTCTATTATTGTTTACTTGCTCGAAACCACTCATCACCTTCCACACCATATAGTTAATCCTTTGTTACAGCAAACCGGTGAGCTTGACAACCTCACTGTTCGTTGGGGCAAAGTCTTGAGTTTGTGTTGTGCTGGTTTCCATGTTGCTTGCAACACTTGTGTGACGTTTCCTTCCTCCTACTGGTTCGATAACCTCGATTTCTTACTAAGGGAAGGCTTGCTGCTGTGCTCTTCATACCTTGCTCTTGGGGTTTCCAACGAAGCGCTCCTACATCGACCCATCGCTCCATCAGTGTGGGGGAGTGGGGCATTGGCCCCCCTTGCCCTAGTGAAGGTCCTCTACTACACACATGTAGTTTGGTCACACTCTTGGATTAATTTCTACACTACTTTGTACAAGTTTGGATACAAGGTCGTAGCTCTCTTATTCGAGTCCAATGAATCGATCTGAAAGCCGAAGCACATCTTCTTGAATCTGTTTTTCCCACCGGTGAGGTTGAAAACTTCTTATTGTTATGCCAAACATCACTCACAAACAACTCTTTGAGAGCTTGCTTGTGTTTGTGCAAGCTTGCCAAGTTGAAAATTTTGGGGAAAAGCGAGTAGCTCCATCCCTCACAAGATCAGATCCATTGGTATTCACTCTTATTTCATCTAAAATCTTGATATGCCTATAAATGAATGTGGTCACCCGCTTTCCATTTGCAATGCATTCAGCAAATTGCTTGATCTTACAAATTGAACCTAACATAAGGTTCAAACAATGAGCTACACAAGGAGTACACCATAATGTTGGGATCCTATCCATTAGCACTCTTCCCGTAGGCTTGTAATTAGCACCATTATCCGTGCAAATCTAAACCACATATTTTCTTCCAGTGTTATTTATCCTCTTCTCCATCAGATCTACCAACAGTTATTTGTCCACTACTAGGCCTGATATGTTATCACTATCAATGAAGTTAGTCCCAGTTGGACTATTTATAAGGAATTTTACCAAGTTCCTACTCCTCCCATCAGTACACCCATCTGACATTAGTGTGCAGCCATACTCTTGCCAAGCCAGCTCATGCTTATCTCTCAATGAAGTTGTCTTTTTCTTTGCTTTCACCAGAAGTACATGTCTAAGAGAATGTATTGTTGGAGGGATGTAGCCTGGACCATATTGCCCGGTGGACTCCAATACAATCTCGAAGGCTCTTGATCATGTAACATCGTAGGGAATGTCATTAGCAAAGAAAAAACCTGTCAGATCCCAGCAGTTGCGATACCCCATTGTCCAGCCTGTATGATAACCTAGCTAACGGCCTATGTAGAGTGTCAAAAATATTTTGGAAAATCTGTTGGATAGATCTTATTAGGTTTGCTTTTATTCTTTACTCCTATGCTATTCTCCTATTACCTTTTGCGTATTTTGAATCTGCTCTCTTATCTTTTATTCAAGTCTAGGAATTCCTGTGGTTGGTGAAAGATCACAAATGCCGCCTAGAGGGGGGGGGGTGAATAGGCGGTTAAAACCTTTTACGAGATGGGCTTAACAATAGCAGAATAAAAATAGTGTTTTCTTTTGTCAAGCACAAAGCCTATATATACTAAGGTTCAAGTATATGCACCAACAACTTATGCTAAGAAAGACAAGCAACAAAGTGATAGCAAGATAGATTAATTCAATCACAAAGGCTACCATAATTAAAGTGTATAAGTAAAGATCTTGGGTATAGAGATAACCGAAGCACGCGGGGATGACGATATTTTACTGAGTTCCTTCCTACATGGAAGTATGTCTCGTTGGAGGGGTAGGCAGTACTAAGACCACCAATGCCACAAAAGGCCTCACCCTATTCTCCCGAGCACCCGCCGCACGGTAAGCACCCGATCCACTATGGGACACTTGAGGGCGGTCGCCAAACCCATAGAAAATTGGGGCAATATCCACAACTTAATTGGAGGCTCCTAATAATCACCACCAAGGACACAAACTTGGGGAGAGATCCACAACTTAATTGGAGGCCCCAAGAACACACCACAAAGGCCACACACCGTCTAGGGTTCCAAGAACCCAAGAGTACAAGCTTCTTGATTTTACCAAACCAAATTCTCTGAGGAGAACTTACACCGATGCACCTAATGCAAATGGCAAGAACATCATAAAGATGCTCCAATCCTTCACTCTCAAGTTCCAACAAAGATACTAAAGCTATTGGGGGAACACGAGAGAGGAAGAACACAAGGAGAACACAAAATCCTCCAAGATTTAGATCCCAAATATTCACTCACAAAGAGATGATATGGTTTGGTCAAATTGTAGATCTAGATATCCTCAATCTTTCTCTCAAATATATGCAATAATCATTGGATGGGGAGAAACAAATCAATCTCAAAGAGGGTCAACAAATGGGGCAAAGCTTGAGAAGAAAAAGGGAGAAGAAGCAACACTAAAAAGAGAGAGGGGGCTATAAATAGAGGGACAAAAATCTACCCGTTGGGGGTAGTTTCCGGCCTAGGTCGATAGTACCGTAGTGGGACGATACTACCGGACCCAAGCAAGCAGCGCTGGAAAACGAAACCGGTGGCAACACCCGGCAGCGCTCGAGCGAGCGAGCGCGAGAGCGCGAGAGCGCGCACACACAAGTCGTGATATGGAGCAAGCGACGGCAGCTGGGAGCAGGCTAGCTGGGCTGGCCCGGTAGTACTGGCCCTAGGCTTGGGCTGGTAGTACCGTCCAACACAGCCGGGCCAGGCAGAGAGACATGCAGCGCAGGGGCGGCCGATAGCGGATCTGTTAGTACCAGCTGGCCCAGAAAGATTCCATTTCCATTTTTTCTTTTTAAAATAATTAAAGGGAAAACTTCAAATAGCAATAACTTGAGTTAGGAAACTCCGATTGACCCGAAACCAATTTTTTTGGAAAGAGGAGGACAAGAGATACCACCAAGTGAGAATATTTCATGTATTATAATGTGAGATACCTCCCTTGGTGGAAACTGGAAAACCTCAAAGACCAAAAATGCAATAAGATATAAAACGGAAATCCGTTTTTGATGCACTATAGCTTGTTATGAATATTATCATAAGCTCTAGAACCTCACAAGGATAAGATCCAAATAAAAACCAAGAAGGATGATGCTAAGTATGCAAAGATTTGATCCCTCACCGAAAGATATGATCGAGTTACTCACTCGAGATCCCCTCTTGATAGTACGGCTATCTATCCTAAACCCGGTCTCCCAACTAACACCATGAGACCGACAAAAGGGAAAACCTATCAAGATTATAACTTTGCCTTGAGCATTCCACTTGATGTCGATGTAGATTATCTTGTCCTCAAGATGGTCAACTTTCTTGATTCCTCTTCCTTGCGCTTTCTAGATGAAGACTTGCACTCTGCTCCCCCATACACCATGGGGAAACCTTTACTTTGACCTTCTCTTCATCGATCCATGATCACCGAGGATAAAAAGCATCAAACATGAGATCTTTTAGAGATGGCGTATTTTGAGCTTGCACAACACTTCTTAATTTCATCTACCTTGAAGCCAACACATGCTCCAAGCGATGCCAATGGAGAATTCCTACAAGTGTAACTTAATACATACATTAGTTCATAAAGATTATTATTAATTACCAAAACCACACATGGGGGCTCACATGCTCTTTTAGTTGGGCTTCCGTCGTACCTTTAGGGTTTCGCTTCCTTCCTCTTATGACGGTGTTTATACATATGGTTTTCATGCTATCTGATGCATCTTTCATATGTTATATCTTTCTGTGGACCGAACATTCACTAAAAAATTTCTTTGTATCTTTCGATGTTTTTCAACGTGACGACATCATCTATATCAGATCCGAAGATGATGCTTGGACCTGAAGACCGCGGCATTGACTACTTCCTCTACTTCAACTACGATCCGAAGATTGTTTCTCCTCCTCTCTGATCCGAACCGTCAGACCTCGCTCCTTAACCATATTTTATATATGTCATATATCATATTCCATTTAAATCACCCATGCTTGTATATAGATGTCATCTTGTGGTTTCGGGTTAAACAAGAATTCATCTATTAATTAAATATGGAATATGTGGGAATATCATGCGACTTCTCCCGGTTCCATTTAAATTGTGTAGCTCATATATGCCATGTTTTTCCATGTTAACAACATTTAATTTGTGGGGGTATCTAAACAATTTAAACCTTCTAATTAATTGTCAGGGTTCCGGTTCCCCTTCATATTGCCTAGTTGCATCATATCTTTGTCATGTCATGCATCATGGTTAATAGTCTCCTACAAAGGGGGATAACTGCCCCCTAGGTGGATGTCATCCAGTTCACCTTGTTGAGATACGTGCCAACCCTGTTTAGAAGTTGCATTTCCTGGGATATTGATTAACCTTCTGTAATAAGCTGACTAGTGGTAGCACGTCAGACGACAACAACAGTGAGTTACTAGCTCTGCATGCCTAGCACAACAGTACCAACACAGACTAAGGTGGTACCAAACACGAATCCGTGCGCGCGTTTCCATGCGCAGACCATAGGCTAGCAGTCAGGGGTAGCTAGGTGCAGCTCGACAAACATCGTGTACCAAAAGCACCCAAAGAGAGAAACACACATACTCTACACTTGTACACGGTACACCACACCATAAACACTGAAGCGTAGCAGATAGGGATGTTTTATATGTTCACACATTGCTTCTGAAAATCCAACACTGATATCTCGATAAGCATGCATCAGGTAATTGTGTCTTGTCCGCATGTCGCATACTTTCTCCGTTTTAAAATATAAGATGTTTTAGGTTTGTGAAAGAAATGTATTTAGAACTCTTTTAAGTATAGATTAATACATGCCACTGCTATCTCGATAAGCAGGGAGCCTACCCATACCATAAATTGTCACAACAGGATAGTAGCTCTCTACACACGCTGAATCAATGTGTTGAATGGTCGCACCGAAAAAACAAGTAGTAGCAGCAATCAATACTATTCCTTTTTGTCTCGCGGAATGGTTAGCTCAAAATTGGTTGCAGGGCATCTTTTCGCGCTATTTCCATTTTTGTCGTCCATACAGTATGGGGGCAGACACCTCTGGATGCATCGGCCATCTCTTATGATCCATTGGCTGTTTGTGAAATCACTATCTATCTCAAAAGCATGCCCATGGCCCTACTATTTTACTATTTGTATTGTAGTACTCTTTATAAGAACATCTCGTGTTGTTATAAGTAACTTGTAGAATATACACACCGTGACCTGTGATGTATACGCATGGTGGTACATGTTACTAAGGCCTGCCAGCAGTCATGTCGACATTTTTTCTCCGGGAATCTTCCGGTGTCATCTATCTTTACATGGCTTTTTCAAATTAAACACATGCTGAAGGAAACACGGCATAAGACAAGTCACGGGCAACACAAGGACATGATCAAACTGAAGTCAACATATCCATATATAGGCTTGTGTTAGCTAAACAATACTAGCACCGGGAATAGTACATAATGTGGCTTTTGGTTCAGCTGACGAGGCAGACACTGAGCATGTTGTCACATCATTATCTTTCCTACAACTAGACGAAGAGGGCAGACAATGACACATCACTGCCAGCACGGCAGTCCATGTGCCCTCTAATTTCTTATTAATACCACATCGCTGGTAAACCAATAAATGGTAGGAAGATGACGGTGCAGATCTCAACACACATCGTACGGTAATGGCAAGGGGGGTAGCTATCCCCCTTGGCAGCAAATCCGCACATACATCATATACGGTCTTCTGTCGTAGTAATAAATAGTACATCCGGTATTTATTTTAGTGCTTTACTTCTTCACGGATTAGGCCGATGAGTTAACGCGAGCAGTGTTAAGGATATCGCTTATCGGTAATTTATCGGTCGGCTAAAAATTGGCGATTTTTCAGCGTATCGGACGATAAATCAGAAAATCAGACGATAAATCAGAAAATCGGCATATCGGCCACCCTCAAGTAGAGATAAATCGGACGATTAATCGGCATATCGGTTGATTTTTTGAACAGTGAATGCGAGTGTCGACCCGATCTTCAGATGAATCTTCAACAGTTTTCCTAGGTGAGCATTCTCCCTCTTCTATCTATTTACATATATAGTCTTTACTTCCTTCTGTTGATCTATTGCTATCTATGTCGTGATGCTCTTGTTGACAAGGAGTAGGACGTGGTGGCGCAAATGTTAGCGCCGCTGCCTAGTAACCTAGGTTTAGGTTTAACTTTGCGCAAAGTTCATTCAAATCATGTAAATTTTCCTAAATTTGAATGAATTTCATTTATATTTCTTTTTTCTTGGCGCCTGATCACTGGGGGGCGATCGTTGTGGGACGGCCTCCCCAAATTGCCGACAGTTTGAGTAGCGCCCCCAAACCAACTGCCGACGCGCTTGCTGGTCACCCGTTTGCACGCCGGTGGAGATGCTCTTATATTTCATGTCCGGTTTTATCCTTTTGGGGCGCGTCCGAGACAGACTGTCCGCCTGTGTCTAGGGTGCACCCAACAGCACACCCCATTTATCTCAGACCATTTTTGCAAATTGAGACCGGCGCCAGAGGCCGTCTATGAAGAGCAGCACGCCATCCCCGCCGAGCACGGTGTCGAAGGCGGCGTCATGTACGTGGAACGCAGCGATGATGAGCACCCACAACATAGCGACCCACCCGAAGCCGATCCTCTCTGGCATAGTCGCACATGCCATCGTCCCACTCCGATTCCACCATCAGCACCACCACGGTGTCAGCGAGGTGACGACGAGGCGGCGATAGGAGGCAGTGCGCGTGGAAGAGGCGGTTGATAGCTACATGGAGAGAGTAGAGTGGGGTTGGTGGGCTATTTGGGTGGCTGTCAGTGGGCCATGCAGAACATGGGGAGGACTTTTTTTTTGCTCTCTCCTCATGGACACGCGGGAGCGCATTTGTTTCTCCTATTTGGGTTAGAAATGTGCTCGTCCAGACACTAGTGGAAACGAGGTCTTTTGTTGATCCCGAAAAAGGGCTTTAACACCGGTTCTTCTACGAACCGGTGTTAAAGGGGGGGGGCATACTAGCGTGCAAAAAAGGAGCCCCCCCTTTAACACCGGTTCATGCCACGAATCGGTGTTAAAGGTCCCTGCAGCAGTGACCCGCGCACCCCCCCCTTTAACACCGGTTCGTGGCATGAACCTGTGTTAAAGGGGGGGCTATATAAGACACCACCCCAGCCCACACACACCCCACTCTTCCATTCTTTCACATTTTGGAGCCTAGCAAGAGGGTGTGAAGAGTGCTAGTTTGTGTTTTTTTCATATGCACAAGAGGTGTTCGGTGAAATGTCCGAGAGCTCAAAATAAGTTTTCTTGTTGCTCTTTCCGTCTCGGTCGAGGTCGGCAACTATAGTTTCATGTGTCATTGATGTACTATATATATAAATGGTCATCTCCCTATTATTTTTTGGTATATACTACATATTAATGCAGATGAATCGGCAATGGATGTACGGTGACCGCCGCACTTCCGAGTACATTACGGGCCTCCAAAATTTCATCGTTGTGGCTAATGCAAACCGTGGTCACAATGGTTTTATGTGTTGTCCGTGTGTTCACTGTCAGAACAAGAAAGACTACTCAAATACCAGAACCATTCACGCCCACCTGCTTCGATCCGGTTTCATGCCCAGCTATAATTGTTGGACCAAGCACGGAGAAAAAGGGGTTGTGATGGAAGACAACGAAGAAGAAGAGGATGATGACAACTATCATAATATGTATCCTGAATATGATGATAATGCAATGGAGGTAGATAATGAAGATCAAGAGGAAGCAGATGGGCCCGCTGATGACGATCTTGGTCGGGCCATTACTGATGCAAAGGAAGAATGTGAAACTGAAAAGGAGAAGGAGAAGCTAGAGTAGATGTTAAAGGATCACAAAACATTGTTGTATCCAACTTGCGAAGATGGCCACAAAAAGCTAGGTGCCACACTGGATTTGCTGCAATGGAAGGCAGAGAATGGTGTGACTGACAGCGCATTTTCAAAGTTATTGGTAAAAATGAAGAATCTTCTTCCAAGAAATAATGAGTTGCCCGACAGTACATACCAAGCAAAGAAGGTTGTCTGCCCTCTAGGATTAGACGTGCAGAAGATACATGCCTGCATTAATGACTGCATCCTCTACCGCGGTGAGAAGTACGAGAATTTGGATGCATGCCCGGTATGCACTGCACTGCGGTATAAGATCAGACGAGACGATCCTGGCGATGTTGAGGGCGAGGCCCCTAGGAAGAAGGTTCCCGCCAAGGTTATGTATGCTCCTATAATACCACGGTTAAAACGTCTCTTCAGAAATAAAGAGCATGCCAAGTTGTTGGGATGGCACATGGAAGACCATAAGAAAGACGCGATGTTGAGACACCCCGTTGATGGGTCACAGTGGAGAAAAGTCGAGCGAGAGTACCCGGACTTCGCACGTGACGCAATGAACTTAAGGTTTGGTCTAAGTACAGACGACATGAATCCTTTTGGTGAGCAGAGCTGCAGTCACAGCACCTGGCCTGTGACCCTATGTATCTATAACCTTCCTCCTTGGCTGTGTATGAAGAGGAAGTTCATTATGATGCCAGTGCTCATCCAAGGCCCGAGGCAACCCGGCAACGACATTGATGTGTACCTAAGGCCATTAGTTGAAGAAGTTTTACAGCTGTGGGCCAAACCAGGTGTACGTATGTGGGATGAGCACAAAGGAGAGCCATTTGACCTACGAGCATTGCTTTTCGTAACCATCAATGATTGGCCTGCTCTTAGTAACATTTCAGGGCAGACAAACAAGGGATACAATGCATGCACACACTGTTTAGATGATACTGAAAGTGTATATTTGGATAAATGTAAGAAGGTTGTGTACCTAGGGTATCGCCGATTTCTTCCGAACCTGCATCCGGTAAGAAAGAAAGGCAAACATTTCAAACGTCTGGCAGAACCCCGGAGAAAGCCTGTCCTCCGTACCGGTGAGGAGGTATTTGGTATGGTCAAGGACATAGAAGTAATCTTTGGAAAAGGTCCTGGCAGTCTATCTGTTCCGAATGACGATGCCGGACACGCGCCCATGTGGAAGAAGCAATCTATATTTTGGGACCTACCCTATTGGAAAGTCTTAGAGGTCCGCTCTTCAATCGACGTGATGCACGTGACGAAGAATGTTTGCGTGAACCTGCTAGGCTTTCTAGGAGTGTATGGGAAGACAAAAGATACACCGGAAGCACGGCAGGACCAGCAACGTCTGAAGGCCTCTGAAGAGCCTATGCATCCTAAGAACGAGAAGGGTAAACGATGCCACTTAACTCCTGCCAGCTACGCTCTTACCAAAGCAGAGAATGAAATCTTTTTTGAATGTCTGAGCAGTATCAAGGTCCCGTCTGGCTTCTCGTCGAATATAAAGGGAATAATAAATATGGCAGAGAAAAAATTCCAAAACCTGAAGTCTCATGACTGCCACGTGATTATGAACAATTGCTTCCGATTGCATTGAGGGGGCTTCTACCTGAAAATGTTCGAGTACCCATTGTGAAGCTATGTGCATTCCTCAATGCAATATCTCAGAAGGTAATCGATCCAGAAAGCCTACCAGGGTTACAAACAGATGTGGCCCAATGTCTTGTCAGCTTTGAGTTGGTGTTCCCACCATCCTTCTTCAATATTATGACGCATCTCCTGGTTCACCTAGTAGAAGAGATTGCCATTCTCGGTCCTGTATTTCTACACAATATGTTCCCCTTTGAGAGGTACATGGGAGTCTTAAAGAAATATGTTTTTCTGAGTTGAAATGAAAAAGATATGAATTTTCTAAATTCATATCATATTTTTTGAATTAAAAATGCCCCTTTAATGCATGAAATAAATGCCCCCCCCCACTTTAACACCGGTTCCAGACAGGAACCGGTATTAAAGGGGGGTCTGGAACCGGTGTTAAAGGGGGGGGGCATTTATTTCGTTTCCCGCGCGCACCCCCCCTTTAACACCGGTTCCTGTCTGGAACCGGTGTTAAAGGGGGGGGTAATAAATGCGCGCGGGAAACGGAATCCCCCCCTTTAACACCGGTTCCAGCCACGAACCGGTGTTAAAGGGGGGGTATTAAATTCACCTTCCCCTTCCTTTCTTCCCCCCAGAGCAGCCAGATCGATCGAACACCGCCGGCCGCGCGCAGAGAGAAGCGCCGCCACCGCCGCCCTCGGAGCTCGAGGTCCGCCGCCCCCGACCCTCTCTTTTCCGCACTTGACCGCATCGCCCTGACCACCTCTTCCCCATGCAGGAGCACCGCCGACGCCGCCCGTCAACGCCGGAGCACCGCCGACGCCGCCCGCGCCTCGCCGGAGCACCGCCGACGCCGCCCGTCTCCGCCTCTCGTAGGGCACGCCTCAACGCCGACGCCGCCCGCCGCCCGACGAGCCCGCCGCTAGCACCGCCGCCCAACGAGACCGCCGCATCCGTCCGACGAGCACTGCCGCCGCCCGACGAGCACCGCCGCCCGACGAGACCAACGTCACCCCACCGGTGAGCGCCACCTGTCTGCCACATCAGCGATGACACAACGCCAGTCAACGTTGACTCTCCTGAAAAATAGAAGAAAAGATAAAAATTGCAAAAAATTGTATAATCTTGCAAAAATCATATAAAAAGATTCGTAGATCCAAAAATAGCAAATTATATATCAATGAATTCAGAAAATTGAGTAGATTATTAATATCAAGTTGGATTTAACTTTTACAGTACATGTTTACTGTAATAATTTAATTAGTTTTAATGGTCTTTTAGGTTAATAAATTCATAGTAAAATATCTCCTGGTCCAAAAATCACAAATAATATACCTATGGATTCACAATTGTGTGTAGATCATCAATATGCAAATGGTTAAGCCAAATAATATAAGGTTTTTCAGCAATTAAATAAATGGTAGAATGGATTATTTAGAGTAATAAATTCATAAGAAAATAAATAATGTTCAGAAAATTACAAATAATATGTCCCTTGAATCACAACCCCGTGGGGATTATATATCTGATTTTAGTTTGATTTTTAGACAACAGGAACTATTTAAATGATTTAAAACTCATTAAACACTATTTAAATCATAAGAAAAAGATTTGTAACTCTGATTAGGGTGAATCCAACGCCTACTGGTTCGTATTAATGTCCTCTATCCATTGTGACTTATTAAATTGCCATGCATGCATTTGTTTGATCTCTATGTGCTATTGTTTATGTTGTATGAAATTGTTTGCTCGATAGATTGCGAGGAGTGCAACGTGTGTGATTGCTGACTCATCCTGATTAAAACTTGTTTGCTCGATAAATTGTACTACATGCATAGATTAAAACTTGTATACAAATTGGACCTCTGACTCATTTGTGTATTTATTTGTGTATTTTTTTATGAATAATATGTATATTTGTGTATGAATCCAAGTCCACTTGAATGTTTACACTCTTACTTTAGATAATATTATTGTTTTAGAAACTATGGATCCACTTAGTAGAAACCTTGAAGAAGAAGAAATAATGGAGAACATTATTGATGAGGACACTTCACAATATCTGAACTTGGAGGGACATGATGACGACAGCTCAAGTACTAGTCATGGAGAAGATGAAGACTCCGGTGAACGCAATTTAATGGTTACAAAGTCCGGCGAGGTATATGCATTGATTAAGCCTCTGCTGACTTCCACCAACAATCTTCTTCTACATGTATTAATTAACGCTTCTTTCTTCTTTTAGCCCTCTGGATCGACCAGCCAGCAACCATATTCTTCTACGAAAAAGAGCAAGCGAGGCGCGAGCCAACGGTTGAAAGATCGTGCAAAGTTCACGATCGAAGCAGTCCGTGTTGATGGCAGGACGATGGAGCCCAAGAAGGCCGCAGACAAATTTGTACGTCAGGCTGGAGTTCTTGTTAGGGACCAAATCCCAATCATAATTGAAAATTGGAATAAGCCAAAGAAGGGCGACGGTACCTTTGTCGATGACAGATCCAAAGAAATGCTTTGGAATTCGTTGTTGGTAAATTTCACCCTTCCGCCAGAGGAGGATGAAAACAACCCGGTTATAAAGGAAAAGGTCAAAGAGTGGACTCTAAAGAAGATGGCTGACGCTTCCGCAACTGGAAGACAAAATTGAACAAATTTGTCAAATCTGGCGAAACTCCAAATTTCGAAGACGCATATTATGCGAAGATAAGACCTCGCTAGCCCGAATTTGAGACATATAAAAAAAGTGCTATAGCTAAAAAGAGGTCAGAAACCAATACGCTTAATGCCCTGAAGAAGGAATATCACCAGAGGACGGGGTCAGGTGGCTACATATCTCAGAGGCCTAAGTGGGAGGAAGCTGAGAAGGCCCTGCGCGAGAGAGGGATCACACCCCAGACAGATGGGTGGGACCTACGTGCAAAGACTTGGTTCTACGGAATCGGGGCAAGGTTGGACCCAGAAACAGGATTGTGTATCTTCCCAACCCTCCTTGCCAAACCCGTCACTGAACTCATCACGGCATACGAGGAACCATCCGCCAGGACCTTCCATCCCGACAGAGAGAATGACCAGCTCACACGCGCCATCGGTAAAAAAGAACACCCTGGACATGCACGAGGCACAGGGGGTATGACGTGGAAGGATGGGTTTGCCGACTGGAGCGACTCTTACAGATGGCGCGGCAGAAAATAAAAAGAGCGTACAGAGCGGATGACACAGATAGAACATGCACTTGCGGCGCTGCAGGCGCAAGTGAATGCACAACAGAGCCATCAAGCTACCGGCCCATCTCAGCGGCACGAAGAGCCTGCATTGGAAGCTGCCGGCGGCCCAGACTCTGCGCGGAAAAGCAGTGTGGCTTCCACGGAGAACATGCAGCCCACGCTTGAAATGACGGATCCTCGATACCCCGTGGATGAGATCACGGAGAGCGAACACGCTGAGCTGCATGTGAGATTAATGGGCTTATCCATTAAGGTGGCTGTCGGCTATGCCTTACCTCCTGTAGCTGGTGGAGCTTACCACTGCCGACCGATTCCAGATGGCTATGCTATTGTCGGGGTGGATGAGGTTGTGAAGGAATATGAGGAAGCACAGCTTGACCATGCTACAGGTGAAGGGGAAACTCAACTCAAATTTGCAGTGAAAACAACCATTCTTTGGAAGAAGGAACACATTGTGCTTCCAAATTGGAGGTCACTGGCACCCCCGTCGTCTCCGCAGCGTCAGCAGTCTGAGCCGCTTCAGCTATCTCCGGTGCGGCAGCCATCTCCGGCGCTCCAGCCATCTCCTGCGCGGCAGCCATCTCCGGCCCGTCAGCCATCTCCGGTGCTTCAACCATCTCCTCAGCGTAAGCGGAAGAGCACTGCCACGAAGAGCATCAGTAGCACTGCCACATGAAGGGAATATGCCCGAGAGGCAATAATAAAGTGGTTATTATCGTATTCCTTGTTTATGATAAATGTTTATTTTGCATGCTATAATTGTATTAATACGGAAACGTTAATACATGTGTGTTTAATAAACAAACAGAAAGTTCCTAGTTATGCCTCTCTTATAAACTAGCTCGTTGATTAACAAGATGATCAAGGTTTCCTGATCATGGACATTGGATGTTGTTAATAACGGGATCACAACATTAGTGTAATGGTGTGATGAACATTCATCCGAGGTATAGCATTACGATCAAAGTCATTGAGTTTATATTGCTATAACAACTTACGAAGTGATCCTAATCCTTAGACCATGAGATCATGTCAATCACTAACACCGGAAGAGTTTCTTGATAACATCAAACGTCACACCGTAACAGGGTGATTATAAAGATGGATTCAGAACTAATAAAGTGTTATGTTGAGGCCCATGGATCGAGAGTGGAATTTGTTCATCCCGATGACGGATAGATATGCTCTGGGCCCTCTCGGTGATATCACATTGATTAGCTTGCAAGCAAGTGATTTGATCACTAGAATGTTATATCACGGGAACAAGAAAAGAGTGCATGTCGGTAACGAGATCAAACTAGGTATGGAGATACCGATGATCGAATCTCGGACATGTAATATATCGCGAAACAAAAGGATTAAGATACTAGCGTAAAAAGGTTCCGACGATCACAAGAAAGTCATCGTTGAATGTGTGGGAGTCAGTATGGGTCTCCAGATCCCGCTTCTGATTATTGATCTGAGAGGGGTCTCGATCATGTCCGCATTATTCACGAACCGTAGGGTGACACACTTAAGAGACACCTACATCCAATTGGAGCAAAAGTTTCATGCCGAAAGAATGAACAAGCGCAGGAATTTATTTCACTAGATACCGAAACAGGTTTTCGGGTGAAATTGCATAAAGTGGTTATGCATGTGAAATAGAATTCTAGCAAGGGGTTATTTGTGAATGTTTGTCATTAAAGTAATTGACAAAATTCTGAATAAAATAAAAGAGTTTTATTTAATGAGAGTTTGCATTAAATTTGGTGGAAATTTAATGGGAATTTGAGTGGGTTTTTGAGTGGAGAAAATTGAAGGGCCATTTTGTGAGTGGAGTGTCCACCCACATGAATGAGGGAGAGGTGGGGGCACCCTCCATGGCCGGCGGCCATGCCCCCTTGGGCTGCCCCCCCTCCCCTATATAAGGAGCCCCTCCTCTCACTTCTCACTCACACCTCCTCGTGAAGGATCTCTCTCCCCCTCTAGAATTTATCCCCCATGGTCTCGGACTAGCGAGATACATGTTCCCGGTGGCTTTTCGGCAAGAAAGAGTTGTGCTTCCGCTGCATCGCTGGAGCGAGGAGGCGGAGGTTGCTCGGTGCCTCGAACGTGTGTGCGAGCACGGATGCGCTGCTGTTTTGCGGCGCTAGGACTTCCTCTCGATCTTGAGATCGGCAAGAGATCGTCTACATCAACCACGAGTTTGGACTCGTTAAGCTTTGTCGGTCTTCAAGGGTATGTTCTCTACGGATATACATCCGCCCGTTGTTTGTATCTAGTAGATAGATCTTGGTACATAGTTGTTCCCATCGTAGGAAAATTTTTGTTTTCTATGCTGCGAACCCTACAGTGGTATCAGAGCCAGGTTTATGCGTAGATGCTTTGCACGGGTAGTACACATATGATTATGTGGGCGATGATGATCATTTTATTGCTTCTTAGTTGTACTTTGGATATTGGTGGCATAGTGGGATGAAGCGGCCCGGACAAACTTTACATGTCCTCGCACATGAGACCTGTTCCACGCTTGACATGCAACTAGTTTTGCATAAGTGGCTAGCGGGTGTCTGTCTCTCCTACTATAGTCAATATCTAATTTGCAACGAGTTGTCAACAATTTGGTTATCCTCGTTGTGGTTCATGTTCGTAGGTAAGAACGGTTCTATCTTCGAAAGCCCTAAGCCACGTAAAATTTGCAATGGATAAATTAGAGGCGTCTAGTTTAGATTGTTGCTGGGCTAGTGTTATGATATGGTGATGTTGTAAGTAGAAGTATGAGATGATACTCTTACAACATACATAACGTGTAAACTCCATAGACCTTGGATTTACACATAAAGGTATGATAGTGATCATACCACGGTGCACATGATAGAGATCATATACGAGAACCATATCATTCCACTAATAAACATGTGATGTTTGATAGCATCTTATATTGCTTGTTTGGCGTTTTATTAGCATAATAAGATGATCCCTCATTTAGATATCAAGATAAAAATGTGTTCTTCCTTAAGTATGCACCGACAATGTTTCGTCGCTTCAAGACATCACGTGATGATCGGGTGTACTTGAATCCACGAGCATATCTCGGGTGTAAGACAGTTACACACGCGAATACTAAGGTTCTTACTTGGCGAGCCTAGCATGTACAGACATGGCCTCGGAACACGGACCGAAAGTTTAAGCATGAGTCATATGTTTTGATATGATGACCATATGGATGCTCGCCTTTGAAGCTACGCCGACTCACGTGATGATCGGACTTGGTGTAGTGAATTTGGTTCATGTAATCACCAAAAAGACACGAGGAATGTCGTTTTTGAGTGGGAGTTCATTTCTAATTTGGATTAGTAGAACTCAATTTATCATAAATTAAATCAAAGTGAATTTGCATAATTTGTTGTAGTCATTGGCATTCGTTCACCACCTTATGCATAGTTGTAATTGAGATAATAGAACTATAGAATTCTGGATATATACTTTACGAACTGGTATCGTATTGTGTTGAGTGTCAATCTAAAGTTTCAAGTCCTATTGCAAACTTTCAGCAAACTCTATTTACTCCGTGAAATTTAATAGTTGGTATTAAATCAAGAGTAACAATTCCAGTGTTAGTATCTTAAGTATCATATTTGCCTCCATGATTCTTGATTTAAATATCAAGATTATCTAGGAGCTGAAAGAATTGTTTCAGAAACCATCATGTGTGGTAGATATAACGATATCTGAAACAATGTTTTGGTTGCAATATGATAGAGTATAATATATGTTCTCATATTGGATGAGAATTTACGAAGGTTGGAGATGCTAGACATCCTAATCATTCAAAAGGGTTTTGGAAAGTAATGTTATACTCACAATTCGCCTTTATAAGCTACAGTAGCTTGATCATGAAAGTCGTCATGATAAGAGTGAATAGAAGATGTATGTAAAGTGTTTACTACACTAAAAGATTACTAAAGAATGGATTTTAAAAGAATACCGATCATTTTGATGATGGTGATCTACTTCAAAGTGCAAGTCCAAAGGTATTATTATTTGAATATACACGCTTTGGACTATGTGTCATGTATATGGCGCCACTTTTGATGTTGATAGATTCTTTTAAAAAGGAAAAGGAAATGCTGAAAGAGAATCTATAAAATATATTTGGCAGAAAAGAAAAGATTGTAGATATCCAATTTAGGTATATGGATGATATACATGTTATGGTTATATTCTTTGCTTGTTAAACAATGTGGTTCTTGGGTATTGGATACCGAATTGGTTGGTATGAAATTTCATACGGAACGACGCAATTCATAAACCACAATGGCCTAAGTAACTAGCAAGAGAATATGTGATGATGTTCATCAAAAACAAACAAACCGTTGTTTGTATTTCTCGTTGACATCAAAGCTTGACTTCAAAATTTGTTTTAATAATTGTTATTTAAATCAGGTATTATGAGAACAAAGGTTGTTCAAATAATTACCATATTCCATATAAGATGGATGATTTACAAATCTAGTTGGAGAAATCACATCCATAAAACCTAATGCTAAAATGTCGCAAGACAAATGATTGAAAGATCACTTACGAAGTGACATCGCTGTTTAAATTATATTGGAAAGAGAACATGAAGATTCTCCATATTCATGGATTTTTGGAGTCTTTGATTTGATCAAGTGACGCTTGTGAGACTTTCCATGTGATAATTAAAACTTCGTTCAAAGGCCAAAGAAGAACGAACGACTAAAATATTGGAATTTATACATATCAATGTATGTATTCCATTATGTGTAGTCGTAAGAGATGGGTTTCAACTTCATATGCTTTCTCCGGAAATTTGAGTGAATGTTCACTTAATGAGAAAGAAGTATGAAATATTTGAAAATGTTTCAAAGACTTTCAAGATGAAGTGAAAAATCATTGTAACAAGAAAAATAAATGGTTTATGATTTTATCATAAAAGGGATTTATTTGAGTTACAAGTTTAGCAAAACACCTAGATTTACATATCCCGAAACACCATAGGAATATGGAGTGTTTGAGATTTGTAATGAAACCTTGTTTGACATGGTTGGGTCAAAGGTGTTATTTATAAAACTACCATTATGTTTTAAAAGATTAAAGCTTTAGAGACTACCGCTTTTACACTGAAAAGAGCTCCATATTGATCCGTTGAAATGACACCATGGAAGTTATGGTTTGGGGTAAAACCCAAGTTGTCATTTCTTAAATTTTGGTATGCTAAACATAAGTAAGATGTTTACAACCGAAGTCGGATGAGCATGTCTTTGTAGGTTATTTCGAATAACAATTGGTTATTCCTCCATAACACCAAGGACAAAAGGGTTTGTTGCTTGAAACGTGAAGTTTCTTGAAGAAGGAATTTTTCATAAATGTTAAGTGGGAGGATAATAGAACTTTGATAAGGTTAACGAACCTTAGCTATATATGCTGAGTTGTGCAGCGCCGGAAAATGTTCCGGAGGCTGCCATAATGCTCATAGCTTATGTGCCTCAAAGGTTGTGGCCACGGAGATCTAAGTTCTTATTGAACCAAGTCGGTCGGATAAACACTCAAATACTAAGATTCGAGAGTAAATCATTATTGTTTGACAATGATGAACCGACTATATGCAAAGAAGCGATGATGGGCCCTGGCTCCGTCAAATGGCTTGAAGCCATAAAATCCGTGATAGTTCCATACACGAGAAATCAAGTTTTGAACTTGGAAGACCCTCCGGAAAGGTGTAAAAACCTATCGGTCGTATTTGGATCTATAAAGAAACAGACATGGATGTTTCACATCTATGAAATAGTCGACATGTCGTAAAGTATTTTACGACAATGTTCAAGGAGTTGACTATGACAAGATTTGATCTTTCATAGCGATATTTAGTCTGGACGGATTAAAGTAGCAACCACTACATATAATCTGTTATATGGTAGATGAATAAACAAAACAAAGTTTTTCTAATAGAATGGTTACCTAGGACGTGTACATGACACGATCCAAAGGGTTTTGTTAATTCAAAGGATGCTAAAAAGGGCATGCAAACTTCAATGGTTGAAGTAAGCATCGCGGAGTTGGAATCTTCACCGTGATGAAAAGGAGTTTTCATCAAGAGACGATGAAGATGCTTGCATTTGCAAGAAATTAAGTGGGAGCGCTGAGACATATTTCTAATACATTATGTGGAAGACATCTTGTTGATTAGAAATAATGTATTATTTATTGACAAAGGTTAAGAATTTCATTTCGATGAAATACTTAGGCAAAACCCGAATATTTAGCATGAATGTCTATAGTGGATAGACTGTGACGCTAATATGGTTGTGCCAAACGTACATATATGAGATATTGAAGGAGTTCAATATAGAAACGACAAGAAACATTTCTTGTTGCATGGAAAGGAATTGAATCAAGATTCAAGTGTATCGATACTTGATAAGTGAAACAAGATTCAAGTGCTTTGACACTTGATGAGTGAAATCACGAGAATGTTTTGATCAATCATACCATGATATGTACACATCCAGATATGTCCTATGCTCTAAGTGTTATGAGCATATACCAGAATGAATCATAAAATGATCATTGGACGATAGTGAGGATATTCTTATGATCTTTTTGAAAGAACTAAGAATATATTTGTGTAGAGGTGACAAACAATTACACATAGTTCATTGTAAAGCGTTACATTGATACTAGGTTTATCACAAGATACAAATTAAGTTTATCTCAATTTAAACTATGGGTGGCACAATGTAATGGAAAGGAGATTCCATGATGGATTTGGAAGATTTCCAAAGTTAAGACATTGTGACGAATACTACAACAAAAGGCTAAGTATATGACTGCTATAGTAGCAGCAAAGGAGGGAATTTGTGTCAAGTAGTTTGTTATCAAACTAAGGTGTGGTTCACAACGGGCTAACACTAAAGATATATTGTGTGACAATAGTATCGACGTGTTTTAACCCCAAGGAACTAAAGGTCTCACCAAAAGACCAAATTTATACAATACCATCTCATTGGAGAATGAGTGATGCGTGAAGACGCAAAGACATGCAAATACACACGGACCTGAAGCGTCAGATCCATAGATTATGTTAACCACTTGCAATTGCGTATATGGAACACCGGAAAGCCATAAGTGTTCAATACGCAAAGTTCTCAAACTAGATTATTGTCTCTAGTGCAAGTGGGAGACTGAAGGGAATATGCCCGAGAGGCAATAATAAAGTGGTTATTATCGTATTCCTTGTTTATGATAAATGTTTATTTTGCATGCTATAATTGTATTAATACGGAAACGTTAATACATGTGTGTTTAATAAACAAACAGAAAGTTCCTAGTTATGCCTCTCTTATAAACTAGCTCGTTGATTAACAAGATGATCAAGGTTTCCTGATCATGGACATTGGATGTTGTTAATAACGGGATCACAACATTAGTGTAATGGTGTGATGAACATTCATCCGAGGTATAGCATTACGATCAAAGTCATTGAGTTTATATTGCTATAACAACTTACGAAGTGATCCTAATCCTTAGACCATGAGATCATGTCAATCACTAACACCGGAAGAGTTTCTTGATAACATCAAACATCACACCGTAACAGGGTGATTATAAAGATGGATTCAGAACTAATAAAGTGTTATGTTGAGGCCCATGGATCGAGAGTGGAATTTGTTCATCCCGATGACGGATAGATATGCTCTGGGCCCTCTCGGTGATATCACATTGATTAGCTTGCAAGCAAGTGATTTGATCACTAGAATGTTATATCACGGGAACGAGAAAAGAGTGCATGTCGGTAACGAGATCAAACTAGGTATGGAGATACCGATGATCGAATCTCGGACATGTAATATATCGCGAAACAAAAGGATTAAGATACTAGCGTAAAAAGGTTCCGACGATCACAAGAAAGTCATCGTTGAATGTGTGGGAGTCAGTATGGGTCTCCAGATCCCGCTTCTGATTATTGATCTGAGAGGGGTCTCGATCATGTCCGCATTATTCACGAACCGTAGGGTGACACACTTAAGAGACACCGACATCCAATTGGAGCAAAAGTTTCATGCCGAAAGAATGAACAAGCGCAGGAATTTATTTCACTAGATACCGAAACAGGTTTTCGGGTGAAATTGCATAAAGTGGTTATGCATGTGAAATAGAATTCTAGCAAGGGGTTATTTGTGAATGTTTGTCATTAAAGTAATTGACAAAATTCTGAATAAAATAAAAGAGTTTTATTTAATGAGAGTTTGCATTAAATTTGGTGGAAATTTAATGGGAATTTGAGTGGGTTTTTGAGTGGAGAAAATTGAAGGGCCATTTTGTGAGTGGAGTGTCCACCCACATGAATGAGGGAGAGGTGGGGGCACCCTCCATGGCCGGCGGCCGTGCCCCCTTGGGCTGCCCCCCCTCCCCTGTATAAGGAGCCCCTCCTCTCACTTCTCACTCACACCTCCTCGTGAAGGATCTCTCTCCCCCTCTAGAATTTATCCCCCATGGTCTCGGACTAGCGAGATACATGTTCCCGGTGGCTTTTCGGCAAGAAAGAGTTGTGCTTCCGCTGCATCGCTGGAGCGAGGAGGCGGAGGTTGCTCGGTGCCTCGAACGTGTGTGCGAGCACGGATGCGCTGCTGTTTTGCGGCGCTAGGACTTCCTCTCGATCTTGAGATCGACAAGAGATCGTCTACATCAACCACGAGTTTGGACTCGTTAAGCTTTGTCGGTCTTCAAGGGTATGTTCTCTACGGATATACATCCGCCCGTTGTTTGTATCTAGTAGATAGATCTTGGTACATAGTTGTTCCCATCGTAGGAAAATTTTTGTTTTCTATGCTGCGAACCCTACACCACAAAGAAATCCGCAGGAAACCGTACGCCAAAGAGTTCAAAAAACTACGTCCCGCAGCCTTCCGCCAAGCCATTGCCGGTTTTACCGTGGAATCGCAGCGACGAGGAGACCAATAGGATCTCGGAAGAACAGGTCAAGAAATTCTTTGCACCTAGACAGGCCGAGCCAAAGAAGAAAATAGATCCGGCGGTGGTGGAGAAGTTTTACAAAAATCTTTTGAAACCTGAAACCCCACTTGTGCCGGACTACGAGCGCCAGATTTTGAAGGCGGATGCAAGGCGCCGTAGGGAGACTGAAAGTAGCAGTCGTGAGGCACCCCAGAAAACAGTTCCCAGGCTCGGAGAGCAGGAAAACCAATCATGCGCCCCGCTCCAAATGTTCGACACACGGGACGCTCCTCCCGTAAATGATTACGAGGCAGAGCTACAAAGAAAGGCCAATGAGATGGGGATGACTTACATTGCATACTTGAAAGTCATGGGAGACAACTTGCCCAAATGCGATGCCGACCCCATACAGCCATGAAAGTATGGGAAGAATCTAGTCAAGAAAGAGGAGCTCAAGAATCTACCAACAAAGATGCGAAAATTGCACAAGTGGTACCTTGATTTCTGCAAGACGAGAAAAGAAGAATGGATCACGGCGCATATAAGAGATCAGATTTTCTTGTGCGGAGACGACGCCATCGACTTCAACATTCAATACTTGCATTTTCTATTCAATCAGAAGGAACTCGACAAATCTGCCATCGGCCTTTATTGTGTGTAAGTACTATTTCTGTAATTTTTATCTCATCTCATTCACTTCATTAATTTCATGTATATATATATGCTCACCATATATGTATATACTATTATGCAGGAAAAAGGTTATGGAATGCATGAAAGGAGGCCCTTTTGACATTGGGTTCATTCACCCAAATAGAGTTCACGAAGAAGTGGTAAGAACCAAACCCGGGCAAACAGAAGATTACTTGCTAAAGTCTTTACTGAGACAACAAACCAAAAGGGAAATACTATTGCCTTACAACTTCTCGTGAGTACTGTTACCCTCTCTCTTGTACACATTCTGTTTCGGCTTACTCGATGTTAAGTGTAACTGATGATGAGTTATGCGTGCGTAGGTTCCACTTTATTCTGCTAGTCATTCAACCCGACTCAGGAAAAGTCCTTGTCATGGACTCGTTACGAAAAGAAAAAGAGATATGGGCAGACTTTAGAGAGATGCTCCAGAGGTAATTTCAATCATATTATCGCACTAGATCGGCAACTTTCGTGACAACAAGTAATTAATTACCCCTTTATCCATTTTCTTTGCCGGACAGGGTTTGGAAAAGGTTCACGGGCAGGGCCATGGGTGAATGGTCAGAAGAACTAAAATTTGTAGACCAAAATGTAAGTAATACTAGCTAGCTTCCAATTCCATTATATCATGCTTTATTGATTATTATTTTGATTGAACTCTCTATTCTCGTAAAGTGCGCGCATCAGGGACACGGCAATAACTTATGTGGGTACTATGTTTGCGAGTTCATTCGCAACACGATATGTGCGACGGGCCAAGCCGCACTAGAACAACTTAGAGTAAGTAAACAAAGTCCACAACATTATTTTATTACCATCAATTGTGTTGAGTTTTATTCTTATATATATATATATTGACGGCCCATTCTTCATATATATTCAGATCGAACGGATGCGGGACCAACTCCTACCATTTGAACGCATACGAGCCATTCAAGAGGAATTGGCGGGGTTCATACTTGATGAGGTCGTCACGCCTGGCGGAGAACTCTTTAGATATCCACCAAAATGAACGATGACGATGTATGTGCCGATGACGATGTATGTGCCGATGACGATGTTTGTGTATAATAATAGTTGCTTAATTATTCATGTACTCGTATGTACCGATGACGATTTATGTGTATACCGCTCCCGATCGATTCCCCCTCGCTCCCCCCCTCCCGCAGAAATACGCCCAGAACGGGGCAGAGGCAGAAGTCTACCGTGGCAGAGATTTAGGCCGTTTTCCTGCCGCGGCAGCAGAGTTCTGCCGCGGCAGAAAAACGGCCTAAATCCTCTGCCGCGGCAGAAGAACCTTTAACACCGGTTCCAACCCCGAACCGGTGTTAAAGGGGGGGGCTGTGGCCTGCGGCAGCCCCACGTGCGCCACCCTTTAACACCAGTTCGTATAAGAACCGGTGTTAAAGGGCCCCCCCTCTAACACCGAACCCTCAACAGCGGTTGGGGAACCGCTGTTAGAGGGCCCTCCCAACCGGAGTTAAAGGGGGGGGGGCTCTGCACTAGTGAGACTTGCGGATTGTTAATGCTCTCTCTCTAGTTGGATAGCGTTTTTTGAATTTGTTTGTCTGAGGATACCTAAATAGATACGAAAAGGGAATTTGAGGGAGACCATTGGGTATGCTCTTATGTAGGGATTTACGCCAATAGCTCTCGTTTAGTTGTTTGGCAGGTTTAATGATAATCTTGCTCCTCGAATATATACTTCCTCTATATTAATGTTCTTAACTTTATTTAAATTCGTATATAAATAGACTAGAGGTGCATACAAATTTAGACAGAGTTGAAAATATTAATATGAAACAATAGTAAAAAAAAGTTTCGTTGAATCCCAGTCGACCGAGATTTATCAAGTACGAATCACTTCGGAAAAGTGGAGTGGGGTTGGTGGGCTATTTGGGTGGCTTTCAGTGAGCCATGCATAATGTGGGGAGAACTTTTTTTTTTTTGCTCTCCTCATGGACACGCGGAACGCATTTGTTTCTCCGATTTGGGTCAGGAATGTGTTCGTCCAGCCATGCGGACCGTTTGCTCTCTCTCTAATTGGATAGCGTTTTTTGAATTTGTTTGTCTGAGGACACCTAAATAGATACGAAAACTGCATTTGAGGGAGACCATTGGGTATGCTCTTATGTAGGGATTTACGCCAATAGCTCTCCTTTAGTTGTTTGGCAGGTTTGATGAAAATCAATTGAGACATGGGCACATCCATAAAAAAGGTGTGATCAACAGTTCATGTGACAAGGACAATTAATTTGAGATGACACTGAGTAGGCTTGAGAGATACATGTAAAGTTTGCCACACCGCTTAGTGAAAGCTTCTACGTCCCTCTAGGACCTACCCCTGTTCAAAAGAGAGAGAGAGAGATAATAAACCATTTTCAAAAAACATGAGCCATATTCAAAAAAATCATGAACCAATTTCAAAACCCTTAAAACAATATCATAAAAATCATAAACCAATTTCAAAAACCATGAACCAATTTTTAAAAAACATATTTTTTAAACAAGAAAAAGAAAAGAAAAATAAAAAGATAAAAAAGACCGAAAGAAGGAAACAGAAAAACGAAAAGAAAACAGCACCAGTGCGTAATAGGCCGGCCGACACTGGGAGCCCTGGGTAATTAGCATTTCCGCTCTGTGTGTGACTCTGAGGTAACACCACGCCCTCGATGGGCTTGCGGGACAGTACGGGCCGAGGTTGGCGTTTATATGTTAGGTCTTCAATTCAGCCCGTATGAACGTGAGTGTGAAGCCTGCGGGCCTTTGATGGACAAAATCCAGTGCTCTTCTTCCATAGGACTGCAAAAATATATAGCCCATCTATTTGGGTCCATCTATTCAGCCAGTTGCAGTGCGGCGGCACGGCAGGACCCTCGACTGTCGAGTCGTCGGCTCGTCTCCCTTCCCTGGTCGATCGCTGAATTGCCTCCTCCAACCAACGCCGCCAGGCTCCACCTCCACCGGCGGGAAGATTGTGAGCAACTTCCTCCCTAATCTCCAGCCACACCCTCTGCTCTGAGCGCGCCTCCTTCTCCTTTTCTCTTTGCTTGCTTTTCAAAACATCGCGCTCGCCATGGTTCCAATCTGCCCTATCAGGTGGCTTATCCCATGCATGTTTTCCTTTTTAGTCATTGTTCGTTTAATCCACTTCCCTAATTGATTGGAGTGGTTTGGAAGGGATTTTGACTTAGATGAGATTTAATTCCCCTTAATCCCTGACAATCCCGCTCAATTTCTCATGAAACCGAACAAGCCGTTAAGTATTTGTCTAATCGTCATTAGGGTTTCGGGGATCAAATTTGTGCTATGGGAGTTGGTAGACATAGATCTGGGCTCTTAACTGAGAGAATTATGCTCGCATGGATTGATGGTGTGTTACTTGAATAATAGTTTGTTATAAAATAGTGATGTCATCTCTGTTGGGATGACCTTTTATGTTTATTTGTTTGCAATCTATTACTCCCTCCCTCTGTCGCAATACAAGTCCGTGACATGCTTTTCGGGCCGGGCTGGAGGAAATAATAGATTGAAACTGCAATAGTACATAAATCAAACGATTATTATACACGGAACAAGTGAGAAACTTAGACTAAATATTTGCCGACTACTACATGCTGATAGCTGCTGCCCTCACGGAGTCGCTGACTTGGGGAGAGCCGGGACCAGGATTGGTTGCTATGCATGGCTACCAGGCTGCCGCATGCCAATGCCTTTCACTGCCCTAGGCTACTTGGAATTTTATACTTCCTCATTTACTAATATAGATTTTTTAGCAAACGAGTAAACAAGTTTGACTAGTTTGCTAAAATATCTTATATTACTGAATGGAGAAAGCAGTACCTTACAATCGATAATACCTAAAATGCACAGATTAAAAGATCAATCAATTTTCTTTCTACTATAAATGTCTCTGGATATCTGTAAAGATTTTGTTGTGTTTCGATAGAGGATTATTGATGTCATTGAGGTGTGCGGCTCACCATGCAAAACCATGAATTATCTCTTTACCAAATTGCTCATCCTTATTACTCCCTATCCTTCCACCAACAATTATCTAAACATAAACATGTGATCTTTTGCCGATCCATTCATCTAGTCATTGGTTGTTTCCGGCTGATTTTTTTTAATTAATAGTGCACTGCCTTGTCTCTAGATGCTTCGACGTTT
Organism: Avena sativa; assembly: GCA_916181665.1. NCBI lineage: Eukaryota > Viridiplantae > Streptophyta > Magnoliopsida > Poales > Poaceae > Avena > Avena sativa. The sequence continues at coordinate 40,935,250 of OV702281.1, forward strand.
TTACATCTCTTACTCTAATTTATCTTGTGTGTTGATCATATGAACTCAACATGATTGTTTGTGTATGTTAACACAAATCGCTAAAACATCATAAGTCTCGATTTAAAAAGCCTTTAGACAAGTTAAATGTCTAGATCCCCTCGTCATAAATATTCGAGAAATGCATATATACACCACTTTATTGAATTATGCATATATCATTTTTGAGCCCCTGTGGTGTAAGTATGGCACTTCTCCGTCGTAAAAAAGATGTCATGGATTTGTCACGATTCACATGTATTCGCATCTAAATACATGCGATAGACAAATTTGTGATATCCTTTTTAGGATTGAGGAAGTACTATAGTGTACTCCCTCCGTTTGAGATTATAAGTTTCGCGTGAATAACTAGGTTGTTAATTTGAACAACAAAATATAAATAGTATAACATAAAATTATATCATTAGAAACTTTAAAGGTTATATTTTCTAATGGTATAACTTTTGTAATTTATAAGTTATATTTTGTTGGTTAAATTAACATCCTAGGTATGCGTGTAGGACCTATAATCTCAAACAGAGGGAGTACTATATAAAATTGAGAGTTCTTTTTTCTGTTCGAACCTTGTATGACTCGATCGGTGGTTGGATTTCTTCATTTAGCGGGATGTGAGCTTGCTTTCTGGTAAAATTGAACCGCGAATTATGCACCCTACTTGAACTATGGAGCGAGTATTTATTTTTCCTGTATATCCAGTGCAAATATGAGATTGGTTTGCATATCCCCCGTACTTTCTTGTTGATTAGTGGTAAATATTGTGTGGTAGTATTTACCTTATGATATTAGCCTTGATGATATTACCCACGAATCTTAAAGTGTCTTCCCCTGAGAGATATCCTTGGGTTGTTGTCTTGTCTCGTACAAATCTATGAAAACGTGTTGCTCTATCTATATTGAACATCTCAATAAATTGCTATCTTATTTTTCATCTAACTGTTGCCAGTTTACAAGAATGTGAATTACTGAACTACAACAGTTGTAATCAAGCCTTAAAATCTAATTGGGTTTATCTCATTCGTGGCAAGGCAGGCGGCAGGATGACCACGTCTAATAATGAGTTGTCGATCAAGCTCCTGATCGACACCAGGGAAGAGAAGGTCTACTTCGCCGAGGCCGGCAACGACGTGGTGGACACTAGTGGAAACGAGGCCTCTAACACCGGTTCGTAGAGGCCTCTAACAGCGGTTCCAGAACCGCTGTTGGGGGTTCGGTGTTAGAGCCCCCCTTTAACAACGGTTCTTATACGAACCGCTGTTAAAGGGTGGCGCATGTGGGGCTGCCACAGCGCTCAGCCCCCCCTTTAACACCGGTTCGTAACAGGATCGAAGCAGGTGGGCGTGAATGGTTCTGGTATTTGAGTAGTCTTTCTTGTTCTGACAGTGAATACACGGACAACACATAAAACCATTGTGACCACGGTTTGTATTAGCCACAACGATGAAATTTTGAAGGCCCGTAATGTACTCGAAAGTGCGACGGTCACCGTACATCCATTGCCGGTTCATCTGCATTAATATATAGTATATATCAAAAATTAATAGGGAGATGACCATTTATATATATAGTACATCAATGACACATAAAAGGATAGTTGCCGACCTCGACCGAGAAGGAAAGAGCAACGATAAAACTTATTTTGAGCTCTCGGGCATTTCACCGAACACCTCTTGTGCATACGAAAAAAACACAAACTAGCACACTTCACACCCTCTTGCTAGGCTCCAAAATGAGAGTGAAAAAATGAAAGAGTGGGGTGTGGGATGTGGTGTCTTATATAGCACCCCCCTTTAACATCGGTTCAAGCCACAAACCCGTGTTAAAGGGGGGCGGGGCTGCGCGAGCCACTGGTGCAGGGGCCTTTAACACCGGTTCATGCCACGAACCAGTGTTAAAGGGGTGGATCCTTTTTGCTGCACGGGCCACGCTGGTACGAGCCTCCCCTTTAACACCGGTTCGTAGAAGAACCGGTGTTAAAGCCCATTTTCAGGCTCAACCAAAGGCCTCGTTTCCACTAGTGGGAGTTCCTCTCCAGCATGCTCTCCCTGCCGCTGGGCACCATCACGGACCTGCTCACCAAGGACCACATGGTGGGCAGCGTCGGCAACATTCTCGGCAGCATGCAGAAGCTGGACGCGAACTACAAGAGCAAGGGGCCGCAGCTGAGCCCTGCCGTTGGCCCCGCCACGCTCTCCCTCCTGCAGCAGCTGCTGGGCTCGCAGCAGCTCAGCAACGGCAACGGCAAAAGCAGCAACGACAATGGCAGTAGCAACCACCTAGTACTGTACACATGTAAAGGTAAAAAACAGACGTGCGCGGATTTCCTCTCGGCGGCTAGTGGCAGCGCCTGTCCCGGTTGCTCGTGCCCGATGAACAAGTCTAGGAGGCAGGTGCTTGTCAATGCCGAGGGGGGCGCATACACTGTCGGGGATGACCTCTCGGTGACTCCATCAGCCAATGTGGTGTCCGGCGTTGCCACCCTGCTCATGCGGCATGGGGTGAAGGATCTCAAGGAGAAGACGATCAAGATCGAGAAGGAAGAGGTACATGGTGCGGTTTAATATGTTTTGAGTCTTTAATTTGATCAACCGGTGAGGGCTGGATGGTGATTTGTTTTTGTTGGAATTAATGTAGGCGCTTGGGATACTGGATACTTCCCTCAAGTCCAAGACGGTGCTGACGGATGTGTTCCTGCCGAAGATGTATGCTGGCTCCAAGAGAAAAGCTGTTGCACAATCCTCGGAATCGGAGGAGGAGGAAGAAGAAAATGGCACGGATGATGGCCTATCTAGCCCATCCAGCTCGTGCTATTCATATAATGATTATAGCCCCTGATCACTTCCTTTTCGACGGTAAGTGGCGCGACGGCATCAGCGACAAGCCGGCAAACACTGCAAGCGACTTTCTCTTTGTCCACAATCCGCATAAATTTTGCTTTTTGGATGTTTTCTTCCTGTGGATGATTGATTGGTTGATGTTTGTAGCCTGTAGCATGAGGGTTTGTGGCCATGGGGATGAGAAATAACTTACGTGCTGTTGGGGTTTGGGTATGGGAAATAACTTACGTGCTGGTGCAATAATTATTCCCTCTCGGCCCTAAAACTTAAGGAGTAATACCAGTTACTCCCTCCTGAGTTTAGCGGCTTACTAAAGGGCCATTTTATGGTACATCAAACTATTATGGTTCGTCCATTTGTCATGATCCAACAGCCCAGATCGATAGTACTACACTAGAATTCGTGTAGTATATTTAGCCACCTGGGATATTTTTGGTAGTTCACTTGTTATATAGTAAATCATTTTGGGTAGTTCACTTGTTATAAATCCCGTAGGTTGTTTTCCTCAATTAGTAATAATACTATGAAGTGTATTGTTAGTTATGTCATCTTCTACATCGAGTCCCGGTGAGGATCTTGGACGTCCAAGCGCCGGCGCTATATCCCATCCTCGAAATCTGAGCTCCTCAGCGGACTTTGACATAGATGGTGGCAGCCAAGGATGCTCGTGTTGTTTGATCAAGGATAGATGGGTGTGTAATAACGTATGTGTGTTTGTCTTGGTTGGGTCTCAAGAATACAGATATAACATACAAAGATCCAAATCACCTTGAAATCGATATAGCGTCCGAGTACGGACAAGAGGCAAATGGGGCTAAGAGCCCTGAAGAATAACCAATGGCGTCCATAATCCTGCCCAGGCCAAGCCGGAAGGGTAACCCTGCTAACGGCGTCGATCTCAAAACCTGCTTAAACAAAAGGGGTGCCGACAAAGGGCAAAGGAAAAAGAGGAGCGTCAGTACTGAGGCCAGTACACGGCGAGACTAGAATTCGGCGGTCCTCGCCTACATAGGTATGGTGGACTGAAGCGGCAGCGGCAGCGTGCACTGAACACCCTATAAAGTCTCGATACAACTGGCGGCTATCAGAGAGGGGTAAGGAAGACCTATCCGGATCCACCCTGAAGCTAACACCAAACAAAACCCATCCTGGTGTTTCCCCCTCGAGACCAAACGAGGAAGTCAACCGAGCAACTCACACAGTTGGCAGTTTTATTTATTCGGTTATCGTTGCGGCAATTACTAGTCAGGTATAGATAATCGTCCTGATAAATTAAACAGTGGGCAGTTTTATTTAACCATTCCGTTGTAGTTGCGACACTTACTAGTCAAATATACGATAGCATGAGATATCCCAAAACCCAGCAGTTGTTGGTACTTTTATTTAGCCATTCCGTTGTGGTGAAGCTGATTACTAGTCATATCGAATACAAGTCAAATTATAACCGTAAACTTTAGTTATAGTTGTCTATGATCAAGCACTGTGCTCCAAGTCGTCCATAACCGCGGACACGGCTTCTCGAAAAGATTTAACCCTGCAGGGGTGCACCAAAGTATCCACACGCACTTCGATCCTTTTTGCCAGATCAATTAACATACACCCATCGGTATGTCGGCGGGGCCTAAGTCATGACGTTTACCAGACCCAAAGCAAGCACGGGGGGCCACCCCACTAAGTACACCCGCAACGAAGTCGGCCTGTCTCCGAGACGGACTCAGGGTTTGCGACAGTGGCTGTAAACGACAGCGAATCCCAAAACTGGGACTGTCGATACCGCGAAAACACTCCGCTTCCAAAACAGTACAGCGTGCTCCTCACACAATCGTAAATAAAGCAGTAAAGCATGGCATAGGTACAGGATAGTAAATAAAGCCCCAAACTACTTGTGGCCCCCAGTACAGTACTTTGAAATCAGGTAATAAATCGATGGCAGGCCCATATCTCCCCACATGTGGTTAGCGCGCTCGATCTCGGAACAGGTGTCAAGAACTCGGGGTCCTACGGGACACAAGTGGGCGGTCGGAAAACCAAAATATCATCTATCACCCACCGGTGCCTCTGCTTACCTACTTCAATTTTAGTTGTTAAACAAAAATTAAAGTGAACGATAATTAAAGCCATGATCATCTCCAACATTAGACATGCGGCAATACTCCAACAACTGTGGTACTCGACGACACGCAACAGCACTTGAGCAAACGACTACGACGTGCAAGTCTACAAACCCCCTGGACCAAGATCTTCGACCCCTAATGTGTGAACCTTTTTCCGAGCCCTATTTTATAAATGCTATATATAAAACTTGTTGCATATTTAATTGTTCATGCATGCATATTGTCATGTGGTTTGGGGGCCTTATGCCGATTCACCTTATAATTAAATATGGGGCCCATATGCGGGCAAGTCTAGCCTTCTATTGGCCTCATTTAAATTTGTGTAGCGAACCGGTGCTATCTTTTGCCTTGTTAAGACAACATTTAAATTGTGGGGTAGCTAAACAACATGAACCATTTAATTAATTGTCGGGACCTCGGTTCCGCTTAATAATGCCTTATCGCATCGCACTCTTGCCATGTCATTCATCATACATGCATCATGCCCGATCTTTTGCCGTAGTATTAAATATTGCATCCGGTGTTTATTCTAGTGTTTTGCTTCTTCGCGGATAAGGCCGTTGAGTTGATGGGAGTGTCGACCCGATCGTCGGTTGAACCTTCGGCAATGTTTTCAGGCGAGCATCTCCCCCTTTCTACCTATCTTACTTTTATAGTATTTATTCCCTCCTGTTGATCTATTGCTATCTGTGTTGCGATGCTCTAGCTTTCGTACCCGTGATATCCCTTGCAGCCTTATATTGCCTTGGACTTGCGCGTCGTAGTCGTTTGCTCAAGTGCTGTTGCGTGTCGTCGAGTACCATAGTTGTTGGAGTATTGCCGCATGTCTAATGTTGGAGATGATCATGGCTTTAATTATCGTTCACTTTAATTGTTGTTTAACAACTAAAATTGAAGTAGGTAAGCAGAGGCACCGGTGGGTGATAGATGATATTTTTGGTTTTCCGACCGCCCACTTGTGTCCCGTAGGACCCCGAGTTCTTGACACCTGTTCCGAGATCGATCGCGCTAACCACATGTGGGGAGATATGGCCCCCCCATCGATTTATTACCTGATTTCAAAGTACTGTACTGGGGGCCACAAGTAGTTTGGGGCTTTATTTACTATCCTGTACCTATGCTATGCTTTACTGCTTTATTTACGATTGTGTGAGGAGCACGCTGTACTGTTTTGGAAGCGGAGTGTTTTCGCGGTATCGACAGTCCCAGTTTTGGGATTCGCTGTCGTTTACAGCCACTGTCGCAAACCCTGAGTCCGTCTCGGAGACCGGCCGACTTCGTTGCGGGTGTACTTAGTGGGGTGGCCCCCCGTGCTTGCTTTGGGTCTGGGAAACGTCATGACTTAGGCCCCGCCGACATACCGATGGGTGTATGTTAATTGATCTGGCAAAAAGGGTCGAAGTGCGTGTGGATACTTTGGTGCACCCCTGCAGGGTTAAATCTTTTCGAGAAGCCGTGTCCGCGGTTATGGACGACTTGGAGCACAATGCTTGATCATAGACAACTATAACTAAAGTTTACGGTTATAATTTGACTTGTATTCGATATGACTAGTAATCAGCTTCACCACAACGGAATGGCTAAATAAAAGTACCAACAACTGCTGGGTTTTGGGATATCTCATGCTATCGTATATTTGACTAGTAAGTGTCGCAACTACAACGGAATGGTTAAATAAAACTGCCCACTGTTTAATTTATCAGGACGATTATCTATACCTGACTAGTAATTGCCGCAACGATAACCAAATAAATAAAACTGCCAACTGTGTGAGTTCCTCGGTTGACTTCCTCGTTTGGTCTCGAGGAGGAAACACCAGGATGGGTTTTGTTTGGTGTTAGCTTCAGGGTGGATCCGGATAGGTCTTCCTTACCCCTCTCTGATAGCCGCCAGTTGTATCGAGACTCTATAGGGTGTTCAGTGCACGCTGCCGCTGCCGCTTCAGTCCACCATACCTATGTAGGCGAGGACCGCCGAATTCTAGTCTCGCCGTGTACTGGCCTCAGTACTGACGCTCCTCTTTTTCCTTTGCCCTTTGTCGGCACCCCTTTTGTTTAAGCAGGTTTTGAGATCGACGCCATTAGCAGGGTTACCCTTCTGGCTTGGCCTGGGCAGGGTTATGGACGCCATTGGTTATTCTTCAGGGCTCTTAGCCCCATTTGCCTCTTGTCCGTACTCGGACGCTATATCGATTTCAAGGTGATTTGGATCTTTGTATGTTATATCTGTATTCTTGACTCATGGAGTCGTGTTGTATATATATCTGTTCTGTGGGTCCCATCGAGGACTGTTGTGTAATGTTATTACTTCGTTTTCCACCCGCACGAAAGTGCCTGGTGGGCACCTTTGAATCGTTTCTATGCGGGTTTGGCGGGAATCGCTGAAACTTGCATAGGGCCGATTCTGAGGGTGTTACAGAGTGGTATCAGAGCTCAGCAGTTACGATACCCCACAAGTCCAGCCTGTAGGATAACCTAGCTAACGGCCGAAGTAGATTGTCCAAATCTATTTTTAAAATCGGTTGGATAGTTCTGATTAGGTCTGATTTTACTCCTTACCCCTCTGCTGCTCTCCTCTCACCTCTGCGTGTTTTGAATCTGCTCTCTTATCTTTCTTCGAGTCCAGGAATTCTCGTGGCGGGGTTTTCTGTCGTACCTTCAGGGTTTCGCTTCCTCCTTTGGTAACGGTGTTGCTACATCTGGTCTTCATGCTATCCGAGGAATCCTCTGTCTGGTAGACTTCTCTTTGTTCCTTCTCGTGCCTGCCGGTGTTTTACGACGCGACGACATCCTCTACGCCAGATCCGACGCAGAGTCTACATCACCCCTTTGTTTCTGAACCTCGCTTGTCGAGATCTTCAGTCTGATTCCGAGAATGGGTGCACGCTTTTCTACTAATTGTGCAGAGTAATAGTTTGGGTGCGTGATGGATTGGCCCCCATGCCGACTACCCCTTCTATTCGCTTTTGTACATTGAAGGGGATGAGAATGCATCGGTTCCCTCTTTCTATCGAAGCTAGAGGTGGCTTTATTTGTTGATACCTCTACCTTCGACCTTTTTGTTCCCGGAGTGTTCTCTGACGATCACGGACAGCGACCTCTTGTTAGTGGTGTCGGGAGGATCTACACGAAGCGAGAAGACGCCGATCGCCGACCTTCTTTCCGGTACCATGAGGCGGATCTCGAGGGCGAGATCCATTGTTAGTGGTGTCGAATTGTGGCATCCCGCAAAAACCACTACTAGAAAATCGCGTCGTTTTTGTGCATTGCATCATCATGACCGCATGCTCATGTCATCATGCCACATTGCATTTGAGCATCGTCATCATCATGCATATTATTTTACTTGAAACTATGTTGCGAAAGTCTACTGTTTTCTGAAACTAGCCTCCTTCTATTTCAAATTAAACCCCCCGGATGCTTCCGGATATTTTGTTTGTCTAAAAACTATTTACCAAAGTTTATTGCAAATGAATTAAAAGTTATAATATTTTAGGGGGCAGTCGAACGGGCCGATTCGACCCAGTCGACCACCCCCGTACAAAACAGATCGGTCCACCCTAAACCCCTTTTGCACCCAGACCTAGTCTACCCACCCAACCAGCCACCTCACCCCCACCAATCTATGGACGCCACGTCACCTCTCCCCTCCCTCTACCCTATCCCACGCAGCCACCTGGCCTCTCTCCCCCTCTCTCTCCCTGGGTCCCACCCAGCACACATGCAACACACGCACTCACGCACACACACCGACACACACGCACGCCACCCCCGTGCAGCCCCCGTCCCCGGGCCCCACCCCGCTCCCCTGTCCCCGCACGTCTCCCCAACCGCGCCCCGCTCCTCTCCCCCTTCTTCCTCCCCTCGCGCGTCGCCCGCCTCCCCTGTATTCCTCCGGCCCGGCCGTCGCCCGCCGCCGCGCTCCTCCTCTCTCCGCCGAGCCGTCCGCCCCTCCGCCCCTCCTCACCGGCGGCCCCGCTCTCACCCGTCCTTGCTCCGCTCCCTCTGGCCGCCAACCCCATCGCCCCTCCCGCCTCTGCTCCTTCTCCCCTGCCGCCCCGACGCCCTCCGGCGAGCCGCCGACGACCCCCGCCGGTCCCGCCTCGCCCTCGCCACCGACCGCGACCGCGGGCTCCTCCCAGGCGCCTTCCCCACCTCCCTCTCCGGAGAGCCTGCGCCGCCACCGACCTCGCCTTTCCCCGCTGCGCTGCCAGCGACCGCCGCCCTCCCTGGCGACCTCGCCCGCAGGCCGGCCTCGCCGCTGAGCCGAGCTCCCCTCTGGCCGGAGCCCGTGTCCCCGCCCCCGCGCCGTCGAGCTCCTCGCCGCCCCGAGCTCCACCCCGCCGCCTCCGGCCCGCGTCCGGCCCGCTCGACTTCGCCAACACCGCACCGCCGCCGCCTGGCCTCCTCCCCGTCGGGCCCTCTCCATCCTGTCGCTGCTGCCTGCCTGCCGGGACCCTGCAGAGCCGCTGCGGGCGCCCCTCCCCTTCGTCCCTGGCGCGGTCCGTCCCTGGTCGCCTCCCTGTGAGCAGCGCTGCCCGGGCCCCCTCTGCTTCGAGCCCCAGGCCGCGGGAGGCCGCCTTTTGCCCGTGAAGGCTTGCCTCCTACCGTGCCTTGCTCCTTGGGCGTTATGTGTTTCTTGTGGTGATCTTCTCGGCAAGTACCTCCGTGGCTGCGAAGTCGATGAGAAGGTGATGATGTGTTGCCGCAAATTGAGACCTCTCGGCGGACGAGAACAAAACGTGTTATAAGAGCAACCATGATGACGACAAGATCTTCCGAAGGCCCCGACAACTAAAACAAGATCGTCATCGAAAGTGGAGCCGCAGGCCCCAAGATCATCGAGAGGGAACCGATTACCTCGGACCAAGAACGTCGTCATGGAACGCCAAGATCTACCTCCCGGACCCGAAGACCGTACCTTCGCGGGACAAGTTCACGGCCAACCACCAAAGTCGGAACCCCAAGGTCGCCAACACGGACTCGGAGGATCCCCGGACGACGAGCCCTTCATCTCGGACGCCAAGTTTGTCGAGAACCCGGACGCCAAAGTCGCCGATGTGAATACGACAAGTACTTCATCCCGAACGCCATGACCGTCGACATGACCCGAAGACCACGGATGCGCCAAGATCTACCTCAGTTGTCCGAGAACGATCCCGTCGAACCTGAACCCTGAGACCGACCCCGAACCCCCTGGACCAAGATCTTCGACCCCTAATGTGTGAACCTTTTTCCGAGCCCTATTTTATAAATGCTATATATAAAACTTGTTGCATATTTAATTGTTCATGCATGCATATTGTCATGTGGTTTGGGGGCCTTATGCCGATTCACCTTATAATTAAATATGGGGCCCATATGCGGGCAAGTCTAGCCTTCTATTGGCCTCATTTAAATTTGTGTAGCGAACCGGTGCTATCTTTTGCCTTGTTAAGACAACATTTAAATTGTGGGGTAGCTAAACAACATGAACCATTTAATTAATTGTCGGGACCTCGGTTCCGCTTAATAATGCCTTATCGCATCGCACTCTTGCCATGTCATTCATCATACATGCATCATGCCCGATCTTTTGCCGTAGTATTAAATATTGCATCCGGTGTTTATTCTAGTGTTTTGCTTCTTCGCGGATAAGGCCGTTGAGTTGATGGGAGTGTCGACCCGATCGTCGGTTGAACCTTCGGCAATGTTTTCAGGCGAGCATCTCCCCCTTTCTACCTATCTTACTTTTATAGTATTTATTCCCTCCTGTTGATCTATTGATATCTGTGTTGCGATGCTCTAGCTTTCGTACCCGTGATATCCCTTGCAGCCTTATATTGCCTTGGACACATCCTAATACCCGTTGTTTGGTAGATAGTTGGACTTGCGCGTCGTAGTCGTTTGCTCAAGTGCTGTTGCGTGTCGTCGAGTACCACAGTTGTTGGAGTATTGCCGCATGTCTAATGTTGGAGATGATCATGGCTTTAATTATCGTTCACTTTAATTGTTGTTTAACAACTAAAATTGAAGTAGGTAAGCAGAGGCACCAGTGGGTGATAGATGATATTTTGGTTTTCCGACCGCCCACTTGTGTCCGGTAGGACCCCGAGTTCTTGACACCTGTTCCGAGATCGAGCGCGCTAACCACATGTGGGGAGATATGGGCCCCCCATCGATTTATTACCTGATTTCAAAGTACTGTACTGGGGGCCACAAGTAGTTTGGGGCTTTATTTACTATCCTGTACCTATGCCATGCTTTACTGCTTTATTTACGATTGTGTGAGGAGCACGTTGTACTGTTTTGGAAGCGGAGTGTTTTCGCGGTATCGACAGTCCCAGTTTTGGGATTCGCTGTTGTTTACAGCCACTGTCGCAAACCCTGAGTCCGTCTCGGAGACCGGCCGACTTCGTTGCGGGTGTACTTAGTGGGGTGGCCCCCCGTGCTTGCTTTGGGTCTGGGAAACGTCATGACTTAGGCCCCGCCGACATACCGATGGGTGTATGTTAATTGATCTGGCAAAAAGGGTCGAAGTGCGTGTGGATACTTTGGTGCACCCCTGCAGGGTTAAATCTTTTCGAGAAGCCGTGTCCGCGGTTATGGACGACTTGGAGCACAGTGCTTGATCATAGACAACTATAACTAAAGTTTACGGTTATAATTTGACTTGTATTCGATATGACTAGTAATCAGCTTCACCACAACGGAATGACTAAATAAAAGTACCAACAACTGCTGGGTTTTGGGATATCTCATGCTATCGTATATTTGACTAGTAAGTGTCGCAACTACAACGGAATGGTTAAATAAAACTGCCCACTGTTTAATTTATCAGGACGATTATCTATACCTGACTAGTAATTGCCGCAACGATAACCGAATAAATAAAACTGCCAACTGTGTGAGTTCCTCGGTTGACTTCCTCGTTTGGTCTCGAGGGGGAAACACCAGGATGGGTTTTATTTGGTGTTAGCTTCAGGGTGGATCCGGATAGGTCTTCCTTACCCCTCTCTGAGAGCCGCCAGTTGTATCGAGACTCTATAGGGTGTTCAGTGCACGCTGCCGCTGCCGCTTCAGTCCACCATACCTATGTAGGCGAGGACCGCCGAATTCTAGTCTCGCCGTGTACTGGCCTCAGTACTGACGCTCCTCTTTTTCCTTTGCCCTTTGTCGGCACCCCTTTTGTTTAAGCAGGTTTTGAGATCGACGCCGTTAGCAGGGTTACCCTTCCGGCTTGGCCTGGGCAGGGTTATGGACGCCATTGGTTATTCTTCAGGGCTCTTAGCCCCATTTGCCTCTTGTCCGTACTCGGACGCTATATCGATTTCAAGGTGATTTGGATCTTTGTATGTTATATCTGTATTCTTGACTCATGGAGTCGTGTTGTATATATGTCTGTTCTGTGGGTCCCATCGAGGACTGTTGTGTAATGTTATTACTTCGTTTTCCACCCGCACGAAAGTGCCTGGTGGACACCTTTGAATCGTTTCTATGCGGGTTTGGCGGGAATCGCTGAAACTTGCATAGGGCCGATTCTGAGGGTGTTACATCCTGCCTCCCTGGGGCTGGACTTATATTCCTAGCTAGCTAGCTTCCTAGCATTATTCCTAGCATTCATCTTCAAGGCTTGCTGGGCCACTGTCAAGGATGACTTTCTTGTTGCCATCAATCATGCTCACAGCTTTAAATCCAATATGTGGGGTTTGCTAAATTCTGCCGACATTGCCTTGCTGCCGTAGAAGGGTGGCTCTGACAAAGCATATGATTTTAGACGAGTAAGTTTGATGCACAGGTAGTCCCGCATAAAAAGCAATTCCCAAATACATTTTGGTATGGTTCGAGCGTGAACTCGATACAGAGGACCTTTGGAGTAGTTTAAGTGCTAACGAGTTCAGGCGAACTTCCTTGAAGACGTCAAAGATGATGGTGCTGGCCAACTGTCTTGCCCCGGAGCTACACAAGCTAGTCTCGGTGAACCAAAGTGCCTTTATCAAAGGAGATCTACAACTTCTTGTATATTAAAAATGTGATTAAAGAAGCCAACCTGAAGCATTCTCGGCCAGCTGGCCATTTCTGTTGGAGGTGCTTGAGCACATGGGGATTGGGAAGCGATGGCGTGATTGGATTGCCCTAATTTTATCCGCTTCCTCCTCGAGAATTCTGTTGAATGGTAATCCCGGAAGATCCTTTCTTCACAAGAGGGGGATGCGTCAAGGCGATCCTCTTTCTCCCATGTTGTTCATCCTCGTTCTTGAGCCTTGAAAAGGTTGTTCGGGCTGGCTGTGACGCACCAAGCTTTATCTCCAATTGATCATAGAGTGGCTAGACTACATGCCAGTTTTTATGCAGATGCCGCTGCCATTTTCAAGACCTACAAAAGAAGATGTCACCACAATTCAAAGGATTCTTGAGCTGTTTGGTGACGCATATAGGCTCAGAACTAACATCGCCAAATGTGTGGCATATCTAGTGGGTTGTGCAAACCTTGATTTGGATGATATCCTCTCAGATTTTAGTGGTACCCATGTGATATTCCCATGCCGTTATCTTGGTCTGCCGTTGGGGTTGAGAAAGGCTACTCAAAGAATTGAGATGCAAGCTATTTTGAACAGATTTGCCAGTCACTTAAAGATTTGGAAAGGGAAGCTTATGGACAGATATGTTCGTCCCATCCTGGCCAACACTATCATCACAACAGTTGCAGTGTACCATCTTTCAGCCTTCCCTAGTGACAAGTGGTTCAACAAAAAAGTCGACAAATTAAGAAGAGAATTCCTTTGGAATGCAGAAGAGAATGTTAATGGAGGAAGATATCTGGTTAGCCGGGGACGAGTATGTGCTCCTAAGCAAGTTGGAGGCCTAGACATTAAGGCCTTGTTTTGCACAGGTGGTTTAAATAGGAATGTTGGGTATAACCCCGCAGGGTTTGGGTGAAAACACCTGTAACACCCTATCCATCTGATTCCACTCTAATCCACTTCCACCCCAATCCCCTACGTTAAGTTATTTGTTTTGCACACAGGGATGGTTTCAGGACGAAAATTCATAGGAATGTCTAGAATTTTGTCAAGATAATTAAGTAGAGCAAGAATATTTATCTGAATAAAAATATAATTGTTACAGCAATAATAATACCAGATTGCAAGTGTCCACTGAGAGTAATGGCATCACAAAGTTTTATGCGGCAACAAGATTACAATGAATGAGTAAGAGAAACTCTTAAATTTCAGTATAAGTTACAAACATGAAAAAGTTTCAAGTAATATGCAGCTACTTAACACTTTATCTTAGTCTTCCTCCTCTGTTACAACCTGTCGAGAGAACTATCACCATCACCCTATTGAAAAACCAAAATGTCAGTCTTTCTTATAACAAAGAAATCTCATTTTGGATATATACTTCAAGTTCTGTAGTTCCTAGATGATATATACTCCAAGTTCTGTAACTCATAGATGATATGTACTACAAGTTCTATAAGATGTTGGTCTGATTGTGCCAATACAATAAATATAACTTGGGATAAATTGTGTACTACTTCCTTCGTTTCAAAATATAAGATGTTTTAGCTTTGTGAAGCAAATGTATCTAGACTACTTTTAGTATGTAGGTTCACTCAGATTTGGAATGAATCTATACACTAAAATAAGTCTAGATACATTTTTTTTACAAACCTAAAACATCTTATATTTTTAAACGAAGGGAGTACATATCAATTCCACCAGCCTCTTATAAGATCCAAATCTCTACTAGTTTCTATAATCGCGCACTTTTAGAAGTATATATCAAGATAGTGTATGCTAGGCCGATGAACAATTCACTACTAGTTTCTATAATTTCAGCAGCCCAATCAAATAAGAAAACTTGTGTGGTACGGAGCAAACTGAACTCAATAGCCAGCGTACAACTCCAGATCAAAAAAGATACACATGATAAAAAAGCATACATCTATAATATAGTGGCCTAATAAATATATAGTGCAAGTAAGGTACATGCTACATGATAGAATTTGGTTGAGTGAACAATCAAGCATAAGACTGAATTTAAAATAAGTAAATAAGTAGAACATATAAGATGAGAAAAGGCAACTTAGTAGAACACATAAGAAGTAAATAATGCATTAATACATAAGTCTGATACGTAAATAAACAGGAGATATCATCATATTACACCATCTTTATTAAAACATAGAGTTCGGTGGAGTTATTTATAAGCTCTTTTTGTATCAGTATTTTGTTGCAATAATATGCCTGCCACATGCCATAGGTTCCATGCTTGGAGCTATTGTTGTGCTAGCAGTTATACAGTTTGTGCTGATGCTTGGAGCTATTTTCATGCACAGGATGAGAAGGCAAAGGCTACTGCTGTACTGGAGCAGATATATGAATCTGGCCGTTTAGAAGAAGAGGTCGACCTGCTTGCTTCTTCTTCCAGCATGAATTCCAGTCTAACTGTACTGGGAGCTACTTGGACATATTCAGGTCAAAGGAACTAAGGCTAGTTTTTTGTGCTGGACACAAATTCCAGTCTAACTGTACTGGGAGCTACTTGGATATATTCAGGTGGAAGGAACAAAGGCTAGTTTTTTGTGCTGGACACAAATTCCAGTCTAACTGTACTGGGAGCTACTTGGATATATTCAGGTCGAAGGAACTAAGGCTAGTTTTTTGTGCTGGAGCCGGTCTTCAGGTATATCAGGGCTCTGCCATTCTTTGTGATATTTGTCACCCTGTTAACTAAGATGCTCATGTAGCCCTGTACATTGGAAATACACTCTTCTAAGAGATTAACATGCTTTGAGAAGTGGACGCTAGCATGATTTTCATTTTGCACTGTCAGTTAGAACAACTAGTCAATTTGCTGTCAATCGTTTTGAGATTGGCTCAGGTCAATCAAACCGTGCTAAAATGAAAGTGTCAATTATCAGTGATGCAGATAGCCTACCTTGCTATAAGTCCTGAATGCATGATACAATAGGAGAATCAAGTAGGCAAACAATGTCATTTTATTCTAACATATCTGAATGTGTGCAGGCCTTCCAGCAATTTACTGGCATCAACACTGTGATGTACTACAACCCCACGATCGTCCAGATGGCTGGATTCACTTCCAACAGGTCGGCATCAACTGATCTTCCTAACCAAAAACTCACCCTTCAGCCATTGGTTTGAATCAAGAACCCTAGGTTAAGACTAGTATCTACAGAGGAATCAACCTATGATTCATCTAGCAATAGATGGGAGAGGAGGGGACGAAGTGGAAGGACTTACAGGAGAGAGGTCCAGGACTGCCGGAGAAGACGGACGACGGAGGGATCTCGGAGTAGGCGCCGTCGGTGGCGTCGGAGCGGAATTAGATGGAACGGCGGCGGATATCGGCGTCGGCTGTAGGGTGGGAAGAAGAAGCGACGGAGCGGCGATGTGATGGCAGAGCGGCGGAGCGGCAGCCTCTAGGCGAGTCCGTGCGTCGCCGCCAACACGCGAGGAGGAAGAAACGCGAGGTGAGAGGAGATTTTCGGTTCCACCCCGACCCCCTCGTGTTTCCAGGGGTTCGCTGGGTTTGAGTCCGCCCTAAACCGGTTGACCCACCTCTACAAAACGGCCCCAAGTGCTTTGGGGTGGATTAAAAATAGGCCGGGATTAGACACGTAAAACCCGGTCAATTCAATCTAACAAAACAAGGCCTAAAGATCTACAATGTTTTGGTAGAGCTCTTAGGCTGAGATGGTTATGGCATGGTTGGGGCAATAAGTTCAAGCCATGGCATGGGATGGTCATTCCTTGTGATGATTCTGATAGGTAGTTGTTTGCTCCATGCTCTTCTATTATTCTTGGGAGTGGAGAGAGAGCCATTTTCTGGAAAGATTGATGGCTGCAGGGGGAGGCTCTAGCTGACCTTGCCCCTGATCTTTGCAAGCTTGCTTATAGAAAAAGTCTTACTGTCACCACAGCTCTTCAACATGGTCGTTGGACGAGAGGCCTGCATAGAATATCTACTGAGAGAGAACTAGACCAATTCATTTCACTTTGGACAATGGTTCAGGAGGTCACCCTTACAAACGAGCCTCATGCAGCAAGATGGAATCTAACGACGAACGGACTCCGCTAGCTCAGCTTATCAGTCTCAGTTCCTATCTCGCCTCAAAATTCTGGCTTTGGAGCAAGTTTGGGGCATAAAAGCTGAAGGAAAAAAACAAAAAAAATTATGTGGTTGTTACTTCAGACCAGACTGTGGACCGCCGTCAGGTTACGACATAGATGCTGGCCTCTTAATGATAAGTGTTGCCTTTGCGATGAGATTATCAAAGATGCAAATCATATATTCCTGCGTTTCCCTTTTCTCCAGGGAGGTCGTCCAAGTCCCAGCCAGATTTCTTTTACTGTCTTGGATTTATCTTTGTGGTGGGATAGTTTGTTTGCTGTTTGTTAGGGAACTATTCTACTGGGCTGGCCACCCGGGCCGCCACATGGGCCAGGTCTGATGCTGTCTCTCTGGACATATGACTACATATATATAATAATAATTACTACATATATGAAAGTGAACTACTTAAGCGATCGCTGAAGGAAGCCAAATCAGCCCCAAATCAGCCCCTGGCACTGTAGATTCGCATCTACAGTGTTTCGCTCTTTTTTCTACAGTATCTTTATTCTATGCACCAGGTGATTGAATCGGCACCGCTTTGACTAAAACAATTTTATCTTATACCGCCGCTTTGACTGCATCTACAAAGTTCCAGTAGCCACTAGCACCGCTTTATGCCCCATCTCTCTTCCACGTTCTCTCCATCTCCACCATCCACGCCCTCCTCCTAGCCGATTTGCCCCGTCTTCCGCCTCATGGGTCGTCGCCTGCAGATGCCCTCAGCTGAAGGCAGTTCTCTCCGCGTGCCCTTTCCCCACGGCCGCCGGCGGAGGAGTGACCCAACGAGCTTTTGTTGGATGTTGGTTCTCGGCAGAGTTGATCTTTGGCACAACTTCTGTTCAGCTTCTCTGTGGCGCCCTGCCTCGCCGCCGTGGCGCCCTACCTTCTCGTGTTGTAGGCGTGCCTCGAAACTTCGGCGAGGTACTGCTCAAGAACGCCCATGGAATCATTACTTGCTCGCCATCTCCTGCCTCGGGCTGCCCGTGAGCTTGCGCTCATGTTGGGCACTGTCTGGGGCGGATGTCCCACGCCATCCTCTGCATAGACTCTGCCATGATCAGCGTGCCTTCATAGGCCACTGTGTGGTTTTTGGCCATGTTTTGCAGATGGAGGTGGTGGAGGAGGTCTGGCCTCTTTATCTCCGTCTCCATGGACGCCATCTGCACTGTCCCATCGGCGCACATCGCCAACCAGAAGTACTACATTCTTGGTGAGTTCAAGCATAGCGTCGATCTGAGACGACCGCCAAAACGCTGGTAACCTGCTTTGGAACCTCTACCTCATCTCATCTGTGGCCTTTCATGAGATGGACGTTGCCAGGTTCCGGCTATACCTACATCAATGCAACAATTTTCAGCGAGCTTTTTTCTGTATTGCAAGTTATTCATAAATTGATCATATATTTTTTCTGCAATTCAATTGTTTGCCTATAAGATGATTCTTTTTTGGTGACCTCAGGTTTTGGGTAGTGGAAAAAAATGGTTCACAGAGACACAATTACTCTCTTGGATTCAAGAACATCCGGAGAGATGAATTAAAATGGAAGGAATATGGAGGTTCGAGATCTCTAATGGCATCAAAGAGCAGCTTTAGGTTATTTAGATTTTTCGACTTGCACAGGCCATGTCACACTAGGACAACTCCTGAATTTTGTATTTACCACGATACCGGATCAATGAATGGTATTCCTTAGATTTAGTCCCTATGTGGAAATTTTAGTGTGTCACCCTAACAAATAATCTCAGAATGGGAAACGTGATGTGAGTTAGCGAAAATGACTGTTGGTACTGGAAGCAAAGAGTCCAAGAGCTTGGTAAGCATACGGAACTAGAAGATTGTAACATGCCATTTCCAGATTGCAATTATTTGGGATGTCAAGAGCAGAAAGAGAGGTTTCTTGCAGTTTAATATGTGTTGTTTTGTAATACTCTGATCTGAGTTAATAGCGGTATAATTACTCTTTTTTTGAGGTCACAGGGTGTTCTATGCTTCTAAGGTGCACAGATCATAGCTTTCAAATTGAAAGTTTAACTTCTTTCACTTACTTTCCTTAGATGCACGATACTTCGAGGCGCGCAGTCTTTGGCGAAACAGCCCATCGAGTCTCCTGATGGTATACATCCCCTTCCTTTTTTCCTACATGAGTTAACCTCAAATATCAAAATTGCACACGCTTAGAAAAGGATCTAGGCAAACAATTGTATTTTTTTGGTTATACATGCATTTTCAATGAACTAATGTTATATTTGTTGCCCCCATAGAACTTCCATGTTTTGCTTACAAAATCCAGACAGGAACATGAATACTTGGCTAAAAGTACCTTCCACGAAAAACCTAAGGAAAGAAATATTGTGTTACCAAATCTGATGCTTTAGATTTGTATTCCAACGTACTGATCAATAGCAATAAGTTTTCATTCTTTCTTGCTAGAAAAATAGATGTGCTTATTGGAAAAGTTTTTGTTAGCATATGTGATGCTTACAATTTGTAAACCAATGTGTTGATCAATACATAAGTTATACTCCACAATTCTCTCTTGCTACTTTTCTTAAATGGCCTGAAAAAAGGAAACAAAGAACTATATTTACTTGGTTCGACAAAAATACGTACACCTCAATTATTTGACACTATTACATTGAATCTATAAAAAGCAGTTAAGATATATCTAGAATGAATATAACTACAGAACTAGAATATGATCATGTCTGCACTACCTGCTGCTGACCAACATCTATCAACAAGTTTTTTACTGCTAATCTAAACATGTAATGTTTTGTTTTTAGTTTTTTACTTTACCATGTATTCTTCGTTAGTATGATAAATGTTCTGTTTTGAATATAGGATCGCTAAAATAAGCTTGGAAGGTCCCCCGTGTTCTTTTCTGTCTAATTTCTTATCAGAGAATGGTTCTCTTCCCTATAGACAAAAGACATGTCCCAGGTTCTAGGAGCTGCATACAGAAACAAGCACCAAGGACAATTTCTTATACAACTAATAATCCAAACATGTACAGCTTTGTGTCCAGTTCTTATGTTACCATGTAGATTTTGTTAGTTTGATCATTGTAAATGTACTGTTCTGAATATGACATAAGGTAGTTCTCTATCTCGAAACATAAGCTTGAAGGTCACCCCTGTTCTGTTTGTTCTAATTTTTATTTGGTTGTCTTCTCAAGTGCAATGATTCTTCCTACAAAACTCTACAGGTTTTGGGGAGCTGCATACATAAAATCCATGCCTACTCAGACGAATAGACTGCAGCGCAAAGTAATTATAGTCGAATTTCAGTCTTACAACACATGATTTACTTAAACAGTACCGTCATCTCTCTCTGTAGCTAAATCATCGGTCCCCCCCCATATAATTGTAGTTATGTTTAGAATGTAAACTTACCTTCGACGCGCAGAAGCATGAATGGCTGACCAAAAAATGCAAACCAGCCATCTGTTTCACTGAGTGGCGTCAAGATGAAAGGAGTGGCAGCTACCACCGCCGATTATGCAAGACTAAGCATTGCGTCCAGCGTCCCGTGGCTCCACGGAGTGTGTGAATCGAAGCCATCGGATGCACCCTGGTCCACTCATCCAGTGCCTTCCACTCCGACCGACACTCTCCCGTCCTGCTCGGGTCAGGTTTCGACACGACGGCACGGCAGGCCACGAGGAGGCAAATCGGCTGCGGGATATTGGCGGAGCAGGCCTAGGAGAGCGCAGATGTTGGGCCAGCTCCAGCGATTTGGCAAACGGAAGCATTAAATCGAGGGCAGCATGACGGCAGAGCTCGATGGAGAAAGAGAAATAAAAGGGGATTGGGGCTTCCGAAGGAACGAGAGAAGGTATCCTGTATGTGTGTGTGCTGTATAGACTATTATGCTTGCTTCGTCTTTTCACAGCGGCCGTATTTTTCTTCCACGCGTGCGTGTGTCATCCTACAGATGGCTGTTGTCATCAATATGCCTACAAAATACGATAGATGGGCTTTGGCATAGCCTAGAAAAAAAAAATGAAAAATAGGAACTAAAGAACACAACAGGAGAAGTTTATTCACTGTAGCGAAATTTTCTTCTTATCTTTAACGTGGTGAAGTTCTTATATCAACCAAGATATACGTGCTGAGAATTACACTTACTAGCTTCGTCAAATGCATCCCGGGTGGATGTTCGTGCCTACTCACATGTTTATAGTAACTACTCCTTGCACGTGTCAAATGGAGTATATGTTAACTACACATTTTACATTTATTTATTTATCTGCAGTTAGTTATTACATCATAAAAGAATATTCTATATATAAAGGATAAACATGAAAGAGGTGATTAGAAGTTATAACCAGTTCAGTATAACAGGGAATAATGGCCACCGAAAGAAAAGACATACGTAGAGAGTCATCTAAACAAGCTCATGGAAGAACTATTTGAGAGAGCACAATATTTTACAAACATTTGCGTCATATTTAAATACTTAATGTATTCTCAAATAATCATCAAAAGAGTGTCATCACGGTCATGATTTTGTCTGTAAATTGTCGAAGGTAAATTTTTGCATAGATGCTGATTTTTCGACACAACTTTTTGGCCTTCCTAAGTAATTTTTTCTACTGACACTCTTTGATGGTGAGTAATTTTCTATTAGGAATTTTTTCTAGGGGCCGTTACTATAATATATCATGTAGACCAGTGTGAATATATATCCTTTTTTATATTGTATCAATGTGAATATATCTATTATATATGCGCATTGGCTAACATCTAACAACTTCCGATAATCATGTCAGCGTGAAACCTAGCCATATACATAAACTGAACAAATGCCACGGGCGCGGCATGTTGCCGCGCCAACTTCCCTAGTTATATATTAAGGCGCGTACCTTTCTCGGCTCCTCAGCGTTCCTGCCATTGTTCATCGGGCCGATGAACAGTACATGAGCAGCTTCCCGCCGTCCAGTTTTGATCCAGCGCCCGTGTTCGTGCGTGTACTATTTATCTTCTAATTTTATATAATCACGGTAGACACAACGTAACTTTTTAGCTAAAATTTTGTTGCCCTAACCGATGACTTTTTATGTTTATCTTTTCTAACTATTTGGTTTAAATTTTTTGGCCCATCTTCGCACCTTTCTCGGCAACTCAGCTTTCCTGCCACTGTTTATCGCGCTGATTCGCGCTGATAAACAGTGCATGAGCAGCTCTCCCCCGTCTAGTTTTGATTGCCCCGTGTTCCCACGTGTACTATTTATCGTCTAATTTTACACAATCGCGTGCCACGTTACATAGACACAACGTAACTTTTCGGCTAACATTTGGTTGCCCTAACCGATGATTTTTTACGTTCATCTCTTCTAACTATTCGGCTTAAATTTTCTGGCCCATCTTTTTCGGACGTTCAATCTGATGCCCCGTATTCCCGCATGTACTATTCATCGCCCAAACGTGTGCCACGTTACGTAGACGCAACACAACTTTTCAGCTAAAATTTTCTTTCTCTAACCAATATTTCTTTACGTTCATATTTTTTAACTATTAAGTTTAAATTTGTTGCCCCACCGCTCCGCATCTGCGCATGTACTATTTAACAAATAATTTTGCACAAACGGATGCCACATCATAGACATAACATAACTTTTTGGATAAAATTTGTTGCCCTAACCGATGAATTTTTACGTTCATCTCTTCTTACTATTTAGATTAAATTTTCTAGCCCACCTTTTCCGGCCGTAATTTTCTACTTAATTTTTGGACACAACTTTTTGGTTTAATTTTTATAGCAGTAGTTATTATATGTCTACGATAATATTTTCTGGTTCCATTTTTTTATTATTTCAAGGTACTTTTCCGTAATAACTTTATTAGTTAACCCATGATAACTTCTCGCCGGTGTATAATTGTATAACCTTAGCTCGCTAGCGATATTTCTTTTAGGGTTATTTCATACGAGGTGTTTCTTTTAGGTTATTTCATATTCTTCGGCAGTAATTTTTTCTTGCACTTTCCAATATGTAATTTTCACACTTTACTCTTGGTGAATAATTTTCTAACTATAATTAACAAGCAGTGATTCACTTTTGTTATACTTCTTTGTTCTTCCACACTAAGTATACCATTCGACGTTTTTTTATCTGCAAATAGTATTACTATTTTCTTCTTTATTCCACTGAAACTTCAGACATCAATAATAACTTCATTGGGAGTAATATCCAACAACAATTTTAACCGATTATTTCACGACATTACCCCTCACAGACACGGCGTCACGCCACACCATGTTCCCTAGTATCTATGCAAGGAGGCAACTCTCAATCTATCCAGAAGGATCAGAACGGCACACGGCGGGGGCTTTCTCTCCCACCTAGGCTCTAAATCCCCATTCTCCTTCATGCTTGTTCTTGTATCCAGCTATCAAATTCTCAAACAATCTCTTGTATGTGTGTTATTGAGTGAATCAGTGTGTTTGGATCCTAACACTTTGGCAGTGTATTTGGATCCTAACAATCTCTTCACACCAGCAGGCTCCACCTCCACCGGCGGGAAGATTGTGAGCAACTTTTTCTCCATCCACACCCTCTGCTCTGCTCTGCGCGCGCCTCCTTATTCTCCTTGCCTTTTCTTGCTTTTCAAAACATCGCGTTATTTGTTGAATTGTGAGAGAATTGGATCTGTGCTCTTGACGGAGAGAATTGTGCTCGCATGGATTGAAGGTGTGTTACTTGAATAGTAATTTGTTGTAACTAGTGATGTGATTTGCTAGGATGAACGTTCTGTTTATTTGTTTGCAATCAATTACTCCCTCTGTCGCAGATTTGCCCTGATTCGTGCGAATCGGAACAATTCAGTGACATCATTTTCCGGACAGAAGGAGTAATAGATTGAAACTACACTACATAAATCCATCGATTACCTGCTGATAGCTGCTATCCACGGAGTTGCTGACTTGGAGAGAGCTGGGAGCAGGATTGGTCGCTATGGCCTACGAGCCTGCCGCCTGCCAATGCCTTTCACTACCCCCTAGGCTACTTGGTGCATTTGTTAAGGGTTTTTATTTGATCCTTCCTTGTTCACCAATGTAACATGTTTTAGCAAATTATGTTTGAGTAAATTTGCTAAACCCTCTTATATTAGTGAACAGAGAAAGTAGTATGTTATCATTGATACATGTACAAAAATTATACCAAAAATGTACAGATTAAAGAGCAAACATGGTTGGGGTTTGAGAATTTCTTTCCATTATAAATGTCTCATGATATTTGTAAAGATTTTATGGTGTTTTGATAGAGGATTATTGATGTCATTGAGGTGTGCGCCCCACCATGCAAAACCATTAATTATCTCTTCTCAAATCGCTCATCCTTATATCTCTCTATCCTTCCATCAACAATTATCTAAGCATAAACACGTGATCTTTTCCTGATCCACTCATCTAGTCATTGGTTGTTTGTGGCTGATTTTTTTGTTAATAGTGCACTGCCTTGTCCCTAGATGCTTCGACGCTTCTGCATTTCTTACTCTAATTGTCCTTGTGTGTTGATCATATGAACTGGATATAATTATTTTCGTATGTCAACAAAACTCATTAAAACATCACTAGTCTCTATTTAGAAAGCCGCTAGATAAGTTAAATGTCTAGATACACTCGTCACAAATATTTGAGAAATGCTATATACATCAATCTATATTGAATTGTGCACCTACCATTTTTTGAGCCCCTGTCGTGTATGTATGGTACTTCTCGGTTCAAAAAAGGATGTCACCGATTGTTTTAGATTTGCACGTATTTATACACTAAAACGCGTCTCGATACATGTAAAATTAGACAAATCTGTGATATAATCTTTTTGAGATGGAGTGAGTACTATAGTGTACTGCATGAAATGGACAAGTCCTTTATTGTTCGAACCTTGTATGACTCAATCGGTGGATGGATTTCTTTATTTAGGGGATGTGAGCATGCTTTCTTATAAAATTGAACTGTGAATTATGCACCCTACTTGAACAATGGAGAGAGTATTTTTTTTCGTATCCATTGCAAATATGAGATTGGTTTGCATATCCCCTCGTATTTTCATGTTGATTAGTGGTAAATCTTGCGTGGTAGTATTTCCTTGTCCATTAGCCCTGCCGTTGGACTCGCCACGCTCTCCCTCCTGCAGCAACTGCTGGGCTCGCAGCAGCTCAGCAACGGCAACGGCAAAAGCAGCAGCGACAACGGCAGCAACAACTACCTAAGTACTATACACGCGTGAAGGTAAAAAACAGACATGTGTGGATTTCCTCTCAGCGGCCAGCGGCAGCGCCTGTCCCGGTTGCTCGTGCCCGATGAACAAGCCTATGAGACAGGTGCTTGTCAAAGCCGAGGGGCCCACCTACACTGTCGAGGACGACCTCTCGGTGACTCCGTCAGCCAACGCGGTGTCCGGCGTCGTCACCTTGCTCATGCAGCATGGGGTGTGTTGGAAATATGAACAATTTATCAAGTGATTTATGAGAAATAAACAGCAGGTAAAAGAAGACTAGAAAGATCAAAAATAAACTAGCCAAGTAATCTGACAGAAAGTGTACAAAGAGTTGTAGAGAGATCGAAGCAATCTGAAAAAGACGAAGAAAGAAAGCATACAACAGTGTGCTGGCGTTGAGATTTGAGTTGTCACCCATGTCATCGAGGAAGAGGTTCTCGATGACGGGGAAGAAGTCATCATTGGAGAAGATGTCGTCGGTGTCAGTGAAGGAGTCTGTGATGAAGCCAGTAGTCGCGCCGATAGCGCACTCCAAAAACCTTATCGCCCTTCTCCCGTACAGGACTCGAAGAGGCGGGGTTCCGGAGGCCTACTTTTCCGGCTCGCGGTGCATGCCGCAAGACAGGATGGGGAAGAACTGGTGGCAGCTTAGTGCTCTGGAACTTGGAGGCGATGGTTCTAATTGTGCATCTGAGGAAAGGAGCGACCTTCTGCTCTTATAGGCACAGGTAGACAGGCGAACGGGCGGCGTCGGAAGTGGAAACGAACATGCAGCGACCGAAGCGCCAAACAGCCTCCACTAAGGTCGAATTAAACCTCCACCGAGTCGTATTTAACCCGTCCATATACCAGTCATGCGTGACAAAAAGAACTCGGCTCGGCGAGATTCCCGCAACCCGAAACCCGCAACCCGTGCGTCGTGACGAGGCAAGGCATGACGTGGCGAAGCGCGCGGCGGAGGAGGAGCGCGCGTGTGGGACTCTCTCCTTCTCCTTCTCATCCTTTTACCAAGTGGTAGGAGAGCCTCCTTATAAGCTGGTGCAAACCTCCTTCAACTAGCAATGTGGGACTAAACATTTGTCCCACCTCTTGCCATGCATGAATGGGCCACATGGTCCTCTTGGATTTTCAGGAATTATTGGAATGGAAAATGGGTTGGGCTATTTGGGCCAAAATTCCAACAATATCCCACCAGATCCCAGAGGCACATGTAATTTTCTTTTGGTTCCAAAACACTATTTATATACCAGTATTGCAGTGGAGACTGTTAAGTTGAACTTCCTCCTAAAATTCTATGCTACACTAGGTTGCGACTTGTACAATGGACTATACCTTAAACTGCAAGTTTGCTGCAACCTAGCTTCACATGAAGCCTTGACCCTTCCCCATGGGTGGAGCTTATGCGTCATACTCCATGGCCTTTCATGAGTTTATGACAGAGCATCCAACTCTTATAGACTGCGACGTTTGACAGTCAAACTCATATATGTGTGTTCTTCAAAGGATGTTCTGCAGGACAACATCTCTACTTAAGATGAAGACACTTAGAACACATTAAGATAAAAATCAACCTGCCGTGCATAATAGGAAAGTATTGCATCTTTACGGAGTGGTGTTCATTAAAGTAGGGATACTTTCCTCTCAGTCTACCAACAGCTTGTCTCCCAATTCTAATTCACGGGATCTCCGATCACATAGATTGGTTTGCCATTGTGGAAAACTCATACTATGGGTCTCATACCCACCTCCTTCGATGCATTTTCTATCATATTGCGTGATAGTCCCTTTGTGAAGGGATCTGCCAGGTTCTTAGATGTTTGAATATAATCCAATGCAATAACTTCGGAGTTTCTTATTTTCCTGACAGATTTTAGTCTCCACTTCACATGTCTTGAGGACTTCATATTATTCTTAGAACTGTTCACCTTAATAATCACAGTTTGATCATCACAGTTCATTGGAATTGCGGGTATAGGTTTTTCAACCACGGGTAAGTCCATCAAGAGTTCACGAAGCCACTCTGCTTCAACAGTGGCCGTGTCTAGTGTCGTGAGTTCTGCTTCCATAGTTGACCTCGTTAAGATGGTCTGCTTGCAAGACTTCCAAGAAACAGCGCCACCACCAAGTGTAAACACATACCCACTCATGGCCTTTATCTCATCAGCATCAGATATCCAATTTGAATCACTATAACCCTCCAGCACCCTCGGATACCCGGTATAGTGAATGCCATAGCTTGAAGTGCCCTTTAGATAGCACATGACTCTTTCAAGAGCTTGCCAATGATCATCTCCAGGATTTGAAACAAATCGACTGAGTTTGCTAACAGCAAACGCGATGTCAGGCCTTGTAGCGCTAGCCAAGTACATAAGCGAGCCAATTACTTGAGAGTATCTCAATTGATCTCTAACGGTGCCTCGATTCTTTCGAAGTAGCACACTAGGATCATGCGGTGTTGTAGAAGACTTGCAGCCGCTATACCCAAAGCGACTCAAAATCTTGTCCACATAGTGAGACTGAAGCAGTGTGATCCCACTATCATCATCTCTCAACAGTTTGATGTTCAAGATAACATCAGCTACTCCTAGATCCTTCATCTCAAAATACTGAGATAAGAAATCCTTGACCTCCTCAATTATAGTAAGGTTGGTCCCAAGGATCAGTATGTCATCAACATACAAGCATAGAATAACTCCTTCGCCCCCACCATGGCGATAGTATACGCACTTGTCAGCTTCGTTTACAACAAAGCCTGCAGCGGTGAAGGTTTTATCAAACTTTTCTTGCCACTGCTTAGGTGCTTGTTTAAGACCATATAAAGACTTCAGCAGCTTGTGCACTTTTCTTTCTTGACCATTTACTACAAAACCATCTGGTTGATCCATATAAATTTCCTCATCCAACTCTCCATTTAGGAAAGCCGTCTTAATGTCCATTTGATGAACGAGAAGACCGTGTGAGGCAGCCAGAGAAAGTAGTACTCGAATGGTGGTCAACCTTGCTACAGGTGAGTAAGTGTCAAAGAAGTCTTCGCCTTCCTTTTGGGTATAACCCCTGGCCACAAGCCTTTCCTTGTACTTCTCAATAGTACCATCAGGCCTTAGTTTCTTTTTAAACACCCATTTACATCCTACAGGTTTGCACCCATAAGGACGATCAGTGATCTCCCATGTTTCATTAGCTAAAATGGAGTCCATCTCACTACGGATGGCTTCCTTCCAGTAGTCAGCATTAGGAGATGCATAGGCTTCTGAAATAGAAGTGGGAGTATCATCCACGAGGTATACAACGAAATCATCACCAAAAGACTTTGCAGTCCTCTGTCTCTTGCTCCTTTTAGGAATTTTGTTATCCTCCTCGGGATTTTCTAGGTGTTCGTCTGGAATGATTGGTTCAGAAATTGTATCTAATTCCTAACTTGATGAGTTAGGCATATCCTTCATGGGAAACATATCCTCAAAGAAAGTTGCATCATTCGAATCCATGATTTTACCAACATGCATGTCTGGTACTCTGTATTTTACTACCAAGAATCGATAGCCAATGCTACGAAAAGCATATCCTAAAAATACACAGTCCATAGTTTTTGGTCCAAGCTTGCGCTTCTTGGGGACTGGCACATGAACTTTTGCCAAACAACCCCAAGTTCGTAGATAAGAGAGATTTAACCTTTTCTTATCCCATTCTTCAAATGGGGTAATTTCTTTGTTATTTGTGGGAACCCGGTTTAGGACATGACATGCGGTCAATAATGCCTCCCCCCCACCATTCCTCGGAGAGACCCGATGTGTCTAACATGGCGTTAACCAAATCTGTTAGAGTGCGGTTCTTTCTTTCGGCTACCCCGTTTGACTGGGGTGAGTAGGGAGGCGTCCTCTCATGGATTATACCATGTTCCGCACAAAAGGAGTCAAACTCTTTGGAAAAATACTCTCCACCACGATCAGACCTAAGACTCTTAATCTTTCGATCAAGTTGGTTTTCTGCTTCAGCTTTATAGACTTTGAAGAAACTCAAAGCCTCATCTTTTGTTTTTGGAAGATACACATGACAGTATCTCGTAGAGTCATCAATCAACGTCATAAAATATTTCTTTCCACCTTTTGTCAACACACCATTCATCTCACAAAGATCAGAATGTATGAGTTCTATTGGTGCCACATTTCTCACCTCTACAGTCGTATGTGACTTGCGAGGTTGTTTTGCTTGCACACAGGCTAGGCACTTAGATCCTTTGACAGTAGTAAAATTTGGGATTAAATTCATTTTAGATAACCGCGTCATGCAACCAAAATTAACATGACAAAGACGTGAATGCCAAACATTTGATATAAGATCAAATGAAACATGATTCACAACTTTATTACAAACATCTGATAATGACAGGCGGAACAGACCTCCGCACTCATATCCTTTACCAATAAAAGTACCAAACTTAGATAGTACAAACTTATTGGACTCGAAAACAATATTGTAGTCATCGTGACATAGAAGAGAACTGCTAACAAGATTCTTATTTATTGAGGGAACATGATGCGCGTTCTTCAGGCGTACGGTCTTTCCCGAAGTGAACTTCAGATCAACCGTACCAACACCATGAACAAAAGCATGCGAGCCGTTCCCCATCAGCACGGACTGAGTTCCTCTGACCTGATATGAAGAAAACATGGAAATGTCAGAATAGACATGTACATTAGCGCCCGTGTCAATTCACCAATCAGGAGAATGACATAATGAAAGAACGGTAGGTAATATACCATACCCAACATCCTTCATCTCAACGTCGCTCATGACAATATTAGCGGTCTTGCCGCTCTTTCCATGCTGGCGCCTGTCATAGCGGTTGGCGCAGCTAGGAGCCCAGTGATCAGGATCACCGCACACATGACAGGAACCTTTCTTCTTATCAGTCTTCTTCTTGAAATTGGTAGACTGTGAGGGCTTGTTCTTCCCATCGAACTTGCCCTTTCCATCAAACTTGCTCTTGTTCTTAAACTTGTGGGACTAGAAGTTCTTTTTCTATACCAAGTTGGCACTTGAACCTCCCTCAAAAACTCGAGCGCATGTGTCTTTTGCTCTCGCATTCTCTTCCACATCAAGAGTCCCAATGAGATCCGATATGGAAAACTCATGTCTCTTGTGCTTCAGAGAAGTAGCAAAGCTCTTCCATGAATGGGAAAGCTTGGCAATAATGCCCCCGACAACGAACTTGTCCGGTAACACACAGGAGAAGTACTCAAGCTCCTTGGCCAGTGCCTGTATCTCATAAGCCTGCTCAACGACGGAGCGGTCATCAGACATCTTGAAGTCATAGAATTGCTCCATGACACACAGTTCACTGCCAGCGTCCGAGACCCCAAACTTGGCCTCAAGAGCAGCCCACATGTCCTTGCCATTATCAAATGACATATAGGGTTCAACAATGTTCTCCCCAAGCACAGATAACAGAGCAGCCCTGAACAACTTGTCAGATTTCTGGAAAACTTGCTCCTGGGCAGGAGTAAGCTCTCACTCAGGCTTGCCAAGAGTGGCGTCATAGCAGTTCATGTTCTCAAATCAGAGAACTGTTGTCATGCACCATCTCTTATAGTGCGTACCCTCAAAAACAGGTGGTTTCACAGATGCCACGAAACCACTTGGAGTAAATTGCCTGTAATAAGGTTTTTGGATTGTTGGAAATATGAGCAATTTACCAAGTGATTTATAAGAAATAAACATCAGGTAAAACAAGACTAGAAAGATCGAAAATAAACTAGCCAAGTAATCTTACAGAAAGTGTACAAAGAGTTGCAGAGAGATCGAAGCAATCCGAAAAAGATGAAGAAAGAAAGCATACAGCAGTGTGCTGGCGTTGGGATTTGAGTTGTCACCCATGTCGTCGAGGAAGAGGTTCTCGATGGCGGGGAAGAAGTCGTTGTTGGGGAAGATGTCGTCGGCGTCGGTGAAGGAGTCCATGATGAAGCCAGTAGTCGCGCCAATAGCGCTCCCCAAAAACATTATCGCCCTTCTCCCGTATAGGACTCGAAGAGGCGGGGTTCCGGAGGCCTACTGTCCCGGCTCACGGTGCACGCCGCAAGACGGGATGGGGAAGAACTGGTGGCAGCTACGTGCTCTGAAACTTGGAGGCGATGGTTCTAATTGTGCATCTGAGGAAAGGAGCGACCTTCTGCTCTTAAAGGCATAGGTAGACAGGCGAACGGGCGGCGTCGGAAGAGGAAACGAACAGGTAGCGACCGAAGCCAAACAGCCTCCACTAAGTTCGAATTAAACCTCCAATGAGTCGTATTTAACCCGTTCATATACCAGCCATGTGTGGCAAAAAGAACTCGGCTCGGCGAGATTCCCGCAACCCCTGGCGCGCGCATCGTGATGAGGCGAGGCGGGCGGCGGAGGAGGAGTGCGCGTGTGGGACTCTCTCCTTCTCCTTCTCATCCTTTTACCAAGTGGTAGGGGAGCCTCCCTTATAAGCTGGTGCAAACCTCCTTCAACTAGCAATGTAGGATTAAACATTTGTCCCACCTCTTGCCATGCATAAATGGGTCACATGGGCCTCTAGGATTTTCATAAATTATTGGAATGGAATATGGACTGGGCTATTTGGGCCAAAATTCCAACAGGGTGAAGGATCTCAAGGAGAAGGTGGCCAAGATCGAGAAGGAAGAGGTACATGACGTGGTTTAATCTGTTTTGAGTCTTTGATTTAATCAACATGCGAGGGTCGGATGGTGATTTTTTTTGTTGGGTGTGTGCTGGAATTAATGTAGGAGCTTGGGATACTGGCCGCTTCCATCAAGTCCAAGACAATGCTGATGGATGTGTTCCTACGGAAGATGTATGTTGGCTGCAAGAGGAAAGTTGTTGTACAATCCTCGAAGGAGGACGAGAAGGAGGAGGAAGAGGAAGAGGAAGAAGAAAATGGTACGGATGATGGCCTATCCAGCCCATCCGGCTCTTACAATTCATTCATATAATAATTATAGCCTTTGATCACTTTCTCATCGACGGTAAGTGGCGCGGCAGGCATCAGCGACAAGCCAGCAAACACTGCAAGCGACTTCCTCTTCGTTCACAATCCACATAAATTTTGTTGTTTTCTTCCTGTGGATGATCGATTGAAACCTGCATTCTGTCATGTGATCGACTTTTTTATTGAAAGGAGCATATATTAATATCAGAAGATATTAGTTACATCCAGCCTCTGCAACAACGCATTGCCCTAGCGGCCATATGGATGCACACAGCCAAGAAAAGAAAGAAGAATCTCTATCTCTAGTATCTAGTACTTAAAAAACACGAAGTGTTCCATCTTCAGCCTCACGACATTTCTCCCCTCCCTTCGTCGCACCTCCTTCGTCACGCAAAAAAACAGAATATAACCACAGGTTCGCTGCGACCGTCGCGCATCCAGATCCTCCCCTTCTCACCGCCTCCATCGCCCACCTCCCACTTGCCCGTGGCTACTCCAGTGCTGCCCCGCAATCACCGACGCAGTTGCCGCCTCCCCACAACTGCGCCGCCATGCCAGCATCGCCGATTGTACCCATTACCCCTCCGCCAAGGATCCCAGCTCTCCGCCACCATGAATCTCGGCATTGTACCCCACAAGTCTCGCGTTCTCTCTGCTACTGTGGTCTCGCTCCTCCCTCTCCAGTTCTCTCTCTCAGCACGATGAGTTGGGGCGCGCTGCAGCTCCGTTGGGCCGAGGAGGAGCTGGGCGATGACACGAGCAAAGTAGTGTGCGAGCATCGCGCCATCTCTCCTGCCCCTCCAATTGTCTCTCCATGCAGCCATTCTTAAATTTGGTTCCATAGGGAGTTAATTTGTCCTGTTCTTGGTATGTTTCTATTGTAGGGGTTCGTAGCATGGAAAACAAAAAAATTCTACCGCATGCACACAAACAAGCCAAGATCTATCTACTAGATTGTAGCAACGAGTCGATAGAGGAACTCACCCTCGAAGATTCCAAAGCGGTTAACGAGAGCAGATTCTCGTGGGTGATGTAGTCGTACTCTTGCCGATCTCAAGATCGCGTAGACGATCCTTCCGGCGCTGCGTTCCGGCAGAGCTTCCGCAGTCAGTCACACATTCGGTACTCAATGAAGACCTTCCTCTCCCTTGTTCCAGCAGGCAGCGGAGGTTGTAGCACTCTCTTCACGATTCCGGCAGCACGACAGCGTGGTGTCGGAAGTAGAGGGGAGATCTCGCAGGGCTTCGCCTTAAGCCGAAGGGAGTATGGTGCACTATGAGAGAGGCCTTGGTGATCTACGATTTAGAGGGAACCAAGGGGAGGGCTTGGCCGGCGGCTAGGGTTTGGGGAAACCCTAACTCGCCGAGTTAGAGGAGGCCCTAGGCGGCGGCGGCTTGGAGGTGGCCGGCGACTTGGAGGCTAGGGTTTTGGGTGTGTTGGGAGGGGGCTCCCTACCCCTCCTTATATAGGTGGGAGGGAGGCGGTTTGGGAGGAGGGAGTCCTCCTCCAACTCCTCCTCATGGCCGGCGGGTGGAGGGAGTGGGAGTTCCTCCCCAAGTAGGTTTCCTACTCTCCCTCCACCAAGCAAACTTCGGATTTGACTTTTTCAAATTGGCGTTTGACTTTCAAACTTGGATTTGATTTCTCTCTCCATATTGCACAGCCAAGTGACCTAGTACATGATGCAACCATTCCACATTGTTATGACACATTCATGTACCCTTCCCCTTCGGAGTGCCGGACCTTCCGGACCCTTCTAGAACATTCCCGGTGAAAACACCGGAATCATTCCTTAACTCCAAAACATGACTTTCATTATATGAATCTTATTCTCCAGACCATTCCGGATCTCCTCGTGATATCCCGGATCCCATCCGAGACTCCGAACAACATTCGGTCTCTTACTCATCATTCCATAACAACTCAACAACATCGAATCCTTAAGTGTGTCTCCCTACGGTTTGTGAATTATGCGGACATGATCGAGACACTTCTCCGATCAATAACCAATAGAGGAATCTGGAAATTCATATGGATCCCACATATTTCTACGATTACTTTGCGACCGAATGAACCACTTCCATACGATACCAATTTCCCTTTGTCTCACGATAGTTTACTTATCCGAGGTTTTGATCGTCGGTATCTCTGCATACCTAATTCAACCTCGTTACTGATAAGTACTCTTTTATCGTTCCCGTGATATGTGATCCCTTGTGAGCCAGTTACATGCTTGCAAGCTAATTGGATGAAATTCCACCGAGAGGGCCCAGAGTATATCTATCCGTCATATGGATGGACAAATCCCACTCTTGATCCATGTGCCTCAACACATACTTTCCGAACACTCAATGCCACCTTTATAGCCATCCAGTTACGGTGTGGTGTTTGATGTCATCAAAGCATCCTTCCGGTGATGGTGATTAGCATGATCTCATGGTTGAAGGAATTAGGTTACTATGTATTAGAAAGCATATAGCAAATGAACTATTTTAAATGACTTGATCTTTATGCTACGCTTAACTATAGGAGTATGTCCATCACATCATTCTCCTAATGATACGACCCTGTTGTTAATAACATCTTCTATGTTCATGATCAGGAAACCATGATCATATATTAACCAACAAGCTCGTTTAACAAGAGGCTTTACTAGGGACTCTTTTATGTTTACAAATCACACAAGTATTAATGTTTCCGGTTAATACAATTATAGCATGGTATGTAAACATTTATCATAAGCATGAAGATATGATAATAACCACTTTATTATTGCCTCTTGGGCATATCTCCAACAGTCTCCCACTTGCACTAGAGTCAATAATCTAGTTTCAAACCTTTGTGTATTAAACACCTATGGCTTTCTGGTGTTTGTATGTACATGATTGCTAGTGGTCAACTAATCTTCGGATCTGACACTTTCAGGTCCGTGTGTAACTGCATGTCTTTGCGTCTCTACGCATCACTCATTCTCTAATGAGATGGCTTTGTATAAATTTGGTCCTTTGGTGAGACCTTTAGTTCTTTGGGGTTAAAACATGTTGATAATATTGTCGTACAATATATCTTCATAGTATTATCCCGCTGTGAACTACACCTAGTTTGATAACAAACTGCTTGACACAAATGCCCTCTTTAGCTGCTATAATAGCAGTCATATACTTAGCCTTTTGTTGTAGTATCTGTCACAATGTCTTAACTTTGGAACTCATCCAAATCCATTATGGAACTTACTTTCCATTATATTGTGCCACCCTTAGTTTAGATTGAGATAAACTTAATTTGTACTTTGTGACAAAACTAGTACCAATGTAGCACTTTTACTATGAACTAACCATCTATTTGCCACTTCTACAAAATATTATACTCTTAGTTCTTCCAAAAGATCATAAGAATATACTTACTATCGAACAATGATCATCTTATGAATTATTCTGGTATATGCTCATAACATTTAGAGCATAGAACATATCTGGATTTGTACATATCACAGTATGATTGATATAAATACTCTTTGTGATTTCATCAAGTATCAATCTATACTTGAATCTTTGTTTCACTTACCAAGTG
The DNA here is from genome assembly GCA_916181665.1 of Avena sativa. Lineage (NCBI taxonomy): Eukaryota > Viridiplantae > Streptophyta > Magnoliopsida > Poales > Poaceae > Avena > Avena sativa. The sequence goes on from OV702281.1 coordinate 40,971,123, forward strand.
TCAATACACTTGAATATATCATCAATATTGAACTCATTCAATCCTTTCTGTGCGACAAGAACCTTTCTTGTAGTTTCTATATTGAACTCATTCAATACATCATCTATGTACTTTCGGCACAACCATATTAGCGTCTATTGATGCCAAATATTTGGGTTTTGCCTAAGTCTTTCATCGGGATGAAATTCTTAATATGTGTTAATAAAAGATACATCATTTCCAATCAACAATATGTCTTCCACATAATGTATTAGAAACATGTCTTAGCGCTCCCACTTAATTTCTTGCAAATGCAAGCATCTTCATCGTCTCCGACGAATTTAAACTCCTTTAATAGTTTCATCATAGTGAAGATTCCAAGTCCGCAATGCTTACTTCAACCATTGAAGTTTGCATATGCTTTTAGCATCCTTTGAAATAACAAAACCCTTTGGACCGTGTTATGCACATGTCCTAGGTAATAATTCTATTAGAAGAACTTTTTTTGTTTATTCAACTACCATATAACAAAATTATATGTAGTGGTTGCTACATTAATCCGTCTAGACTAAATATCGCTATGAAAGATCAAATCTTGTCATAATCAACCTTTGAACATTGTTTTGAACTCTTTCCCAACATGTCGACTATTTCATAGATGTGAAACATCCATGTTTATTTCTTTATAGATCCAAACATGATTGTAAGGTATTACACCTTTCTCGAGGGTTCTTCAAGTTCCAAGCTTGATTTCTCGTGTATGGAACTATCACGGATTTTATGGCTCCAAGCCATTTGACGGAGTCAGGGACCATCATCGCTTCTTTGCATGTATTTGGTTCATTATTGTCAAATAATGATTCAACCCTCAAATCTTGGTATTTGATTGTTTACCCGACCTACTTGATTCAATAGAAACTTTGACCTCCGTAACCACAACCTTTGAGGCACGTGAGCCATGAGCATTGTTACTGCCTCCGGAACACTTTTCGGCGCTGCGCAACTTCGCACATATAGCTAAGGTTCTTTTAACCTTATCAAAGTTCTATTGTCCTCCCACTTATCTTTTCACGAAAAATTCCTTCTCAAAGAAACTTGACGTTCTAAGTGACAAACACTTTTGTCTCCGATGTTATGGAGGAATACTTAACAGTTATTCGAAATAACATACAAAGACAGGTTCATCCGACTTTGGTTGCAAACATCTTTCTTATGCATAGCATGCCAATGTTTAAGAAAGGACAACTTGGGTTTTATCCCAAACCATAACTTTATATGGTGTCATTTCAACGGATTATGATGGAGCTCTTTTCAGTGGAAAACGGTAGTCTCTAAAGATTTTAATCTTTAAAATATAATGGCAGTTTTATGAATTACACCTTTGATCTTACCATGTCAAACAAGGTTTAATTACATATCTCGAACGCTCCATACTCTTATGGTGTTTCGGGAAATGCAAATCCATGGAACGATTCCTTAAATCTTAGGTATTATGCTAAACTTGTAACTCAAATATCTTCCTTTATGATCTAATCATAAACTATTTATATTCTTGTTACAATGATTTTGCACTTCATCTTGAAAGTCTTTGAACTTTTCAAATGTTTCATACTTCATCCTTATTAAGTAAATATTCATATATTCACTCAAATTTTCGGAGAAAGCATATGAAGTTGAAATCCATCGCTCTTGTCTACACATAATGGACTTCATACAACAATATGTACAAGTTCCAATAAGCTAGTCATTCGTTCCCTTTTGGCCTATGAACGGAGTTTTAATTATCTCTAGGAAAGTTTCACAAGCGTCATTTCATCAAAAATCAAAAGACTCCAAAATTCCATCCACATGGAGTTTCTTCATGTTTTCTTTCCATTATAATTTAAACAGCGATGTCACTTCCTAAGTGATCTTTTAATCAATTTGTCTTTCAACATTTTAGCACTAGTTTTATGGATGTGATTTCTACAACGAGATTTGTAAATCATCCATCTTTTATGGATTACGGCAATTATTTGAACAACCCTTTTGTTCTCATAACACCTGATAAAACAAATCTTGAAGGCAAGCTTTGATGTTTAACGAGCAAAACAATAACACTTTATTTGTTCTTTAATGAACATCATCACATATTCTTTTGCTAGTTACTTAGGCCATTGTAGTTCATGAATTCTGTTGTTTCGTATGACGATTCATACCTACAAATTCAGTATTCAATACTTAAGAACCACATTTTTTAACAAGCAAAGAATACAGCCATAACTCGTATATCCTCTATATACCTAAACTGAACAATTCTAGTCTTTTCTTTTCTGCCATATATTTATGAGATTCTCTTTCAGTATTTCCTTTTCTGTTTGAAATAATCTATCATCAATAGTGGAGCCATACACATGACACATAGTCCAAAGCGTGTATAGTTAAATACCAATGTCTTTGGACTTGCACTTTGAAGTAGATCACCATCATCAAATGTTTGGTGTTCTTTCAAATTCCTTTCGTTAGTAATCTCTTGGTGTAGTAAACATTTTACCTACATCAAATATTCACCCTTATCATGGAATTATTCATGATCAAGCTACTTTTAGCTTATAACGTTGAATCGCGAGTAAAATGTTGCTCTCCAAAAACCTTTTGGAGGATTAGGACAACTAGTGTCTCCAACCTTTTGCAAATTCTCATCAAATATGAGAACATAAACTTTGCCATATTATACTCTATCATGTTGTAAACAAAATATTGTTTCAGATATCGCAATATCTTCCACATATGATGGTTTCTGAAACAATTCTTTCAGCTCCTAGATAACCTTGATATTAAAACAATCTTTTGAATATCAAGAATCATGGAGATAAACATGATACTCATATACCAACACTGGAATTTGTTACTCTTAATTTAATACCAATTATTAAACTTCACGGAGTAACCAGAACTTACTGAAGATTTGCAATAGGACTTTTAAACTTTAGATTAACAATTCAAAACAATACGATACCAGTTCGTAAAGTAACTAACTAGAATTCTATAGTTCTATCATCTCAATTATAACTAAGCGCAAGGTGGTAAACGGATGCCAATGACTACAAAAACTATGCAAATTCACTTTGATTTAATTTATGATAAATAGTGTTCAACTTTTAATCATATTGCTGTTGAACTCCCGCTCAAAACAATATCCCTCACATTGTTTTAGTGATCACACGAACCAAATCCACCACATCAAAACCGATCATCACGAGAGTTGTTGTAGCTTCAATGGCGAACAATCAACATGTTCATCATATCTACTATATGACTCATGCTTTACCTTTCTGTGATCCGTGTTCCGAGACCATGCCTGTACATGCTAGGCTCGTCAAGATTAAACCTTAGCTTCCGCATGAGCAAATCTAGCTTGCTCACGTTGTATACACTCGCAGAATCTAACACACCCGATCATCACGTGATGCTTCGAAACAACGAGCTTTATCAACGGTGCTTACTAAGGATGAACACTTTAAAACTTGAAATTGTGTGATTGAGGGATCATCTTATAATGCTACCGTTGTGAACTAAGCAATACAAGATGCATAAAAGGATTAACATCACATGCAATTCAAAATATGTGATATGATATGGCCTTTCTTCTTGTGCCTCCGATCTCCATCTTCAAGCACGAACATGATCTCCATCATCACCGGTGTGGCGTCAAGGTCAATGGCGCCGCTTCATGGTTGTCTTCCACCAGCATCGACTATTACAACTATCTTGAATAATAGACACGCATGACTTAATGGAATTAATAGACAACCATATGGCTCCTGCCGGTTGCCGACTTACAATAAGGAACATTGCATACATCATATATAATCACAATCATGGCAATATCACATCACAACACACCCATGCAAAACAAAGTTAGACGCCTTTAATTTTCTTTGCATGTTTTACGTGGTTTGGGGCTTTCAATAAGTGTCGTTCTAACTTACGAACAAGAACCACAACGTTGATGTTTGAACTATCAAGTGCCCGTTGTAAATTGAATCTATAGTATGATGGGAGAGACAGACACCCGCAAAGCCACTTATGCAATAAAAGTTGCATGTTGAGCGTGGAGCAAGTCTCATGAACGATGTCATGTACGGTTAGCACGGGCCGCTTCATCCCATCATATCGCAAGATGCAAAGTACACAAAAAGCAATTGATAATAAAAGCACCACCGCCCACAATGACCATTGTGTTCTACTCGTGCAACAGATCTACATATAGACACGGCTCTGATACCACTGTAGGGGTTCGTAGCATGGAAAACAAAAAATTTCTACCGCATGCACACAAACAAGCCAAGATCTATCTACTAGATTGTAGCAACGAGTCGATAGAGGAACTCACCCTCGAAGATTCCAAAGCGGTTAACGAGAGCAGATTCTCGTGGGTGATGTAGTCGTACTCTTGCCGATCTCAAGATAGCGTAGACGATCCTTCCGGCGCTGCGTTCCGGCAGTGCTTCCGCAGACGGTCACACGTTCGGTACTTGATGAAGACCTTCCTCTCCCTTGTTCCAGCAGGCAGCGGAGGTTATAGCACTCTCCTCACGATTCTGGCAGCACGACGGTGTGGTGTCGGAAGTAGAGGGGAGATCTCGCAGGGCTTCGCCTTAAGCCGGAGCGAGTATGGTGGACTATGAGAGAGGCCTTGGTGATCTAGGGTTTAGAGGGAACCAAGGGGAGGGATTGGCCGGTGGCTAGGTTTTGGAGAAACCCTAACTCGCCGAGTTAGAGGAGGCCCTAGGCGGCGGCTTGGAGGTGGCCGACGACTTGGAGGCTAGGGTTTTGGGTGTGTTGGGAGGAGGCGCCCTACCCCTCCTTATATAGGTGGGAGGGAGGCGGTTTGGGAGGAGGGAGTCCTCCTCCAACTCCTCCTCATGGCCGGCGGGTGGAGGGAGTGGGACTTCCTCCCCAAGTAGGTTTCCTACTCTCCCTCCACCAAGCAAACTTCGGATTTGACTTTTTCAAATTGGCGTTTGACTTTCAAACTTGGATTTGATTTCTCTCTCCATATTGCATAGCCAAGTGACCTAGTACATGATGCAACCATTCCACATTGTTATGACACATTCATGTACCCTTCCCCTTCGGAGTGCCGGACCTTCCGGACCCTTCTAGAACATTCCCGGTGAAAACACCGGAATCATTACTTAACTCCAAAACAGGACTTTCCTTATATGAATCTTATTATCCGAACCATTCCGGATCTCCTCGTGATATCCCGGATCCCATCCGAGACTCCGAACAACATTATGTCTCTTACTCATCATTCCATAACTAATCAACAACATCGAATCCTTAAGTGTGTCTCCCTACGGTTTGTGAATTATGCGGACATGATCGAGACACTTCTCCGATCAATAACCAATAGAGGAATCTGGAAATTCATATGGATCCCACATATTTCTACGATACTTTGCGACCGAACGAACCACTTCCATACGATACCAGTTTCCCTTTGTCTCACGATAGTTTACTTATCCGAGGTTTTGATCGTCGGTATCTCTGCATACCTAGTTCAACCTCGTTACTGATAAGTACTCTTTTATCGTTCCCGTGATATGTGATCCCTTGTGAGCCAGTTACATGCTTGCAAGCTAATTGGATGACATTCCACCGAGAGGGCCCAGAGTATATCTATCCGTCATATGGATGGACAAATCCCACTCTTGATCCATGTGCCTCAACACATACTTTCCGAACACTCAATGCCACCTTTATAGCCACCCAGTTACGGTGTGGTGTTTGATGTCATCAAAGCATCCTTCCGGTGATGGTGATTAGCATGATCTCATGGTCGAAGGAATTAGGTTACTATGTATTAGAAAGCATATAGCAAATGAACTATATTAAATGACTTGATCTTTATGCTACGCTTAACTATAGGAGTATGTCCATCACATCATTCTCCTAATGATACGACCCTGTTGTTAATAACATCTTCTATGTTCATGATCAGGAAACCATGATCATATATTAACCAACAAGCTAGTTTAACAAGAGGCTTTACTAGGGACTCTTTTATGTTTACAAATCACACAAGTATTAATGTTTCCGGTTAATACAATTATAGCATGGTATGTAAACATTTATCATAAGCATGAAGATGATAATAACCACTTTATTATTGCCTCTTGGGCATATCTCCAACATCTATTTGTTTACTCTGATTCTCAGGAGCTATGTGCGTCAGGAAAAGACAACTCGTGGTGTTCACCCCAGTCCCCAAGCCTCATCGCCGACAAGGTCTTTTTTCTCCTTTCCCCTAATGTTGTTGAACCAAATTAGCATATTGGATATATCGGATATACAGAGAATTTGTCCATAGTGTTGTGGCACTCATCTTGTTCATTGAGAAAGTTATCAAGCATATTGCAAAATATTTATTTTAACTAAATAGACTGATACACATATCTATGTACATGTGATGCATTAAATCTGATGCTGGTGCCCCTGGTGGAGGCATTCCTCTTGTGTCACCATGCGCTCCTAGCCGGTGCTCTTAGCAGTGAGTCAATTGGCGCCAAACCCGTGGACGCCCGGCTTCAAGCGTTGAGTTGACGCTACACTCCACTGCCTCGCTCTTTGCAGGGGAGGTCGCAACTTGAACTCAGCATAATTCATGTATATAGACTGCAGAATAACTGTTTGTTTCAAGAAAAACAAACTAGGAAATGCATTTGTGAGCTGCCATCAAGTTTTTGCAAGCTAACGATAATTCCTTGTGTCTGTCTCAAGACTGCCTAATTGTATATTGAACAGGAACAGAAATAGTGGTCACTAATCAACTAAATGTAGGGTTTTGTAGCATGGAAAACAAAAAATTTCTACCGCATACAAACAAGCAAGCCAAGATCTATCTACTAGATTGTAGCAACGAGTCGACAGAATAACTCACCCTCGAAGATTCCAAAGTGTTTAACGAGAGCGGATTCTAGTGGGTGATGTAGTCGTACTCTTCCCGATCTCAAGATCGCGTAGACGATCCTTCCGGCGCTGCGTTCCGGCAGCGCTCCCGCAGTCGGTCACACGTTCGGTACTCGATGAAGACCTTCCTCTACCTTGTTCCAGCAGGCAGCGGAGGTTGTAGCACTCTCCTCGCGATTCCGGCAGCACAACGGCGTGGTACCGGAAATAGAGGGGAGATCTCGCAGGGCTTCGCCTTAAGCCGGAGCGAGTATGGTGGACTATGAGAGATCCCTCGACGATCTAGGGTTTAGACACGCCGAGGAGGGGGCTAGGCCGGCGGCTAGGGTTTGACCTAGGCGGCGGTGGTTTGCCCTAGGGCGGCGGCGGCAGCTGGAGGTGGCGGCGCCGGCGGCTAGGGTTTAGAGGTGGAGGAGTTGTGTGTCTAGGAGGGGAGCCCTGCCCCTCCTTATATAGGTGGAGGGGCCGGCCAAGGGAAGGGGAGTCCCTCCACAACTCGGCTTGGAGGTGGGCCGGCGGTGGAGGGGAGGAACTCCTCCCCAACTCGGTTTCCACCTCCCTCTCCACTTCCCAAAAATAGCCGTTTGACTTTTTCAAACTAGGATTTGATTAAAACCTTTATTTTGTTCAGCGATGACACCTAGTACATGATGCAATCATACCAACTTGATATAACACATTCATGTACCCTTCCCCTCCGGAGTGCCGGACATTCCGGAACCTTCTAGAACATTCCCGATGAAAAACAGCGGAACCATTCCCCAACTCCGAAATAGGACTTTCCTTATATGAATCTTATTCTCCGGACCATTCCGAATCTACTCGTGATATCCCGGATCCCATCCGAGACTCCGAACAACATTCAGTCTCTTTCTCATCATTCCATAACTACTCAAACAACGTCGAATCCTTAAGTGTGTCTCCCTACGGTTCGTGAATTATGCGGACATGATCGAGACACTTCTCCGAACAATAACCAATAGAGGAATCTGGAAATTCATATGGCTCCCACATATTTCTACGATTACTTTGCGATCGAATGAACCACTTACATATGATAGCAATTTCCCTTTATCTCACGACAGTTTACTTATCCGAGGTTATGATCGTCAGTATCTCTACATACCTAGTTCAACCTCGTTACTGATAAGTACTCTTTTCTCGTTCCCGTGATATGTGATCCCTTGTGAGCCAGTCACATGCTTGCAAGCTAATTGGATGACATTCCACCGAGAGGGCCCAGAGTATATCTATCCGTCATATGGATGGACAAATGCCACTCTTGATCCATGTGTCTCAACCAATACTTTCCGAACACTCAATGCCACCTTTATAGCCACCCAGTTACGGTGTGGTGTTTGATGTCATCAAAGTATCCTTCCGGTGAAGGTGATATGCATGATCTCATGGTCGAAGGAATTAGGTTACTATGTATCAGAAAGCATATAGCAATTGAACTATTAAAATGACTTGATCTTTATGCTACGCTTATCTATAGGAGTATGTCCACCATATCATTCTCCTAACGATATGATCTTGTTGTTAATAACATCTCAATGTTCATGATAGGGAAACCACAATCATTTATTAACCAACAAGCTAGTGATGTATAGAGGCTTTACTAGGGACTTCAATTTAAGTTTACAAATCTCACAAGTATTAATGTTTCCTTGTTAATACTATTATAGCATGAATGTAAACATTTATCATAAACACAAAGATATAATAATAACTACATTTATTATTGCCTCTAGGGCATATCTCCAACAATCTCCCACTTGCACTAGAGTCATCTAATCAAGATTACATGGTAATATATCGAACACCCATGGCAGTTTGGTGCTGGTCATGTTTTGCCCTCGGGAGAGGTTTAGTCAACGGATCCGCCACATTCAGATCTGTGTGTACTTTGCAAATCTTTATGTCCCCATCTTGGACATGTTCTCGAATAGTGTGAAAACATAGCTTCATGTGCTTCAGCTTCTTGTGTGACCTTGGTTCTTGCGCATTGGCTATGGCGCCCATGTTATCACAGTAGATAGACATTGGGTCCAGCGCACTAGGAACCACACCCAGCTCTGTAATGAACTCTTTCATCCATATCGCTTCTCGTGAAGCCTCCGAAGCAGCCATGTATTCCGATTCAGTTGAAGATCTCGCCACAACGCTTTGCTTTGCACTCCTCCAGCTAACTGCTGCACCATTCAAAGTAAATACGTATCCAGCTTGTGATTTAGAATCATCTGGATCGGTGTTCCAACTAGCATCGGTGTAACCATTAACAACGAGCTGTTCATCACCTCCATAAGAGAGAACCATATCCTTAGTTCTTCTCAAGTACTTAAGGATGTTTTTGACCGCTGTCCAATGATCCACTCCTGGATCACTTTGGTATCTGCTAGTTAAACTAACAGCATATGCAATGTCGGGTCTAGTACATAGCATGGCATACATTAGAGATCCTATGGCTGAGGCATAGGGAGTCTTACTCATCCTTTCTCTATCTTCTGCTGTTGTCGGACTTTGAGTTTTACTCAAGGTCGTATTGGGCAACATGGGCAAGAACCTTTCTTGCTATCTTCCATTCCAAACCTCTTTAGAACTTTGTCCAAATATGTACTTTGTGACAATGATATTAAGCGTCTCGATCTATCTCTATAAATCTTTATGCCTAATATGTAAGCTGCTTCGCCAAGATCCTTCATTGAAAAACTATTATTCAAATATTCCTTGACACTATTAAGAAGGTCTACATCATTCCCAATCAACAATATGTCATCTACATACAGTATTAAGAATGCTACAGAGCTCCCACTCACTTTCTTGTAAATACAAGCTTCTCCATAAGTTTGTATAAAACCAAAACTTTTGATTACCTTATCAAAACATTGATTCCAACTTCGGGATGCTTGCTTCAATCCATAGATGGACCGTTGAAGTTTGCATACCTTGTTAGCATCTTTAGGATCGACAAAACCTTTGGGTTGCATCATATACAACTCTTCATCAATGTCTCCATTGAGGAATGCTGTTTTGACATCCATCTGCCATATCTCATAATCATAATATGCAGTGATTGCTAACATAATCCTCACAGACTTTAGCTTTGCTACAGGTGAGAAAGTCTCATCGTAGTCAACTCCTTGAATTTGTCGAAACCCCTTTGCGACAAGTCGAGCTTTATAGACAGTAACATTACCATCAGCATCTGTTTTCCTTTTGAAAATCCATTTGTTCTCGACAGCCTTCCGGCCATCCGGTAAGTCCACCAAAGTCCATACTTGGTTTTCGTACATGGATCCAATCTCGGATTTCATGGCTTCTTGCCATTTATTGGAATCTGGGCTCATCATTGCTTCCTCATATGTCACAGGGTCATCGGTGTTGTCCACCAACATGACATTCATAACGGGATCATACCAATCTGGGGTGGTACGAGTTCTCGTTGACCTGCGAGGCTCTGTAGAAACTACAACCGAAGTTTCATGATCATCATCATTAGCTTCCTCTCTTATTGGTGCAGGCACCACATGAACTTCTTCTGGTGATGCGCTACTCACAATTTCGAGAGAAGGTTCGACAACCTCGTCGAGTTCTACTTTCCTTCCAGTCACCTCTTTCGAGAGAAATTCCTTCTCTAGAAAGGATCCATTCTTGGCAAACAAAGATTTTGCCTTCGGATATATGATAGAAGGTATACCCAATAGTTTCCTTCGGGTATCCTATGAAGACGCATTTTTCCGCTTTGGGTTCAAGCTTGTCCGGCTGTAACTTCTTTGCATAGGCTTCGCATCCCCAAACTTTAAGGAACGACAATCTAGGTTTCTTCCCAAACCATAATTCATGCGGTGTCGTTTCAACGGATTTAGATGGTGCCCTATTTAAAGTGAATGCGGCTGTTTCTAATGCATAACCCAAAATGATAGCGGTAAATATGTAAGTGACTTCATAGAACGAACCATATCTAAGAGAGTTCGATTGCGACGTTCGGACACACCATTACGCTGTGGTGTTCCCGGCGGTGTCAATTGTGAAAGTATTCCGCATTTCTTCAAATGCTCGCCAAACTCGTAACTTAGATATTCACCTCCACGATCAGAACGTAGAAATTTAATCTTCTTGTTACGTTGATTCTCTACCTCACTTTGAAATTCCTTAAACTTCTCGAAAGTTTCGGACTTATGTTTCATGAAATAGATATACCCATATCTACTCAAATCATCCGTGAAGGTAAGAACATAACGATAACCACCGCGCGATGCTACACTCATTGGACCACACACATCGGTATGTATGATTTCCAATAAGTCTGTAGCTCGCTCCATCATACCAGAAAATGGAGTCTTAGTCATTTTACCCATCAGACATGCTTCGCATCTTTCAAGTGATTCAAAATCAAGTGATTCAAGAAGTCCATCGGAATGGAGTTTCTTCATACGCTTCACTCCAATGTGACCAAGACGACAGTGCCACATATAGGTCGAGTTATCGCTCGATTTCAAACGTTTAGCCTCAATGTTATTAATATGTGTATTTCCACTATCGAGATTCAATAAGAATAGACCATCTATCAAAGGTGCATGTGCATAAAACATATTACTCATATAAATCGAACAACCATTATTCTCGGACTTAAACAAGTAACCGTCTCGCAATAAACAAGATCCCGATATAATGTTCATGCTTAACGCAGGCACCAAATAACAATTATTTAAGTATAAAACTAATCCCGATGGTAGATGAAGGGGTAGCGTGCCGACCGCGATCACATCAACCTTTGATCCGTTTCCCACGCGCATCGTCACCTCGTTCTTCGCTAGCTTCCGTTTATTCTGCAGTACCTGTTTCAAGTTACAAATATGAGCAACCGAACCAGTATCAAATACCCAGGCACTACTACGAGTACTAGTGAGATACACATCAATAACATGTATATCGGATATACCTTTCTTCTTGATGTTGCCGTTCTTCAAATCCGCCAAGTACTTTGGGCAATTCCGCTTCCAGTGACCTTCTCCCTTGCAGTAAAAACACTCAGTATCAGGCTTAGGTCCAGCCTTGGTCTTCTTCGTCGGTGTGGTAACTTTCTTACCACCCTTCTTGAAGTGTCCCTTTTGCTTAGACTTGCCTTTCTTGAATTTGGTGGTCTTATTGACCAACAACACTTGGTGCTCTTTCTTGATCTCCACTTCTGCAGATTTCAACATGGCAAAGAGTTCTGGCAACGTTTTGTTCATGTTCTGCATGTTGTAGTTCATCACAAAATTCTTGTAACTTGGTGGTAGTGATTGGAGGACACGATAAATCCTCAAAGCATTAGGAATCACTATACCCAAGCTTTGAAGTTTGTTTGCGTGCCCAGACATCTTAAGCACATGCTTACTGACGGAGCTGCCCTCTTCCATCTTGCAGTTAAAGAACTTTTCAGAAGCCTCATAGCTTTCAGTTGCCGCATGAGTCTCAAAAATCAATTTGAGATCCTCGACAATATCATATGGGTCTGAATTCTCAAACCTTTTCTGAATCTCCGATTCTAAACCATACAAGATAGCACACTGAACTGTGGAGTACTGAGTCTTCCGAGTGAGGTAAACATTCTTTACTTCATCGGTAGCATCAGCTGCAGGCGGGTCACCCAGCGGTGCATCCAGCACATAGGTCAAATTACCAGCTGTGAGGACAATCCTAAAATTGCGGAACCAATCCGCGAAGTTGCTTCCATTGTTTTTCAACTTTTCTTTCTCTAGGAACGCATTAAAATTGATGGTAGGGGCCGCCATTGATCTACAACATATTTGCAATAGTTTAGACTAAGTTTATGACAAATTGAGTTCTAATTAATAGTTAAATTAATCTAGGTGAACTCCCACTCAAAACAACATCCCTCACATTGTTTTAGTGATCACACGAACCAAATCCACCACATCAACACCGATCATCACGAGAGTTGATATAGTTTCAATGGCGAACAATCGACATGTTCATCATATCTACTATATGATTCATGCTTTACCTTTCGGTGATCCGTGTTCCGAGACCATGTCTGTACATGCTAGGCTCGTCAAGATCAAACCTTAGCTTCCGCATGAGCAAATCTGGCTTGCTCACGTTGTATACACTTGCGGAATCTAACACACCCGATCATCACGTGGTGCTTTGAAACAACAAGCTTTAGCAACGGTGCTAACTAAGGGTGAACACTTTATGACTTGAAATTCATGTGCATGAGGGATCATCTTATAATGCTACCGTCGTCTACTAAGCAATACAACATGCATAAAGGATTAACATCACATGCAATTCATAATATGTGATATGATATGGCCTTTCTTCTTTGTGCTTCCGATCTCCATCTTCAAGCACGAACATGATCTCCATCATCACCGGCATTGCATCAAGGTCAATGACGCTTCTCCATGGTTGTCGTCCACCGGCTTCAACTATTACAACTACTTTGAATAGACACGCGGGTCTTAACAGAAATTAAAAACAACCATATGGCTCCTGCCGGTTGCCAATTTACAATAAGGATCATTGCATACATCAAATATAATCACAATCATGGCCATATCACATCACTGCACACCCCTGCAAAACAAAGTTAGAAGCCTCTACTTTCTTTGCATGTTTTACGTGGTTTGGGGCTTTCAATAAGTGTCGTTCTAACTTACGAACAAGAACCACAACATTGATACTAGTATTGTCAATCACCCGTTGTAAATTGGATCTTAACTATGCTAGGAGAAACAGGCACCCGCAAAGCCACTTATGCAATACAAGTTGCATGTCAAGCGTGGAGCAAGTCTCATGAACGATGTCATGTAAGCTTAGCCCGAGCCGCTTCATCCCAACATCCCGCAAGATGCAAAGTACACAAGAAGCAATCGACAACAAAAGCATCAACGCCCACAATGACCATTGTGTTCTACTCGTGCAACAGATCTACATATAGACACGGCTCTGATACCACTGTAGGGTTTCGTAGCATGGAAAACAAAAAATTTCTACCGCATACAAACAAGCAAGCCAAGATCTATCTACTAGATTGTAGCAACGAGTCGATAGAATAACTCACCCTCGAAGATTCCAAAGTGTTTAACGAGAGCGGATTCTCGTGGGTGATGTAGTCGTACTCTTCCCGATCTCAAGATCGCGTAGACGATCCTTCCGACGCTGCATTCCGGAAGCGCTCCCGCAGTCGGTCACACGTTCGATACTCGACGAAGACCTTCCTCTCCCTTGTTCCAGCAGGCAGCGGAGGTTGTAGCACTCTCCTCGCGATTCCGGCAGCACAACGGCGTGGTACCGGAAGTAGAGGGGAGATCTCGCAGGGCTTCTCCTTAAGCCGGAGCGAGTATGGTGGACTATGAGAGAGCCCTCGACGATCTAGGGTTTAGACACGCCGAGGAGGGGGCTAAGCCGGCGGCTAGGGTTTAGAGGTGGAGGAGTTGTGTGTCTAGGAGGGGAGCCATGCCCCTCCTTATATAGGTGGAGGGGACGGCCAAGGGAAGGGGAGTCCCTCCCCAACTAGGCTTGGAGGTGGGCCGGCGGTGGAGGGGAGGAACTCCTCCCCAACTCAGTTTCCACCTCCCTCTCCACTTCCCAAAAATAGCCGTTTGACTTTCAAATTGCCGTTTGACTTTTTCAAACTAGGATTTGATTAAACCCTTTATTTTGTTCAGCGATGACACCTAGTACATGATGCAATCATACCAACTTGATATGACACATTCATGTACCCTTCCCCTCCGGAGTGCCGGACATTCCAGAACCTTCTAGAACATTCCCGATGAAAAACACCGGAACCATTCCCCAACTCCGAAATAGGACTTTCCTTATATGAATCTTATTCTCCGGACCATTCCGAATCTCCTCGTGATATCCCGGATCCCATCCGAGACTCCGAACAACATTCGGTCTCTTTCTCATCATTCCATAACTACTCAAACAACGTCGAATCCTTAAGTGTGTCTCCCTACGGTTCGTGAATTATGCGGACATGATCGAGACACTTCTCCGAACAATAACCAATAGAGGAATCTGGAAATTCATATGGCTCCCACATATTTCTATGATTACTTTGCGATTGAATGAACCACTTACATACGATACCAATTTCCCTTTGTCTCACGATAGTTTACTTATCCGAGGTTATGATCGTCGGTATCTCTGCATACCTAGTTCAACCTCGTTACTGATAAGTACTCTTTTCTCGTTCCCATGATATGTGATCCCTTGTGAGCCAGTCACATGCTTGCAAGCTAATTGGATGACATTCCACCGAGAGGGCCCAGAGTATATCTATCCGTCATATGGATGGACAAATCCCACTCTTGATCCATGTGTCTCAACCAATACTTTCCGAACACTCAATGCCACCTTTATAGTGTAACACCCTCAGAATCGGCTCTATGCAAGTTTTAGCGAAACCCGCCAAACCCGCATAGAAACGATTCGAAGGTGCCCACCAGGCACTTGCGTGCGGGTGGAAAACAAAGTAATAACATTACACAACAGTCCTCGATGGGACCCACAGAACAGATATATATACAGCAGCGACTCAATGAGTCAAGAATACAGATATAATGTACAAAGATCCAAATCACCTTGAAAATGATAAAGCGCCCGTCTACGGACAAGATGCAAATGGGGCTAAGAGCCCTGAAGAATAACCAATGGCGTCCATAACCCTACCCAGGCCAAGCCGGAAGGGTAACCCTGCTAACGACGTCGATCTCAAAACCTGCTTAAACAAAAGGGGTGCCGACAAAGGGCAAAGGAAAAAGAGGAGCGTCAGTACTGAGGCCAGTACACGGCGAGACTAGAATTCGGCGGTCCTCGCCTACAAAGGTATGGTGGACTGAGCGGCAGCGGCAGCATGCACTAAACAACCTATAGAGACCCGATATAACTGGCGGCTATCAGAGAGGGGTAAGGAAGACCTATTCGGATCCAACCTGATACTATCACCAAACAAACCCATCCTGGCGTTTCCCCCTCGAGACCAACGAGGAAGTCAACCGAGGAACTCACACAGTTGGCAGTTTTACTTATTCAGTTATAGTTGCGGCACTTTACTAGTCAGGTTTAGATAATCGTCCTGATAAAGTAAGCAGTGGGCACTTTTAGTTAACCATTCCGTTATGGTGGCATCACTTACTAGTCAGATACAATTAGCATGAGATAACCCCAAAACCCAGCAATGGTTGGTACTTTTACTTAGCCATTCCGTTGTAGTGAAGCTGATTACTAGTCATATCGGATACAAGTCAATTTATAACAAATAAACTTTAGTTATAGTTGTCTATGATCAAGCACTGTGCTCCAAGTCGTCCATAACCGCGGACACGGCTTCTCGAAAAGATTTAACCCTGCAGGGGTGCACCAAAGTATCCGCAGGCACTTCGACCCTTTTTGCCAGATCAGTTAACATACACCCATCGGTATGTCGGCGGGGCCTAAGTCACGACGTTCCCAGACCCAAAGCAAGTACATGGGGGCCACCCCACTAAGTCGACACCCGCAACGAAGTCGGCCGGTCTCCGAGACGGACTTAGGGTTTGGGTAGACGGCTGTGAACGACAGCAAATCCCAAAACTGGGACTGTCGACACCGCGAAACGTGACCCGATCCTAAACAGTACAGTGTGCTCCTCGCACAAACGTAAATAAAGCAGTAAAGCATGGCATAAGTACAGGATAGTAAATAAAACCTCAAACTAGTTTGTGGCCCCCAGTACAATACTTTGAAATCAGGTAATAATCAATGGGGGGCCCATATCTCCCCACCTGTGGTTAGCGCGCTCGATCTCGGAACAGGTGTCAAGAACTCGGGTCCTACGGGACACAAGTGGGCGGTCGGAAACCAACATTATCTATCACCCACTGATGCCTCTGCTTACTTACTTCAATTTTAGTTGTTAAACAGTAATTAAAGTGAACGAAAAGTAAAGCCATGATCATCTCCAACATCAACATGCAGCATTTCTCCAACAACTGTGGTACTTGACGGCACGCAACAACATTTGAGCAAGCGACTACGACGCGCAAGTCCATCTATCTACCAAACAACAGGTAATAGGATGTGTCCAAGGCAAATATAAGGCTGCGAGGGATATCACGGGTACGAAAGACTAGAGCATCGCAACACAGATAGCAATAGATCAACAGGAGGGAATAAATACTATAAAAGGAAGATAGGTAGAAAGGGGGAGATGCTCGCCTAAAAACATTGTCGAAGGTTCATCCGAAGATCGGGGCGAAGCTCACATCAACTCAACGGCCTTATCCGCGAAGAAGCAAAACACTAGAATAAACACCGGATGCAATATTTAATACAACGGTAGAAGATCGGCATGATGCATGTATGATGTATGGCATGGCAAAGGTGCGGTGCAATTAGATCGTATTAAGCGGAACCGGGATCCCGACAATTAATTAAACAGTTCAAGTTGTTTAGAACCCCCGCAAATTAAATGTTGTTTTAACATGGCAAAATATATCACCGGTTCGCTACGAAAATTTAAATGAGGCCAATATAAGGCTAGATTCGCCCGCATATGGGCCCCATATTTAATTAGAGGTGAATCGGCATAAGGCCCCCAAACCACACAAATATGCCTGCAAGCATGACAATTTAAGATGCAACAGTTGTATTATATTATAAAATAGGGTTTCGGGAAGGGGTTCACACATTAGGGGGTCTCGACGAACTTGGGGTTCCGGGGTTCGAGGTCGGTCTCAGGGTTCGGATCTGGGGTTCGGCGGGATCAGCTGGATCGGATACAAGACGGAGAACTTGTCGTTCCGGGAAGAAGGACTTGGTTGGGCGCCGGGGCGCATCGGACTTTCCTGGTCGCTGTCGTTCTTGTCGTCGTGCCGATCTTGTCGGGTCCGTGCTTCGGATTCCGTGGGGCGATCTTGCCGTTCCGTGTAGGCGTTCTCGAGGTCGATGGCGAACTTGTCCGGTACCGGGGTTTCTCGGAGATCTTGGCGCGGCATCGGGTACGGGATCGGTCTCGAATCCATGAAGCAGATCTTGTCGGGGCCTCATGTCGGTCTCTTCTACTAGAAGGTTTACAGGCAACCGCATCAACACATGACCGATGTGAGTGGTGCAGCCACCACACCAATTCACATCAGCACAAGCAGCGGCACAACTCGAGGTAGCAGCTTGCGCAGCCACTGAACACACTTGCAGCTTGCCCCGGGGGGAGTAGAACCCGCAACGGAGTGGGGTCTTGCAGCAGGCTCACACCCGGGGAACGCCGGCAACCGGAGCTAGTAGAAGAGAGGCGGCAGGAGGGCTTGGGGTCGCGTCCAGCGGCCGGCAGAGGGGCGAGGACGGAGGGTCGGCGGCCTGCAGCGGGACCGACGAAGAAGGCCGGCGGCGCGGATGCAGAGGTCGACGGCGAGGCAGGCGAGGTGGTGATGGAGCCGAACGGCGGGGCCGGGGCGAGGCCGACGCGGACGAGAGGGGGAGGCGGCCGGCGGAACGGCG
This sequence comes from Avena sativa, assembly GCA_916181665.1. Lineage (NCBI taxonomy): Eukaryota > Viridiplantae > Streptophyta > Magnoliopsida > Poales > Poaceae > Avena > Avena sativa. The sequence continues at coordinate 40,989,558 of OV702281.1, forward strand.
GGGCGCGGAGCTCCGAGCTAGGCGGCGGCTAGAGGGGAGGAGCTCGAGGGGCGGCGCCGGAGGGAGCTCGCGCCGAGGCGGCGCCGGAGGAGGCCGCGGGGCGACGCGGGAGAAGGGCGCAGCGGCGGAGGCCAGGGGAGGGGAATGGAGGAGGGCGCGGCAGCGGAGCGGGAGGAGACGGAGCCCGGCGGCAAGGGCTCCACGGCGAGCTCGCGCAGAGAGAGAGGGAGATGAGGGCGGGTGCGCGGCCGACGGAGGCGAGCGGGGCGGCGCGCCGGCGAAGCTCGGGGAAGCGGAGGCGGGCCGGGGCCGGGGCGGGGTGCGGCGGTGGCGGGGCAGGTGAGCGCCGGGGAGCGGAGGTTGGAGGGAGGGGGCGGTCACGCGGGACGGAGGCGAGAGAGGGAGTTGCGGGGGGGGGGAGAGGAGGGCTCTCGGGGAAGACGACGCGGGCAGGGGCAGGTGGGCCAGGGGGTGGGCCCAGGGCGGGGCTGGCGTGGAGTGGGTGGGTGCGTGGTGTGCTGGCGTGCGTGTGTGCGTCGTGTGTGGGGTGGGCGGCTGGGTGAGTGGGTGTGTTGTATGGTGTTGGGGAGTGGGGGTGGGGAGGTGGCAGATGGGGATTGGGTGAGGGAGAGAGAGGGGTGAGGTGGCGCGATCTGAGTGGTCGAGGTGATGTGGCTGAGGGGTGGTTAGACTAGGACTGGGTGTGAAAGGGTTTATGGGTGGACCGTTTGTATTTTCTGGGGTGGTCGTTCGGGTCATCCGGCCCGTTCGACTGCCCCACTAAAATAATATAATATTTTTATTTAATTGCGATGAACTTATGCAAGTAGTTTTTAGACAAACAAAATATCCGGCAGCACCCGGGGTTTAATTTGGAAATAGAAGGAGGGCTAGTTTCAGAAAACCATAGCCTTTCGCAAATAGTTTTTAGGCAAAATAATATGCATGATGATGACGATGCTCAAATGCAATGTGGCATGATGACATGAGCATGCGGTCATGATGATGCAATGCACAAAAACAACGCGATTTTCTAGTAGTGGTTTTGCGGGATGCCACAATTCGACACCACTAACAATGGATCTCGCCCTCGAGATCCGCCTCATGGTACCGGAAGGAAAGGTCGGCGATCTGAATCTTCTCGCTTTGTGTAGATCCTTGCGACACCACTAACAAGGGTTCCTGCTTCATCTTGAGATCGGCGACACCACCAACAAAGGGCCGTTGTCCGTGATCGTCGAGAGAACACTCCGGGAACAAAAGGTCGAAGGTAGAGGTATCACAAATTAAGCCACCCCTAGCTATCGTGGAAGGAGTAAGATTGCATCGATCCACCATTCAATATACAGAGCAAATGATAAGAGTAGTGGTATGGTCGCGACTCCATCCCGCACTCAAAGCGTTACTCTGTACACGAACAGATAGGTGATGCAACCAACCCTCAGGATTCAGACTGAAGATCTCGACAAGCGAGGTTCAGAAACAAAGGAGTGATGCAGACTCTGCATCGGATCTGGCGTAGAGGATGTCGTCGCGTCGAAAAACACCGGAAGGCACAAACAAAGAACAAAGAATGGTACCACAGCAGACGGATTCCTCAAGCAGCATGAACACCGGATGGTAGAACACCGTTATCAAAGGAGGAAGCGAAACCCTGAAGGTACGACAGAACCCAACCACGCGAGATCCTGGACTCGAAGAAAGAGACGAGAGCGGATTCAAAACACGTAGAGGTAAGAGGAGAACAGCAGAGGGGTAAGGAGTAAAATCAGACCTAATCAGAACTATCCAACCGATTTTGCAAAAATAGTTTTGACACTCTACTTCGGCCGTTAGCTAGGTTATCCTACAGGCTGGACTTGTGGGGTATCGCAACTGCTGAGCTCTGATACCACTCTGTAACACCCTCAGAATCGGCTCTATGCAAGTTTTAGCGAAACCCGCCAAACCCGCATAGAAACGATTCGAAGGTGCCCACCAGGCACTTGCGTGCGGGTGGAAAACAAAGTAATAACATTACACAACAGTCCTTGATGGGACCCACAGAACAGATATATATACAGCAGCGACTCAATGAGTCAAGAATACAGATATAATGTACAAAGATCCAAATCACCTTGAAAATGATAAAGCGCCCGTCTACGGACAAGATGCAAATGGGGCTAAGAGCCTTGAAGAATAACCAATGGCGTCCATAACCCTGCCCAGGCCAAGCCGGAAGGGTAACCCTGCTAACGACGTCGATCTCAAAACCTGCTTAAACAAAAGGGGTGCCGACAAAGGGCAAAGGAAAAAGAGGAGCGTCAGTACTGAGGCCAGTACACGGCGAGACTAGAATTCGGCGGTCCTCGCCTACAAAGGTATGGTGGACTGAGCGGCAGCGGCAGCATGCACTAAACAACCTATAGAGACCCGATATAACTGGCGGCTATCAGAGAGGGGTAAGGAAGACCTATTCGGATCCAACCTGATACTATCACCAAACAAACCCATCCTGGCGTTTCCCCCTCGAGACCAACGAGGAAGTCAACCGAGGAACTCACACAGTTGGCAGTTTTACTTATTCAGTTATAGTTGCGGCACTTTACTAGTCAGGTTTAGATAATCGTCCTGATAAAGTAAGCAGTGGGCACTTTTAGTTAACCATTCCGTTATGGTGGCATCACTTACTAGTCAGATACAATTAGCATGAGATAACCCCAAAACCCAGCAATGGTTGGTACTTTTACTTAGCCATTCCGTTGTAGTGAAGCTGATTACTAGTCATATCGGATACAAGCCAATTTATAACAAATAAACTTTAGTTATAGTTGTCTATGATCAAGCACTGTGCTCCAAGTCGTCCATAACCGCGGACACGGCTTCTCGAAAAGATTTAACCCTGCAGGGGTGCACCAAAGTATCCACAGGCACTTTGACCCTTTTTGCCAGATCAGTTAACATACACCCATCGGTATGTCGGCGGGGCCTAAGTCACGACGTTCCCAGACCCAAAGCAAGTACATGGGGGCCACCCCACTAAGTCGACACCCGCAACGAAGTCGGCCGGTCTCCGAGACGGACTTAGGGTTTGGGTAGACGGCTGTGAACGACAGCAAATCCCAAAACTGGGACTGTCGACACCGCGAAACGTGACCCGATCCTAAACAGTACAGTGTGCTCCTCGCACAAACGTAAATAAAGCAGTAAAGCATGGCATAAGTACAGGATAGTAAATAAAACCTCAAACTAGTTTGTGGCCCCCAGTACAATACTTTGAAATCAGGTAATAATCAATGGGGGGCCCATATCTCCCCACCTGTGGTTAGCGCGCTCGATCTCGGAACAGGTGTCAAGAACTCGGGTCCTACGGGACACAAGTGGGCGGTCGGAAACCAACATTATCTATCACCCACTGATGCCTCTGCTTACTTACTTCAATTTTAGTTGTTAAACAGTAATTAAAGTGAACGAAAAGTAAAGCCATGATCATCTCCAACATCAACATGCGGCATTTCTCCAACAACTGTGGTACTTGACGGCACGCAACAACATTTGAGCAAGCGACTACGACGCGCAAGTCCATCTATCTACCAAACAACAGGTAATAGGATGTGTCCAAGGCAAATATAAGGCTGCGAGGGATATCACGGGTACGAAAGACTAGAGCATCGCAACACAGATAGCAATAGATCAACAGGAGAGAATAAATACTATAAAAGGAAGATAGGTAGAAAGGGGGAGATGCTCGCCTGAAAACATTGTCGAAGGTTCATCCGAAGATCGGGGCGAAGCTCACATCAACTCAACGGCCTTATCCGCGAAGAAGCAAAACACTAGAATAAACACCGGATGCAATATTTAATACAACGGTAGAAGATCGGCATGATGCATGTATGATGTATGGCATGGCAAAGGTGCGGTGCAATTAGATCGTATTAAGCGGAACCGGGGTCCCGACAATTAATTAAACGGTTCAAGTTGTTTAGAACCCCCGCAAATTAAATGTTGTTTTAACATGGCAAAATATATCACCGGTTCGCTACGCAAATTTAAATGAGGCCAATATAAGGCTAGATTCGCCCGCATATGGGCCCCATATTTAATTAGAGGTGAATCGGCATAAGGCCCCCAAACCACACAAATATGCCTGCAAGCATGACAATTTAAGATGCAACAGTTGTATTATATTATAAAATAGGGTTTCGGGAAGGGGTTCACACATTAGGGGGTCTCGACGAACTTGGGGTTCTGGGGTTCGAGGTCGGTCTCAGGGTTCGGATCTGGGGTTCGGCGGGATCAGCTGGATCGGATACAAGACGGAGAACTTGTCCTTCCGGGAAGAAGGACTTGGTTGGGCGCCGGGGCGCATCGGACTTTCCTGGTCGCTGTCGTTCTTGTCGTCGTGCCGATCTTGTCGGGTCCGCGCTTCGGATTCCGTGGGGCGATCTTGCCGTTCCGTGTAGGCGTTCTCGAGGTCGATGGCGAACTTGTCCGGTACCGGGGTTTCTCGGAGATCTTGGCGCGGCATCGGGTACGGGATCGGTCTCGAATCCATGAAGCAGATCTTGTCGGGGCCTCATGTCGGTCTCTTCTACTAGAAGGTTTACAGGCAACCGCATCAACACATGACCGATGTGAGTGGTGCAGCCACCACACCAATTCACATCAGCACAAGCAGCGGCACAACTCGAGGCAGCAGCTTGCGCAGCCACTGAACACACTTGCAGCTTGCCCCGGGGGGAGTAGAACCCGCAACGGAGTGGGGTCTTGCAGCAGGCTCACACCCGGGGAACGCCGGCAACCGGAGCTAGCAGAAGAGAGGCGGCAGGAGGGCTTGGGGTCGCGTCCAGCGGCCGGCAGAGGGGCGAGGACGGAGGGTCGGCGGCCTGCAGCGGGACCGACGAAGAAGGCCGGCGGCGCGGACGCAGAGGTCGACGGCGAGGCAGGCGAGGTGGTGATGGAGCCGAACGGCGGGGCCAGGGCGAGGCCGACGCGGACGAGAGGGGGAGGCGGCCGGCGGAACGGCGGGGCGCGGAGCTCCGAGCTAGGCGGCGGCTAGAGGGGAGGAGCTCGAGGGGCGGCGCCGGAGGGAGCTCGCGCCGAGGCGGCGGCGGAGGAGGCCGCGGGGCGACGCGGGAGAAGGGTGCAACGGCGGAGGCTAGGGGAGGGGAACGGAGGAGGGCGCGGCAGCGGAGCGGGAGGAGACGGAGCCCGGTGGCAAGGGCTCCACGGCGAGCTCGCGCAGAGAGAGAGGGAGATGAGGGCGGGTGCGCGGCCGACGGAGGCAAGCGGGGCGGCGCGCCGGCGAAGCTCGGGGAAGCGGAGGCGGGCCGGGGCCGGGGCGGGGTGCGGCGGTGGCGGGGCAGGTGAGCGCCGGGGAGCGGAGGTTGGAGGGAGGGGGCGGTCACGCGGGGCGGAGGCGAGAGAGGGAGTTGCGGGGGGGGGGAGAGGAGGGCTCTCGGGGAAGACGACGCGGGCAGGGGCAGGTGGGCCAGGGGGTGGGCCCAGGGCGGGGCTGGCGTGGAGTGGGTGGGTGCGTGGTGTGCTGGCGTGCGTGTGTGCGTCGTGTGTGGGGTGGGCGGCTGGGTGAGTGGGTGTGTTGTGTGGTGTTGGGGAGTGGGGGTGGGGAGGTGGCAGATGGGGATTGGGTGAGGGAGAGAGAGGGGTGAGGTGGCGCGATCTGAGTGGTCGAGGTGATGTGGCTGAGGGGTGGTTAGACTAGGACTGGGTGTGAAAGGGTTTATGGGTGGACCGTTTGTATTTTCTGGGGTGGTCGTTCGGGTCATCCGGCCCGTTCGACTGCCCCACTAAAATAATATAATATTTTTATTTAATTGCGATGAACTTATGCAAGTAGTTTTTAGACAAACAAAATATCCGGCAGCACCCGGGGTTTAATTTGGAAATAGAAGGAGGGCTAGTTTCAGAAAACCATAGCCTTTCGCAAATAGTTTTTAGGCAAAATAATATGCATGATGATGACGATGCTCAAATGCAATGTGGCATGATGACATGAGCATGCGGTCATGATGATGCAATGCACAAAAACAACGCGATTTTCTAGTAGTGGTTTTGCGGGATGCCACACATAGCCACCCAGTTACAGTGTGGTGTTTGATGTCATCAAGTATCCTTCCGGTGAAGGTGATATGCATGATCTCATGGTCGAAGGAATTAGGTTACTATGTATCAGAAAGCATATAGCAATTGAACTATTAAAATGACTTGATCTTTATGCTACGCTTATCTATAGGAGTATGTCCACCATATCATTCTCCTAACGATATGATCTTGTTGTTAATAACATCTCAATGTTCATGATAGGGAAACCACAATCATTTATTAACCAACAAGCTAGTGATGTATAAAGGCTTTACTAGGGACTTCAATTTAAGTTTACAAATCTCACAAGTATTAATGTTTCCTTGTTAATACTATTATAGCATGAATGTAAACATTTATCATAAACACAAATATATAATAATAACTACATTTATTATTGCCTCTAGGGCATATCTCCAACACTAAAACCTAACCCCCAGTCAATTGATGACTTCTTGTAGAACTTGGAATTTAAATTACCTACTATGTGATTGATTTAGTTGTGCAAAAGTCAAGACGAGCACCAACGACATGCTATTCAGCATGTAACACGAAGCCAAATGTTGGGGAGACATGCGAAAGTTTGTTCGGTTGAAATACATGAGTTCTGCCTCTTGCTATTATCAGAAGCTTTAGAATATAGTAATGCAAAGCGAGTAATTAAGATTGTTCTCTTGTTAGCTACGAGTTGCCTTGTTTGCATAATATTTGCTTAGCCGAATGGATTTCTGACTATGATTTGTCATATGAACTAACAAGCTATAAATATCTTATATGCAAGGTGTGTATACTACCGAAGGAGATGATGTGTAGTCGGACGATATTGTAATGAATTTTTGGATTGCCGACACTGACACAATGAAGCATTTATAAGTTTCACAGTTGTCTTGGAATAACAATTTGATGATTTTTTTTATTCATGTGAATAGCTTAATTGATTTCTTCTGTGGATCACAATGGTTTTCTCAAGGTACCTTCCATTAATTACTTGTGTTGAATGGGAATGCAGAGGTGACTGTCAAAGCAGAGCCAACTCAGAAATCAGTAGGGAGCAAGGTTTTGGTCCCGCTAGGAAAAAAATCCCGAGGGTGGTCGGGATTTCCGGTTACCGCGGTTACTAGGAAATCCCGACCGGTTACTGGACAAATTTAAATTTCAAAATTCGAATTCAAAGTCATCGGTATGACTATTTACAATGGCTTTTTGTTAAAATTCATAAATTTCAAAAAATTCAAATAAAATCAGGATTTTTTGCCCGGTAAACCAATTTCCCGAGGGTGGTCGGGATATCCGGTTACCGACCAGTAACCAGATTTCTCTACCGGTAACCAAAACGCTGGTAGGGAGAATTACTGTCGGGGAGAGATGATTGAATGTCAATTGATATGATCGTCTGGTGCAGAGGGGCCTAGATATTGTTGAGGTCATGAGGACCAAGTGAGATGGATTTTGGGCCTTCCAAGTAATTTCTCAATTATATTTGTATGGAGCTTTAATATTTCGAAGGGTTGTTCATATGGGATCTGAGTTTTCACTAGCAATTTGTTTAATTGATAAGCTATGCTGATTAGTAGGGGACATCATAATTGTATTTTTTATTTCCAAAATGACCTATGGAATGTGTGTCAGTACTCACCGGCTGGTCCCCAGTCCCAACTTCCGTGATTGGCCTGTCCTAATTTCGTAAGCATGCACGCATGGCCACGGCCACCATCTACAACATGCCACCCGCCCCTCCATGGACACTCCATAATCCTGTGGTCGCAAGCTCAGCAAGAGGGGTAGCAGTAGAGCAAAAAAGATTTCATGTTGCATTCAACTGAGCTGTTTTTATGAATCCCATGCAACTATCCAGTTGTGCTAATTTCCATGAACATGCTATTTTAGGTTAGGTGGTGATGGTTTTTTATGCAAACGACCAAACCAATAGATTTTATCCTTTAGAATTTTTGTGCAACTTCATCTTAGATAAGTCAATTTATTTTTGATCGGCATACATGTAACCGACCTATGATAAAAATGTGTTGTCAAGGCCATGGGCAAGACTGCTTTACAAGACTAATTCCAGATGAGAAATATTCTAAACCTGATCTTTGGTTTCGTAAAAAAAGCTTCAGTTGCCCTGACCATTGTTCTTTGTTCCACATTACATGATCTGATGTTGATTAAATGTGACACATTCTCTTATAGATGAAGCTCATATTGTTGCATCATCCTCCACTCCTAATGGACTGTTATTGAGTGCCCGTTTCCTTTGACTCTTCAAACAAGACCGACAAAGACAAGTATGGTTGGAGCACCTTTGACACGAACAGGGTAAACACAACGTCAGATTCCTCTTCAGGGTGTTAAACTGAGAGGAATCAAGCAGTCCGGTGAGCAGGTTCTTCTCCGGGGAGTCCTCCTCAGGGCTCACCTGCTACGACTCGAGCTACCGGACGGACACCGTCCCGAGGCTCCAACATGGCTACGGCGGCTCCGAGGAGTGCTTGCAGCAATAGCTGGGACCCACATCCACCGTGAGCAGGTTCTTCTTTGTTCTGTGAGGACTGAGGAATCGCCGGACTCATGCCTCAACAAGGTACGCATGTAGAAACCCACTCAATGACACCTAACTGAGGGTCCTGAACCAACTAAGTTTTAATTAGCTTAATTTAGGTATTGTTTGTTTCCTATTCTTGCAATGCATGCACGAGAAAGCAATCACGAGTTCTTATATCAGGTTTCTTTCTTGGACATGGTTTTGCAGCAAATGGCAGTTTCATTTCTTTAGGCGAGCTCGATCTCACCCAAGTGCTTCCTCGCTACATAGTTGTTGCTCCAGCTCATGTACTCTGCCTTCCTTTCCGCGCCGCTCTTAGCTGCCGACATGATTTGAATGTACGAGCACCTCCTTGACGCAAGATACTATAGGGCCATGCTGGAGTTGGAGTTCTCCGAGTTCTTCTTGCAGAGGTACCCACTGGAATCTCCGAGTATTTGATTAATCTAAAAAATGTGCTATTTTGAACTATACAATTATTATTCTGGTTTCAAATCATGCGTTGGGTAATGTGAGAAATCAGAAACCAACGTGCATACCAAGTGTAACACTTGAATGTCAACCTGTGAGTTAGTTAAACAAAGAAAATATATACATGATTCTATACTAGGTGTTATCTTACTATCTTAGTTTCTGTGTAGCACATAAGCATGCTCATATCTGAAATTTTGCTATGTAAATGAATTATGTTGAATACAAACTGAACTTTTGAAACTTGGCCAGCAACCGAGTTAATTGCATAGCAGATCGAGTTTTTTTATGCCTGACATAAAGAGGCACTAGGGCCACAGAATAATATTATCAGTGGTAACTTCTAAACTCCATAGATATACAATCTTTCTTGTGCTAACTTCTAATCTTGTATTATTAGTGGTACACAAGCACACCAGAAAGACAACATCCAAAGAGTAGAATCTGTGGTTTACAAATGAATTTGCCATTTATTTCTGCTTCTGAATCACAAGATTCACAACTTCTTGCTTGATACCGATAGATTTATACAAGGAGATATTCCAGATTCTGTGTCATTCAAACGAGTCAGGTGGCATGATAGATTGAAACTTCTTAACATGACAATGAATATTTGATGCCTGACTTGAATTGCCAAGAATCAATATCAAGGTAACATAGAGATAGGGGCACTGAGGCCATAAAAAAAATACTTAGTTCATAAACACATGGGTTTTAGAGAAAGTAAAAAACTGATACAATGCTGAGTTGGAATGTTGCCATGAGCATCTCAATAGTTGTTAAGATTAAATTATACTACATCAGCTACGTGGATTCATTTACTGTTGAAGATATAAACCATGATATGCTATCTACTCAATAAGGACTTGTAGTCGATCGTTCTAGGAGTGACAATGCGATTGGATAAAATTTATTATGTGTCCTTTTCCCATCGTATTATGAAGTTTAGAATTTGCAAGTTCCTTATATACAATCAAGTTCAGAATTGTAATACTGGGTTTTTTCCATGTTGATGCGATCCAAATTTAGAAAAGACACATTTAATTCCTTATATACAATCAAGTTCAGAATTGTAATAGCGGGGGTTTTCCATGTTGATGTGATCAACGGACCTTGATTTTCTCCAGCATAATACTATAGTAATGTAAACTAATAATTCTTTGCGATCAAGGGACCCAGATACTTTTGTGGCCAATTGATATTTTCCATAGGCTCACAGATATTTGTGGTCTCCTATCTCTTTGTCTGATACCCGCGACTGATATCTAAACTAGAGTAATAACAAAAGAAAAATTATGTGAAAGCTTATGATCAAATGCATACTGCTCTTGCAGAACTTGACAAGTGATTTATTTCTTTATTCGGTTGCAAGGTTATAGTTTTTATAATGTGATAGTTTCATCTAAATATTCTTAGTTTATTTGTTTGGGTCCTTCATACATAAAAGGATCTGGGGAGTCCTGTGATCGATGACAATAATATTGCCAGCATGGAGACTTACGCATACGCCTTGCTGTTTGGGCCACTTGCCATGGAGGTGGAGAACAAGGCTTCGGCCAAGGACAGTGATGGCCGCATATTCTCTTGTAGCAGGAAAGTCAGTGTATTAGTTGCACAATTCTACTCCGAACTTCATGTTGCTATGTTCCATTGAATCTGGCAAACAAAAACTCGATGGAATTCATGTATCTCTCATTTTCAGTTTCCTTTGGACTGTTGATTATGGCTATGAACAAACAAGATAGAGTTGCTGCATTATGGATGCCCATTTAATCATAATGTAATTGTCATCTGAATTTGGCACAAGCTCCTTAAAAGTGTAGTTCGACCAAAGGGTGATGCAATCATGCAAAAGAAAAATAGATAGTTGAATAGTCTGAGAACTTTTTAAACGGGAACAAACAGTTTGTGGACCGGAAAGTGTGGGAGAGAAAATAGAAGATAAAGTCTAGCATCGGATCTGCTAGATTTGCCAGCCCGATGATTATGTGTTTTTCTAGGTTTGTGAACTTTTCTCTCCCGTTGCAACGCACGGGCATGTTTCCTAGTTACAAAAAAAAAGAAAAGCCCCGCTATAGTGACCCATTCGTTGAAACAGCGATACTAGCACCACAGAGACAACAATAGAAGTCTAACTTCTCCAAAAGCGACGTCTTTAAGAAGGGAACAGTGCATAAACATCGTTATCGCCCGATCATAGATCTTAGGTTTTCACACTGAAAAAAGTTCACGCTCTCAAAATAATACCTTCAACAAGGACATTGCCAAACACAACCAATTAAGGTCAGACCCTGAGTTTTCACCCTGAAAGGTAGGACCCTGAACCTCTCTTGTGCATTCGTCCCCACTTATATGCCACTGCACCAAGTCACGAGTGACCAAGCCAATTCTTCATCACCATCTAGATTCGAACCACCATTGTCAGTCCTCAGATCTCGGTCTCCATGACATTTTTCCTTAGCACCATGGAATAGAACATGCCCCATGATATTAACAGCCAAGAGAGTTTCGAAGCGTTTCCTATAAACCCAAACGGCCAGAGTAAAACATGGGTGCGTACGACTGAATCCCTCCAATCCGGCAATCTCCAGGCATTATTCGTCCATGGGAGTTTGCTGGCGGAGTCTTTCGGAACATGCCACTTCCGCCAGATCGATGGGGACAAGTATTGGCAGATCATCATCTTGGCTATATAAGAAATCCTAGGACCGCCGCCATTATTCGCGAGACTAGCAGCCCCCCCCCCCCCCCCCCACCCACCCACGTCGCCAGTCACCTCCATGCCGGAGTGACAAGAGAGGAAAAAGGCATTCCAAGCACAAGGCTGCAGGTACCGGCGATCCAAGGATTACTCCATGCCATGTGATCGATGGTTGATGTTTGTGCATGAAACTTCGTGTATTCACGTACGTAGTTCTTCTCATGGTCCCACTAATTGGTGAAGTCGTGATCAGCTAGCTTGTACCATGAGGGTTCGTGCCATGGGGTTACATGGTGTTGGGGTTTGGGTACATAGGGCTAGGGCCACGCATCATGGCATGACATGTCGGCCTACAATTAGATTTGTTTGGCAAAGATAATTGGGTAAAATATGCCATGGGTGCCCTACTGGAAGTCTGGATAATCAATTATACAGTAAGCCACCAATGTTATGGCTGGTGCAAATTACTCCCTCGGTCCTAAAACTTAAGGAGTAATACTTGTTAGTACAATTCTATGACAAGCAATTTCTCCAATAATTGGTTAATGTATAAAGCTTGATATGGTATTAGAGCCAATATTTCGAGTTTGAGTTCTGTATGGCATAATTTTTTCTAAAAATTGCCGGTGCCCCCTCTGTATACGTATTGGTTTTGAGTCATATCTTTCAGTTTGCACGTGTTAACTTGTCTTCCTATCACAAAATATTCCAAAAGACCAATATTCCGGACTATATCTCACAAGTTTTTCTAAATTTAGATGTACATGTATATTGTGTCTACATACATTCAAATTTTTAAGAAATTCCGACATCTATTTTGAAATGGAGAGAGTACTATTAGTTACACATTGGCATTGTTGCGGCCAACTTGATCTTCATTGCCTCCTTCACAGCACTTCCATGCCTTGAGCTTTCTGACCTTGTTCACCATGTTGTCGAATTTGAGCACGTTCAACGTGATGAATACAACCACGACGACGACCAACTCAACTATGACGTAGACAGACGTCTCCCAGTCCCTGCAGCTGCCAGCAGTGTATGCACCCAGAAGGCCGAGCTGATCAAGCACCACGGCCGTCTTCACCATCCACATCGAAGCGTGGCGCTTCCTTATGCTGCGCTGCAGAAGCAACATGATGACGATGACGGAGGCCACAAACGACGTCGTATTGCAGTAGAAGAAGGCCTGGAACCGTGACGCATTCGAATCAAACATGACCGGGTCGCCGGCAACTACCAAAGGGGAAGGGAACATGGACGACAAGGATATGGTATCATTGTCGCCAACTGTGCCACCAGGTGGTGTGAGACCCGCCTGGTACGTCACAGTCGCTCCGAGCATCCCGAGTAGCATCAGGTCCATGTTGCCTGTCAGGTACTTTTGGCTCTGCTCGGAGGAGACCTCTCTTCTTTCGTTCTCATAGGACGGCAGCGCCGGACCCGTCGAGAGCGGCTTGAGCATCCCCTTCACACACCATGGGATCCATGAATGCTCTAACCAATGGTCCCTCATGGCGTACACATAAAGTAGGATCTGCAGGATGATGAAGGTGACCACCATGGCCACGAGTGCAAAGACATAGATGGAGGTGCGCAGCTTCCGACAGCTGCCGGCGGTGTAGGCACCCATGACGCCTAGCAGCATGACCAAGATGCAGACGTGGACCGCGGTTCTGCGGATGCCTTGACTATACAACATCTTGTCCTTCAGTAGCTGAATGAGTGTGACGGACGCCATGAACCCAGTAGCATTGCAGTAGAAGAACACATGGTACCTGGCAGAGTAGTAATCGATTAGGGCCGGGTCACCGGCATTGAGCCTTTTGTCCTCCTTGCTCTCTAGCCAGAACCCGCCTGGCGGGTTCAGCCCGGTTTGGTACGTGAGGGTGGCGATGAGGATGGCGAGTTGCAACAAGAAGTTACGCTTCCTTTCTAGGTACTCCAGGAGGTAGCCTTCCAAGTAGATCCCCGGCAGTGCTTGTGTAAGCTTCTTGCCCACCCTTTGCACCCACCTTATCAACTTGTTCATTCCATATGTCATGCATGCCACAACTTTGGCGATGGAGTAGACGAAGAGGGCGACCGCCAGGGATAAAACGTAAATTGTTGCGGTGGCGTCCGGGCAACTCCCGGCGACGTAGGCGCCTATGAGTCCAAATAGGTCAAGTATAATGACAATCTTGAGTACGACCCACCTAATGTAGGGGCCCCTTATATTCTCTGTGCTCTGGACAATGACAATAACAAACATCGACGCCACGAACGCCACCGTATTGCAGTGGTAGAATGCCTTGTACCTCTTCGGGTGCATTTCCAGGAGAACCAGATTCCCCGCGATGTGACCTGGATGCCCTTTCGGCCAGACACCACCCGGCGGGCTTAGCCCTGCCTGGTAGGTCACCGTCACAGACAGCGTGGCCAACAGTAGTAGAAGCGACCGCGACTCCTCCTCGTCCACCTTCTCTCTAGCCTCGACATTGTCGTTGTATATGAGTGTCGGCGTCGTTGCACCTGCATCTTCATTTTCCTCTTTCAGGGCATTAGCTATAGCATTGTCCAACTCCGGCATCGCCTGCTTCACTTCCCTGTATTTAGATATACAATCCAAGTGACATTGCTTAGCTCACTCATGCAATAGAGAAAACGAGCAGCATGCACATTAATCAACATAGTATGCTGTCTAGGAGCTTCATTACGTGTTAGGCAAGTTGGCGCACGTCATCATGCGGCGGACGGTTGCATGCCATTGCTTGAATGTGTCCATGGTGAACACAGCAATGACGACCTGCATCACAATGTACAGGAGCACAACACCGAAGAGGCTGCCAACGTATATGGTCATGGTGACCCATCTACTGCTCCCTGCAGCGAAGGCGGCAATGAGTCCGAGCAGCTCCACCAGGACACACACCGGCAGCACGTATGACCAGGCGACGTGGCGGCTCAACGACCTGCTCATGAGCAACATGATGATGGCTAGGGACGCGGCAAAGGAACATGCGTTGGCATAGAAGAAGACGTCGTAGCGGATCTTGTTGGGTCCGTCGTGTAGCAGCGGGGCGCCGGCGCGGTGGTCACCCTTGGTCTTGCTCCAGAAGCCTCCCGGTGGCGCCAGCCCGGCGCCATATGTCAGCGGCGTGGCGAAGGTGGCAAGCAGCATGAGGAACTTTCGCCACTCCTCCTCGAGGTGGATCTCCTCCGTGGGTGCGCATGGGTGGGAGTCCGCCGATTTCGTCCATAGTCTTGCTAGGCTGAGGTGGACGGCGAGGTAGGCAAAGACAAGGGCGAAGAGCGCAGAGACATAGATGGACGCTATCATGTCGCGGCAGCCTCCAGCGGCGAAGGCGGCCATGAGGGCGAGCAGGTCGAGCAGCATGGCGGAGCGGAGCACCGCGAGGCCAACGCCATTGCTGCTTATTCGTCGGTCCAACAAGAACATGATGACGACCAAGGATGCCACGAAGGCAATGGCGTTGCAGTAGAAGAAGACAGTGTACCGGTGTGCGTAGGTGGGCTCAATCGCCGAACCTTCGACGCCCGGTGGGTTGAGGCCGGCCACATAGGTGACGCTAGCGACCAGCGTGGCGAGCAGCACCAGGTAGTCGCGCCACTCGATTTCTTCATCATGGTCCACCGTCGCCATGATTCCGGCAGAGGAGAAGTACAGCTCCGGTCTGGCCGGCGGCCGCCGCGTGCATTGGTATATATGTATATGTATTAGACATCTACTTTTGGAAAGGAATCATCAAAGGCACACGTTGCTTACACATGGCAGCTAATAATATTATTCTTTGCTCCCCTCCCCCTCTAAAGTATTGGAGACTGCAAGGGGATGCTACCTCGCCACCCACAAGCAGGGAATGGGATACTCAGCTCAGGTGGCTTTTCTTTTTGGTCCCTTTCCTTCCTACCGGTCCTCCTACACTCCTTCTATCTCTCGCATCTCTCATGATCCATGGCTGTGACCGACCGAGCTGGATTTTGGCGAATGGCGCACGGCAACCAGCGGAGCTTAATGGATGAAGGATGTCCCGGAAGATGATAATATTGCTGGCAAAATCAAGTTATTCATTGGAAGGATTACATGCAGGACGCTTCATGCATGCACGCACATGGACTGATGTAGTTGCTGGAAGAACTACTACGTCTAGCATCCAATCTTTGTGTCCATTCAATGTAGTTCTGTGTTTAAATGTGGCCCTTCATCACTTATTCAGCTTTTCTGGGTTTTTTTTTTGTTTCGTTCCTCTCTTCAGGTTGCGGTCACCGAACTCTCGGATGATTTCTAGCCATTGGATCTAAAATGGATTATCTTGGTTGGGCGCTGAGGTGCACGTCAGTTCATGATGCAATACAGTAGTGGCCTCAAGTTAGTGCAATTAAAAAAAAACGTGCTCACAGATGAAATAGAGTGACGTAATGGATGATTCTTTTGGACCGTTCAAGGTAAAATAGTTATCGACTGTTCAAGGTAAATTCAGCTTTATATGAAGTAGAAAGTTCATCAAGATTGAACAGAAATCTAGATTCAAGTAAGTGAAAGCTCATATACTTTCAATGGTATGAAATCGAAATCTAGACGAAGCATAAGCTGTTTGTAATGATAGTTTTAGATACGGAAAAGAACTGGTGGTATTTCCATAAAAGAACTGGGGAGCTTGCGGCGCCCCGCAGTTCCTGTCCTACAGACTATGTCCAGGACTGCGCCAACGCCGCCTCCCTGCATGCCGCGATGGAGATCTAGGTTAATGTTCTGTTTTTGTGCAGGCCGAGCTGCTAGATGGTGCACGACAGGTTGCGCAGGGCAGGGGAGGAGGTGGATGCCTCTTCTTGCTAGGTCGTGATAGTTACAGTAAATTCAGTCTTAACTTAATGTTGTGCAATTGTTTGATACTGATAAAGGCTGTTAAGGTATCATTGTTAGCCGCACATACAGGCTGTTCAATTCCAGGGATTACAAATATGTAGCAACTATTAGATTCCTTTGGATGCAAACAGAGAGAGAGGATAAAGTAAGCAAGAAGTTGATTATTGGTATCCATGTGTCTTCTGGAATGTTGGCGTGTATGTTCGAAGGAGTCAGTCTTCCTTTCGACAATACCAACTGAGACTATCCAACAACTCTTCTTAGGCATGACCATAATTTTTTCAAGGACCAGTGAGACAGCAATCTTACCTCACTATAGGAAAATATACCAAATACACTCTTTGTTTTAAGTTCTTGCAGCTTATTATTTGATCTGTCTTGCAAACTGTCGGTTGACATGGATATTCCCTACAGGCTAGCAGGGCTAATATTTGCAATAATTCAGATCATCCATATTTTTTTCATCTTGTCTCGGATTTCTTGGTCTTGGTAAAAGGTAAATCTTCAATTATCTTAATTTGATTCCCTTTGTTTGGGAGGTGATCAATCTATCACATGTCAAATACCAGAGAGAGGAAGCATATTGAAGCTCCGCAATATGGAACTGCAAATGTGACACTTATTTTTGAGCTACTTAAATACTATATTAATGATCGACCGTTGTTTTTGCAACAGGAACTAACTAGAATTGTATGTAATGCTTGCTATATAAGAATTGGCCAGCGGGGGGTGCTGGGGCAATATGCATGAAAATATCATCTGCTATTTATTGGTTAACTGAATTTTTCCGTTCAATGCAGCCCTGCCTTTTTTACTTGCCTAAAGTTATCGGAAGGACATATATCTAATTCCATCTACTGGTAGTTTTGCAATTTGCATGGAACATGTGAACCTACAGAATAGAGTGAGAGTTATTGATCTAGCTGGCAAAGCTTCAATGCGTACAAGGGAGTCAGACTGAGAATTGATGAACCTGTATTTTATCTAATGTGCTTCTCATGTGTCATGGGGTCCAGATAAATACAATTTCTTTTCAGTTGTGTGGATGATTGCTAGAGAAATACTGTAGGTCGGTGAATGGTTTTAAGGGAAATGTAAAGCTGAGAATGAATGATCCGTGAAATTGGTTGCTGACAATGCATTGTTCAAACGCAGCGGAAAGATCATGCATTTTGACATTGGTTTCCGAAGTGGAAAATTATGTACTTTTCTTCTTGGCATCAAGAATAGATAAATATGGTCTTGGATATACTTACTACTTGCCAAACTTTCTCAATACTCAGAATTGCTTTTAAAAACCTGTCCTTTTTCACATTCTCCGATCTCTGGCCTTAGCTGAAAGAAACTGCAGACAAGCAGCATTTCTTCTATAGTTTACTGACTAGAGATGGCGAGAACAAGATAAATTTTGAGAGCACAAGGCATGTAAAGAGCAGCATATAAGGAAATTTAAGCTAGGTTTCAAATCAATATTCGACAAATGTAAACCTGTAGCAATGCACAGGTATTTGTGCTAGTGGTAGCTAATAATATTATTCTTTGCTCCCCTCCCCTCTCAAGTATTAGATGCTACCTCGCCACGCACAAGCAGGTGGCTTTTCTTTTTGGTCCCATTTCTTCCTACCGGTCCTCCTACACTACATCCTTCTATCTCTAGCATCTCTTATGACTCATGGCTGCGGTCGACTGAGCTGGACATTGGCATATGGCGCACGGCAACCAGAGGAGCCGGTGGTCCGTGCGGCGCGCAAGATGCTGAGAAATCAAGTTATTCATCGAAAAGATGTTAAGATTGCTGGAGAAATCAAGTTATTCATCGGAAGGATTACATGCAGGACGCTTCATGCATGCACGCAAAAGGACCGGCAGGCTCTCTCTGCAAGTAAAAAAGTTACAATTTCACCAAGATGTGACTCATCAGAACGTCATCTATCATCGTTCTCCGCCATTACCATGACAGCGCCGGAAAAAAAGACGGCCAGCCGATATACCAAGATCTATGAGAACACCTTCGCATACAACCACATCCCCATTTTGTGATTGAGATCGGAAAACTCTGTTCAAACGGGTCAGTCAGACCGACGACTAGTTGGGTCAACCATTTCGGTCCTTACAAGAAAAAGGCCCGGCCATTACTGGACCAGAGCATGCAAGTGCTGCTAGTCCACGTATATCATATATATAACCGGGCCGGCCATTGGTGCTGCTGTGTCGAGGAACGAACAGAAAGGGATGGCTGCTGCTATATGCCGTAGCGAAAGTGGCTAATATCTGGAAGCCTCTGCTGTTGTTTTCAGTGCTATTTTGGATCCAGCTACTCTTGAATCTTTAGCATCTCGGGAAGCTTTGGCTCTAGCAGAAGACCTATACCTTCGCAGGATTCATGTGGCATCAGACTGCAAGACTCTGCAGGATCATTAGGACATTATGGGGCAATAATTGAGGAAATCAAGGAATGCTCAAGGGTGTTTGAAGAATGTTCCTTTGCTTTTGAAGGTCGTGCTTCTAATATTGAATCTCACAACCTCGTTAGATTCTCGGTTAGTTTGGGAGTTGGCCTCCACCTGTGGCTAGGCGATCCATATAATACAACAATTCATGTAAACATTTTGATCAATGAATAAAATTTAGCAGGTTGTTTCAAAAAAAATTATAACCGGGCCGGCTCGCCCATGATGAGTGTGGCGCACCGAGAAAAAACTTGATTGATCGTGGAGCCGTCGGCTCGCCACCCTGATAGCTTCCTCGTCGGCGGCCAGCGGCATCAGCAGCGAGCCCGGCAACACGGTAAGCGACTTCCTCTCTGCAAACTCTTTACTTCCTTCTTAACAGTTGCTTCAGCGATGTGTTTCTTCCTCACTGATTGAACTCGTGAGTCATGACGAATGAAATCTGACATAGCTAGTCCCTCCAATCTTAAACTAATAGTTTTAGATTTTTCCTAGCACTAGAACATGTCTAATTACGCTTGAATCTAGAAAAATTCGATGCCATTAATTTAGATTGGAGAAAGTACCAGATGTTACCTTGTGATCGATGGTTGCTGTTGTTGATGTATGGCCGCATGTTCAGGTGGTTCTTCCCATGGTATACTATTGGCTCGTTCGTCATCAGCTAGTTAGGTCCATTAGGGTTTGTCGGTTTAGTTTTGGAGATAACTGGCCTTAGAGGTTGGTCAGGATTGGATATTTGTAATAGGCTAGGGTCGCATTGCCATGGGAGGTTTAAGAATCAGGAATTACAACCTCACGAAGAATATTAAATATATTAAATTTACAACCTCATGGACCGAGTATTATATTAAATATAATTCCTTATCAAATTTTGAGTTCATGCAAATTGTATCGCACACAAGCTTGTCGATTTATAAATTTTGCATTGACAAATTATGCCATGTTGGAAACAACCAAGGGTACAATAAGTACTTCCTCCTTTTAAAAATACTAGCAGCATGCCCACGCGTTGCTGTGGGGCAACAAAAATATAGACTAACAAGATAAAAATCAACACATCCGTAATATGTTCACATGATTTTCGAGAAAAATCAGACGTTGCATCTCCAAGCCATGACATAGGACCGGTGCAGGTTCTCAAAAAATAAAAACCAGGAGCTCAGTGGATTTAAATGTATTTCCTTGGCATGAGAAATATACGTACAAAACATGTCGGGACACATGTACAGACAACATGTTTTGGTTGCGAGTACACCAACATACTTGTCATGTAGCTCCACCTCCTTTTGGTAGCAGCTGTCATCAAATCGCCTGCCCTCATGCCTCTCAGCCCTCTCCCTATAGCTAAGATATTCTAAATGTCTTTTGGTGACTATGGAAGTCACCACATTGAAGAAACTTCTGTAAAAACATTGTATTGTAATTTCACAATGGATTGCAGGCATAATTTCATCAATCGAATCTTACTGGAATACCGGCTGCCACGCCCACCTCTCACATATGAAGCCTTATATCAAGGAAAGCATCTTTAGCAGCCAATAATGATCAAACAATCAATTCTTCATGCTGATTAGTAGCGACCTCTGTCCAATGAAGAGGAAAGGACAAAAGAGGTTTTAGCATAGGGCATTAAAGAGTGTTTTTCTCTGCCTGCAGATGCACATGGTGATCGACTAATAATTAAGAATCAGCAGCATAACATAGGTACATGTAAGGGTAACAGTCATGTGTATCTTTTGGTGGTACAATCTCCAGCCCATAAAGGAAAAAAACACCATCTCTGGATTGGTATTGTTTGCATGTTGGTGTGATATTTTAATTTTATCAGTGGTCAATTAGATTCAGATGTTGGTTGCGTCGCAAAATTAACAACATAACCAAATAAGTAGGTCCGCTTTCATGATTTTGATATTGAAAACATGCATCGTGCTTAAATTAGTACAACTAACGATATGTTGTCAGTTTTATCTTCATGAATGTTAGATGACTACAGGACCGCACTACCGATTCATAGGGCTCCCAGTGATCTTCAGCAAGTTTGTTCAAGTTTCTCGATTGTTTCTCCAGCACTGAATTAGCCATTCCTAACTTGCTCCATGTAACTTTGGATTTCTCAAGGTCAAACTTCTGCCACTTTTTCACAGATCCAACCACCGATGGAGAGTAGATGATCCTCCAGTTCCACGTTCGCCTCTCGAAATAGGCTTTCGCCCCGCTTTATAAATAAAGCACACAGGTGAGACCGCTGCTGGGCCAGACAACACAATGCCCAAAAAAAGATTCAAACATTGTTGGGGCCGAACAGCACAAGCACAAGCCCAAAAAGTACAAAAGAAATAAAAAAGAAAGAAATGCACGACGACACCGGGTCGACCACCGACAAAGACTCGCGACCACTGCGCCCACCGAAAAGGTCCCACCACGATCCTATGCCTCCGAATTGTTGTGTACCAGGCAACACCTTCAACAAGGGAGCGACGATGACGACGTTGTTGCCCGGACAGCTCCTAGGATTTCTCCCGGTACACGCAGGGGAGTGAGAGGAGGGTACATCCGGCGCCCTTCAAGAAGGAAGGCGGCACCCACAGATGTCGCCGCGCCGGCGCCAGCCTAGCCAGCAAGGATTTCTCCTGACCCCCCAAAGACCCAAACCCCAGCCAATCCTAGCACTCCACCCACTTACCCGTCCACCAACGTGCGCCAAAATGGTCCCGCCGTCTCCATCAGCGTCGTGCCATGGCAAACACAATGAGGTTGGCCGACGCGAGGTACCCATCAAAGACAAGGGACAGCGGCGCCGCTTCCGCGTGGGAGGGATCGACCTCCACCGCCACAGCGGTAGCAGACCGGACTCAGCAGCAGGAGCATACTAGGCCAACCAAGCCCGGCCGAGGCTAGATCGGGCCCGTGGAGCCCCCGTCGCCGCGCTGCAGCAGACGCATTGGCATCGTCGCTCCCCTGTCCCGAAGCGTTCCCCACACCAACCATGGTAGCGACCTGAGAGCGAGCTAACCCGCCCAAACCCCTGGGGTTTGGAGCCCGACCAAGCTCGTCTCTGCCACCACCGCCGCCAAACAACAGCGCCCTCGCCTCGCCGCCATCCAGGACATCGCCGGAACGCCGCCTACCGAAGAACACCACCACCAGAAGAGCATGGCACCAACGCAAGACGCCTCCCGGAGCCGTCTCCACCGAAGGAACGCCCTTGCAGACCACCTCCCGAGGCCGCCGCACCGGCATCCATAGACTCGTACCCACTGACCCAGGTGCATTGCGTGACCTGTGAGGCGGAGGGGAAGGACTGGTTGGCATAGGATGGCGGTAACAGCACGGCCGCTCGGAGGGACCGACCTCCCCTGCTAGTGGCGGTTGCCGTCCAGACGCGGCAGAAGGGGCACACCAGGCCCTCTGGCCCGGCCGGGCCCAAAAAGGGCCCGTAAAGCCCTCGCCGCCACGCTGCTGCAGAGCCACCATCTCCGCTGCCGCCCTCCTACACGCCCCAACCCACCTCCCCACCTCCAGAGAGAGATCGAACCACGCGAAGCCCGTCCCAACCCAGATCGGGCCCAAGTGGGCCTAGATCTGGGCCCTCCGGAACGCACGAGGATGCAAGCTTGCTGATCGCCTCCCCGCCGGCCGCTGCCGGCGTCGCCGCGCCGCCACCACGCGTCAGGGCACCAAGCCAGCCCTCAAGCCACCCCCCGCCGCCGCCGTTGAGAGGCAGCAGCCTCCCCCGCGACGCAGCACCGCCACGGGCAGGACCAGATGCACCGATCCCCGCCTGCCGTCCCCGATGGCGTCCCACCGCGCGCAGCCGCCAGGACTGCGCGACGCGCACGAAGCCGCCGCTCCAAACGGCCGCGGCCCGCCCGGCCCATCGCGAGCCCAGATCAAGCCCGCAGGGCGTCGTGCAGGGCAGCGACACCTCCGTCGCGCCAGCAGCAGCCCCTGGTCCTGTGCTGCCGGAGACCATGGATCGGGCGCCGCCGCCGAAGCCTCCCAGCGAGACTCGAGCTTGGAGCCCCGCCGCCGCCGCGCCGAGCGGGCTTTGCCCGACGACGTCTCTGGCGGCGGCGAGGTGAGGAGGGGGCGGGGAGGGCCTGTGCGCGGTGGTGCACGAC
The DNA here is from genome assembly GCA_916181665.1 of Avena sativa. Lineage (NCBI taxonomy): Eukaryota > Viridiplantae > Streptophyta > Magnoliopsida > Poales > Poaceae > Avena > Avena sativa. The sequence goes on from OV702281.1 coordinate 41,012,797, forward strand.
GCTCCGGTGCGGCTCAGCGCAGCCGCACGGGAGCGGTTTTTCTTTTTCTGATCGTCCGTGTTACATGAATTCCATTTCCCCTCACCCCTTCCACGTTCGCCTAGAAGCTAACAAAAAAAAATCCAACGCTATATTCAATTCTGAACTGCATCCTTGATGAAGAACAAGAACATCCTCATTGATAAAAGAATATAATGTCAAATAATAGTATCATACTGCAAGAAAAATAATAGGTAGATGACCACCTTAAATTCTTGCAAATATTGTTCCCAGACTTATGAATATCCTTGTTGACCACCAAAAAATCTCGTGTCAGGCACCAAAATTTTGCAATTTGTGCAGTCCACACCTGACGAGCTAAAACAGGAAATCAAGGTGAGTAAACTCAAAAACTCATTGTTCCGTCTGAATTAAGCTATACCAAGTCTCTGAACACCCAACGGCGGGTCCACCTCGGGCTACTGCAGAAGATGGTGCTGGTATAGGAAGAGGTCAGCTTGGGAAGGGCTAGGCCGCCAACAATGTTCCCCTACCACGGTCGTTCATCTCTAGCCCCGGGCGGGCTGACGAGTAGGGGACGTACGGGCGTCCTACGACCGGGCCTCGGAGGAGGGCGAGGAGAGGGAGATGATGAAGGGGAAGGGGAGAGAGGGGGTAGGGTGGAGTGGGGAGGATCTTATCGGTGCCACGGCCTCCTGCCGCCGAGTTAATAGCATAAAACCACCACTTTAAGAGCAAAATTTACTGATTGATGCCATTTTACGGAAAGTATACGAAAAACCACCACAAAATTCGTTAATTGTCTCAAAAAACACCAATTCGACGCTAAATCCGAATTGACACCGTTTCTGACCGGTCGTGCCCACCGTCAGAGCTGACGTGGCACCCGACAGACGGCTCCTGACACGGCCGTTAACTGAACATGGGCCCCGTTACGTTGGTAGCATAAAACCATCACTTTTGTACTTAAATTTCAAAAAACCACCACATTTGAATAAAAATTTAAATGGAAAAACTTTTAATATAAAAAGTGCTCGAATATATTTGAATATTTTTAATATAAATTTTATTTACTATTTAAAAAAAGTAAAATATGATTTTTTTGTGCTTCTATTAGTAATGCAAACTTTGGAAATTCATAACTTCAACTATATAATTCCAAATAATATAAATAATATGTCTAAATTTATTAGAAAAATTTAAGAAATCCATTTCTAACATCCATCATGCATGATTCGCATTTGTTCCTCTCGGGTATTACAAGGAAAAAAATAAAAAAACATGTGTACATATGTGATGCACTGCCACGAATCTGTTCCGATCAAAGCTAAGTTCTATTTTGGCGGGCACGCAAAGGAAGAAGTGGCCTATCTGTTCTTTTTAAATTTGTTTGCCCCTGGATATTTGCTTATTTCAGTTCGTTTGACGAGCTAGCTGTTCAAGTAATTTTTCCTAGCTTGCTGGACGTATCCCTCATGATGGGGATTTCTTTTTCTCTCAATCTTCTCTCTCATCTCCAAGAAAAACCTCAGCTAAATAGGTATATACATGCATGTACAACATGTGACCGTGTGATAATCTATGATTATGATAGTATAGTGGTACTTTGTATACCACTTGAAACAACACTTGTGGTTTCTACATGTTCGCACCACGTTGCCCAGAAGGTTTGCCAAACCATTATTTGGTTTGTATACACTATTTATTATGGTGTACAAGTATCAAACTTTGGTGGCTGTTATAGAAGTATTGTGAGATGCTTTATCTTGATTCATGTGTAGATAGCAAGACGAGATATTCTTATTTGGCTGAAAGAGTCGTTCGATGGGAGAGAGAGAGAGCGAGAGAATGCGATGATATGAGGATGATGTGCTATAAACATCGTTTCTTTCGTATGAATTTTAAGGTCTTAATATGTATTTGTATGTGTGATCTTGCTGAATGATGATTGCTGACTTATTTTTCAAAATGTGAGGGTGATTCATCGTATAACTGTCATGCCTTTGAATGAAGACCTTTGTCAATAAGTTAATGTGAAAATATCCATCTATCTGTGTTTGGTAGTACATTCCGTTTAAAAAAGTGTTAAAATGCTAAATACACATAGTACATATATGTGTGTGAGAAGATTAATATTATATAGTGACAGGCACGCCGGCGATGGGTGTTGTCACGTACGCATGAGCGTTAACTGGCAGCGAGCTAATGTCTCTATAAACACCCGCACAAGGATCAGCACACACGCTTGTTTTTTATTCTTGTAATATTTGAGAGGAACAGATGTGAATCATGTATGATGGATGTTAGAAATGGATTCCTTGATTTTTTCTAATAAATTTAGACATATTACTTATATTATTTGAAATTATATAATTAAAGTTATGAATTTCCAAAGTTTGCATTATTAAAAGTTTTTTATTTGAATTTTTCATTTAAAAGTGGTGGTTTTTTAAAATTTAAGCACAAAAGTGGTGGTTTTATACTACTAGGGCCCACACGCCGTTAACGGCCGTAACGTCCGTGTCGGGAGCCGTCCGAGGGGTGCCACGTCAGCTCTGTCAGTGGACCCGACCGGTCAGAAGCGGTGTCAATTCAGGTTTAGCGCTGAATTGGTGTTTTTTGAGATAACTAACGAATTTTATGGTGGTTTTTTATATCATTTCTGTAAAGTGGTATCAATCAGTAAAATTTGCTCTTAAAACGGTGGTTTTATGCTATTAAAAACCTGCCGCCAGTTTCTTCACGCTAGATCCTCGACTGTGAGGCTGTGAGGCCGTGACCGCCACGTCCGCCGGTTCCTTCAGGATCTCCTTGACCGTGAGTTCGTGGCCACCACGGCCGCCGGTTCCTTCATTCTCTCCTCGACTGTGAAGTCATGGACGCCTCCCTAGAAGCCGCCGCCGCGAATCACGCTCGCGGTACGGGGACCTGTCGAAACAGCGCCTCCTGTGCCGCTCCTCCCAAACACGCGAGGACAATGGAAGCATCGCGACCCATGGCTCTGCTCCCTGTCCCTACCTCATGTAAACAATTAGTATATGGAGGGATGGGATATGCCATGCTGGTGATAGATCAAGAGGAGGAGAAGTGGTGGCGCGCGTAGGAAGGAAGAAGCAAGCAGGACGAGGCCGAGGAAGCACGGGTCGGCGGCGGCGTCGGTCGCTGGATGCCTTCAATTATACGATGCTTTGTTCATTGCTTCATCTGATCTATATATTACTCTGTCGTATTAAATTTGGGCAAAGTCAAGTTTTATAACGTTTGACCAAATATGTACTATATCAACATATATAATACCAAATGGTATAATATGAAAATATATTTTAATAATATTCTGTTAACATTGATAATGTAAATCTTATGCGGGTTAAATTACGTAATAGCATAGTGTGTTAGATCTGTAGAGCCTACTATCGCCTCTTCCAATAAATCTTCAATTTATATTCAGGATATATTAGTATCAAAGCGGATTTTCTGCCCATGGTGAACGCATGTAATGGAGACACAGAAATATGGAGCCCATACACGGCTATCTTAGCACATTGCTTCCAAATTGCTCAACGTATCGGGAATATTTCCTTCAAGCATTGTCCAAGGAAGAAAAACAAGTAACAAGACATCACTGAATTTAGCTATATTAAGTTTTGATTCCAATATGTTCTTCTCGTTGGTGATCCACCCAATTCTGTATTGATTGATGTAATGAACTATGTATCATTTTTGAGCAATTTCGTGACTTGGAGCAGTGGCATTTCAGAGTGGGAGCGGGAGAAATTCAAGTCTTACATTTTAGACTGAAAATGCAAGGTCTGATTGTAATTGGTTGTGCCTGAAAATGGTTTTGTTGAAGACATTATTTTGTGAATGAGGACTTTATTCAGGGTAAAAACCTAAGATCTATGATCAGGCGAAGAATATCGTTTGTGCATTGTTTCCTTTTTGAAAATGTCGCTTTTGGAGGACCTAAGCTTCTGGTGCTATCAGTTACTCCTGCTGCTATAAGGAATAGATTAATGTAGCGAAACTTTTTTATTGTAATTCTTTTTTTTGTTGTGTGCATCCTTAATACTATTAGGACAATGCGTTGTGGCAGAGGTTGGATGTAATTGATATATTCACGAATATTAATATATGCTCTTTGTTAAAAAAAAATCATTGTTGAGCAATGAATAACATGTTCAGTGTCCAAAAAAGACCGAGTTGATGGAACTAAAAGTAAATTCCAAACAACGAGAGATGCTATCAGGAGACATCAAAGCCCAAGTAGGCGCGCAAAGAACTTGCAGCTGTAGGGGGCGTGATTCCAAATCTTCTCAGAGCCAAGAACCCTTGTCGTCCCTACAAAGAAGGTGTTGTACGCTGATTTGGCCGAGTAGGCCCCATCTTTCGTCCACCTCCAAATAAGGACATCCTCCACGCCCGAGGAGAGCTCAACCATGGCCAAAACGCGCCATAGAGTGAATAATTCCGCTAAGAACGCTTCCCAAGGTCGGTATCGCAGCCGAGCAACCACGCCCATGTGAGGCCATCCCTCGCCATGTGAGATTTGAGCCATCACGACGGTACCACCTTCACTAAGTTGGGGGGAAATCTCATCCACCCGGGCCCTAAATAACCAGCGATCAGACCAGAAGCCCGCTTGCTCACCATCCCCCAGTTTGAAGTATGCGGCCGCTTCAAAGATCGCCTTGGCATGTTTGCACCATGACTTCGTATTATCTGTCCTTTGTATCCAACGCCCCACCGACATTTCAGAGCGATGTTGAGCTAGAAAGTGAAGGTTTGTGATCCCTAGGATGCCATTCTCTTTTGGCGAGGCCACCTTATCCCAAGTCAAGAGGCAGTAGACTCCCTGGGCCTCACGCCTCCCCTTTTAGATAAACGCCCTGCAGATTTTCCGAAAGGCCTTTAGAGTCTCACTATAGCCACGTACAGAGACATAAACATGTGCAAGGGTATAGCGCTCAACGCGAGAACTGTTCGGCTCCCACGGTTGTCCACCATGTATTGCGACTTGGTTGCGGTGGGTTTACTAGCCCTAGGGACAAACCCAAGTATCTATTCCATCTGTTCTAAAATATAAGATGTTTTAGGTTTATGAAATGAATGTATTTAGACCTCTTTTAGTGCGTAGATTCGGACTGAACCTATACACTAAATACATCCGTTTTACTAAACTAAAATGTCTATATTTCAGAATGGGGAGAGTATTATATAAATCGAAGTTGGTACAGTAGTTTTCTAAGGTCGAATAGATAGAATTAAAAGTAATGCTACTAGTATCGCAAAAAAAAATGCTACCAGAGACATCAGAGCGCAGTTGGGGACGCGAAATCAGCATAGACGAATCGCCTGAGGACTCGCATCAGCTCGTCGGCCGCCTCGCTGAACGGCTGGAGGACGGAGAAGCCATGCCGCTCTCCCAGGAACTCGGCGACCTCAACAGCTTTCCCCATCTCCCTCAGCCTCGCAGCGTACCCCATCACGTGGTCCCGGAGCACGTCCTTCTCCGGCGTCACCACGAGCACCGGCGGGAGGTCCACGGGCGCGAGGTTGGGGCTCTCGGGGCCGAACGGGTTGGCCACCGGGTGGTCCCTGCTCGCTCCCACCGGCAGCGACATGCGCCACAGCTTGTCAGATCCGTCGACCGTCAGGGTCACGTCCAAAGGCGGGTTGACCTCCGCCGGCGTGCGATCTGCGCCACCAAAGAACGCAGACATGAGGACGTACCCGGCGACGCGCAACGGGTGGACCGCGCGCTGCTCCTGCGTCGAGGCTGCCTGGACGGTGACATGGTGTGCCAGGTTTGCGCCCGCCGAGGCGCCGGAGATGAACGTCCGTGCGAAGTCGGCGGACTCCGCGAGCCACGGGTCAACGCCGCCGCCCGCGCCCAGCTCGGCCTGGCAGCGCAGCCATGATAGGAAAGCTGCCCCGTCCTCAATGGCAGCGGGGAGACGGTGCTCGGGGGCCAGGCGGTACTGGACAGACAGCACGACGGCCGGGAGCTCGGCGGCGACGCGGAGGCAGTACGCCTGGAAATGTGGCTGCGTGTAGGAGCCAAGGCAGTAGCCGCCGCCGTGGAAGTACACGAGTACTGGGAGCTTGCTGCTGCTGCCGGTCACCGACGGCGACGACTCCGGCCTGTACACGCGGACGCTGAGGGCGTGCGCCGCGTGGTACAGGACGTCCTTCCACTGCACGCCGGGGACGTCCGGCAACGGGTCCTTTGGCCAGAGCACGGATTCGTCGCCGCGGACGACGGAGCCGTCGCTGAGCAGCTGGAGGACGCCCGGCACCTCCTCGACGACGTGCGGTGCCGCGTCGCCTGTCATCTTGTGTGATGGATCGATCGGCGCGGTGGTTGTGCTATCGACGACTTGAATCTGATTCATGGATGCGTCAGATTAGATTTATGGTAGCAGCCAGCAGGTGATCCGTGGCCCGTGGGAGAGAACGTTCCGGGATGGTTCATGGTTCATACCAAGTCAACCATGGCGTTCTTGCTTTTCTTGGTTGTTGACAAAACTACGAAAAAGTGTGACCCGCCTCAAGCGTGCTAGGATTGTTTTAGATTTGTGAAGAAAATGTATCTAGACTACTTTTAGTATATAGGTTCACTCAAATTTAGAGTGAACCTATACACTAAAATTAGTTTAGATACGCTTGTTTCACAAAACTAAAACATCTTATATTTTGAAACGGAGGTAGTATATTTTAACAGTCTTGCTTTGTTCAAACAAAAAAGCTATGTTTGTTTCACAAAACTAAAACATCTTATATTTTAAAACGGAGGTGGTATATTTTAGCAGTCTTGCTTTGTTCAAACAAAGAAGTTACGTGCACAAACTGAGCTCAAACTAATATCGAGACTCTTTTAAAATAGTAGTACAATAATGCTAGACTTAAGGGCACATTCGTCATGGACAAAAGTTACGGGCTGATGTGCAGTCGTCTGGCTGGTTCATATTTTTGTACATGCCGTGAATATATGGCCGTGTGATTCACCGCTTTCTCTCCACCTAACCCCATAAATGTATTCCATAACTTCCAGCCCGTAGGTGTAGCATTACTGAAATACCCCACGCTCATCTCAAAATTCAAACTCTGAACCCCTTCGTCTTTGGCACCGCTCTGGTACCGTGGGATCGACGCCGGGGTGGGGGGAGTGTCATAGTCGATTTTTAAAAAAAGTTTTGGTGTCGTGTGGACACTGCTCAAATGGTGATGGTGGCGTCATCTCGAATGCCCGCTCCAATGTTGTCATGGTGGCTTGGTTTGGTGTTCATGGGGAGCACTAGTATTTTTGGCCCCCGTTGATCTTCGTGGATGATGGCCTTGTTCTTGTTGATGTCTATTGACCTGTCCACTTGGGCACCATCGATGATAGCCTTTGGGATCAAAATCGTCGGTCTAGTTTAACGATGTCAGCCTGCCTAGATCAGGGCGATGCCCCCGCCTTTTATGCTTGGTGCGATTGCCAATCTCCATCACATGATGTGATCTACTATTGTGGCGGTTCAAATTATCCTCTACATGTCTCTCGACGTACTTTAATGGGTGATTTTTTTTGGTGGTGTCCATACCAAGTAAGACTTATGGTGGCAAATAACGATGAGTTCGGCTAAGGTTTTGACATGAAGTTTGGGTGTGCATTTTCCTCTTCTTTTAGATGTTTTTATGCGCTTGTGAGTTCAGTTGTGAAGTTTTTATTTTATCCAATATAAACCATATTTTATTTTTAAAAAGGAAGGAGCTACCAATACATGAAGGGGAAGATATCCAAGTATGGAAAGAATCCACCCTACCTTGATTTTTGGCGAAAAACTTTAGATGCATATGTTTTTTCTGAAAATTTTGAGTGGTCATACGCTAAAAACGGACTTCGTATGAGAAAGATATGCTTGTTTTAGTAAACGATGCGCAAAACTGATTTTAAAGTAAAATATGGACTAGGTGTAGTCTAGCTTTCTCTTTGCAATAGCGAATTCTCAATCTAATAAAATTCAACACTAAGCAATGTCCTAAATGGGTTACCTAAGAAGGACTTGAGAGTATTTTGGCCACATTATGGCATGTGGCCCAAATCAACTGTAATTATATGATGGGCTATGTTTTATGGTTTTACTTTGGCTTTGTATATACTATTGATCTAAATTTCTAATTGTATTAGTTTAGTTAATATCTTTGGTTAAACATGTGAATAAATGATTTCTCAATTGGAGAAATGGTGGTTTAGAGACCTCTTGAAAGATTTGAATTCGCGTAGAAAATGATACACAATCCTAACTATGGATGAAATGGTAACAAAATGAGTGAAAATTCACTAAAAGGGAGAAGTCACTAGATCACTATTTATTATTTTCAGAGTGTGTACACCTTCTATTTCCTATAGACTCTATTACAACCGATTTTTACCATCACTTTGATGAGTTATCGCTAGAGTTGTTTCAGAATTGTTTGTCTTGAATCAAGTGACTCATTTTACAGGTTCAATGTGAATAACATTTCTTGGCGTACATAGTTTTATCATGGGGATTTATCTTATTATGAGCATGAGCCTACAGAAGGTAACCTTGAGATATTCGTTATTCATATGCATGGAATTAAAGATTTCAGAGCTTTTCTTAATATTTGAATGACACATTATTTTTCATACGGATAATCCAGTTGAGATGACATTGCTTTTACTAGTATTTTAGAAAATAAGCCCAAAGGCCCGATGTAAAATTAATAACGCCAAATGACGAAACACATACATAATGATGTAACCCACCTTATAAGGTAGAAAACACACACACACACACACACACACACACAAGAAGAAAGGCCGACAACAATTAACAAGATTTCTGGATGGTAAAGATCATCAAGACTAAGAATGGGACGGATTTAGCGGTGTTTTACCGTGACAATGCATGAGATATGAATAAATAAACAAGACATCATGAGTTCTTGATTTCAAACCTAAAACTAACGGTAGACGATAATAGGTTGGGACAAGAACTCCTGCTTGTGTATTATTTTTGACAAATCTGGCCATTTTCTGCAATCCCATAGCTAACATGTCCTGCAAACTATTTCATAATTTGACCCCTCCGTTTTGTGCCAACTAGAATGAAGCCAAACCTATGAAGATCGGCAGCGAATGCCATTGATGTTGAATTCCTTGGCCATGTGTAACATCCTAGCCCAAGGCTTTATAGGACTAACAGGATACTCATATCAACATGTCGAAACTTATTTTCAGAAAGTTCATATGAAAAGAACTCCAATGTTAAGCATATGCTTGGGCTGGAGCAATTCGAGAATGACCGACCGATAGTTTCTTATCGGTTGCACACGAGTGAGAACAAAGTACACAAGAAACACTAGTGTTGGTTTGTGGGGGTGGGTATAGAGATCCTAGAGAGCTAACATGGGTAACAATTGCCGAGCCAAAGGGGGCTGGGTGTTACATTTGGTATCAAAGTCGGCATATGCTGTTACACGGGTGTATGCGCGTCAGGGTAGCAGACATGTAGCCTGTCGTGTCACATGTGTCGCCACTGGACGCATGGACGTTTGCCAAGAGGGGATGTTCCTGGCTTTAGGTGGGGGTGAGTGTGTGACCACGTGGCCCAAGGCTTAATAGGATTTGAGAGGATACTCATATAAACAAGTTGTAACTTATTTTTCCTGAAGCTTGTCTGAAAAGAACTTTGGGTCAAGCATGCTTGTTCCAGAGAAATTTGAGGATGAGCGAGCGACCGTGAAGTTCTTCCCGGATGCACACGAGTGAGGACAAAGTGCACATAAAAATATTGTTGTTGGTCTGGAGGGTTAGTCTAGAGACCTTAGAGATCTGCCAAGGGTTACTGACGCCGACCTTGGGATGACCATGAGCTAGAAAACCCGACAAAACAAGTTTGGTGCAAAAACAACTTGTGCTAAAAGAGCAAAAAATGAATTATGTGTTTGCATGATCGACGCCCAGGAGGTTGGCACCAAACCTTTAGGGCTAATAGACGTATGCAAGTTACCTCGATCCAGATTCACTTCACCCCGACCTAGTTCTTACCTTAACAAGCTCTTACCCGCTCTGCCATCACCACCTGTCGCCATCTCCCTCTGGTCACAACGGCAGCCGTGTCGATGCTACCCACTCTACCACTTCCCGCTTGTGGGCTTCCCCGCCACCATCGCCTGGACTGGGCCTTTTAGCAGTCGCCGAGCTCCTTTGCTCATCACTAGTCTTCTTCTCCGCTTCTTGTCATCGCGGCCATAGGTTTGTAGCATGCGCTCTTCCTAATCAAGTTTCTATTTCCCCAAGGTGCTCTTATATCGTCGACTTAGAGGGGTCAATGGTTTCCATTGCTCGAGCACTAGCATTGTCGTTTTATCAATTTCAACAAATAATTCTATATATGTTGCATTTTTTTCTTATTTTCATGGAACACAATGTACTACACCCTCCATCTCAAAATATAAGGCCCCTAAGGATTAGTCAAAAGTCAACGTTTTCTAAGTTTGACCAAGATTATACACAAAAATATAAACATTCACAGTAATATATCAATATCAATAGATTCACCATAACGTATATTTTTTAGTGTGTCCATTCAATATCATAGATGTAGATATTTAAAAAAAAAATATTTGGTCAAAGTTAGTAAGATTTTGACTTTTTACTAATCCTTAGGCGCCTTATATTTTGGGACGGAGGGAGTAGTTTGTAGCAAACATTATGAAGTGAAAATATTGCATCCACTATAGCATCATGTACTATGTACAAACATACTAAAAATGGTGCCAAAATAAAGTACCGTGGTTCAACATCAAGGTCCTCATCACACAAAAACCTACAACATGATATCAAAATGAACTTGGAGATTCAACTTCAAGTGCTCATCATTTCTACGACTTTCACTTCTTGTTTGTTTATTCAACCACTCCTTTCTATCGTAAAATTCTTTGCATTATATTCTCTTCCCTTTTCCTTGCTTCTTATTCTTTTTTCCTTCTGGCTTCCACTTACTTTTTATTTTGTGTCTCCTTTTATCATTTCTTCAATATATTGTCTTCTCCATTTTTCTTCATCATCCCTCTTCTAGTGCTCTCTATACCATCTTAAATTTATATGCCTTGTTTTTTTATCGAAGACCTTTCAAGACTTGTCCAAAGTGTCGGTCGTGTAAAGGGGGCACCGCCGTGTCATATCTTGACAATGCTCACTCCAAACCGGACGAGGAGACTTGGGTGTGGTTTGGTCTAATCTCCGAAGCTTAGGTGGAGGAGGATACACAATGCATGTTCATGTCTCCACCGGTTTTGGCCGCAAAATAATACTGACATATTCCAAAAAAAAAGATAGTCATCCTAATACATAGGGCCATCAATCCTTTAGAAAAAAGTAACAAATATAATATTGCTATCAAATGAACTTTACCAAATAATCAATCAATGATGCATAAAGTATGAATGTAACTATATGATAAGTTAAAAAAAAACTCACACGGTGATCACAACAACACTATTATGCACAACCCACCGTATGTGACTAGTTTGCGTGATTTCATAAGGCTTGCCACAACACCAATTTTGAACCAAATATCTTGGTAGCACTAGAGCCTCTTTGCATGATACATTGGGATACTTGTCTTTCGTTATTGCTGCAAACTTCATATCATGTACAACTGTCATCCACATGTCCGGAAAATCTACAAAAGATAGAGGTACCGTAAACATTTACAACTATGTCCTACATGTACAATTCCCTAAATAATATATTCTACAACCAGCTAATTTGCATTCCATAAAATTTGCTCCACATACATGTATAATCAAACTAATACATGAATAAACCTAGCTTGAAATAGAATTTCCAAACAATAAGCACATATGGTCAATACTATATCCATATATGTAGGGTTTTTCTCTTTACCAACAAAAAAATTATCAACCCCTAAGCCATTGCTAAATACCATTAGTTCATTGCTAAATACCATCACATGCAAATAATTCGAAATCATCATATCTAGCGGTCAAAACAATTGGAGAGATCAAGTGCACATTGATATTAAAATTGATGAAAACAAAGGATTTGTGAGAGATTGCGTGGAAGACGATTTACCATGGTCGTGGCTGAAAAAATGCTTGAGTTTTTAGTGGATTTGAAGAGTATGGACAAAAACGAGAGAGAAAGCCCGGGACGGAGCTGGAGTGGAGAATAGAATGAATGAATGAAGCAGGGAGAAATCCACAATTTTTACACGTGAAATTATTGGTGCCACACTCACATGTAAACTGAATTCACAAACGCACCTAGGTTTGCTCCGTTCTAAGGGAAGTAGAACAGGACGAAACTTTAGTGACTCGGTGCTTCCAAGTCTCACCGTGACGTACCAGCATTCACCATCCATCTCAAATCCAACATACCAGATTGTTTCTGATTACGAAATAAAAAACTAAAACTATTTTAAAAAATAAAAAAAATTCAGTAAAGTCTAGATGCCAAGTTTTGTAACCTGAATGTTTCATCCCATTCGGATAACTAGGTTTTTATTAAATAGCCTTTTATGTTTTCGAGCACTAGTTTAGACTAAATGTCTATTTAATCACAAATGTTTGATCCAAATAGAATGAAACTTTACCAGCATACATATCGAAACATGCATGATTTACTGAAATTTTTTCTAAGTAGTTTTATTTATTTAGTTAAAAATCTGAGTTAATATGGCATGTTGGATGAGAAATGGATGGTGGATGCTGACACCAAGTCACAGTGAGACTTGGTAACACCAAGTCACCGAAGCTCAGTCCAGTAGAAGTGTAGAACATGTCAGGTTGGATTTTCTGGGCATGCCAAGGACTTCGGCGTTAATAGTGTTCGGCGCCGACCCGTGTAGGTTCAGCTGCACTCTAGTTGGGGTGAAATAAAGTGTAACACCCTCGTCTGATAAGGCTGAGTTCATGTGTATAGTGTGAATTCCTAAATCGGTTCACCGGCACACACACAGTATAGTTGAATATCAAAGAATTTAACAGTGCATCATTTTTACATTGAATGATCCAGAATTTGCAATTATTACATGACGCTTAGATCAAGGTTAGCTCAAATATCAAGTAGCATACGGAAGCATAAACATATAGTAGGCTCTATCTTTAATTGTGCCACAAGCGAACAACTGTTGAGTGAAGTATCGCAACCTATTCGGTCACTCTGAATCGAAACATCCTGCAACATAAAATTTAGTAGTCCCGAAGGGTCAATACTTGGTATATATGGCAAATAGAGCTAAATAAGGAGACAAGTAATCCTAACATCTACATGCTTATTTTGCTAAGTAGATCTTTGGCTAGATTGCATTTTTAAATACCTTTGTCATACTTTTATAAACAGTTTTTGATTTTCTTTAAAAATATCTCAATTAAATTAACCGGTCAACATTAAGATAATTAAGAAATTAGAATGAACGAGAAAATGTCATGAACCTCAATATCTAGCAACTCAAATTGTCTATAACCGAGGACACGGCTAAGTATTTAGATTATACACCCTACTGGGGTTTGTACACTTTACCCATGTGACCTAATCAGCCCAGCTCGTACCACCACACTCATATTGTATGATGATAGAGAGAAGTCCAAGATGAAACCGTTCGGAAAGTAGCTCCCCAAACCCGACACACATCATACCAACCTACCAAAATTCTACATCTCTGGCTATGTGAGTTCGAGTTACCACAACCTACTAAGTCCAACCAACCGCTTATTTCATTATTGGCACATAGTTGTACACGTAAGCTACCAAATAAAGAAGCCAATCATTTTCTCTAGATACCTGGGTGCCTTTCCGCAATAATACCACCAAAAAATGTCAATCCCATCATATCCAGGAGATTCATTGATTAAGTTGTTTTCAGTTTTTGCAAACCAACACTTTGTAAACAACTTCCATGTGATGTAACCCAGCCCTCATCTATCATAGCACGACTAAGCACATCTACCTATGGTGGCTCATCTACAAGAGATCCCTACCACATAAATTAGGACATAGCATAGCGATTGTAGTTCCTATTCATGCATCTACAAATTACACCACAATACATTAAACATAGTAGGACAATATCATAAAAAAATAGCATCTACTTGCCTTGATAGTTGATGAAGTCGTTCAAACACTCGCTGCAATCACATACGCTGCACTCCTCCCAATCTATCGATTAAACAATTGCATACAACATAAACAATCATACAATCATAAACAAATGCACAAATGCATACATGAAATATTAATAAAATTTTCAGTAGCATATTTAAGTTTTCTGATCATTATACCTACTTATGACATGCTTGAAAGATTTTAATGCATTAAAACCAATTTATGCAAGTTAGAGATTCAATTAATAGGCCTTTAGACAAAATATTAAGTCTCTATCGTGAACTGTGTTGTTAAATCTGGGATTTTTTTACTGTATATGCATTTCAATTTAGAGCCAGGGGCAACTGGAATCACGCCAAAAGGACTTACAGATGATTTTATAGAATTAAAATACTACTGTATGCATTTTAATACACTTAAAATATTATGTACCATAAATCTGCAATTTTATTTCAGAAACATGTTCTACTCCTTTTTGTGATTCCAAGGATATATTATTTGCAATTTTTTAAATACTATTTATTTTCTTATAAATTTATTACTCCAAAAAGAGCATTAACTTATTTAAGTAATTACGGCAAAACCTTACGGTAATTGCCTGAAACAATTTCATATTGGTAATCAACATGAATTATCTTTCCATCGGTATATTATTTGTTATTTTTGTACTAGTAAATCTTTTCTACAAATTTTGGAATTTATATGGATTTTCTGATCATTTAACCAAAATCTGTACGACGAGGGAATATACTTGCGAATATTCCTGCTGACTAGTCTATGCTGATGTTGCGCTGATCGGACCATTTGACAGGTGAGCAACCCACATTGGGGGTCAGCGATCGACCTAGGCCATTGAATCCGACGGTGGCGATTCGCGAGCGCCGGAGCTCACCTTGGTCATCGACGACGGGCGGTGGCGGTAGTTCCGGTGAGGTTCGTCGGCGGTGAGGTGGTCAACGACAGGAGGGCGGTGTCGGTGCGGTCCCTGGTGCCCTCGGCGTGGAGCTTTGCGTCCCTGGTCGTCGGCTACAGCTGGCTGGAGTGGCGGGGCCGACGGTGGTCTCCGGCGACGTCGGCGGGGTGGCTCGTCTTCCTGCAGACGAGGGGAAATAGTCAAGGAGGGGTGGCGCGAAGCTACAAAGAGAAGCAACGAGAAGGGCAACGCGTGGAGCTTCATTGTGGACGGCACAAGCTCATACCAACGGCAATGTCGACGACGGCGGGTAGAACTACGGCGAGAGATTCCCGACGATGAGAGACTCTATGGATGGGGAAAAATAGATGAGGCGACATGGTACATCGAGGGGAATTGGATAGAGGGGAAAGTAGGGCTCGGGGTGCTCCGAAGCGATGGTAACCTCGACCTCGCGAGCTCCAATGGCGGCCTTCCGGTGAGGTTGAATTCGAGGTTTGGGCAGCCTGGAGACATAATTTTTTAGGGATTTGTGAGGAATTAGGGATAGGACAACGTGGACTATTTATGACCAAATTTTCGTGGCAAAGGGAAAAAGATTTGATCGAATCGGAAGATTTTTCTAGATAGTTTTCAACTCACGAACGCTGCGTGGGTGTTAGCACGTGCGCGCGCTGTAGGCACTAGGTGGGCTCGCGTTGCTCTACTTTGTTTTTTATTTCATTTTCTTTTATTCTTTTCTGTTTCCTTTTTCTTCTCATATATTTTTCATATTATCTTCAAATAAGCTCAATTTCGTGTCTAATTTTTATTATTACTAAGGGGATCAATATAAGATTCTTTTGGCAATAATTTGCCTATTTCAAAATAGTGATTTAACAATACATGTATTTCCTTTTGTAGAAGCATTTTTGTAATTTCAATTTAGGGTTTGAATGTGGTGTTTGCAATTCAAAAAAATTTAATGAATGCAAAAAAAATTCTAGTCCCAATTTTTAAAATCTTGAGATGTGACACAAAGATTCAGAAATAGTTTTCATGGGAATATGACATGAAATTTGTCGTGGAAAAGGGTCAGATTTGGGGGAAAAAATACTACTTTGCTTGGCACCACACAGAAAGAGAGTAGCGTATGGCAATCCCACTTTGGCTGCTCTGATCCACCGGACGTGTGTGTGAGACTGACGACGCAACCTCAGCCCGGCCGCACTGATGAGAGTCCGGCGCCTGCGAAAGGTCTAACGAGCCATCGGACCGCACGCCACAATTGACCTCGGGAAGGCGGAGAATGTGATCTGATCTGAGCAGTTAGCATATTGGACTTGTTAGCATGCTACCGGCCTTCCTGGATCCTTCTCGCCATCGAAAAAACTTAGGCTCAACAGATCGCCAGCGGCTACAAATCTGGCTCATGCATCGGATTCAGAGACTTCAGAGTTCAGACCGCGACGACCTGCACGGACGGCATCGGTCGAGCACACTGACACACCATGTCCGGCGACGACACGGCACCGCGCGTCGTGGAGGACTTCTTCGGCGTCGTCCAGATCCTCAGTGACGGCACCGTCATCCGCGGCGACGAGGCCGCCCTCCAGCCAAAGGAGACGTACCCCGACGTCCCCGGCGTGCAGTGGAAGGACGTCCTGTACCACGCGGCGCACGGCCTTCGCGCCCGCGTGTACAGGCCTGCATCGTCGTCGCCAGCGGTGGCTGGCGCCAGCCGCAGGCTCCCGGTGCTGGTGTACTTTCACGGAGGGGGCTACTGCATCGGCTCCTTGGCGCAGCTAACCTTCCACTCGTTCTGCCTCCGCGCCGCCGCCGAGCTCCCGGCCGTCGTGCTCTCCGTCCAGTACCGCCTCGCCCCCGAGCACCGCCTCCCCACCGCCATCGAGGACGGCGCGGCTTTCCTCACCTGGCTGCGCGGCCAGGCCGATGGTGGCGCCGACGCGTGGCTCGCGGAGTCGGCCGACTTCGCACGCACGTTCCTCTCCGGCGTATCAGCCGGCGCCAACCTGGCCCACCACGTCACCGTCCAGGCCGCTTCCGGGAAGCTCGCGGTCAGTCCGGTGCGCGTCGTCGGGTACATCCTCGACTCCGCGTTCTTCGGCAGCGCCGAGCGCACGGCGGCCGAGACCGACCCGCCGGCGGACGTGTCGCTGACGGTGGAGATGTCGGACCAGCTCTGGCACATGTCGCTGCCGGTGGGGGCGACCAGGGACCACCCGGTGGCCAACCCGTTCGGTCCGGACAGCCCCAGCCTCGCGGCGGTGGATCTCCCGGCGGCGCTCGTCGTGGCGCCAGGGAGCGACGTGCTCCGCGACCACGTGCACGGGTACGCGGCGAGGCTGAAAGAAATGGGAAAGGCCGTCGAGGTCGCGGAGTTCGACGGAGAGCAGCATGGCTTCTCCGTCCGCCAGCCGTTCGGCGAAGCGGCCAACGAGTTGCTGCGAGTCCTCAGGCGATTCGTGTGCACACAGGTCACAGCGGTGATTTCCTGATGCTTTCTGTTGCTGCTTGTTTCGATTTTACATGGAAATAAATCCAGCTTGGTGGTGTAGAACCGCAACATTGGCATAGACTTTGGTTCATCACGGTAGCAATATAATCTATCATAGCAAATTTCCAGTACCAATTCATATAACAAATAACAGAAAGTTTGTATTGTATCTGAAAATTCTGACCAAATAGTCATATCTGAATGACTTCTTCAGGAGTTTCTGTCTTGCAGCGATCACTCTTCTTGGGCATGGCTTCTTGCTCTGAAGCTCCTCTCTTGCCGCGAGAATTCTTCTTGGGCATGAACACATCCGTCAGGACAGTCTTGGACTTGAAGGCAGCAGCGAGTATGGCCGGCGCCTGCATTCCAAGTTTCCAACAAGCACATTGTATTAAAGAAAGAAAAAACCAATCACCAGACACACCAGTTAATCAAAGCATTTTGCACCTCTTCCTTGCCGATGTTGACGATCTTCTCCTGTAGCACGCTGAGGTCCTTGACGCCGCACTCGGCGAGCAGGCTGATTACCGACAGGGACTCCGGTGTCAGGGACAGGTCATCCTTAAGGGTGTACTTGGGCGTGGGCGGCTTCATGGCTGATGCCGCGACCACGCCGGACTCGGCGCCAGCGAGCGTCATGGCCTTCTGTCTGTAGCACTTGCAGCCGGGGCAGACGCTGTAATTGATCGGCGAGAGGTGGACACAGTTGGTGCCGCCACCCTTACCTGAACACGCGAAGAATTTTCCGTTGCCGTTGAGCTGGACGCCCAGCAGCTGCTGCAGACGGGAGAGCGTGTCCGGGGTGACGGCAGGGCTCAGCTGTAGCTCCTTGATATTGTAGCTTGCGCCCAGCGTCTCCGCGCTGCCGAGCAGGGTTCCAACGCTGCCGACCATGCCCTCCTTCTCCTTGGCGAGCAGGCTGGCGATGGTGCCCAGCGGCAGGGAGAGCAGGCCCGTGAGGAACTCGACGACGTCGCCGCTGGCCTCGGCGAAGCAGAGCTTCCCCGTCTTCTTGTTGATCACGAGCTTGATGGACAGCTCCTTGCTCGCCATACTATTCTGTTATAGTTCAAACCATTTATGAGCACTCACAACTTTTTGAAAGCTCTATGTGACGTTGAAAGATACAGAAGAAATGATTGAGATCGACCCGGTCAACTATATATTTGTGTTTAAAGCACATTGCAAATATTTATTCACATAAGTTTGGAACTAAGTTGCAACAAAATTTACATGGTTAAGGAGTATGAGTGAAGTGTTTAGAGTTATTTGACTGTTACCTAAAAAGACTCAAATCTTGATTTAAGCCTTGGGAGGCCCTAGGTGACCATTATAAAAATCAGAAATCACAAGACCAACAACTTAATTTTTTAGGAAAAGCAAGGTTAAGATACAAATACATAAATATAATACTACATAAATCTAATATTAGAAAAAAAAGTAAAAAGATGGGAGATGCAAACAGAAAACACAACACACAGTAGAGTAAAAAAGTACGATACGACACGAAAAATTCGGTCCGAAAATATGGTACAAAAAATAGTAGAAAGTAGTGTATACATGTGCAATAGATAAATAGTAATAAGAAATTATGGTTCAAAAAAATAGAAAAACATCGCTAAAACATATTAAGACAGGGTTGTGGTTTAAAGGTACCGTCGAACAAGGAAAATGGTGAAAATAATTTTTCGGAAGCTTGTTTGAGAGTAGAGACATTTCAAAATGTCGAAATGGACTTTTAAATAACCAACATCGTCTATTTCGGAAGCTAGCCTTCTTGAACCCAATAAACAACATCCAATACAGACATACAAAGTCCGATCCAATTTAATTTCGCAGGTTTAGACAAGATTTAGGAGAAACGTTCCCACAGAAAGATTAACCACACATATTTACATGATAAAATATGTGCAAAATTCAATTTTGTCATGCTCCTATATCTAACAGTTGACAAATCCCCCACTCCTCACGCTGCTGGTTAAAGACGACTAGAACAGTAAGAGCACGCATGTGAAGCGCTAACTGACGAGGAGGAGAATAGGGGTTCATCCCAGAGATGCAAGGTCGATTGGTTTTGGTACCCAGCGATAGAATATGTCGTGGACCGTGCATTTCACACTTTGACTTGACGGTGGCAGTGTTTCTGTAATTTTTAACTGCTCCGGCTTTTGCCGATCCGTAGATTTGCTGAAGAGGTGCTCCACGTTTTGTGTGTAAATTTTAGCCAGCTTCTCAGATCTAGCTTCCTGAAGTTGGGTTGTTCGGTGGTGCTCCACAGAGAATTTTACAGAAGCTGGAAGCCAGCCCATTGCCGAACATACCCTAAAACGTCCCAAGATCGGCTAGGAGAAGGTACAAGGAAACGGAGGTTTCCTAGGGCACGGTGACTGGAGGAGGAAGTGTCGCTCACAGTGGTGTTGCCGGCTTCTCGCTGATGCTCGCCGCTGCCGCCTGCCGGCGAGAAGAAACGCGATCGACCAGGACGGCCGCTCGACAAGGGTTTGGCGGCTCGATGATTGAATAGACTATGGATTGATATGCATTGACTCTGGGCCTGTTGGGCTAGTATGGGTGACTTTTTTTTTAGACTTCTAACCTGGCTTCTGGGTTCCGCACCGTATAAGTAGAAAAGAAGTCTTTAGTTTTTTCTCACTGAGAAACCCTCAGAACTCATTTACACCCATTTACACACAGCGGGGAGAAACTGGTGGAGAGCAGTTTCCCGAGCTTCTCCCATGGACTGCGAACCGTTCTTTATGAATAGACGTGTTTTTCTCAAAAATTACACCTAAATGCCACCGCTGAGGAAATCTAAGGAAACGAGTGGATTGAAAAAAATAGGCAAACTGCCCCGGCCCTGCTCGAAGCGAGGCGCTCTCCATGCGTGTCCTACCCCCGACCCGCTCGAAGCGAGGATCCCCACCGCCGCCGTCCAGATCCCGGCAGCCAGCGGGCATCCGACACAGACGTGGCCCTCCTTCCCCGACCTCTCTCCTCCATGGCTCCCCTGCCGTGCCGCCACTCCCCCACCGCCCCGCTGCTCTCACCGCTCCCCCACCGACCCGCCGTCTCCGGATCTTGGCATCTCGTGGCCTAATCCTGCCCGCCCTGATTTCTGCCCCGGTCCGTGCTCTGCTCCGGCTCGCCGTCTCCTCCCAGGTCGTCCGCTCCAATTAGGAAGAAAGGCCGGTGTACCGGATTTTTCTCCCTCAAATTTTTGATGTTGATGGCTGACCGGTGCGCAAATTGCTAGCGCATGATGTTAATAATGTGGAAGCTCACGTTCTGGACATAGAACATTCCTAACATACCATGTTTACCGGATGAATTGTTGATAAAAACTAGTATTGCTACTGATTTGTAGTATAGGTTTTGTCTTGGTCAGTTGACGAAGGCATGGAGTGTGAATGTATGTAACCCAGGTTTGATCCTCGGTTGTTACTACAACATTATGTTTTTTATTACCATGTACCGTTTTCATATTATTTCAATTTTATTTCTAGCTACTTTTCTACTTAAAACTAGCATATTTATACTATGTATCATTTTATTAAGTGGTTATATCAAGTCCAGGGACATAGCAGACATCTCACAACTCGCAACAAATAAGCCAAAATAAGATAAACCCAAAAGAAGTCTTCTTAGAGTTTCTAGGAGCTCCTGTCCACCACAGCTTTTTTTCAACGGAATCTATAAGCAGGCTTATGCATAAGCATAAGCCCAAAAGAAGTCAACCTATGTAGTACGGAGTACTAGTTGTCTATAGATACGCGGAAATTCGCTTTATCTCCAGGAGCATTTATCCCTTTACCCGTGATCTAAAAAAAAGAACCTTTTCCCAAAATAAACATGTTTCAAATTGATTTCAGGGGCCATGCATCAAGGAATGTTGGAATCAGCAAAATGTGCGAAATTCATGGATAACCGACCTCAAGATTTGTAGGGCGCAATAGTAGTGGAACAAATAGTGCAGATGACTTCCTCGAAATAGACTTGAGTTCCGCTATATTAATATAGCAATCACACAGTACAATAATAACATTATGGCAGCAACGCATCATGCCCAAAAAAAGAGAGAGAAAATACAAAAGAAACAAATGCCGACTATGGAAGATTGATGAAACGAAGATGACCTGTAACCGCTATGCCCTTAGAATATGTCCCATCACGCTTCTAAAACTCTAGAGAGCCACATACCAAGAAACGCCATTAATAAGAAATACGACGATGGCGCTGCTACCCGGACTAATCATAGGGTTTCCTCTGATACACGAAGGAGAGTAGGTAGGGGTACCCAACATCCTTAAGGAAGGAACTATGACTCTGCAGATGTCACCGCGTCGGTGTCGGACATGCTGACAAGGATTTCTCCCAAACCCCAAACACTACCCGAGAAGGTCCATTGCACACCATCAAACTTGTCGTCCACCAGCACGCGCCACCACGGTCTAGCGACCCCCATTATCGTATCCCTATGAACAACGTCACACGACATGCACAATTGAGGAGGAAGGCATAGGAATTGGGGGCGGCAACACCACAACCACATGGGAGGGAACATCCTCCACCACCAACAGCGGTAGTCGACTAGACGTAGCAGCAAGGACACACCAACAAGGACATTGTTCCATTCGACAAGCGCGATGTCGGTATGTGCAGTTTTTATTTTTTGATTTCATTGCCATTGAATTTTTCATTTTGTTTTTTTCCTGTGTTCGGCCCCAAAATTTCATAATTTCTTTGTTGGAATTTGATGAGTTTTGGGCTGTTGGCCCATTAGACAAATTCTGAAATTCTCTTTGGTTCACTTGTATATGGCAGCATATGGCTGTGCTAGTGGTGCTAAAGTTTAGTCCCACATTGCTAGTTGAAGGGGAGTTGGACCACCTTATACATTAGAGTGTTGCACCACTCACTAAGGTGTGACAAGAAGAGTAGCCCTCGCGCACTCCTCCTCCGACGCCGCCCGCCTCGCCACGCCACGCCTCGCCTCGCCTCGTCACGACGCGCGCGCGCCGCGGGTTGCGGGAATCTCGCCGAGCCGAGATTTATTTTGCTGATTGGAAAAACTGATTATGAGTCATTAACGGACGCATTAATTACAGTCGTTTCTAGTTTTTATGGACGTGGCTGTTACCGACTCGGACGTGGGCTGAGCCCACGATCTTCCTAAACTGCACTATATAAGCGTCCGGGCTAAACCTAATCAGCACCGAATCAATCTACACACGCGCCGACCCTCCAGAACCTTGCGCCACCGCTTTCGTCTTCCCCATCCCGGCTTGCGGCGTGCACCGCAGATCGGGACAGTAGGCCTCCGGAACCCCGCCTCTCGTGAACCTGTACGGGTGAGGAGCGATCAGGTTTTTGGAGAGCGCTCAAGCGCGACTACTGGCATCCACGACGTCGTCCAACGGCGAGTTCCCTAACGACGACTTTTTTCCGGACTTCAGCGACCTCTTCGACAACCTCAACATGGGTGACGCTGCGGCAACCGCTGCGGCTGCTATTCAGTCTACACTGTATGTGATCTTCAACTGTCTCTTTCAGATTATGCTAGAGTTCTTTGTTCTAGTGTTTGTTGTAGATGTGATAGGTTTATCTTGTATAGATGTAATCTGTTCATTTACTTTGTTGATCTACATGATTGGTTTTACTATTGTCTGTATGCTCATGATTTATCAGTTTATTAGTCGGATTAAATCATATGGATTATTGCTTATATTTCCAACAATCCAAAAACCTGATTATAGGCAACTGAATTCCACTGGTTTAGCCGCGACTACTAGGCCGCCTCCTTTTGATGGCATGCACTATAAGAGATGGCGCAAGAGAGCAGTTCTCTGGTTTGAAAACCTAAACTGCTATAGCGCCACTCTTGGCAAGCCTGAAGGAGATCTTTCTGCTGAGCAGGAAGCGAACTTTAAGAAAGCCGATACCATGTTTATGACGGATTTGTTCAGTGTTCTTGGGGAGAATATTGTTGACCCTTATATGTCACTTGATAATGACAAGGACGCGTGGGAAGCGCTCGAGGTCAAGTTTGGGGTCTCGGACGCTGGCACTAAGCTATATGTCATGGAGCAATTCTATGACTACAAGATGGTTGATGAGCGCTCCGTCGTTGAACAAGATCATGGGATACAATCACTTGCCAAAGAACTTGAGCAGTTCAAGTGTTCCTTACCCGACAAATTTGTGGCTGGTGGCATTATTGCCAAGCTTCCTCCTTCGTGGAGGAACTTTGCTACTTCTCTGAAACATAAGAGACAAAAATTTTCCGTTACGGATCTCATTGGGTCTGTTCATGTGGAAGAGAAGGCGAGAGCAAAGGACAAAACTGCTCGAGGAGTTGAGGGAAGTTCTACTGCCAATTTAGTGTGGAAAAACTTCCAATCCCACAAGTTCAAGAATAAGAACAAAACTGAAGGAAAGGGGAAGTTCGATGGCAAGAACAAGGCCACGCACTCAACCAACTTCAAGAAGAAAAATGATAAGAGGAAAGGCTCGTGCCACGTCTGTGGTGATCCTGGTCATTGGGCTCCTAGTTGTCCTAATCGCTTTGACAAGCGTCAACATGGGAACAGCGGCAATGCCACTAATGTTGTTATTAGCGATACTGAGATGAAGGATGTTGGGTACGGTATTTTACCTACTATCCTTTTAGTATGTCATTCTCCTGATTGGTGGATAGACAGAGGTGCTAATACACATGTATGTTCTGATATTTCCATGTTTTCCTCTTATCGGGTCTCAAGGACCTCTTCCGTGCTGATGGGAAACGTCTCACGTGCTTCTGTTCATGGTGTTGGTACGGTAAATCTAAAGTTTACTTCAGGGAAGACCGTACAGCTGAAGAATGTGCAGCACGTTCCCTCCATCAATAATAATCTCGTCAGTGGATCGCTTTTATGTCGAGATGGCTTTAAGTTGGTTTTTGAGTCCAATAAAGTTGTAATTTCTAAGTATGTACAATTTGTTGGAAAGGGTTATGAGCGTGGAGGTCTGTTCCGCTTGTCTTTGTCAGACTCATGTACTAAAGTTATTAATCATGTGTGCAATGATAATGAGTCCAATGTTTGACATTCACGACTCTGACATATTAACTTTGGTTGCATGACACGGCTAGCCAATATGAGTTTAATTTCGAAATTTACCACTGTCAAAGGTTCTAAGTTCCAAGTTTGTGTGCAAGCAAAGCAACCCCGCAAGTCTCTTACGGCCGTGGAACCGAGAAACTTAGCACTGCTAGAACTTATACATTCAGATCTTTGTGAGATGAATGGTGTGTTGACAAAAGGTGGAAAAAGATACTTTATGACATTGATTGATGACTCCACTAGATACTGCTATGTTTATCTTTTGAAATCTAAAGATGAAGCTTTGAACTACTTCAAAATCTATAAAGCTGAGGCAGAAAACCAACTTGATCTTAAAATCAAGCGGCTAAGGTCGGATCGTGGTGGAGAGTACTTTTCAAATGAATTTGATTTATTCTGTGCGGAACATGGTATTATACATGAGAGGACGCCTCCCTACTCACCTCAGTCAAATGGGGTGGCCGAAAGAAAGAACCGCACTCTAACTGATTTGGTTAACGCCATGTTAGATACATCGGGTCTTTCCAAGGAATGGTGGGGGGAGGTGCTAATGACTGCGTGTCATGTCCTAAACCGTGTTCCTGTAAAGGATAAAACCATGACTCCGTTTGAGGAATGGGAAAAGAAAAGACTTAAACTCTCTTACTTACGAACTTGGGGTTGTTTGGCGAAAGTCAATATTCCAATACCCAAGAAGCGAAAGCTTGGACCAAAAACCGTTGATTGTGTTTTTCTGGGATATTCTTTTCATAGCATTGGCTATAGATTTTTGATAGTAAAATCTGAGGTATCCGACATGCATGTTGGTACAATTATGGAGTCGAATGATGCGACTTTCTTTGAGGACATCTTTCCTATGAAAGGTATGTCTAGCTCATCAAATCAGGAGATGACTAGTTCATCTAGTCAGGAATTTTCTATAATTCCTGAACCCACTATGCCGATAGAACACTCTGATGATCCAGTGGAGGATGACAATGAAGCTCCCAAAAGGAGCAAGAGACAAAGGACTGCAAAGTCATTTGGTGATGATTTCATTATGTACCTTGTGGATGATACTCCCACTTTCATTTCAGAAGCTTATGCATCTCAAGATGCTGACTACTGGAAGGAAGCTGTCCGAAGCGAGATGGACTCCATCTTAGCTAATGGTACTTGGGAAGTCACTGATCGTCCTTATGGGTGCAAACCTGTAGGATGTAAGTGGGTGTTCAAGAGAAAGCTTAGACCTGGTGGTACTATTGAGAAGTACAAGGTACGTCTTGTGGCCAAGGGTTATACCCAAAAGGAAGGTGAAGACTTCTTCGATACCTACTCACCTGTAGCCAGATTGACCACTATTCGAGTACTACTTTCCTTGGCTGCCTCACATGGTCTTCTCGTTCATAAAATGGATGTTAAGACAACTTTTCTAAATGGAGAGCTAGATGAGGAAATTTATATGGAGCAGCCTGACGGATTTGTAGTAGATCCTCAAGAATGAAAGGTGTGTAAGTTAGTGAACTCTTTATATGGTCTTAAGCAAGCTCCTAAACAGTGGCACAATAAGTTTGAAAGAACTTTAACTGCTAAAGGCTTTGTTGTAAACGAAACTGACAAATGTGTGTACTATCGCCATGGTGGGGGTGAGGGAGTTATTATGTGTCTCTACGTTGATGACATATTGATATTTGGGACCAACCTCGCTGTTATCGAGGAGGTCAAAGAGTTCCTATCTCGCTGCTTTGAGATGAAGGACTTGGGAGTGGCTGATGTAATATTAAACATCAAGCTACTAAAGGATGACAATGGTGGGATTACACTGCTTCAGTCTCACTATGTGGAAAAGATATTGAGTCGCTTCGGGTATAGCGACTGCAATTCTTCTCCAACGCCTTATGATCCGAGTGTGCTACTTCGAAAGAATCGAAGGTTTGCTAAAGATCAATTGAGATATTCTCAAATTATTGGCTCGCTCGTGTATTTTAGACAGCGCTACTAGACCTGACATCTCCTTTGTTATAAGAAAACTGAGTCGATTTGTGTCAAATCCTGGAGATGATCATTGGCATGCTCTTGAAAGAGTTTTGCGCTATTTGAAAGGCACTGCGAGTTATGGTATTCACTATACTGGGTATCCTCAGGTACTTTAAGGTTATAGTGATTCAAACTGGATATCTGATGCTGATGAGATTAAGGCCACAAGTGGTTATTTGTTTACACTTGGTGGTGGCGCTGTTTCCTGGAAGTCTTGCAAGAAGACCATCTTAACGAGGTCAACAATGGAAGCAGAACTCACAACATTAGACACAACCACTTTTGAAGCAGAGTGGCTTCGTGATCTCTTGATGGACTTACTTGTGGTTGAAAAACCAATACCCGCCATCCCGATGAACTGTGATAATCAAACTGTGATCGTCAGAGTAAACAGTTCTAAGGATAATATGAAGTCATCAAGGCATGTGAAGAGGAGATTGAAATCTGTCAGGAAACTGAGAAACTCCGGAGTTATTGCGTTGGATTATATCCAAACATCTAAAAACCTGGCAGATCCCTTCACAAAGGGATTATCACGCAATGTGATAGATAATGCATCGAGGGAGATGAGTTTGAGACCCACGCTATGAGTTGATCCCAGTGGCAACCCACTCTATGTGATCGGAGAACCCGTGAATTAGAGATGGGAGACAAGCTGTTGGTCAGCTGAGAGGAGAATATTCCCATATTATATTTACATCTCCATAAAGATGCAATACTCTCTTAATCTGCAGGGCAGGTTGATATTTATCTTAATATGTTCCAAGTGGCTTTTATCAGCGGAGATGTTGTCCTGCAGAACATCTCTTGAGGAACACACCTATATGAGTCTGACTGTCAAACGTCGCAGTCCGTGCGAGTTGGGTGCTCTCTAATAAACTCATGAAAGGCCATGGAGTATGACGCATAAGCTCCAAACCGCGGGGAAGCCGATGGTAGCCCTGTATCGGTCTAGATTTTGTGTGAAACTAGCACGCACAAAACTTGTAGTTCAAGGCATAGTCCACTATTAAAGTTGCTAGCTAGTGTAGCATGAAGTTTAACGTGGAAGTTCAACTTAATAGTCTCCACTACACACCGTATATAAAACAATATTCTGAAAGGAAAATGATGTGATGTGCCAATGAGACTTTGTGGGGGATTGTTGGAATTTGATGAGTTTTGGGCTATTGGCTCATTAGACAAATTCTGAAATTCTCTTTGGCCCACTTATATATGGCAGCATATGGCTGTGCTAGTGGTGCTAAATTTAGTCCCACAATGCTAGTTGAAGGGGAGTTGGACCATCTTATATAGTAGAGTGTTGCACCACTCACTAAGGTGTGACAAGAAGAGTAGCCCTCGCGCACTCCTCCTCTGACGCCGCCCGCCTTGCCACGCCTCGCCTCGCCACGACGTGCGCGCGCGCCGCGGGTTGCGGGTTGCGGGAATCTCGTCGAGCCGAGCTATATTTTGCTGGTTGGGAAAACTGATTATGAGTCATTAACGGACGCGTTAATTATAGTTGTTTCTAGTTTTTATGGACGTGGCTGTTACCGACTCGGACGTGGGCTGAGCCCACGATCTTACTAAAATGTACTATACAAGCGTCTGGGCTAAACCTAATCGGCACCGAATCAATCCACACACGCGCCGACCCTTCAGAACCTTGCGCCGCCGCTTTCGTCTTTCCCATCCCGGCTTGCGGCGTGCATCGCAGATCGGGACAGTAGGCCTCCGGAACCCCGCCTCTCGTGAACCTGTACGGGTGAGGGGCGATCAGGTTTTTGGGGAGCGCTCAAGCGCGACTACTGGCATCCACGACGTCGTCCGACGGCGAGTTCCCTAACGATGACTTCTTCCCGGACTTCAGCGACCTCTTCGACAACCTCAACATGGGTGACGCTGCTACAACCGCTGCTGCTGCTATTCAGTCTACACTGTATGTGATCTTCAACTCTCTCTTTCGGATTATGCTAGAGTTCTTTGTTCTAGAGTTTGCTGTAGATGTGATAGGTTTATCTTGTATAGATGTAATATGTTCATCTACTTTGTTGATCCGCATGATTGGTTTTACTATTGTCTGTATGATCATGATTTATCAGTTTATTATTCGGATTAAATCATATGGATCATTGCTTATATTTCCAACATTCTTGACCTCACCAATGACGAACTAGCGTCAAGGGAGTCATGCGCTAGATTGTCTAGCAGGGTGCAAGCCATTATAAATAGGTTGGACAAGCTTGATGATAGATGTAATTAGAGTTAGAGTTAATTAGGTTGCTAGTATTAGTTCTTAGTAGTAATTAATCTTATAGTAGTAGATTGAGTAATCTATAGTGTTCTTTTGGTGGCTTGTTAATTTTGGACAGTGCAATGCCATGACTTGTGCACACGTACATGTGTACCGATATCTCCCCATATATGAAAATTATTGTTTTCCCCTTTTGGCGTGTTCTTTTGTTGGTTTGCTAATCAATACAAATGTTAATTGAACAGAATGTTGGGGAATATGCGACATGTTTGACTTGCCAAAAAACGATAACACAAAGGTTGGTGTAGTTAAGAATCGTACTTGTTCTTTCCCCTTCGGCCCACACAGGTCGCTCTCATCCTTATCCGAAAAAAATCTCTCAGCCCACCAACCCTAACCCCTAGCCCTAACTCCACGTTGACCCGATTGTGCTGACCTCTACGGCACGCCGGACCGTACTGTCCTCTGTGGCGGTGCTGACCCTGGCCACGCTGACCTCTGTGCCGCGTCGGACCGCACCATTTCCACATGGGCACTGACCCCAGCCGCGGTCACCTCCTCCGCCACGCCAGACCATACCATTCTCCGCGACAGTGCTGAACCCGGCTGCGCTCACCTCCTACGCCACGCCGGACCGCACCATCTTCCGCAGCGGCGCTGACCCCGGCTATGCTCACCTCCTGCGCTACGCCGGACCGCACTGTCCTCCACGGCGGAGTTGTCCTCGATCGCATATTCATATGTCCCCAATCCCTCGAACTATCATTGTTTATATTAACACATTGGGATTTGCTAGTATATCATTGTTGTATGGTTTGTTGTGCATTGGTATCTAAAAACTAACATTACTAGGTAGCAAGAAGTGATGTCAAACTAGCTGAATTTCCATGGTGACCAACAACGTAACAAAGTATCAAGATCTCAATAGCCTGTGGCCTCTACCATGCGAGGCAGTGGCGGAGCTTAGTTGAAACAAAACCGGGCTATGGCCCGCCCAGCTTAGTAGATTTTCTGCCTACATATCAGTAAATTTAGCCCATTAGCAACCTAGTTTTGTCTCCTTTAAGCCTGCTGGCCCGCCCAGGTTTTCCTAGCAAGCTCCGCTACTGATGCGAGGTAAACTTTTTCTCAGTATACAACTCTATCAATACAAGACACATATAACTATAAAAATGTACGCTCTTAGATAAAGGTTTGGCAATGAAGTTAGCATGACCAATATGCTTTCACTCGGTGTTTCAGGTCCCAATATTTTATCACTAGAGAAGTACTTATTTTGATATAGGTTTGGAAATGAAGTGGAAATGGCCATCTCAAGAAGGAACAATATGAAGCAAATTGTTAGAAGTTATAGGCGAGAAATTCCTTACTATGTTTGCACCCTAAAAAAACCACAGAATGCAAAAAAAATATGGTAATTCACTTTCCTATGTTGTACTGTAATTCTCTTGAACTCCAACCATGCCTAGGACTATAACAATCTAAACCGTTCATGTCTTCCATGTGTAGTACTTCTTATCCAGTTTCTCTAAAAAGTATATTATGCCTTACATAATTGGAGAAACCGTTCAAACGAAGTCATGTGATAGTGGAGCTACTATCAGTTTCCGATCAAACAGGAGAGAATACATTAGGTCGGCGGATCATATTGTGCCACACCAAAAAATCCACCGCCGGTGCACAATCCCCGACACAGTTATCCCTGACAGATTTTTTTGCCGCGCCAGCGCGAGCATAGCGACTAAGGCTGTGCCTCGACGTCTATAAGCGCCAACGCCCGAGCTTTGTGTTGTAGTGTGGGTTGTTCACCAACTGCACGGCTTTTTCTCTTTGATAATTAACATTTGATACCGAATATTTTTGGATCTGGAACATTGACTCATAATAGTTGCACATGTAGAACTCAACAGCCGCGAAACGAAAAGCAATCCATGAGGACGTCTATTAGATCTCCATGACTACTATCGTCTTAGTCAATAGGTTCCTAATGCCCTAGCTACTTGGGAAAATAAATGCAAATGTAACTGGAGATAACTAACATATTTGCAATATGTGGTGTCGAACATGAGGACTTCCACGCACTATGTAGGTGTCCTTTAGCGACAAGCTTATGGAGGACGATGGCGGAGGTCCGGACCCTCCTAGAACTCTCTTTGATCGACAACACTACCTCGGAGGGGGTGCTACACCTTATGGATGGGAAGACGGAGCTGGAATGAACGAGGATACTAATGCTACTATGGAGGATCTGGCATGTCCGAAACGAAGTGGTGCACTCCAAGCCAGCCCCACCTGTGGAGGCATCAAGACAGTTCTTCTGCAGCTATTGACTCAATATTCACACTGTCAAGATGACTGCATTAAAGGGAAAGCACTGGCTGATCATATTGTTATATCAGAGGCTACAAAGGTGGTGGCAAGAGCTCGGGTCCATGAGACCCAGTTGCGCTGGTTTCCACCACCTCCTGGATGGATGAATATCAATGTGGATGGATCGTTCTGCAATGAGACTGGCTCAGGCAGAGCGGGAATGATTCTCAGAGACAACACTAGTGAGATTGTTCTATCCTCCTGCCGATTTTTACCCGATTGCTCATCACCTATTATGGCAGAGCTCGCGACATGTAGGGAAGGATGTGCTCTTGCCCTAGAATGGAGAACGCTTCCTTTTATTATGGAGGTTGATAGCACGGAGGCAGTTGCTATAATCAAGTCTACAAATTATGATAGATCGGAGGTTATGCTTTTGCTAAAGGAGATTAGCTACATGTTATCATAGAGTGTAGATGAAAGATCACGGATGCTGCCTAGAGGGGGTGAATAGGTGGCTAAAACCTTTTACGAGATGAGCTTCACAAAGGCGGAATAAAAATAGCATTTTCTTTTGTTAAGCACAAAGCCTATATATGCTAAGGTTCACCTATGTGCACAAACAACTTATGCTAAGCAAGACAAGCAACAATGTGATAGCAAGATAGATTACTTCAAGCACGAAGATTATCACAATGTAAAGTGCATAAATAAAGAGCTCGGGTATAGAGATAACCGAGGCACACGGGGACGGTGATATTTTACCGAGTTTCTTCCACAATGGAAGTACGCCTCGTTGGAGGGGTGGGCGATACTAAGACCACCAACGACACATGCCCCACCCTATTATCCCGAGCACCCGCCACACGGCAAGCACCCGTTCCACTATGGAACACTTGAGGGCGGTCACCAAACACGTACAAAGATTGTGACAATCTTCACAACTTAATTGGAGGCTCCCAATAAATACCACCAAGGCGACTAGCTTAAGGATATCTTCACAACTTAATGGAGGCCCCGAAAATACACCACCAAGGCCAAACAACCGTCTAATATTCCAAGAACCCAAGAGGGACAATCTTCAATGAATTCACCAACCAAATCCTCCAAGGAAAACTCAAACTGATGCACATATGCAAATGGCAAGAACACCACAAAGATGCTCCAATCCTTCACTCTCAAGTTCGAAAAAAGGTACTAAAGCAATAGGGGGAACAATAGAGGAAGAATCAAAGACAATATAACACATTCCGTTGAATATCATAAGAAGTGGGCATTTTTAGTTGACCATTTCGTTATAGTTGCAGTACTTACTAGTCAGATACATATGGCATGAGGCATCCCAACTCTAGCAGTTGTTGGTACTTTTATTTATCCATTCTGCTATAGTGAAGCTGATTACTCGTCATTTCAAAGTCAAATTTATAGCACTACTTTAGTTATAGTTGTCTATGATCGAGATACTGTGCTTAAAGTCGTCCATAACCGTGGACACGACTTTCAAAAAGATTTATCCTGCAGGGGTGTGATGACTGCAAGTGCACAGATCGATTGTAGCTAAAAAATAAAGACATCGATCCCACAGGGAGCAGGAGTCTGAAGTCTAAGAATTCTTAAAGTAAATACCTAAAATAGAAATGCTAAATAAAGTTCTAAGTGACAATATAAAACCCGAGTATTGTGTAAAAAGATGTTTTTGAGTTTTTGGTATAAGAGAACAATGCGTAAAGTAAACAAAATTGAATACATAAAATAAGTATCGCGTATGTAAAAGAAATTTGAAACTTCAGTGGGAAAAAGCGTTCTTAGGGATTAGCGGATACACCACTAGCATTATAAAAGGATAAGGTAAAGATTATTATCATAAACATTCTCAACTATGTATATGTGGGAGGAACTCCGTATTTGGACAATTAGGCAGCATCCACTTCACAAATCATCCTGATAACCACAGGAGCCAGCAATCAACATTAATTGAATTACTGCGCTATTAAGGGACATAATCCCACAGGACGTACCCCATGGCATGGATAGTGTTTCGTGAGTTTCCTCGATTCCCAAGTTGATACGTAAGGGGTGCCAACAACTTTATAGTTACTATAAGTGCTAAAACACCTCCGTCTACCAACAAGTAGTTCCCTCCATCAAGTCCCCACAAGAGACAAACATTGAGTGGTCGACTTCTTCCAACATCAAGATGAATACAACCTAACACATGGTCATAGCAACTAATATCATAATAAACTATATATTATTTCAATCTCATGTTAGGGTTTGTCTATCTCCCTAAGAACTAATGATCTACTCAGACATGGAGGCAATCAACATCATGTCAAAAGTAATGGAATCTATCATAGATGAATAGTACTTGTATAAATCCACAACGAGTACGGAAATTACAATAATATCTAGTCAAGATGTATATGGGATGGATGGAGATGGTGGTGATGCAACGACTGATGATGAAGATCGATGCCTTAGCCTTCTGGATCTGCGTAGGGCGAAGATGGATCCCCGGTGGATGAGTTCCCCCTCCAGATGCCTTCCGGAGGTGAGGTTTTGGCGATTTCTGGGTGTTCTGTATGTCATCTCTCTGATCCAGTTGCACAGGGTGAAACTATTTGAGGAGGCAGTGTCGGCGCCAACTATACGGCGGAAACTATACGGCCGTAATATTTCTTTCCGCCGTATAGTTGGTCTTTAAACCTTCTGTATACTCCAATTGCTTTGGGTTTTCTTCTGGTGTTATTAATATTTCCCAAGTAAGCAATTTACGTTGTTTTTGGCTCCTTTTCACTCCAATATAATTTGTCCAAGAATTGTGTCCATCGTATCCATAATCTGATCTGATCCTGGTGAAAATAAACATAAAAAGTGTG
The DNA here is from genome assembly GCA_916181665.1 of Avena sativa. NCBI lineage: Eukaryota > Viridiplantae > Streptophyta > Magnoliopsida > Poales > Poaceae > Avena > Avena sativa. Next base: position 41,046,888 of record OV702281.1, read on the forward strand.
TGCGAACGCCGTAAATACCAAGATTCTACCACTACAATGCAAAATAATAATCTAAAACATGATGCAAATATGCACTCATCAACTTCCCCAAGCTTAGACTCTTGCTCGTCCTGAGCAAGTTTAGCTTAATGGATGTGCCTCATATTCATGAAGCTGAGTCGATAAAATAAATGAGGCAGTTGCATCATGTGTTTATCATAAAGGATACATATAATTAAGTTCATGAATAGTACCTTACTCGAAACATCCGAATAATATTAGCAGACTTACACACCTTAGCAATTAACAGTTCACAAAATATTATTCTCAACATGATGTAAAAGTATTCAATTCAACCGAATGAGTTAGTGAGGTAGTCCCAAGTGTTTTAGGATTAACATATGTAGGGTTCGAAACATAGAAAACAAAAAATTCCTATGATAAGAACAACTAAGTACCAAGATCTATCTACAAGATACAAGCAACGGATATATATATATATCCATAGAGAGCATACCCTTGTATACCGACAAAGTTTAACGAGGTTGTACTCATGGATGATGTAGACGAACGCTTTCCTATCTCAAGATCGAGAAGAAGTCCTAGCACCGCAAATCAGCGGCGCATCCGTGCTCGCACACATGTTCAAGCCACCGAGCAACCTCCGCCTCCTCGCTCCAGCGATGCAGCGGAAGTAACAACTCTTTATAAATGAAAATCCATCGAGAACATGTATCTCGCTAGTCTAAGACCATGGGGATAAACTACATGGGAGAGAGATCCTTCACGAGGAGGTGTGAGTATGAGAGATGGAGAGGGGGCCTTTTTATAGGAGGAGGGGTCACCCCAAGGGGTGGCCGGCGCCATGGGGGGCTGCCCCCACCCCTTCCTCCATTATATGGGTGGAGATCCCACTAAAAAAAAGACTCTTCATTTCTCCACTCAAAAAACCCTCTCATATTCCCATTAAATTTCTACCAAATTTAATGTAATCTCTCTTTAAGTAAAACTGCTTTTATTTATTTATTCAGAATTTTTTCAATTACATTAATTAAAAAACATTCACATAAAACCCCTTGCTAGTATTCTATTTCACATGCATAAAAAAATTCAGTAACTTCACCCGAAACAATTCCGGTGTCTAGTGAAATAAATTCCTGCACTTTGTAAATCTTTTTCGTCTAGAAACTATTTGTTCCAAATGGTGTCGGTGTCTCTTAAGTGTGTCATGCTACGGTTCGCGAATAATGCGGACATGATCAAGAGCCCTCTCGGATCAATAATCAGAAGCGAGACCTAGAGATCCATACTGACTCCCACACATTCAACGATGACTTCTTGTGATCGTGAGAACCTTTTACGCTAGTAACTTAATCCCTTTGTCTCGCGATATATTACATGTATGATATTCGATCATTGGTATATCCATACCTAGTTTGATCTCGTTGCCGACATGTACTCTTTTCGCGTTCTCGTGATATAACATTCTAGTGATCAAATCACTTGCTTGAAAGCTAACTAAGGTGATATCACCGAGAGGGCCCAGAGTATATCTCTCCATCATCAGGATGGACAAATTCCACTCTTGATCCATGAGCCTCTACATAACACCTTCATAGCATTGAACCCATCTTTATAGTCACCATGTTACGGTGTGACGTTTGATGTTATCAAGATACTCTTCTAGTGTTAGTGATTGACATTCTCTCATTGTCTAAGGATTAGGATTACGTTGTATGATGTTATACAAATATAAACACAGTGAATTTGATCATAATGCTATACTTCGGATGAATGTTCATCACACCATTCCAATAATGTTGTGACCTCGTTATTAACAACATCCAATATCTATGATCAGGAAACCTTGATCATCTTGTTAATCAACGAGCTAGTTTATAAGAGAGGCATAACTAGAAACTTTATATTTGTTTATTAAACACACATGTATTAACGTTTCCATATTAATAGAATTATAGCATGCAAAATACACATCTATCATATACTTGGAATACACATAATAACAACTTTATTATTGCCTCTCAGGGCATATTCCCTTCAACATATTCAAAACGTCTCTTTGTCTTACTACAACATAGTGGTATATGCCTATTTTATCTTTGCACATTCACTCTTTTTCTTCATCTTTCTTTTTCTTCTTTCATATATTCATGCTCACACTTTTGTTTAAGTGTTGTGCAAAGGAGCTAGCCATATATTCCACGTCATGTAGGAATTCAAAGTTTAACAATCTCAATTACCAAATTCCAAATATATATGAAGCATCTTTATAACTTGAGGATTCTACCTCAACTTTTTATCACTCTATTTGATAGCACTTATAATTTCTCCTTTGTTCAAGGTTTTTCTTTTTCATCTTTAGATTATCTCTCCTTTTTGTAAATCAAACCATTGACCTACAACATATTGATCAAATTATCTTTATATGTTCCGTTAATACTAATGGTGTGGAAGACTCCTATTGCTATCATCAAGTGCAAGTAAAATTATACTCAAGCCATTCATATATCCAGTAAGACAAACTCAAACTCAATAATGCTCCATATATTATAATAAACTCAGAATTTCATAAGAGGGATTAACTATTCCTGAAGAGAATTCTAATGATAAAAACTTTATTTATGAGCTCGAACTAGTGCAAAACTAGAATAGTAATAAAAACATATAAGATAGATTACAAGGTCTTAAAGATATCCCAAGCTTGGAATCAAGCCAGGCGGGATCAAATAATCCCTCGCGATTATTTGATACCGTGTTTTATTGCAGGTCACTTAGGCGCCATGGCATGTAGAACCGTAGTGCGTAGCTTCTTATTGGTATCCTCTAGAGCAGTGATATGGCTGTAGCACCTGCACGAGTCAGATTGCAAAGTGTCCACCCTATCTGCGAGCTTAGTCACCATTGGGAGAAGACCATCCTTCTTCTCTATCTCCTTGAGGCGGTGACGGACTTCAACGCGATGGAGTAGCTCCTGTTTCTGATATATCTCCAGTGCCCGCACAGGATCCTTTATCCTAGGGCAACTTATTCTTACTCATCCATTATTTATGGATCGGGGAAGTAGAAACTGCTCCTCCACTCCTCTTGAGGCTTCACCCTCATCTGAGCGTAGGCCTCGAGCGGGGTAATGCCGGTTCCTTGCTAGCACCTGCACCAATGTTAGGTATTTCCTTATGCATGTGCGGCCTGAGGTCTGTGGTGATGAACTTGTCCATTTCCACACAACCTTTTCCGTGCAGCTTGCGGCCTTCTCTCTTTTGAGTTATTTTTATCGTCACCCAGTCTATCCCCGGGGAATCATATACGTCGCAGCAGATGTAAACGTCGCCCCAGACTTCATCGGGATCGCTGTTGTAGAAGCTTGGCTCGACATACTCTTTGTACCTCGGGCTAAAACTTTCCACCTCCTCATCGCCATCCTCCATCGACGGGCTGCTAGAAAGGTCCCTAGGAGAAATGAGCCCCATAGGTTTTCCATGGCCTAGGACGGGATAGCGCATAGATGGATTTGTTCCTGGTGATTGTGATTAGAGAGAGGCACAATGGCAGTATATAAGAGGGGACAGAGGTCGGTAAAACTCGCAAGAAACACCAAATTCATGCCCAAGAAAAGAATCCAAACATATTAGGAAAAGAAATCGCGTATTTGGAGGAGTCCTACTTTGTAACGACCAACTATACGGCCGCGGCCCATATATTTCCGGTCAATTGGTTCCGGGCAGATATTTCCAAATATCTCGAACCCAGCTCGGTTAGATTACCGACTAGGAAACGACAAAGCGTTTTTATATGAATATAAGAACAAAAATTGGTCGATAATATAGAATCTTTGATGACCAACTATACGGTTGGAGACTTTTCTTCGACCGTATAGTTTCCAGAGGCCCAAAATTATTTTGCGAGTGGAGTAATGTAGCTTTAACGACCAACTATACGGCGGGAGATTTTTCTTCGGCCATATAGTTGCACCCGTATAGTTATAGAAACCCCTCAAAAACTTCAGAAAAACAAGAGGAATTTAAAGGAAAAAGTTTTAGAAGTAGAAACTGTGAAGACAAATCACTTATTAGAGTTAGAAAACTTACCTTCCACTTACCGTTTATTTAGTCGGGAGTGACAAGCTCCTCCAACAACAAGGACTTCTTCTTCTTGGGAGGATTTGACCTTAGTTCATATAATAATTCTTGAAAACGAAAACCACTAGGACTAAGGCTCCTCTCAATAAGATCGGTGTCTTGCTGGGAAAATATAGATGCTGCATTCACTGCCTTTACTTCTTGTCTCTCCATAATCTGCAACTCAAAATTTTTAAGTAAAAGTATCCAAGGTATCAGTCTAGGCTTATGATTTTTTTCTCTCAAGAAGTTCTTTTAAACCATCACGATCCATATGAACTCTTACTTTTGCATCAACAATATTAGAACGAAACTTATCACAAGATAAAAATACAGCAAAGAGTTCTCTTTCTTCCTTAGGATAATTATTTTGAGCACTATTGAGAGTCCCAGAGTTACTCCTACATCATCATCACTAGCTTGACATATTAAATCAAAAGTCATATCCCATATAGGTGGTTTAATAATAGGGGCATGAGATAAAGCATATTTAAATTTATCAAAGGCAATAAGACATTTATCATCAAAGTTAAATCTTTTTTTTGAATATTTACTGTAGGGGAGCCCCCCACATCCCTTTATTAAAATAAACTAGAAAGTCTTATGTACAAGCTACCAAACTAATACAGAAAGTATATACAAAACGAGGAAGAAAAATATACATAATTTACAATAAGGTAGCAATCCATTAATTAAGATCTGTGATGGTCTTCTTTCTGACTCTGTCTTTTAGTAGTGAAACATCACAGATAAATCCTGATTTCCAAGAACTGAAAGATGGTCTGATTCCTTTGAAAATCTTGCCATTTCTCTGCTTCCATATATTCCAATAGGCCAGAACACCAATCTCAATAAAACATGGACCTTTGAATTTCTGTTTTGCATGTTTCAAAATATATGGTCCAGATCCTGTACCCTAGTCAATCTGAAGGTAATTCCAGATTCTCATACTTAAATTGCATTCAAAAAACAAATGTGACCAGTCTTCCAGGATGTGACAAGGACAAAGAACACAATTATGATTGTTAGAAACATTCCAATGTCTTTTAAGCAGCATATCTTTAGTATTGATGCGGTCATGGATTATCAGCCATGCAAAAAACTTATGTTTGGAAGTGCATTTACTACTCCAGATCCACTGTGATGGAAAATTATTTGGTATATGATTGAAATATCTCTTGTACATATCACTGACAGGGAACTCCCCTATTTTTGAATTCAAACTGGTCCATTCATCATGTTTTGTTTGCTGAAGAGCGACTTGAGCCAGTTGCAACTGTAAATGGTTTAATTCAGTACTAGCTTCAGCAGATAATGGCAGGTAAAAAGCTTCAAACATTTGAGTAATTGATATTTCTTGCTTAACAGAGCAATCTTTATCAAGTACATGTGAGAATAAATGCGGATAAGTTGAGTTGAAAGAATTGCTGTTCCAGCTATCCACCCAGAATAAGGCTGTGTCTCCAGAACCCACTAAACATTTAGAATTTAAGAGATACTCCTCATGCAATCTCATGATACTACGCCACCAGAAAGATCCACAGATAGTAACAGTGTGAGGCACCCTGTCATGATAATATGTGTTCCAGACCATTTTCACCCAAGGCAGATCAACTTTGTTGTAGAAATTATGTAGATGTTTCATAAGCAGGCATTTATTTTGGATTTGAAGATTTATGATTCCTAAACCACCCTTGTCCTTTGGTTTACTGATAATTTCCCAAGATGCCATAGAGTGAACATTAGTATCATCCTTACTCTTTCTCCATAGACAATGTCTTCTTGCTCTGTTTAGGACTTCAATTATTCCTTTTGGGACACTTAGAGAACTAATGTAGTGCAAAGGCAGTGAGGACAACACAGAATTCACCAAAACAAGCTTGTCTCCATAAGACAAAAAGGATGCCGAAGCTGTCAGCCTTCTTTCAACTCTGTCAGCCAAAGGTGAGAGATATTTGATTGTTGGTTTTGTAATCCCCATGGGTAACCCAAGATAAGTGAAAGACATTTTTGCTATAACACAACCAATTTCCAGAGCAAGAGAGGTAGCCTCCTCCCGAGATAGATTTATGGGTATCAAAGATGATTTATGATAATTAACCTTAAGGTCAGTGAAAGTAGTGTATTCTTCAAGAATGTGTCTGAGAGTGTGTAATTGCTGTGAATCAGCTTGCATTATAATGATAGTGTCATCAGCATATTGCACAGCAGGAAAAACATTAGTGCCTCTATTGGGGATTGGTGCAATTAACCTCCCTTCATTGAAAGCTTTGTTAATAAAACTCTGCAGCAAGTCTCCCCCAAGAACATATAAAAGTGGGGAGAGAGGATCACCTTGCCTAACACCACGCTTACAGATGAAATTTCTGCCAGGTACACCGTTTAGTAAAATAGCTGAAGATCCAGATGCTAAAGTTTCTTTAACCTAGCCAATATATATATCATCAAAACCCTTGCACTTCAAGATTCTAATTATTGCATCATGTTCAATTGTGTCAAAGGCCTTTTCAAAATCCAATTTTATAACCACAGTCTGTTTTTTTGAAGCATGGCATTGATGTAGGTATTCAAAAGTCCATCCCAAACAATCTTGTATTGTTCTGCATTTAATAAAACCATATTGATTCTCATGAATGCACCTTTTAATTTGCTTCTGTAATCTGTTTGCAACCAACTTTGTTAAAAACTTGAGACAGGTATTTGTAAGGGAAATGGGCCTGAAATCATTGACAGACTCAGGAGAGTTCTTCTTAGGGACCAGGGTAAGGAAAGAACCATTAATGTTTGCAAGAGGAGTTTGGCCTTTGTGAAAATCATGACATAACTTAATGAAGTCATCTTTAATTATGTGCCAGCACTTCTTCACAAACATCCCATTAAATCCATCAGGCCCTGGAGCTTTATCAGTTTTCATATACTTAACATCTTCAATTTCCTCTATACTAAACTCCTTAGAAAGGCAACCTAGACCATCCACCTTTGAGACATAATCAGATATATCAGCCCTGCATTTAGTAGGGAAAGAAACCCCCATTCTGTTTTTATAGCAACTCCAAAAAGCCTCTGCCTTCTCCTTATGTTGGACCAAAATATTTCCATCTTCATCCTTAATTTGGTTGATAACATTGTTCCTATATCTTTCAATTGCTTTAGCATGGAAGTATTTAGTATTTTCCCCTCCAAACTTGACCCATCTAATTGTGCATCTGTTTTTCCAGTAAATAGACTGAGTGTTGAGCAGTTTTTTGAGATGTAATTTAACAATATTTCTGAAATTGAACTTAGGTTTGCTTAGGGGCCTCTTATCCTCAATAGCATCCAAATCAAGTATACATTTGTTGCATTTATCAATCAGGACCTTAATGTGTGACAATCTTTCCCCCATCTATTCAAAGCATATCTGAGATTTGAAAACTTTGCAGTAATGATATTAGCAATAGGTCCCTTCCTAACAGGTAGCTTCCAGGCTTGTTCCACTACTTGAAAGAAACGAGGCTGTTCAATCCATATATTCTCAAACCTGAATTTTTTTTCTCTTGGGATTGTGGTGGAAATACTGACCACACAGGGTACATGGTCAGAAGTTGATTTTGATAAAGCATTGACCAAAGTGTTTGGGAATTTCAAGGTCTAGCCAGGAGTTGTAAAAAACCAGTCCAAATGTTCTAACAAGGGATTCTCTTGCATATTTGACCAAGTGAAATTTCTTCCCTTTAAAGGCAGTTCTAACAAACCAAGATGACTAATGATGCTGTTGAAAAGGAAGATATCATTTAGATCAGCCCCATCCTTATTTCTATTATCTAGTGATCTGATAAAGTTAAAATCCCCCAATAATAACCAGTCTTCATCGCGTGGGATATTGAGGTCATATAGCCATTGCACAAACAAATCCATCTTCAAACCTCTACAAGGCCCATAAACATTTACAAGTGTCCAGTTATCTGAATTATGGGTTGAAGAAAACTTAATTTTTATTGCAGAGTCTGTGGTTTATATTAAAGTACCCACAAATAAAGAGCTATTCCATAACACAATTAGTCCACCAGAGGCACCAACAGATGGAACAAAAGCAAACTGGTCAAACCTCCTTGGACAAAATGTTTTGATAAAAGAATGATCAAAATCTTCACATTTTGTCTCTTGAAGACAAACATCTGAGGAATGACTTTCATTAATTTTGTTATACACAGCCAATCTTTTATCTTTATCATTTAAACCTCTGACATTCCAACATAGCACCAACCAATCAAGATTTATAGTAGAGAACTTATCCATCAAATCTCCAACAATGCCACCGCCTCGGCCTCCCCCTTCGCCTATAAGAAGCCCTCGATACAGAAACCCTAAGCACCCGATCAAATCTCCACGAAACCGTCTGTAGCCGCCACCACCATCGTCCCTAGATCGGGGGGTATGAAGTTCTTCCCGGCACCCTGCCGGAGGGGAGATCATCCCGGAGGCCTTCTCTCCGGTATGATGCGTGAGTAGTTCCACCTTGGACTATGGGTCCATGTAGTAGCTAGATGGTTGTATCTCCTCCTTTGTGCTTTCATGTATAGATCTTGTGAGCTCTGTTCATGATCAAGATCTAATCTATTTGTAATCATGCATGTTGTGTTTGCGGGGATCCGATGGATATTGAGATTATTATGTTGGTTTGATTAATGGTTTTGTCTTTATGATTCTATCATGTATGTGTTGTTTGTGATCTTGCATGCTCTCCGTTGTTAGTAGCTATCTTGGCCAAGTAGTTGCTAGGGGGTATTTATGCTCGATAGTGGGTTCATGCCTCTAGTTTCGAAGGGAAGTGACAGAAATCTCTTCGGTTGTAGAATGTGCTGTTGCCACTAGGGAGAAAACAACGGTCTCTTGTTCATGCAACATGTGGACTGTTTACCTTACACACTTTGCTTAAAACAGTTGTCTGTTGCTTGCAACTTAATACTGGAGGGGGTTCGTATGATAACCTGAAGGTGGACTTCTAGTCATAGATGTAGTTGGATTACGGTCTATGTATATTGTTGTATTTCCCAATCAACCTCATAGTATCTTTTTGGCTAGTAATTGCATTGTTATGCCTTGCTCAGTTCCTTCCAATTGCCCCGCTGTAATTTGTTTACCCTTCATGCCATGTTTTTATCTAAGGAGAGCACCTCTAGTGAACTATGGACCCCGGTTAAATCTTTACCATTGATACATCTTACACTGTTACTTGTTTACTTGCTGCAAACCATTAACTTCTACACCATACGTTTAATCCTTTGTTACAGCAAACCAGTGATCTTGACAACCTCACTGATTCGTTGGGGCAAAGTCTTGAGCTACACAACACAAACTCAAGACTTTGCCCCAACGAATCAGTGAGGTTGTCAAGCTCACTGGTTTGCTGTAACAAAGGATTAAACATATGGTGTGGAAGGTAATGGTTTGCAGCAAGTAAACAAGTAACAGTGGAAGATGTAACATCCCAAAAATATTAAACTAGAATCATCAAACTCTAATCATCAAATTTAGGGTTAACAAAAACTTTTCTATTTAAAAATATGAAAGCATTCATATGAGTGTGCATTGGAATTTGGATTCTTTTGAATTGCCATGATTATGTGTTTATTTGCTTGTGAAATGATTCTTAGGTGAAATAAACATCATCTAAACAATCCCCACACTTTCCCCAAAGACAAATAAATCAAAACAAACAAAATAAGGGAATGGTCACTTTGGCCAATTTAACTCCCATGCCTACTTTGGCTATCTCTAACTTTCAGAACTTAACAGAAACTTGTTTGGATCTTTGCACCCCTTGATAGTACTCATAATAAGGTATAATGGCCCACTTTGTGATCATCCAAAAACATTTAAATGCCTAGTTTAAATGACAGTTCAAATTGAATCTATATCATATGGGAAGATCTCACTTTTTCAAAAACCACTCAAACAAGCTCAACTTTAAAAACCCAAGCATCCACAGACTCACCAGCACCTGCCTAGCACACCCACCAAAATCCTTTTCAAAATTCAAAACTTGAATTCATGCGGCCATTTCATTAAACACCTTGCAGATACAAATCAAACAAAGTCAAAACACTATAGTGAGCAGTGATTCTGGCCTAACTTGTTCCCTATCTAGGCACCACTAGCCTTAGTAGATCATCTAACAACCTTAACTAATCTCTAGCACCACTGTGAGCTAGCCATTGTCATCAATGGTGAACAACCCGAGAGCACCATGGTCACCCCAGTGTGGACAGCAAGCTACAAGCAGCACTAGCCTCGCCAAACTTGTCTGGGAGCAAGCTAGCACCCCACCGCCACTCCCTGTCCTAGCCACGAGCGATGCCAGCCCCTGGACCACACGCACAGACCATGCCAAGCTGCTCTGCAACCATGCCGAGAGCGCGCCTCGTGCGCCACGCTCGACCAGCACCCACAGACCGCGCGCCGCCCTCGCCGCGTGCCTACGTGATCACCACCGTCCCAGCAACCCCGCAGACACGCCCGTTCGCCGCCGCGCGGACCACACGAGCTATGCGTCATTAAAATTTCCGTCGGGCACACGTAGAGCACCGTAGCGTTCCGACAAATCCGCACCGCCCCACACCTCGCCACGACGCCGTTCAGCTTCGCCAGGGAGCACATCACCTCCCCTACCGTCGCCCACGCCGATAGCCCTCTGTGCCATCGACCACGACGAGCTTAGCTTGCGCCCATCGGTCCCCTCTCGCCACTATAAATAGAGGCCTCCCCCGCTCCAATTCTTCACACCATTCCACTCCCCTCTCACCCAGAACCACCCCGCCTCAGTCCCGGAGCAAGGCGAGCAGCGCATCGCCGGAATTTGGCCGGAGCCCGCCGCTGCTGGAGAAGAAGGAAGCCAGCGATTGGAGCCACCCCAGGAGAAGCTGCCAGTACAAGGAGGTTCGCCATCATCGAATTCGTCGTTCGCCCACCTCTCCGACCCTCGCCTGAACCCCGGTGAGCACCCGATGACCTCCACCTGCCGCGTTAGGGTTCTGTCTCGCCGGCGCCGCCCGACGTGGACGATGAACCAGAGCCGTTGGATTAGAACTAGATCTAACGCCCCACGTTGCCCCGTACCGCTTCGCACCCCCCGTCTCACTGACGCGTGGGGACAGCAACTTAACCATCCCGCGTAAGCGCTGTGCGTAGCAGGCCGTCCCATTTTCTCTTCCCGCGCAGCCCACTCGTTTGAATTTGGATTTTTCCATTTTCATTCAAACATAGTTCTGTACCTAGTTTCAAAAATCAACCCAGCTCGTCCAGTGAACCAAATGGAGTGAAACCAATTTTGTTAGAAATATATTGAAATGCTTAATCCAAGCCCATTGGATTCAAATCATTTGAATATATAGATCAACCTTGGTAAAAATAACTAGGAAGAAGCTTTTCTGCATTCAAACATTTTTCATATTTAAACCATAATAGCTTTTGAGTTGATTCCAACTCTCAAAAATCACATTTGATCCTACCTTTCAGAATATATAAAAACATATGGGTTTACTTACAGAAATAATGTTCAAGTAATAAAAGAAGGCCACATAGGCATTTCTAATCTCTTTATTTAACTAAAATAAAAGGTTAAACCTTATTAAATTGTGACACCACTTTAAATCACATTCCCATGTACTGAAATGTGTGGTGATGATATGTGTCAACATGATCCCATGTTTGGTTTGGAGAATATTAAATCTTAAGTAGTTTTTCAATGAGCATAAATTACTTTTCTAAAAATAAAAGAAAGTAAACCAAACTTTAATCTTGTAATGTTAGTGATGATGCTAGATCATCTATAGAACCCTTGTGTGTGATGATTGAAAGTAATTAAGTATTGTTTGGTGATTGTGTACCTCGTATTTATTAATAGACGCTAGTAGCAACCAAGGATACGAGGAGGAAGGAGGATACTACGAAGAAGAAGCCGAGGAGAACTTCAACCACTTCTCTGCACAAGGCAAGCCTAATACTACTAGTTGAATGTGCAAGCTAACACTTGCAATTATGAGAGTTACATAACCTAGGCAACGCACTAAGCATGCTTGGTTAGACACCTTTGATGATACCCAATCCTAGTTTTACTTACAAGCTTTCTACTTTATTTCTTTATCAAAGCTCTTGCTTAGAGTTTACTTGAGTAAATTGTAGATACTAGAAAGATAATTGAAGGTTGCATAAAGAGCATAAAATTTGGCCTAAGCTAGATAATCTTGATGTCACCCTAAGACATGAGAATGTACTTAGTTGAAACTCCCCTAGTTACCACCCCTCATTAGTACCCACTCCCATTTGTAGATGATAGTGCTAAGCATAAAACTTGATCAACTTTAGATGGGAATACTTGGTGGAAAAATGGTTATGAAAACCTTGGAATGATGGATCATTCTATTGAAATGTTTTGGACATGTGTTTCCGAACATTAGATGATTTTGATGATGAAAATGTTGAGGCATGAGCCTTAGCCCTTTATAAAACTGATGGTTGTCTGGATGCGATACCATTCCAATTTTACCGTACAACCACAATACCCAACAATTGGGTAGGGCTTGAATGGAAACTTATATACCTTAGTATTGGTTCCCTCACGGCCAAGGTCTGAGCTGAGGCTACCTTGTGAAGATTGTCCACCTGTGTAGTACCCAAGATGATAGTCGGTCATGGTTGGGAGGCCAAACTCAAAGGAGAGGTGCTTATACTAGGGCGTGTAATCGAAAGGTTAGGATTGATTATCCTGATACTGAGTATGGTAAATTCAGGATTTGTTCCTGACGGATGTGTCGAATGTTGTGGTGAAAGTGTACAATCTCTGCAGAGTGTCAAACTATTCGAATAGCCGCATCTGCGGTTATGGACAGTTGGAGTGGCCATAATGTTCCCCCGTCAGATGTTTTCAAAATGACTTGTGAAATGAATTGAGATTTTGACTTGACCACAACAGAGTTGTGATATGAAATACCAGTTCCCACTTAGGTGTTATCAAACTTCAACTAGCTTTCTTCGTTTCTAAACTTAGTAGATGTAAATCTGGCTTTTTGCAAAACAACCCTAGAGCTTAGTGTCCTACTACAAAAACCCCCTTCACTTGTTGGTATTAGTTTGCGAGTACTTAAAGAGTACTCATGGCTTTGTCCCTGGCTATTCCCATGGCCAGACTATGAAGAGGAGTACCAGGAGGATGGACCCCAGGAAGGTTACGACAACTAGGATCATCTCCCATCGTCAGCATTGCCTGTGACCCCGAAGATGGAGCTTCGCCTACGCTACCGTTATTATTACGTATTTCCGCTGCTTGAGTTGTATTAAGAACTGGATCATGAGATCCTTAATTGTGTAAGACCTTATTTATGGTTTGTAATGGATGACATACTATGGTATCCAAATCTGTTATGTCTCGCAAAAATGGTAATCCTGGGATTGCGATGTATGGCATAACAGGCATCTGGGATTAAAAATCCGGGTGTTGACAAGTTGCTATCAGAGCCATCCTGACCATAGGAGACCCTAGTAGACTGGACGTTTGAATCAAAAACTTAGTTTCAAAACCAAAGGAAGCAAATATTTACAAAAACTTATTCCCATTCTTATCACCTTGATTCTTTCATAAAAAGTCATGTTCCTCAAAAACTTTTGCAAAATACATAAAATTTGACACACTTGATCACTCTACTAACTTACTCATCCTATATTCTTATAGATGGACGTGAAGTACAACAAGTTTTACCAGTTGGGGAATGGAGGAGACCTTATCTTTGAGCAGGATTTGGACCAGCTTTCGGAACTTCTGGAGCGTCCGCACCCTGAGTTCTTTGGAGCTCAGCTCAATGATCAAGTAGGAGAAGATCTGCAGTGGCTAATTGTTGCAAGTCTCCGAGGAAAGATTGAACCTCCCACTGCCAAGGGAATTCAATTTACCTTAAGAGAGAACAACTGGCTCGATGGACTTGCCAGGGCCATGCAGGAAGCTCTTGCCCGTCTGTGCGGGCAGAGTATCAACCAGATCAAGGGTACCCACTTTGCGTTTTGTCCAAGGCGTGATGCTAATGGACAGCCATTGGAAGCCCCATACCACCACGAGCTGAAGACCCAATTGGACCACCTTAACTTCATGATGTACGATCGTCAGCAGGAGTTCGACAATGCCCGTGACTACTGCAACCACAAGTCTGCCATCATCAAGACGAAGGATCAGACCATCGCCATGCTCGCGAAGGATCGCAAGTCTTCGCCACCGTATATCGTCTTTGGAGGAGACCATCCATGAGAGAGACATGCAGTTGGAGGAAAGGGAGAATGCCGAACAGGATCTTCGTGGATACCCCTACTCCTATCTGATGGGGATGTGCCTACCGGGGTATACCCAGCGGGACGTTTCCGACTGGCCCAAGAACTGGCGAGTGGGCCTGCAAGACGGCGATTGGATCGAAGCCTAGTAAGGATCCAAGCGACTGGAAGCTGAAGGACCAGGCGAGTAGATAGGCCCAGTCGGATTAGGTTAAACGAGTACCGAAGCTTTAACCGATTTGGTTGAGATATGTAAACCCTAGGGGAGGTGAGCCTATATAAACCTCCCTGCAGGGCGTGTAGAGATACGTTCCATCATACACCCAAGCGACTCGCCGCCGAGCTTGCCCATTGTACCACCTTCATAATACAATCTAGCAGGAGTAGGTCTTTACCCTCCGGGGGGCCGAACCTGGGTAAAACCCTGTGTCTTTGCCCTCATCTCGTACCGCAGATGGATGGCCGCCCTTGCCCCTCGTTCTACTACTCGCTGCCCATTGCAGCATCTGCCGTGACCATTCCCACGACAGTGGCGCCCACCGTGGGGCCTGGCCGGTCTGGCCGGTGTTCTGCGGCGAGATCCAATCTGCCCATCAACGAGACGGTCGCCACCGGCCGCATGATAGCGATCGGCGAGATGCTCCAAATCTTGCCGAGCAGCTACGTCCCGGCGACGCGACCCGTCACACACAGCGTGATCCTGCCGGTCGGCATGATCAGCCTTTTCGTCGGCCTCACCGACGTCATCGTCTCAGAGGATTCGGCTCGCATCCGCGAGTCGCCGCCACGCGATCTGCTCTCCGAGAGCCAGATCCGCACGATCCATCGCCTCGCCTCCGAGTACAATTCGGCCCACAGCGACGTGGCCGAAAACTCAGCGGCCGCAGAAGACGCGGCCCTCAACGACGACGCCGACTCGGCGACCCCGGCGTCACTCGCCGGGTCCATCACCGCGGCTTCACCCGCGGGCTCCATCACCCAGGTCTCCAACGTGGGAGACTTCGAGGACCCCTCCATCCTCGGGATCTTCGAATTCGACTCCGGTTCGGAGAACTCCGCCGACCTCCACGACGAAACCGGTCGCCACACCGCGACCTACATGGCGACCGGCACTGAACCGCCGGAGGACCCATTCTCCACCCCAATCCCTCCTAACGCCACGGCAATGGAGGTCGAGGAACTCCGCCTGAAACTGGCGGAGGCGGTGCGCAAGGAACAGGCCGAGCGCGAAAAATTTCGCCTCGAGCAGGTGACGGCACAGGAACTATCGCGCTACCACCAGCAGCGGATCAGGTTGTGCCTGAACCCCACCGTCCAGGGGCGCGCCCTGAACTTCGACGACGAAAACGACCCGGCCCGCGTGGCCGAGCGCGCGATCTGCGAGAACGCGCCACCAGGAGGAAGCGCCTGGCCCCCGCCAGGATCAAAGGCGATGGGCGCCCCACCTCCACCCAACCGCACACCTCCCAGGGACCAGCCGCGGATAGTAGTCTCCTCACGGGAGAGAGACGCAAACGGCCTCCCACTGTTCTCCACCCCGATGGACAACCTCGTGGCAGGCCGAGCAGCAGCCGACAACATCACGGCCACGGGCGACGGCGCCCTATAGATCCAGTACGTCAGGGCCCTGCTCGCAAAGGCCGTCGAGCAGCAAAACACGGGCGCCGACTCGCAGGGTCGAGTATACTCGCGTTCGTCGGGAAGCAGGGCGGCCTCAAGCGGCCGCCCAACGGCGGCAAACACCCTCAACTGCCCGCCACCGGAGCCACTTCAGCTCCAACACTGACCCGCGAACGCGGCACTCTCCACCAACGACCCCAGGCCAGCGACCAACTTCGTCGCCGCCAATGGGCAACCCATCGACGCCCGCACCCACATCATCAACAACCAAAGTTGGCGCGCACGCCAGCCCGACGACCTGCGACACACCCTAACCAATCGCCGCGACGGCGAGCCCATGGGGTCGCTAAGTCGACTCTGCCCCAAGTGCTTCGAACCAATGATCCGAGGCGAGAAGTACCCGCCAAACTTCAAGGCGCCAAAGGAGATAGAAAAGTACGACCCCTCGTACGACCCCGCCGTATGGCTCGACACATACCTCATGGCAATGGGGATCGCAGGCCACACCGACCTGCTAGCCGCCCGTTACCTCCCCCTGATGATGGAGGGGACGTGCAGGCAGTGGATCAACACCCTCCCTCAGGACAGTATCGACTCCTGGGAGGAGATGGGCGACGCCTTCGTCAGGCACTTCGAGTACTCCTACACCCGCGCCACCACCATCGAGGACCTGGAGCGATGCGTCCAGGGACCCCGCGAGTCGACCCGCAACTGGGTCCAACGGTGGCAAGAACTCTGGTACAACGCGGTCGGCATCCACCCGGACACCGCGATCCATTGCTTCAAGACCTCGTGCCGCTACGAGCCCCTGGTCGCCAAGCTCAAGCGACACTCCCGCACACTCGACAACATACCGGACCTCCACGAGATCGCCAAACGGTACACGGAGGAAGATCCAAACCAGGAAACTGACGACGAGTCAGGAGGTCAACGCCGCACGAGCGGCAACGACAGCGGACGACGATCTGACCTACGCTACAGCAACACTCGCCTCACCGGCAAGCGCCGCAGTGACGGGCGAGTCGACTTCGTCGCCAATGCCGGGCACGCACAACGCGAGCCCAAGAGCTTCCGCTGCGACGGAGGACAGCGCCGCGACGGCGGCAACTACAAGGCAAAGCCAAGGTTCGACCCCGCGGCCCTCCTTAACCAACCTTGTGCGTTTCATAGCAGGGAAGGGAAGCCCGCAACGCACACAACCGCCGACTGCCACACCCTCAGGGAAATCGAGAAGGCACGGCGAGCACGGGAGGACCCCGACAACGACCCGCCAAATGGCGGAAAATTCGGAAAAGTGTCCGGCTCGCTCCATACCTTCACAGGATTCAACACGAAGCGCGAGAAGAAGGTCATCGCCCGCGCCGTCTCCGTCAACACGGTGGCTCAGGTGGACGTTCCCCAGTTCCTCAACTGGTCGGAGCAGCCCATCACCTGGAGCCGCCAAGACCACTCGCCACGCATCGAGTACCCAGGTCGAGTCGCCCTGGTGGTCAAGCCTAAGGTCGGCGACTACTGGCTCCCCAAGACATTGATGGACGGCGGCAGCTCCATCAACATCCTGTACCTGGACACCTTCAGGCGGCTGCGGCTCCCGCAGTCGATGATTGAGACGACCCACACCACGTTCCATGGCATCGTCCCCGGTCGGAAGGCGTACCCGATCGGCAAAGTCACGCTGCCAGTCACCTTCGGAACACCAGCAAACTTCCGCACCGAGCGGATCGTCTTCGAGCTCGTGCCCTTCGACAGCCCCTACCATTGCGTCCTGGGGCGCCAGGCGTTCGCCAAGTTCATGGCAGCGCCCCACTACGCGTACAACGCGATGAAGCTCCCCGGGCCGTGCGGCGTCATCACCATCAACGGCGACCCCGACATGGCCGCCGAGTGCGAGGCCAAAGCAGCCGAACTCGCTGACGCCATCATCGCGGCGGAGACCAACCACGCCGATGAGCTCGCCAAGTACGCGAGCGGGGTCAACAACGACGACCCCACCATACTCAAGAAGCCCAACTCGGAGGGCGCAAACACCTCAACCTTTGAGGCGACGACGCACACCCGCACCGTCGAGCTGGTCCCAGGCGACTCCAGCCAGACGGTGACGATCGGGACGGGCATGAGCCCAGCATAGGAAGGCGCGCTCATCGAGTTCCTCCGTGAGAACAGGGACATCTTCGCATGGAAGCCCTCTGACATGCCTGGTGTCCCTAGGGAGCTCGCTGAGCACAAGCTAAACGCCGACCCCAAAGTGCGACCTGTCAAACAGTCGCTGCGGCCCTTCAATGAAGAGCGCCGCCGAGCAATCGCCGAGGAGGTGCAGCGTCTACTCGCTGCAGGCTTCATCCGGCCAATCAAATACTCCAAGTGGCTGGCAAACCCAGTCCTGGTCGAGAAGAAGAACGGGACCTGGAGGATGTGTATCGAATACACAAACTTGAACAGCGCCTGCCCAAAGGAGCAGTTCGTCCTCCCGCGGATCGACCAGATAATCGATTCAACCGCGGGCTCGGAATCGCTCTGTTTCCTCGACGCCTACTCCGGGTACAACCAGATCAAAATGGCCGTCGAGGACGAGGAGAAGACGGCGTTCATCACGCCATTTGGAGCGTTCTGCTACACCGCCATGACCTTCGGCCTCAAGAACGCCGGAGCGACCTACCAGCGGTGCATGCAAGAATGCCTCGCGAGCCAAATTGGCCGCAACATCCACGTCTACATCGACGACATGGTCGTAAAGTCCGCTCGCCAGGGTGACCTACTCGCCGACCTGGCGGAAACATTCGCCAACTTGCGAAAATACAAGATAAAGCTCAACCCAGGCAAATGCACCTTCGGTGTACCAGCAGGACAACTACTGGGGTACGTCGTCTCCAAGCGAGGGATCGAGGCGAACCCCACGAAGATCGACACGATCGCCCGGCTCGGCAAACCCGAGTGCCTGCGTGACGTCCAAAAACTGGCCGGACGAGTAGCGGCTCTCAGTCGCTTCATCCCCCGCCTGGGCGAAAAGGCGATGCTCCTATACCGCCTGATGCGCAAGAACCCAACCTTCCAGTGGGACAAGGAGGCGGATGACGCGCTCCGCGACCTCAAGAAGGTGCTACTCGCCGCACCACTACTCGCCGCCCCCGCCGACAAAGAACCCATGCTGGTTTACGTCGCGGCTTCCGAGCGCGTCGTCAGCGCCGTCATGGTCGTCGAACGACCAGAGGAAGGAAAGGAGCGGCCAGTACAGCGACCGGTGTACTACATCAGCGAGGTCCTCACCGAGTCGCGCCAGCGATACCCGCAGTACCAGAAGCTGGTATACGCGGTCTTCAGAGCTCAGCGGCGCCTGCTGCACTACTTCCAGGAGCACCCGATCACGGTCGTTTCCTCAGCACCACTACAGGACATCATCCGCAACCGCGAGGCGACCGGGCGGGTCGCCAAGTGGACCGTCGAGATCGGCGTCCACAACATCAAATACGAGCCACGAAAAGCGATCAAGTCGCAGGCCCTAGCGGACTTCATCGCTGATTGGGAAGAGGCCTAGCAGCCAGAGAAGCTGTCATACCTCCATTACTGGAGCCTGCACTTCGACGGCTCCAAGAACGCGGACGGCGCAGGCGCAGGGATCGTGCTAACTTCACCAAAGGGCGACAAGATCCGCTACATCCTCTGCCTCGACTTCACACCCTGCACCAACAACATGGCCGAGTACGAGGCCCTACTCCACGGCATGCGAGCTGCCAAGGAGATGAATGTCAACCGCCTACGCTGCTATGGAGATTCCGACCTCGTCGCGGGGCAAGTCATTGGTACCTGCGACGCCGTTTCTGCAATCGGCAGCGAGTAGTAGAACGAGGGGCAAGGGAGGCCAACCATCTGCGGTACGAGATGAGGGCAAAGACACATGGTTTTACCCAGGTTCGGCCCCCCTGAGGGTAAACACCTACTCCTGCTAGATTGTATAATGAAGGTGGTACAATGGGCGAGCTCGGCGGCTAGGCGGTGAGTCGCTTGGGTGTATGATGGAACATATCTCTACACGCCCTGCAGGAAGGTTTATATATGCTCACCTCCCCTAGGGTTTACATATCTCAACCGAATCGGTTAAAGCTTCGGTACTCGTTTAACCTAATCCGACTGGCCCAAGAACTAGCGAGTGGGCCTGCAAGACGGCGACTGGATCGAAGCCCAGTAAGGATCGAAGCGACTGGAAGCTGAAGGCCCAGCCGAGTAGATAGGCCCAGTCGGATTAGGTTAAACGAGTACCGAAGCTTTAACCGATTCGGTTGAGATATGTAAACCCTAGGGGAGGTGAGCCTATATAAACCTCCCTGCAGGGCGTGTAGAGATACGTTCCATCATACACCCAAGTGACTCGCCGCCTAGCCGCCGAGCTCGCCCATTGTACCACCTTCATAATACAATCTAGCAGGAGTAGGTCTTTACCCTCCGGGGGGCGAACCTGGGTAAAACCCTGTGTCTTTGCCCTCATCTCGTACCGCAGATGGCTGGCCGCCCTTGCCCCTCGTTCTACTACTCGCTGCCGATTGCAGCATCTGCCGTGACCATTCCCACGACAGTGGCGCCCACCGTGGGGCCTGGCCGGTCTGGCCGGTGTTCTGCGGCGAGATCCAATCTGCCCATCAACGAGACGGTCGCCACCGGCCGCATGATAGCGATCGGCGAGATGCTCCAAATCTTGCCGAGCAGCTATGTCCCGGCGGCGCGACCCGTCACGCACAGCGTGATCCTGCCGGTCGGCACGATCAGCCTCTTCGTCGGCCTCACCGACGTCATCGTCTCGGAGGATTCGGCTCGCATCCGCGAGTCGCCGCCACGCGATTGGCTCTCCGAGAGCCAGATCCGCACGATCCATCGCCTCGCCTCCGAGTATAATTCGGCCCACAGCGACGTGGCCGAAAACTCAGCGGCCGTAGAAGACGCGGCTCTCAACGACGACGCCGACTCGGCGACCCCGGCGTCACTCGCCGGGTCCATCACCGCGGCTTCACCCGCGGGCTCCATCACCCAGGTCTCCAACGTGGGAGACTTCGAGGACCCCTCCATCCTCGGGATCTTCGAATTCGACTCCGGGTCGGAGAACTCCGCTGACCTCCGCGACGGAAGCGGTCGCCACGCCGCGAACTACATGGTGACCGGCACTGAACCGCCGAAGGACCCTTGCCCCTCGTACCGCAGATGGCTGGCCGCCCTTGCCCCTCGTTCTACTACTCGCTGCCGATTGCAGCGAGGACGATGATTTTCTGGAGGATCGGGCTATGGATTTCGTCACCGATGAGGATGATTTCGCCTTCATCGATGACGATGAGGATGACGAGTACACCGACTCCGAGGAGTAGTAGCACTTGAGAACTAGCGTAGTGAGATGTATCCGATCCCAATGTATCGTAGTTTCCAGAATGGTTCTTAAAACCATTTGCTTTTCTTGCCTTGTGGTGTGTGTTTGTATCGTGTGCTATGAATGAATGAATGAATGAATGAATGAATGAACGAATGAAAAGCAAGTTGCTAAAAAAATCTGAGTCAAACTTTAAAAAAATTTCAAAGTCCCTGAACCTTAGAAATTTCCCTCTTTTCTCATGATCTATCTCAATCTTCAGATGCCACGCGGAGGAAGTAGTTCATCCCCGGACCTGATGTTGCAGATACTACAAATGTTGGTTTCTGACCGCGAAGCTGAAAGAGCCGAACGTCAAGCCAACTTAGCCACCCTTCAACAGATAGCTCAACTAGCCCACAACAATCAAGGCCACGGAAATCAGGACAACCATGGATCTAAGCTCAAGAATTTCCAGAACACCAACCCACCTGTTTTCACTAAGTCGGAAGAGCCCCTAGATGCAGATGATTGGCTGCAAACCATGGAAAATAACCTAGAAGTCGCCGGAGTGGAAGCTAACGAGAAAGTTCTGTTTGCCACCCACTATCTAGCCGGAGACGCCAGAGCATGGTGGAACAGCGTTCGTGCAATGACCGGAGGACAGATGATGACCTGGGAGGAATTCAAGGTCAAGTTCAGCAGAACCCATGTGCCACCGGGTTTGATCAAGAGAATGAGAGATGAGTTCAGAGAACTGAAGCAAGGACGGATGACTGTAGTGGAATACCGTGAATTTTTTTTGTCATTAGCTAGGTATGCCCCGGATGAGATCGACACCGAAGCCAAGAAGAAGGAGAGATTCTTGAATGGTATGCACGATGAGATGCAGACGGTGTTAGTCAATATCCCTTTTGCTAATATTGAAGCCCTAGTCGACTCTGTTATCCAGATGGAAGGAAAGATCAACCAAGCCAACGAGAACCGCAAGCGTCGTATGATGCATCAGCCAGGAACCCACCAGACCCCAAAGTATCTCCCCAACCCATCTCCAGGATTTGCCCCAAGAACCAACAGACCCCCGATGAACGGTCTGACCTATCCCAACCGTGGAAACCCAAGGCCCGGAGGAAATCACAACAACCCCGACAACTCTAACCATGTCAACCGTGCACCGCCCAAGTTCAACAACAACAACAACGCTGCCGCCAACACCAACACTGCCCCGAGGACTGGAAGCAATGCGGTGCCTATTGCAGCCAAGGACAAGTCGCAAGTGACTTGTTATGACTGTGGAAATAAAGGACACTACTCCAACGAGTGGCCCAACAAGAAGAATACCGCAACCCCCAATGCAAATGCCCCAGCTCAGCAGCAGCGTCGTGTTCAGCCTGGAAGAAGATTTGCCCCAGGGAACTCGCTCAACCGCAACGGCCGTCTTTTTCTCATGCATGCTAAAGAAGCTCAGGAAGCGCCAGACGTCGTGCTGGGTATGTTTTCTGTTAATTCAGTACTTGCAAGAGTGTTGTTTGATTCTGGTGCATCGCATTCATTTGTCACTGAAGAATTTGCATGCACTAGTAAGATTCAACCAACCAAACTGAAGCATGTTATGATTGTTCAGATCCCCGGTTCAACCACCAAGGCTAGGCAAATTTGCAAAGCAGTCCCTATCCGAATCCATGGCATAGATTTTTATGCTAACCTGATAGTACTCGGAACTAAAGGTTTGGAAGTAGTACTAGGAATGGATTGGATGTCCAAACATAAAGGATTGATTGACTGTGCCAAGAAAGCCATAACCATGACCAGTACAACCGGAATATTAGTTGAGCATATATCTGAAACCTTACCTCGTCAATTCAAGTGCAACAAGAGTATAGCCCAACCTACCATTGACCAAGTCCGGATAGTCTGTGAATACCCCGATGTATTTCTAGATGTTTTGCCCGGTATGCCCCCAGATCGGGATATCGAGTTTATCATTGAACTAATTCCCGGAACCGGACCCATAGCCCAGAGACCATATAGTATGAACCCGTCTGAACTAGCAGAACTTAAGAAGCAACTGGATTCCATGTTGGAAATTGGATTGATTCAACCAAGTGCGTCACCTTGGAGATCACCTGTCTTATTTGTGGACAAGAAAGATGGAGGTAACCGTTTGTGTACGGATTATCGGAAGTTGAATGATGTCACTATCAAGAACATGTACCCATTGCCCAAGATAGAAGATTTGTTTGATCAGTTGACCGGTGCCAAAGTAATTTCTAAGATTGATCTTAGGACTGGCTATCATCAACTCAAGATTCGCGCAGAGGATATTCCCAAGACTGCCTTTACCACCAGATATGGATTATACGAGTATACTGTCATGTCTTTTGGATTGACCAATGCCCCCGCTTATTTCATGAATCTCATGAATAAGATTTTTATGGACTTCCTGGATAAGTTTGTCATTGTTTTCATCGATGACATTCTGATTTATTCCAAATCAGAATAAGAACATGAGCTACACCTAAGGACCATTCTTGGAACCCTTAGAGAGCATCAGTTGTATGCCAAGTTTAGCAAATGTGAACTCTGGTTACAAGAGGTAGGATTCCTCGGTCACATTGTATCAGCCGGAGGAATGGCCGTTGACCCTATAAAGGTGAAAGATGTCGAAGATTGGCAAGCCCCTACCACTCAAACCCAAGTTCGTGCATTTCTCGGATTGACGGGATATTACTGCAAGTTCGTAGAAGGATTCTCGAGTATCACCAGACCCATGACTCAACTGCTGAAGAAGGACAAGAAGTTTGAATGGACCGACAAATGTGAAGCAAGTTTTCAAGAACTCAAGAGAAGATTGATTTCAGCCCCAATCTTAATCATGCCGGATATCACGAAGCCCTTTGACGTGTATTGCGACGCATCCAAGATTGGTCTCGGATGTGTGCTAATGCAAGAAGGAAAAGTTATATCTTATCTATCTCGACAACTGAAACAACATGAGAAAAATTACCCAACCCATGACCTCGAACTCGCAGCCGTAGTTCTAGCCCTAAAGACATGGAGGCACTACCTGATGGGAAATCGTTGTGAGATTTATTCGGATCACAAGAGCCTGAAGTATATATTCACTCATAAGGAGCTGAATATGAGGCAGAGAAGATGGATTGAGTTAATCAAGGATTACGATCTGGACATTCACTACCATCCCGGTAAAGCCAACGTGGTAGTGGATGCCCTTAGCAGATTGCCGTGCCGCTTGAACTCCATGATTTTGAAGGAGCAACCAAGTTTGCACAAAGAGATGGAAGATTTTCGAATGGAATTAGTAAGTGAAGGATTTTTGTCTAGCATAGAACTTCAACCCACTTTGATTAGCCAGATCAAAGAGGCGCAGAAAGGAAATGCTAGTATCGATGGAATCAAGCGTCGTATTGGTACAGGCAAAGTACCCGGATTCATCGAAGATGAAGAAGGAGTTCTGTGGTACAAAGGACGCCTTTGTGTACCAGCAGATTCTGAGTTGAAAGAAGTTATTTTGAAGGAAGGTCATGATACTATTTATTCTATCCATCCCGGAGGAACTAAGATGTATCAATATTTGAAAGAGCAATTTTGGTGGCATAAGATGAAGAGAGAAATCGGAAGCTATATCACCAAGTGTGATATATGTCAGAGAGTCAAGGAAGGACATCAAAGACCCGCTGGATTGTTGCAACCATTGCATATTCCGGAATGGAAATGGGATTCTGTTGGAATGGACTTTATCACCGGATTGCCTACTTCTAGTAGGGGAAATGACTCTATCTAGGTCATAGTGGACAGATTGTCCAAACTCGCCCATTTCTTACCTGTCAAGACCACATATCAGAGTTCGAAGCTAGCGGAGTTATACATCGCTAGAATCGTCAGTTTGCATGGAGTCCCCAAGAACATCATATCGGATCGAGGAACTCAGTTTACCTCGAGATTCTGGAAGAAAGTCCGGGAAGGCTTAGGAACCCGCCTAGATTTCAGCACCGCTTATCACCCTCAGACCGATGGAAAAACGGAGCGAGTAAATCAAATACTCGAAGACATGTTGAGAGCATGTGTGTTAGAATATGGATCTAAGTGGGAAGACTGTCTGCCGTTCGCAGAATTTTCCTACAACAATAGTTATCAAGCTAGTTTGCAAATGGCCCCATTTGAATTTATGTATGGAAGAAAGTGTCGCACCCCTTTGAACTGGTCGGAAGTAGGAGAGAGTCAGATTTTTGGACCCGACATCCTACGAGAAGCAGAAGAGAAGGTTCACAAGATTCGTGAGCACCTCAAGACAGCCTAGTCCAGACAGAAGAGTTACGCCGACAAGAGACGTAGAGACCTCTCTTTCAACATATGAGATTTTGTGTATCTGAAAGTGTCGCCATTGAAAGGAATGAACCGTTTCCAACTGAAAGGAAAGTTAGCCCCCAGATATATCAGCCCCTTCAAAATTTTGAACTGTCTTGGAGAAGTGTCGGATCAACTGGAACTACCCGAAGAGATGTCAGCCGTGCACAATGTGTTCCATATCTCATTACTTCGCAAGTGTCTCGAAGTCCCAGAGAAGACTGAAGTGTTCAAGAATATTGATCATCGGACCATAGAAATCAATGATGACCTGACCTATCCCGAAGTACCCATCCGTATTTTGGAAGAAGCTTTCAGAACTATTACTTGCTGTTACTTGTTTAATTGCTTACCGGTGATACATCTTACACTGTTACTTGTTTACTTGCTGCAAACCATTACCTTCCACACCATACGTTTAATCCTTTGTTACAGCAAACCGGTGAGCTTGACAACCTCATTGATTCGTTGGGGCAAAGTCTTGAGCTGCACAACACAAACTCAAGACTTTGCCCCAACGAATCAGTGAGGTTGTCAAGCTCACCGGTTTGCTGTAACAAAGGATTAAACATATGGTGTGGAAGGTAATGGTTTGCAGCAAGTAAACAAGTAATAGTGGAAGATGTAACATCCCAAAAATATTAAACTAGAATCATCAAACTCTAATCATCAAATTTAGGGTTAACAAAAACTTTTCTATTTAAAAATATGAAAGCATTCATATGAGTGTGCATTGGAATTTGGATTCTTTTGAATTGCCATTATTATGTGTTTATTTGCTTGTGAAATGATTCTTAGGTAAAATAAACATCATCTAAACAATCCCCACACTTTTCCCAAAGACAAATAAATCAAAACAAACAAAATAAGGGAATGGTCACTTTGGCCAATTTAACTCCCATGTCTACTTTGGCTATCTCTAACTTTCAGAACTTAACAGAAACTTGTTTGGATCTTTGCACCCCTTGATAGAACTCATAACAAGGTATCAAGGCCCACTTTGTGATCATCCAAAAACATTTAAATGGATAGTTTAAATGGCAGTTCAAAATTGAATCTATATCATATGGGAAGATTCCACTTTTTCAAAAACCACTCAAACAAGCTCAACTTTAAAAACCCAAGCATCCACAGACTCACCAGCACCTGCCTAGCACACCCACCAAAAATCTTTTCAAAATTCAAAACTTGAATTCATGCGGCCATTTCATCAAACACCTTGCAGATACAAATCAAACAAAATCAAAACACTATAGTGAACAGCGATTCTGGCCTAACTTGTTCCCTATCTGGGCACCACTAGCCTTAGTAGATCATCTAACAACCTTAACTAACCTCTAGCACCACTGTGAGCTAGCCATTGTCATCAATGGTGAACAACCCGAGAGCACCATGGTCACCCCAGTGTGGACAGCAAGCTACAAGCAGCACTAGCCTCGACAACCTTGTCTAGGAGCAAGCTAGCACCCCACCGCCACTCCCTGTCCCATCCGCGAGCGATGCCAGCCCCTGGACCACACGCACAGACCATGCCAAGCTGTTGTGCAACCATGCCGAGAGCGCGCCCCGTGCGCCACGCTCGACCAGCACCCACAGACCGCGCGCCGCCCTCGCCGCGTGCATACGTGATCACCACCATCCCAGCAACCCCGCAGACACGCCCGTTCGCCGCCGCGCGGACCACACGAGCTGTGCATCATTAAAATTTCCGTCGGGCACGCGCAGAGCACCGCAGCGTTCCGACCAATCCGCACCACCCCACGCCTCGCCACCACGCCGTTGAGCTTCGCCAGGGAGCACAGCACCGCCCCTACCGTCGCCCACGCTGATAGCCCTCTGTGCCGTTGACCACGACAAGCTTAGCTTGCGACCGTCGGTCCCCTCTCGCACCTATAAATAGAGGACTCCCCCGTCGAATTCTTCACACCATTCCACTCCCCTCTCACCCAGAACCATCCCGCCTTAGTCCTGGAGCAAGGAGAGCAGCGCACCGCCGGAATTTGGCCGGAGCCCGCCGCTGCTGGAGAAGAAGGAAGCCAGCAATTGGAGCAGGCCCAGGAGAAGCTGTCGGTACCAGGAGGTTACCCGTTGTCGACTTCGTCGTTCGCCCGCCTCGCCGACCCTCGCCTGAACCCCGGTGAGCCCCCGACGACCCCCACCTGCCGCGTTAGCGTTCTGTCTCGCCGGCGCCGCCCAACGTGGACGATGAACCAGAGCCGTTGGATTAGAACTAGATCTAACGCCCCACGTTGCCCCGTACCGCTTCGCAGCCCCCGTCTCACTGACGCGTGGGACAACAACTTAACCAGCCCGCGTAAGCGTTGTGCGTAGCAGGCCAGCCCATTTATCTTCCCGCGCAGCCCACTCGTTTGATTTTGGATTTTTCCATTTTCATTCAAACATAGTTCTGTACCTAGTTTCAAAAATCAACCCATCTCGATTCAGTTAACCAAATGGATTGAAACCAATTTTGTTAGAAAGATATTGAAATGCTTAATCCAAGCCCGTTGGATTCAAATCATTTGAATCTATAGATCAACCTTCGTAAAAATAACAAGGCAAAAGCTTTTCTGCATTCAAACATTTTTCAAATTTAAACCATAATAGCTTTTGAGTTGATTCCAACTCTCAAAAATCACATTTGATCCTACCTTTCGGAATATATAAAAACATATGGGTTTACTTACAGAAATAATGTTCAAGTAATAAAAGAAGGCCACATAGGCATTTCTAATCACTTTACTTAACTAAAATAAAAGATTAAACCTTATTAAATTGTGACACCACTTTAAATCACATTCCCAGGTACTGAAATGTGTGGTGATGACATGTGTCAACATGATCCCATGTTTGGTTTGGAGAATATTAAATCTTAAGTAGTTTTTCAATGAGTAGAAATTACTTTTCTAAAAATAAAAGAAAGTAAACCAAACTTTAATCTTGTAATGTTAGTGATGATGCTAGATCATCTATAGAACCCTTGTGTGTGATGATTGAAAGTAGTTAAGTATTGTTTGGTGATTGTGTACCTCGTATTTATTCATAGACGCTAGTACCGACCAAGGATACGAGGAGGAAGGAGGATACTACGAAGAAGAAGCCGAGGAGAACTTCAACCACTGCTCTACACAAGGCAAGCCTAATACTACTAGTTGAATGTGCAAGCTAACACTTGCAATTTTGAGAGTTACATAACCTAGGCAATGCACTAAGCATGCTTGTTTATACACCTTTGATGATACCCAATCCTATTTTTACTTACAAGCTTTCTACTTTACTTCTTTATCAAAGGTCTTGCTTAGATTTTACTTGAGTAAATTGTAGATACTAGAAAGATAATTAAAGGTTACATAAAGAGCATAAAATTTTGCCTAAGCTAGATAATCTTGATGTCACCCTAAGACATGAGAATGTACTTAGTTGAAACTCCCCTAGTTACCACCCCTCATTAGTACCCACTCCCATTTGTCGATGCTAGTGCTAAGCATAAAACTTGATCAACTTTAGATGGGAATACTTGGTGGAAAAATGGTTATGAAAACCTTGGAATGATGGATCATTCTATTGAAATGTTTTGGACATGCGTTTCCGAACATAAGATGATTTTGATGATGAAATTTTTGAGGCATGAGCCTTAGCCCTTTATAAAACTGATGGTTGTCTGGATGCGATACCATTCCAATTTTACCGTACAACCACAATACCCGAGAATTGGGTAGGGCTTGACTGGAAACTGATATACCTTAGTATTGGTTCCCTCACGGCCAAGGTCTGAGCTGAGGCTACCTTGTTAAGATTGTCCACCTGTGCAGTACCCAAGATGACAGTCGGTCATGGTTGGGAGGCCAAACTCACTAGAGAGGTGCTTATACTAGGGCGTGTAATCGAAAGGTTAGGATTGATTATCCGTATACTGAGTATGGTAAATTCAGGATTTGTTCCTGACGGATGTATCGAATGTTGTGGTGAAAGTGTACAATCTCTGCAGAGTGTCAAACTATTCGAATAGCCGCGTCCGCGGTTATGGACAGTTGGAGTGGCCATACTGTTCCCCGGTCAGATGTTTTCAAAATGACTTGTGAAATGAATTGAGATTTTGACTTGACCACAACAGAGTTGTGATATGAAATACCAGTTCCCACTTAGGTGTTATCAAACTTCAACTAGCTTTCTTCGTTTCTAAACTTAGTAGATGTAAAACTTAGTAGATGTAAATCTGGCTTTTTGCAAAACAACCCTAGAGCTTAGTGTCCTACTACAAAAACCCCCTTCACTTGTTGGTATTAGTTTGCGAGTACTTAAAGAGTACTCATGGCTTTGTCCCTGACTATTCCCATGGCCAGACTATGAAGAGGAGTACCAGGAGGATGGACCCCAGGAAGGTTACGACAGCTAGGATCATCTCCCATCGTCAGCATTGCCTGTGACCCCGAAGATGGAGTTTCACCTATGCTACCATTATTATTACGTATTTCCCCTGCTTGAGTTGTATTAAGAACTGGATCATGAGATCCTTAATTGTGTAAGACCTTATGTATGGTTTGTAATGGATGATGTACTGTGGTATCCAAATCTATTATGTCTTGCAAAAATGGTAATCCTGGGATTGCGATGTATGGCATAACATGCATCTGGGATAAAAATCCGGGTGTTGACAGAAGATGTATCAATGGTAAAGATTGGACCGGGGTCCATAGTTCACTAGAGGTGCTCTCCTTAGATAAACAACATGGCATGAATGGTAAACAAATTACAGCGGGGCAATTGACAGGAACTGAGCAAGGCATAACAATGCAATTACTAGCCAAAAAGATCCTATGAGGTTGATTGGGCAATACAACAATATACATAGACCGTAATCCAACTGCATCTATGACTAGAAGTCCACCTTCAGGTTATCATCCGAACCTCCTCCAGTATTAAGTTGCAAGCAACAGACAACTGCTTTAAGCAAAGTGTGTAAGGTAAACAGTACACATGTTCCATGAACAAGAGACCGTTGTTTTCTCCCTAGTAGCAACAACACATCTACAACCGAAGAGATTTCTGTCACTTCCCTTGGAAACTAGAGGCATGAACCCACTATCGAGCATAAATACTCCCTCTTGGAGTCACTAGCAACTACTTGGCCAAGATAACCACTAGCAACGGAGAGCATGCAAGATCACAAACAACAAAGACATGATAGAATCATAAAGATAAAACCATTAATCAAACCAACATAATAATGTCAATATCCATCGGATCCCCGCAAACACAACATGCATGATTACAAATAGATTAGATCTTGATCATGAACGGAGCTCACAAGATCTATACATGAAAGCACAAAGGAGAAGATACAACCATCTAGCTACTACATGGACCCATAGTCCAAGGTGGAACTACTCACGAATCATACCGAAGAGAAGGCCTCCGGGATGATCTCCCCTCCGGCAGGGTGCCGGAGAGAGCTTCAAATTCCCCCGATCTAGGGACGATGGTGCCGGCGGCTACAGACGGTTTCGTGGAATATTGATCGGGTACTGAGAGTTTCTGCACCGGGGGCTGCTTATATGCGAAGGGGAGACCATGGCGGCCGCTAGGGCGGCCAAACCCTAGCCAGACGCGGCCTAGGTCCCACCCGCGCCTAGGGGTGGGGGGGGGGTCTGGCCCCTCGGGCTCTCCTCTGGACTTCTTGTTCCCCACGGAAAGTTATTGACTTTGTCCTTCGTCCCGTCCAATTCCGAGAATATTTCTTTACTAACTTTTCTAAAACCAAAAACAGCAAAAAAACATGCATATGGAACTGTTGCAACTTGTTAATAGGTTAGTACCAGAAAACATGTAAAAAGCACCTCAAAGTGTAGACAAGTAAAGCAAAGTAGATACTAAACAAGCATGGAGCATCAAAAATTATAGATACGTTTCCAACGTATCACATATAATCCATATTTGTTTCACTTTAACCTTAATCACTTCAAGATGCTTATGATAGGAGCAATGAGAGCTAAAAGCTAATAAGTACAATAATATTTGGAAGCTCTTTATAAAACTTGAAATCCCTGCTTCCCTCTAGGAAGGGTCTTTCTTCTTTACTTTTATGTTGAGTCTCCATCTTCTATCTTTATGCACCAATTAAGAGAGCATAGTTTTCATTCTTAGTTTTATGCATTGTCCCAAAACTTATTGATTGATTCATAATGTTGATATTGCTTGTTCTTGAACTATTTGTATCTAGTCACCCTTATGAACTTTGAAGGTGTACTATTGTAACATCCCAACATTTAGGAACTAACGAAGGGTATATTTAGGAATTTGGAATGTTGCATGCATTCATCTATGAAAATGTGGGTAAATTTTTTGCCAAATAAAAACCTAAAGTGATCAAGGTTTCTTTCATACTTTGAGATTAGGTTTAGTCTTGAAAGATGATTGTTATAAACTTTGATTTGATCTTTGTGGACTTATGTGTTTTGGGAAATGAAATGTGAATTTAAAAACTTGAGTGTTTGAATTATAATTCAAAAGAATTTTGAATAATGTTTGAATCTTTGAATTATTTAAGAGCTAATCAATAATAACTCAAACTTTATATAAAGAAAGCAATTAAGAATATGAATATCCATTTCATATTGTATTCAATAAATAAGTTACAAAAAATGTAAATTATGGGAATCATCTCCAATCTTTACAAAAACAAATAAATAAAGAATAATATTTCTTTATTGATAATAGTACAATCTTTATTACAAAAGAATCAAAATAAAGAGTACAAAATAATAAATTAAAGATTACAATTGAATATGAGAGTTATTACAAGTGGCTAATCTATAAAGAAAAATAAAAAAATCCTAAACTAAAGTCTTGATCTTCAAAATCTGGTACCTACAAAATAAAAATAAAAATAAACTTAAAAGAAAAAGAAGGTTAGGATTAGAATTATTTTTACTCTCAGAAGTTGATAGTGAAGTGCACTGTTCACTTTTTCATCATTGAGTAATTCAGGGGAAGGTTTCACCAATATGAAAGAATGTATTTTTCATAATTTTAAGCCATAAGTCAAATAACAACAAGGAGGGGAAGGTTTCACCAGCCAGGTAAAAGTAACCAGATAACAGTAACTCTCAAGTCCAGAGCATATCCACAAGTTGCACAGCAAGCACACAGGCAGGACACACACCAAAATGCATGGTGTGTGCTGTCAACACCTTAGCAACAGCCCAACAACACAAAACTACTCAACACAACCGTGGAGAAGCACTAGTGCATCTCTTCAGCTCTCACACACACTAGAACAACTAGCTTAGCCAGAGCTAGATAAACCAGCAACACCATCTCACACCAGATCAAGCCACATATCACCTGATGGTGACATAAGGAGGGGAAGGATCAGGTGAATAGCAAGGCCAAGCTCAAAGGATCTAGGAGGAGCAGAGTTCCTCAAGGCCAAGCACAAGCATCAAGGGAACACAAGAAAAACATCAAGAGGAGAAGGACTGGATCAGACCAGCAACACCACCAGCACATCAAGCCATCACCAGCATAGATTTTGTGGTGAGCATCATAAACAACCATGTGATCTGTTTATCTTATCCAAGCATAATATATGTACTGATGCATAAGATAACCTATCAATAATCAAGCAAGTTGGGTGAAGCTATCCTAGAGGTTTTAAACATAAAGATCAAGATCAAACTCTTTTCAAAACACCCAATTCTCAGACCAGCCTCACAGAATTGGTGTTACCAAATGCAACCTCTATAATCTATCATTTGTTCTCACAAAATCTGGCACATCTCCAAGGAGTAGCACCTCAGATTTTATAAGCCACAAACAAAACCATATATATTAACCAACTAGGATCTACAATCTAGCAAGCAGTTGATGTCTTAACCAATTTGGAAAATGACAGCAACATAGAAGCTTAGTTCCAAGAGCCTCAGACCAGCATCATTGGCTAGATCAAACAATAAGTTTCCCAACTTATCTATCAACATCCATCAAGTCCCAAAAATAACTATAAGTATAGTCAGTAACAAGATCTACTTATGTGCCATCTTAATAAGGTTTCATAAGCACTGACCTTATCACCAAGACAATCAAATAGTCCAATCTACACAAATCATCTATCAAATCATCTCCTTGGAATTAGATACAGGGATCATATCCCAATTCTTAATTCATAATCAAAGAATCATTAGATTCCATTGAATAAAATTCAGAGCAAGCATAATCTGGCAAGCCAACAATAACTAAGTCAGTAAATTCTCACTGACTAGATCATTGCCAGTATCAAGACACTGGCAACAGATAAACACATCAATTCACCAAAGTACCAACCAGGGGAAATACTATGCAACCCTAGCATTTAATCCAACCTTAGTCACAAATCAACAACAGCATCACACAATGAAATGGGGGCGGCCATTAACATTGAGGTGGAGAGCACCCAAATCCCCATTAAACAGCATAATTAGATCATAGGAACATCTTACAAGCACCATAGATGAACCCTAGTAGCAATACAAGCACAAACTATAACTGGCCACATCAGTACACGGGCACCAGACCTCACCAAGCGAGAGTCCGCGACGGCGGCAGCAGCACTTTCCCCAAACCCTACACTACAAGAAATCTGGCTATATATGACCCTCTATTTTCATCATAGAATCGTCACAATAGTCTGTTTATGACGATTTTGAGATCGTCGAAAGCTAGGCGTCGCAAATGAACTATAACGACGTTTTACTGAAATCGTCATAACCGTCTATGACAATATTGAATCGTCATAAGCATTATGACGATCGAATATCGTCATGAGCAGTCTGGTCTCGCCAGGTCAGATCCTACGTGGCCGATCCTATGTGGCATAGAATTAGCCCGGTCCATTTCAAAAATTATATGGGCTAAGCCCAACAATTCAGTCTATTAATATTTTTCTATCAATTCTGGTTTCTACTTGGGCCAAGCCCAACATTTTGGCCTTTTTGTTTATAGGGCCATGGCCTTTTTATTTTTAGAACAGTGGACTTTATACCATCGAGCTCTTTTTATTTTTAACCATTTTTTCTAGGAATTGTAAATTGCTCCGGTCCAATATTTTTTAGGCCGTGAATTTTAATAAGTAGCATTTGGATAAACACATAGGCATTACACAAATAATATTTTGGTAAGCGCCATATCAAATCACATTCAATAATTGTAACCAAAATTTGGACATATATTACAAACAGACGTAATTCACATAACCCAAGAATAGAAAACAGCTACAAAAGTATTTGTGCAGTATATTACAAACATTCCAAAGTCCAAATCACCCACGGCCACAAAAATATGAATATCAACTCTTTGCTAAGTATGAAGCCTTCAGTTCTTCCATCTATAGCCTGTAGCTCATGTAAAAGAGTGGAAATGATGGTTATGTCTATCATTCAAAGAAAGCAATATCTTCTAAAATTAACATAGATCAGGTAGAAAGAAAATAAACAGATGTGCATTTCAATTCTGAAGCTATTAGCGAACATTATACTGGTGATACAAACCTACATCACTTTTAACTGGCACTCAAATATACAGATGTCCTAGTTAAGGAAATGCATGGCTTGGACATTAAAAATACCAAAAAGGAACAAAAAATTAGCTTACAAACAACCAAATTTACATTTCACAATGTTTTATGACTTCAAGCAACGCTGATTCACAGTACAGGCATCAACACCCAATGTCATTACTATATACCTCTAGTTGATAACGTGAGTAGATCAAGAGATAAGATTTCATCCTTCAAGTCACGGTGTTAAGCATGTCAACTTTCTTTACCTATTCAAGGAAAGGGAGGGATGTCAGTGCAACAGGACTGACGCAACTACTATTCAGTTATTACTGGTTTCACATTCCAATAAGATGTGAAATGATACTACAGTTTTTATAATATAGCTAGAACATACGTTGAATGTCCATTAGAATTAAATTTTATAATAATAAAAGAGCTTTAGCCTGTAACATATTTAGTCTCTGAATTTGAAGATTATAAGAAGAGTTTTCTGTGTGTTCCACAAAACACTAAGATCATACTTCTAACTATGAATTAGTTTCTAGCTCCATGTAAATGTTACATGATGACACCTTATGAAAATGCATAGAAGGTTTATAGTAGGAGATTATTGGAAAGGTACACTACAAATGAGCATAACTACAATCAGGAGTAATTAAGGAGTTTTAATACACAACAGCAGCAAAATCCTAGCAGCAGCAACAATTTAGCAGAATCTGAGGCGGAGAGGGTAGGACAGGCAGATACCTGGGGCATAGGCGGGGTCGGAGGGTATGAACTCATCGACATCTTTGTCGGAGAACTTTGCGAGGGGCTTGTCGCAGCCTAGACCAGCACGTGGAGCGCGTCCAGATCCTGCCCCGTCGGGTCGCGTCGTACCACTAGCCCCGCCACCGTCGTCGGGAGTCAACGGTGAGAGGGAGGCACAGGTGCCGATGCCGAACATCATAGAGACCAAACAGAAAGTAACATGAAATGGTGACCATAAAATAACATCATAGAGGAACAACTAGATCCTAATACAAATATATTCAGACCATAGCTTCAACATCACAAATGAACTCTAGAAAATATGAGGACCACATGTGCAGAATCACAGAGTATAAACAGAGTTATTTCTAGTTTCTGAACATTGTATAATTCGATTATGCAATGGAACCTACAGGTCACTGATAACTACAAACTGCATTTCTCCTTACCAAGCTAAAGGTCATTTGCTAGCTTACTACTGTTTTTTCATCATGTACGAGATGTCAACTCCTCAACAACCCAAGATATATATATATATAGTGTGATGGTCATCATGTCAAAACTAAATAAAGTGGGATGCAAACACGACCACATAAATATATAGGTTCCTAGAGAACTGCAATAAACATGGATAGCTCATCTGCAACAACATGTACAATTCGGAGCCTACTATGCAACACAAGGACATTCCCACGGCACATAAGAAGTTGATCTCAATAGTTTTGTCTCAACTTACAAGTTCCACTAATCTAGTGCTCTAATTAGATTGCTGGTATTACACAATACAACACACTCTAAATCCTATACATCACCATCAGTGGGTAATGACATTGTAATGGTGCAATATGGTTTTGTTTTGAAACAGTAAGCTGGACATGCATGGGCCAGACATTGTAACGGTACAGTAAATATTCACTAATAAAAGGAAATTTGTCTCTATGCTTTATACAAAATAAAAGTAAATACAAGTTTAACACAGAAAATATTCACTAATTATACATCGGCTCTTATTATTGACTTATAACCATGATATAAGAGCTAGTAGAATAATACATCTAGTTTTACTGACTTATTATAGCCATGATATCAGCTAGGAGACTTACCAAGAGAAGCAAATCCAGCAGCTGAAGAGGCCAAACCAGCAGCGGATGGGAAGTTATTGTATGATGCTATGTGCACATGCAACTTCTCCCAGTCCTATTTCTTGATCTTGATCCCCTTTTTATCATCCTCGATCCCGCTTCCTAATCTCCCTCAGGCAGCTCTAAAACTTTCCACCAGACAACTCGATCTCCTGCTCAATTCCAAACCAAACAGAGGATTAACTCATAAATACCATCCTAAAATATAACAAGTTTCCATGTTATGTTACATCCAGTTGTCCATAATCATACTTTGACTGTAATAAACTAGATGCTAGTGCAGACAAAATAAGAAACAGAAAGGTCCCTTGTGGTTTTTGTTACATGGCAATGATAGGTACCGATCCAAAACAAGGTAACTTAGTAATTGTGTCAAAGTTATTCATATTTACTAATGTGTTTATCACACTACGAAGATTAATGATAAAACATGTGAACTGATTCAACACTGCATTACTCTAGCATAACTAAAATAGAAACATCAATTTACTATTCCAGATGAGACTAATGGTAACTCTTTGTCGTGGTATTGCCGATGAGTACGCCATGGAGGGGTCCTCATAGTGCGTGTTTAGAGACGTGGGGTAAGGCGGACGGTTGATGGGTACGAGGTAACACAGCTTACCCAGGTTCAGATCCCACAACGGCGGTGGAATCCTACTCCTGCTATAAATCACTATAAGGGCAATACGCCGAGTTACAGAGATAGGTTCACTATGCGAGGTTGTCTGAATCGATACTAGGTTGTGTCCTGAAGGCTCCCATAGGCATGACTTATATAGTCGCCAGGTCCTAGGGTTACAGGGAAAAGTCCTAGCCGGACAGGTTACAGAGTCCTACACCGTCTATTACTAGTCTTGTGTATCTTGCACACCAAGGCTCCGGGTACGCTGGTGACTCCACCGTAGCCTTCCTTTATCGGGCATGGGCCTCACTTTTGGATCGACCTAACTAGGCCGCCCAGCAGGCCATAGGCCATGCTACCGACTATGGGCCACCCGGGTTAGTCGGATAAGAGACATGCTATTAGGATACCCATATAGCATATCCCCAACAGTAGCCCCCGGAGAACTCCGAGATCTTGCGCCGTCTTGCCTCTTCACGTTGAATGCTCCGTCTATATGGATGTCAGCAACTCATCAAGCAATATCTTGTAGTCCTCCCAAAGAACCCTGCAAGGTTTTCTCCATCTTCGAATGGTAAGCCGGAGAAATGCTGAATCTTCCATCGTACTCTTCCATAGTCGGATTAAATCCGTCCATGCCGGAATCTTTGATGTGACGGCTCATCTACCCGTGTCAGCTAGGACGACGTAGACTTAGGTCAACAACGCCTCGTAACTCACACATGCAGAGAACGCAATCATATCCGATTTTCCCGCGCAAGCGATATGAACCATTGGCAGTGACGGTTGGAGACGTGGCAAAATTACCGCGCACGTTCACGAAAACGTCGTCTACGCGGCAACCGTCCGATCAGTTGCACGAATCTTGACGCAGAGCATGATAAATAGTAACCGTGGGACACTCGCCACTTTTTACCTCATTCTCTCGCGTCATCGTCTTCTTCCTCCAGCCGCACGCCTCCTCGAGCTCTCCGCGAGAAACCTCGGAAACCCTAGCCTCTCTCTACGTCAGTCGCATCCTTCCAACACCCCATGGCCATCAGAATCTCCTCCCATCGATGGCGGCGTCGAGCGAAGCCACGGCGAATCCGGCGAGCTCCATCGTCGTGCCCCCAGAGGGTCTGGTCTTCCCCGCGTCAGCGGTGATTGAAACCACCGGCGGCGACCATAATCTGGTGGCGCTAGAGCCTCTGGAAGAAGAGCCAGACTCACACAAGGGCGACTGGCGCGGCTCGGACATCACCGACCGTGACATCCAAGAGATGGTGGCCGAAGGCTACCTCCCCGCGACGGAGGGGCTCGCCTGGCGGGCGGCGCCGGCCGGCGAGGTGACACCTTTTCCCCAAGTCGGAGAAAAGGTGTACCTCAAGGCTCAGCTGGTACGCTGCGTTTCTTTGCCCATCTCCCACTTCTTTCTCTCCGTCTTGAACCACTACAAGGTCCAACCCCATAACCTCTCCCCCAATAGCATCTTAGTGCTTAGCAACTTCGCGGCACTTTGTGAGGGTTACCTAGGGATTAGGCCTAGGTTAGACTTGTTTGTGTACTTCTTCACCGTCAAACATGAAGCCCGACATAGTAGGGAGGAGCTTAGGAACTGCGGCACCATAAGCTTCAAAATTCGTCCTGGCCGGCGGTTCCCCGACATCGTCGGCCATGAGTCTTGCAAGAACTGGCAGTGGACGTACTTCTATGGCCCCGACATTCTTTAGCGGGCCGAGAAGTAACGTACCCAGACTTCACGGATGGAGCCGCCGCTGAAGTTTCCACATGGAGATCCCATGCCTCCATTCCCTCCGACCTCGACGCTTCTCGAGCAATAAGGCGGATCGAATGGTTCGTAGAGACGGGTTTGACCGGCTTGGACCTGGCCATATGCTGGTTCATCAGGCGAATCCAGCCTCTGCAGCACCGCGCGAAGTTCATGCACGAGTATACTAGTGATCGAAGGGATACCCTCCGGATCTCCGTGGATAACTTCTTGAGCGACTCCGTCAAGCTCCGCCTGAAGGACATCGTCAAGGTGAAGGATAAGAAGAGTGGATTCACCATCACCTGCGACATGTACGTAGACGGCAAGCGCCCAAAGGTAGATATGTATTTTCCGTGTACGACAGATACTCCAATTTCTCCGTCTTGCCATTACCACCCCATCTAACACGGTGATTTCTAACTTAACAGCTTAGCGATCTAGATGAGGACAACCTGGCTGCCCAAATCTACGATCCAAAGATGAAGGAAGTCAAGGTCGTGTCCGACGACGATGTCTCGTTGGCATGAAAGCGGAAGAGCTCCACCTCTGACGCTGCCGACGGAGGCAAGAAGAAGAATACGGAGGGTGGAGCCTCCAAGAAGACTACCGCCGCCCTGGAGGCGGAAAAGAAAAGATCCACCGGGTTTTTTGCCAAAGCACCCCCATTAGTGTGAGCTTCTCATTCTCCGACATTGTCTTATTTATCTGTCTTGTTCCTGTACTTATGCACTTTGCACGTTTCAGGAAGAAAGCCACAACCAGCCTCAAGAAGACCTCCAAGACTTTGGGGGCTTCTAGAAGTATCAAAGATATGCTGCATCGTGACTCCTCCCCCGTCATCGCCCCTGCTACTCCTGCCGTCAAGCCTTCCTCTGCCCCGACAAGCTCTCAAGCTCAGGAGGCACCAGGCCCTTCCGCCATGGAAGTGGACTCTGGCGCTTCTACCGAACTTGTTGTTGTCGGGGAGCAGGCGACGCAGGAGAGCGCTGCTCTTCAAATGGCTGAAACTCCAGCTAAGGATGCCATCAGTAGCGGCAAGGCGGCAGTGGGAGTTGGTACCTCTGCCGAAGGCGGCGCCTGTGCTCCCCAGAAACCCTTCGAGTTCCCAAAGATAGTTTACCCGGCGCTCCTGCCGAGTAACACAACTATGGTTCCTGGAGGAGTGCCGTCATCTCCGACGTGCGGTATTGAGGAGCTGCTCCGACAAGCAGATATCTTGCGGGGAAATAGCATTTCCTTTGGCAAGCTGCTGGCCGAGAGTGCTACAAACCTCAAGATTATTGCACTTGTAAGTTTTACTTTGCCTTTTGCATTTCATTATGAGTATCCCACTGTAGCCCCCGAGGATGTAGACGGAAAACCACAGGTTTTGCATCTATATGCTCTAAGAGTGACTAAGTTAGAAAGAGCTCTCACTGTAGCCCCCAAGCATTTAGATGGAAGAAACTATTCCGACTAGATGCTGTAAGAGTAGCATACGCAGTGTTTATATTTTTCAATACTATAGCCCCCAAGCCTCTAGTTGTAACTGAATTAGTTCCGACTAGATGCTTAAAGAGAAGCTAAGCATTTTCTGAGTTAAAACTTTATACTGTAGCCCCCAAGCTTCTAATCGAGAACTGAAGTAGCTCCGACCAGATGATTTAAAGAAAAGCTAAGCATATTGCTAAGTTGAAACACTTTCGCTGTAGCCCCCGAGCGCCTAGATGGAAAGTTTCCGACTAGGTGCTCCAAGGAGACTAAACAACAGTTTTAACTTTTTCCTTTGTTTCACAGAACGAGAATGCTCGGCGGGGCATGGCCAACGACAAGTACCAGAAGATGCGCGCATATCTTGAAGCCGAAAAGGGTAAAACTGCCATTTTGAAGGAACAGATCATCAAAAACAAGAGTCTGTTTTCTTTTTTGCGCATTCCGTCTTGGTTTTATGCCTTCCTTCTTTGAGTACTCACTGTGTATTTTGTTTTCTCCGACTTGCAGAGCATGTCGCCAAGGCCAAGGATATTGTCGAGCAGTCCAAGCACATTCAGCAGCTGGACAGTGAGAACAAAATCCTTAAGAAGGAGAGGGAAGAGATGCTAAAGATGCACGAGGATTCCATGAAAGCCCTGCAAGATTCCGCCTCCGCGGAGATCAATCGCTTGAAGGAGGAGCTAGCGATCTTAAAAGATCAGAAGCAAGATGCTGATGAGCAAAACCATCGCCACAGCGAGGCGTTTAAGCTCCTC
This sequence comes from Avena sativa, assembly GCA_916181665.1. NCBI lineage: Eukaryota > Viridiplantae > Streptophyta > Magnoliopsida > Poales > Poaceae > Avena > Avena sativa. The sequence continues at coordinate 41,088,646 of OV702281.1, forward strand.
CAACAAGAGAAGGAATCCTTGGCGGACACCGTCTGGCAGGCTAAGGCCAGCATCTTCAGTAAGTGTCCTCCGCCTTGTATTTCTATAGTCTGGATATTTAGAGTTTATTGAACTTATGCGATCCTTGTCGGAATTTTTAGTGCCTATGGGTTTAACCCGCTCGCCTCCTTCGGACAAGGAATGCATGGTTCTTGCCGGCAACTTCATCAACACCGCCATCGCCCAAGACAAGGAGATTGCCAAGCCCCTCCAGATATATATCAAGGCTTCAGACTCTGTGACGAAGTACTCGGAGATTCTGCGCCGAGCCCCCGAGCGCGTCACGAGCTGGAAAGCTTCATGTGCACGGGCTGGCGCAAGGATGGCGCTGTCAATGGTGAAGGCACACTACGACGATGCCGACATCGACACGGTGACCTCTGGCATCCCCGACATGGATGATGACGGCAACGAGATTGATCACGAAGCCATACTGTCATCACTCGCGGGTTATGACACCAGAGTTGCCGAGTTGGTGGATGTTGATGTCTTCGTGCCCAGGAACACTATCGATAGCGTCAACCAAGATTCCTCCGAGTCTCATCACAGCGCCGACGTTGAGGGTGATTCTCTGGTTGGGGACGATGCAACCTCCAAGTCTCCTGCGCCCAAAGAATGAAAAACACTTTGTAATTTCTATTTCACCTTTGGTGTGTGCACGGGAAAAACTTGGTGATGTAACTTATGGCAGAAAACAATGATTGTTATGTCCTGCTACTTAAGAATTAATTCCCAGCATGTATATATTTTTTAAGCAAGTGCTGGCTTATCCGTTACTTTGGTTTTTATGCTTGACTTTTCATGAGTCGGAAGACTCGTTGTCGAAACTATGCACTCAGGTGATGATGCCCAATGGCACCGTCAATGACCTGAACACAAAATCGCCGACTACAAGTGCCAAAAGTCACTACTCCAGAATCCACATAAAAACGACAAAGATCGTGTAGACCAGAAAACTTAAGCTAACGCCCGTAGGCAGAATTTTCACAAGTGCAAACGCAAATCTTGTGCATAAAGGTTTTATATGATCCAAAAATGAACACTAAAGGAGGTAAAAGACTCAGAAATATGAGTGAACCAAAGAGCTTTATTTCGTTGATCATATAAGAGATACACAATTAGATAAAAATGCTAGGTGTAGAAAGGACATAGCTGTGCTATGTTCCATGGCTGATCAAGCTCTGGGTAGTCATCATCCGGGTCACGTCGCTTACGCTTATGATCCTAGTTGGGTCTATCCTTTAGTTCACGATTGTCAACAAGGTAGTAATACCCATTGAGAAGAGCCTTGCTTATGATGAACGGTCCTTCCCATGGCGGGGATAATTTGTGTGACTTTTTCTGCTTAAGTCGGAGCACCAAATACACCTCTTTAAACGAGCGATGCCGAACGCGGTGACTATGGTAGCTGCGTAGCTTCTGCTGGTAGATGGCGGATCTTTGGCATGCCAAAACGCGCTCCTCCTCGAGAAGGTCCACATCTAGGCATCTGGATTCTTCAGCGTCATCTTCGTCGTAGGCGGCAACTCTTGGTGCATCGTGGAGGATGTCGGAGGGCAGGATGGCTTCTGCTCCATATACCATGAAGTAATGGGTGTAGCCGGTAGATCTGTTGGGTGTAGTTCGTAAACTCCACAGCACAGATGGCAATTCTTCCGCCCAGGCTCTAGCTGCTCTATGTAGCGGTGCCTCAAGACGTGGCTTGATTCCCTGCAGGGCTGCAGAATTAATCCATTTGCTCGCTCAACCTGACCGTTGGATTGTGGGTGTGCCACAGATGCAAGGTCAAGTCGGATGCCTTTCTCCCAGCAATATGCCTCCACTTCTCCGAGTGATAAATTGCTGCCATTGTCGGTGATAATGCTATGTGGGAGACCAAATCTCACCACTAGATCCCGGACAAACCTGAGGGCAGTTGCCCCATCAAGCTTTCTAATGGGTTTAGCTTCTATCCATTTGGTGAATTTATCAACTGCTACAAGCAGATGTGTAAACCCATAAGGTGTCGTCTGTAATGGTCCCACCATGTCTAGCCCCCAGACCACAAACGGCCAAGTTATTGGTATTGTTCGCAGTTCTTCAGCAGGAACATGTGGTTGTTGGGCATAATACTGGCATCCCATGCATGTCTCAACCAGCTTGTCGGCGTCCGCCTTCGCGATCAGCCAGTATAATCCTTGTCGGAAGGCTTTCGCGACCAACGATCGAGGAGCGGCGTGATGACCGCAATCTCCGAGATGGATTTCGCGTAGGATTTCCATATCTTATAGCTGGGAAACACACTTTAGGTATACACCAGTAGTGCTCCTTTTGTAGAGTTGCCCATTGATTATGGTATAACCCTTTGCTCGCCGTACTATTTGCCATCTTTCGACTTTGTCGTCGGGCAGAGTTCCGTGTTCGAGGTATTCCATGAACGGTTTTGTCCAAGCCGAAGGGACCTTAGTCACCATGTTGACGAAAGAGTCATCTCTATCTAGATTGTCGATGTCGGCTCCCTTCACGGATGGTGTGCGCAGGTGCTCGAGGAAAACTCCTGGCAGAATTCGCTTGCGCCCTGATCCTAGCTTAGACAGCAGATCAGCCGCCTCATTTTGTTCCCTAGGCACATACTTAACTTCGTAGCCCAAGAAGCTCTTGGCTATCTCGTCCACTTCGTCTCGATATGCCGCCATCATAGGGTTCCGCGCATTCCAGGTGCCAGCCACCTGCTGGGCAACCAAGTCGGAATCTCCACAGCAAACTATGCGCTTGATGCCAATATCCTTGGCTACACGTAGTCCGTGAATGAGTGCTTCATACTCCGCCATGTTGTTTGTAGCCTCGAAGTGGATCTGCAGAACGTAGTGTAGCTTGTCTCCTGTTGGTGACTATAGCAATACACCAGCCCCCGAGCCGTTGAGCAACTTTGATCCGTCAAAGTGCATCACCTAGTACTCTGGTTCTGGCAATGGAGTAGCATCTGGCATCTCCGTCCAATCTGCAATAAAATCCGCCAAGGCTTGTGACTTGATAGCGTCGTGTCTCTTGTAGGTGATCTCGAAGGCGGCAAGTTCAATGCCCCACTTCGCGACCCTTCCTGTAGCGTCGCTGTTATTGAAAATGTTGGACAGTGGAGTCTTGCTCACCACTGTGATTGGGTGCTCCTGGAAGTAATGTCTCAGCTTCCGAGAAGCGAGGAATACTCCATAAGCTATCTTTTGGTAGTGCAGGTAACGCTGCTTGGACTCCGTCAAGACCTCGCTTACGTAGTAAACTGGTCGTTGAATTCCATGCTCATAGCCTGGTTCCTTCCGCTCTACGACGACGATGATGCTAATAACCCGGTTGGTTGCCGCCATGTAAATTAATAGGGGCTCACCAGGCTCGGGTGCTACAAGGATGGGCGCTGAGGAAAGAGTCTCCTTAAGCTGCTTCAATGCTGCATCTGCTTCGTCCGTCCATGTGAATTTGTTCGCCTTCTTCAGCAACTTGTACATCGGCAGGGCCTTCTCTCCAAGTCGGCTGACGAACCGACTAACTGCTGCAACACAACCTGTTAGTCGTTGAATGTCCTTTAGGCACGTCGGATGGTTTATGTTTAAGATGGCCTTGATTTTCTCCGGGTTGACCTCGATTCCACGCTGGGAAACGATGAAGCCTAACAATTTGCCGGCTGGAACCCCGAAGACGCACTTCTTAGGGTTAAGCATCATGTTGTATTTCCGGAGATTATCGAAGGTTTCTTTTAAGTCGGAGATTAAGTCGTTTGACTTTTTAGACATCACCGCGATATCTTCCACGTAGGCGTGAATGTTCCGACCAATTTGACCAATTTCCAGAGATTATCGAAGGCAATGTTGCATTGTCCGCTGGTAGGTAGCACCTGCGTTTTTCAGCCCAAAGGGCATCGTGACATAGCAAAAAGTACCGTATGGGGTAGTGAATGAAGTGGCCAATTGGTCCGACTTCCTCATCTTGATCTGGTGGTATCATGAGTATGCATCGAGGAAACACAAAAGTTTCGAGCCAGCCGTCGAGTCAATGACTTGGTCAATGCGAGGCAAAGCGAACGGATCTTTGGGACATGCTTTGTTCAAGCCGGTGTAATCAACACACATTCTTAATTCATTGGTTCCCTTCTTGGGGACAAGTAAAGGATTTGCCACCCATCGGGTGTGAAGGACTTCTCGGATAAACTCAGCCTTAAGTAACCTATCTATCTCTTTCCAATGGCGCGTCTCTTCTCATCTCCGAAGCGTCGTAGAGGTTGTTTCACTGGTTTGGATTTTGTATCAATGTTTAAGTTGTGCTCGGCAAGTTCCCTAGGTACACCTTTCATGTCGGCAGGTTGCCAGGCAAAGATGTCCCTGTTCTCATGGAGGAACTCGACGATCACGCTTTCCTATTTTGGATCCAGGTCCGTCCCAATGGCGGTGACCTTGGAGGCATCGCCTACCACAAGTTCCACCGGCTTGGTCTTGATGGCGGCCTTGAACGCAGGAGCGGAGTCGGAGATCTGTTTCTTCGATGCGGGCATCTCTAAGTCATCGACCTTGCTCTGGATCTCTTTGAATTCTTCGTTGTAGAGGACAGCTTCTGCAATGGCTGCTTCATTGATCTCGCAGTCCCTTGCCTTAGTAAAGCTTCCGGATACGGTGATGACACCGTTTGGTCCGGGTATCTTGAGCTTGTTGTAGACGAAGCATGGTTTGGCCATGAACGTGTGGAATATGTCGCGGCCGAATATGACGTGGTACACGCTCTTGAAGGGGACCACCTCAAAGGTCATGCACTCTTGGCGGTAATTATTAACATCGCCAAAGGCTACCTGAAGTGTAATACACCCAAGGGACCAAGCCTCCCGACCAGGAACTACGCCGTGGAAAACGGTGTTGGTCCGCCTTAGGTTTGCCTCCGTCAAGTTCATCTTCTGTAGTGTATCCAGGTACATGATGTTGATGCTGCTTCCACTATCCACCATACACTTGGTGAACTCTACGCCATCAATCAAGGGGTTGATGCCCCTGGCGTATTGGTTCTCTTTAGGGATGAGGTCTGGGTGGTCCGTCCTGTCCCAAGTTATTGGAACCTCCGACCAGCGCAGGTACTGAGGGACTGGGGGGAGAGTAGCCATCAGGATCCTCAGAGAGGTTTTCTGTTGTCGGACGGTGGGTGGGCCAAGGAAAGTGTGGTTGACTGGGGCCTTCTTCGCGAAGGGGTTCTTGCCCTTGTCGTCGCTCTTGGCGGCATGCTTGGGGTCAACGTCTTCGTTCATGTCACTTGAATCCTTGGACTCCTCCTCCTTCTTTTTCCCCTTGCCCTTGCCGCGCGGTCTATTCTTCCGACTTCGCTTGTAGCCGGACTCCCGGTCTTCCTTGAGGTCGTTGACGAACTTGCAGTGTCGATTGGTATGGGTGGTTTTGCCATTGACGTCGAGGTGTACGAGGCATGGCATATCACGGTACTCCTCGTAGGTTTGGGGAACGCGGAGCGGCGCCAAGGTGGTTTCACTTCCTCGTTGCTGCCCACGACCGGCTCCCCTTCCTCGGCCACGCTGTCCGCCCTCTCCCCATCCTGCAAAAGTCATAGCGACCATGTCGGTAGATTTCTTTTCTTCTGGAGCGGTTTTCCGCTTTGTACTGCTGTTCCTCCGAGCTTGAGTTGGAACGGCTCTTGTCGGCAATGAGCCACGAGCATCGTCGTCGGCAGCTGCGAACTCACTAGCCAGCTGAATCATCTGGTTCAAGTCAAGCTGGTGATTGTCCTGCAAGCACTTTAGCTTATGTCGGAGCAACGTGCCCCTTTCCAACCCATCGATGAAGGCGGCCATGGCGGTCTGAGCATGCACTCCTGCGTAGGAATTTTTCATATCCAGCCATCGGGAGAGGTAGGCATGATATGTCTCGTCTTTCTATTGCACGCACCGCTGTAGATCGCCCACAGTGCAGGGACGCTTGTATGTACCCTCAAAGTTTTTGGTGAACGCTTCTTGCATGTCCAGCCAGTTGCGGACCGTATTGCAGGTCCAAAGCAACGTGGTCCCAGGTATGGTCCTTCCCGGGCCTCGTGGATCTTGCCGATCCGCGAACGTGCATCGTATGGCTCCAGGTTCTTCTTCTTCTTGTCAACAGGGGATGGGCTGCGTGAACGACGCGAGCCTCCTCCACCATGGTGACTGCTTGGTGGTGACGGAGGCGGAGGTGACAGTGGGTTAGCCTTATTGCTATTACCCTCCTGCGACGCCTCGCGTCTGTCACGGTTGCTTGTTGGACGCGGAGGGTCATGGCGCGACCTGCTCTTATGTCCTTCCTTGCACTTTCCGTCATGACGGGTCTGCTCCGCGTTGTCGCGGATGACGATGCCACACTGCTTTAGTGGGGGCATATCCGTACGATGGTGAGCGTTGTAATCTTCGCGATGTCGGGGAGACCGGGGTGGTGGAGATGGGAGACGAGGTCGGGCCTTTTCTCCGTGGTTGGAGGATATTGGGATGGCATCCTTCCTGTTGCGTGCATCCCTCCGTCTTCGTTCTGAGGAAGCCGTCTGGGACCGGACATTAAGAGGAGATCTGTCCCTTGGCGGTTTGTACTGGCTAGACTGGCAGAGCGCTGGGTTAGACTCAAGCCTCTGGGAGGTGGCCTTTTCCTGCTGCTTCACCGCCTTGGCCACTAGGTCGTAGACCTATTCCACTGCCTCAGGCGATCTATCCTGCTCCAGAAGGGTCTTGGCGACGGCGAGGTTAAGGAGTGGGGTGGGCATCACCTGCTTGCCTTCACTATCAATGTATGGCTTGGCTTGTGCCGGCTTCGAGGGAGCCCATCCTAGGTTGCGCCGTACACCAGGATCATTGATGACGCGAGCTAGAGCTTTCTTAGCCTTCTGCTATTGTAGCAGAGTCTTGTACTCGGCCTCCATTGCTCTAGCTTTCTCTATGGACTTCTGCACGTTGACCAGATCTCGATCTAGCTTAGCGCCTTGCTCCGCGATGGCTTGCGCTTCCTCCAGCAGCTGCTGGCGTTTCTCATCAAGCTGGGTTATGTTCCGGATATGAGCAATGGTCAGTGGCTCGACGAGGAGATTGTCGTACATCACTCTATCGGCTGGAGTAACCTGGGCTGATGCATACGTAGATGCTAGAGGCGGTAAGTTTGTGGTGTTGTTGTTACTCGGGCCGGTGCCGAGTTCCTGCGGCTGTTGCACTGGGTTGGGTGGAGGAGGCATGTCTTTTGCGCGATCATCGTCAGCAGCAATAAGTGGCCCCTTCCCCTTTTCTAGTGTCGTAGGCGGAGCTCGTCCGGGTTGATCTTCATCCATCGTCGTACCAATGGTGACGAACACCCTTCGGGACGCGACAACGTTGTTGGCCTATTTGTCGCGCGAGTACTCCTCCTCCATATCTTGCATAGCGGAGTCTAGCTCTTCTAGGCTGAAGTCTATTTCCTATGAATCTGCACTGAAGTCAGCATAAAGCGCGTCAATGACAGAGTCGGAGGGCGCCAGGACTTCCTCGATGATGGGCGGTGGAGGTGCAATGGGCTCGACGATGACTAGAGGCGGTGGTGCTGCTATGACGATGGAGGCCGGAGGTGGTGGTGGCGGTGGCTGAATCGGAGGGGCTCCGTTAATGAGCGCGAGCGCTGTCTGAGCTGCCGCTTCGGCCTCCGCGTAGTTGTTGACGGTGCTCACCATCTCTTCGAGGGTGAGGCGTCCTGTTGGTCCTCGCCCGCTGAAGAGCCTGAAGCGCCTCTTGCCCCATGGTGGGCGCCAACTGTCATGGTATTGCCGACGAGTACGCCATGGAGGGGTCCTCACAGTGTGTGTTTAGAGATGTGGGGTAAGGCGGACGGTTGACGGGTACGAGGTAACACAGCTTACCCAGGTTCAGATCCCACACCGAAGGTGGAATCCTACTCCTGCTATAAATCACTATAAGGGCAATACGCCGAGTTACAGAGATAGGTTCGCTATGCGAGGTTGTCTGAATCGATACTAGGTTGTGTCCTGAAGGCTCCCATAGGCCTGACTTATATAGTCGCCAGGTCCTAGGGTTACAGGGAAAAGTCCTAGCCGGACAGGTTACAGAGTCCTACACCGTCTATTACTAGTCTTGTGTATCTTGCACTCCAAGGCTCCGGGTACGCTGGTGACTCCACCGTAGCCTTCCTTTATCCGGCATGGGCCTCCCTTCTAGATCCACCTAACTGGGCCGCCCAGCAGGCCATAGGCCATGCTACCGACTATGGGCCACCCGGGTTAGTCGGATAAGAGACATGCTATTGGGATACCCATATAGCATATCCCCAACACTCTTTTCTATCTACCTTCATAAATTTCTACAAGATGCAAGAAACTGGATTCTATAGAAGAGCGACATATGTTCGAGTACACACTACACACATGCTACAGAATATATCACAATGTGATGACATGCTACTCCCCGATCAAGTAAATGTTCCATTACCAAACGTTATTGTAGAGATCAGTGAGCTTAAACCATGTAATATAATGCCAAAACTGAACATGAAACTGTTACATTCACAAGGAACATTTATAGATGGCTTATAAAGTACATACAACATACATATGAGTGCCACGACAATTAATAGCCACATATCACATCACACTCATAGGTAATGAAAAGATTTACAAGTCTGCAATCAGATAACTAGACATGTGTATCATTCTTCCAGATCTATATAGACATGTGTATACCAAACAGCAGCAGTAGGTCAATCAAGTGTATACCAAGATAAAGGCATCGGTTGAAGGAACAACTTTATTAATATCCTAGGTTTGTGAGTGTGCTGGAAAATAAGAAAGCTCACATCGTTAAACGAATCTTGTGGTAAACATTGAACCCTCGTACATCAGTGTTTGGGGCACCTTTGACAAATCCGATGGTGGTGATTATAGATAGCTAAATAAAACATCAAGCCAACGTGAGAACACATGCTTTATAAAAAAATTTATGCTGAATATGAAACAGTAGGTCCATATACAGAACCTAAACAGAGTCTGATATAGGTTAAAAGAGAAAATAAAGTAAGTGACCATTTTATTGGAGTAAATACCACTATCGAAGGATTAGATGATCCATAGGACATATTCAGGTCCAGGCTAAAGACTTATGAAAAAAAGAGTGTTTCAAGTATAAATATATTAAGATCTTGCTTTAGCTAGCAACTAGTTGTTATAGAAAAAGTTGCATATAGCATAGCAAATGTAGATATGTCCGAAAACAATGATAGAATAACATAGGGCAAATTTATGTTGGCACTTCCTCTATGACGCATACTTAACTAAAATGACCTAGTTTGCACATCAAGGATATGACCGACGGCATATAACTAGATAAGCAATCTGACTACAAATTACCTTGGTGGCACATGCAAGCACATCAAGAAAGGAATCAGAATAAGGTGAAGGTATTAAATTGTACGGAAGCTATCTGCATACAAGCAGCCAAATGGTACCACTGCATCCAAACTACCAGGATTGTAGTATGTATGATTGGAAGCAGCAAGTCGCAGTGGTGAGATCAGAATAAGGTGAAGGTGGGAAGGGAGCGTGCAGGTGTAGCAGGTACATGAGGATGTTGAGCGCGAGTACCTTTGCGTTGAAGTCCGCAGTGAACTTGGGGACGGAGGCCATGGAGGATAGGTCGAGGTCCATGACGTCGAGGGTGGCAGAGGGTGTGTCGGTGAAGATGGCCTTGGTCATGGAGTCGGTGGCGTCGAGGTTCCTCGAGGTCATGACGACATGGGCCCTGCACTCTGCCAAGACTCGCGTCGTCTCGGCGCCGATCCCGCTGGACTCCCCTGGGTTCCAGAATCGGATCCGTCAATAAGTGGGCAGCGGCGGCGGCAAGGGGAAACTAAGGAGGCAGGAGGGGACGGGAGGGGCGTTACCGGTGATGATGGCGGTGAGGTCTTGGGTGACCTGTTCGGCGGTGGAGGCCTAGGAGAAGCCCGAGGAACCCTTGCGACTGAAGATGGACGGCAGCATCTTGGTCCCTGGCAGCCATGAGATCTTGGTAGTGGCCCTTCCTAGGAGGAAATCGACGATGGGGGTCGCTGTGGATGGGAGGGGGCGAGCGGAGATCGGCGTTGGCGATGGGATCGGGATCGAGATTCGGGAGTAGTGGGAGTGGGGGTCGGGGTGGGGGTGGCGGCGGAGAGATGATGAGTATGCGCCCGCGATGTGGTAGACTTAGACCTAGGGTTGGATGTGCGACCGGCCAAGTCATCGATCCATAGCAAGTTTCCACAAATCGCCATCCTATCCGTTCATCCTGCTCACATCCAACGGCTAATATTGTACTTCTCTTATATCCCGCTTAGACTTAGCAATTATGACGATTCCGTCCATACAAATTACGACGCTCCGTAGCGAAATCGTCATAGTTTAATAAGGATTTGGCCCTGTCAAACGGCTTACGACCATCTGGTGCAGAATTGTCATAGATATATGACGATTTTATCCACAGTCACTATCAAAAGGTCACAAGATGACACATTCCTTGTAGTGCTAGGGTTCGGGAAGGGGCTAGCTTGACCAGGGTAGGACCCCAGGATCAAATCGAACTGTACCAGATGGACAAGCGTGGTCGACACCCTCACCCCGCACCAAGGCGGCGGCCAGGACGGTCCACGGTGGCGCGAATCGCCGGCGACATCATCGCTGACCACGGGGTCGAGGAAGGATAAGGCGAGGGGTGAGCTCGATAGAGGAGGCAGCGAATGAGTGGGCTGGGTGGGCTGAAAACCCTTCGGGGTGGTTGTTTTCACCCTATCCTATTGGGCCACAAGGGACCCAAAAGGCCAGCCCAATTGATTTAGAATCTGTTAGGAAAAGACCAAAATGCCCTTGAAATTAAATAAATTCTAGAAAATAAAATAAAAGTCCAAAAATTATAAATAAAATATTTTTGCATTCACAATAATCCAAACTATCCAAATAATTTAAGAGATAAAATTTTAGACATATAAATTTTATTAATAATTTTGTAATTTATATATTCCTTATAGAATTTTACAAAATTATTGAAAGATGATAAAAATAAATAAAAATCACTTTCATCATATATTAATATTGTAGTATTTTAGAAAAATACTAAACAAATATTTAATAACAATTTTTGATATTTAAGTGATAATTCTTAAAAGAGTTATTAAATCAATAAAAGTCAAATAAAACGGAAATAAAATAAAAGAATACAATATTCTATTATAAATATTAAAAAATTAATATTTATAAATACTTTATTATTAAAAAGAATTTTTATAATAATGGGGAGAATGCATATCAAGTTAAATGATGCATTACATTACTTTGCATAATCATTTTGCTTCTTTAAATATTGTCCTTACTAGGCAATAATAATGTTTTTGTAGACATAGAAGCTCAAGGTCTAGTGCAACCATCAGAATTCACTACCTTGCCATCACAAGGCAAGTTCATCACTTGCTCATATCCTTTGAAGAGTCTTTATCAAAGTATTTGCAAATTGTGTGTTATCATAAATACTCCAAAGAAAGAAAATAATATTTTCACAAATAAAGAAATCATAGATATCATCCTAAGTGATGATATAATAGAGCAATAGAACTTAGGTTTCTATTTGCAACAATGATGATCAATTAGGGACTTAATAACCCCTGACATCAGTGATTCTAGCGCCGTATATTACGCGTTAGCCATGAGATTTGGAATGGGACAGAGAAGTCAGTTGTATCTTCTTCCTCTCGCATGAAGCCGGATGTGCAGGTCGTGGCTGTTATCCTCGTAGCGTGCATATTAATTGGTAATTCATAGAGGATATGCAACATATGGGTGGGAACCCTCAACGTCCCACGATAGTTCTGGCATCTAACGGTTTGTACAAACCATTGCCGTAATTCATTATGTGGGCATGGTGTACACCAAGGAGGCATGCGAGGTCACGAAGGGGGCAGTGATTGGCTTGGACCAACTACTGGGCCCCACATCATGGAATTGTGGACGGGAAAGTACGCCTGTTTGTGCAATAAGGAGTTGATCTCTCATGGGTAAAGTAACGCACCTTTGTAGAGTGTAAGAATTGTAACTTGTTACTCCCTATTCCGGGAAGGAGCTACGAACGCGGCAGGAAAGGAACTCCATGAAAGTTCTGGTCAACCTGTGAAGGCTGATTGTCATAGATTTTTATAATAAAATCAATCTTTGAAGAAAGATTTACAAAAACAACATAGTGCCAAGGACTTATAGTCCGAGGTGGTAGTTAGAGCATCAAACTTCCCACCTTGCATATAATGAACTTGTTGGGTAACGCTGTTACTCATCCTTTCCTTTGATCCCTTGCTTAGACTCGGAGGATCCCGAAGACGTGCCAATTTATGCAGCTGAATGCCAAGAATATGTGTTATACGAGGAACCTGACCTGTCCGGAAGTGTTGAAGGAGTGAATTACGAAATCCGCTATGGTGTCGATGATAACGAGTCCAACTAAGTATCCCTAGTTAGTAGTAACCAATGGAGCCGAGCAGCATGAACTCTATAGAATAAGCTGCTGAGCTCAACTCCTAGTCGGAGTTGCTACTTTTAAAATTCCTCTGAAACACTTTATATTTTGGTTTGTAAGTTAAACCTTTTGAAGTCTTGAACTTCTGGTATTGTAATAATAATAATGTGTGAATGTTTGTAATATGGACCCGCAATGTTTCTGTTGTACCACTTCGAGGGATGTGATATTTACAGAACGGTGTTCTGTGAGTGTCATGTCAACAACTATAGTGTACTACACATGTAGTGGTATGCTGGGTCACCGCAGTTGGTATCAGAGCAAATTGCTTTGACCTTAGGTTGGAAACCTAGTAAAGGGTATTACCTGTAGGAAAGTGTAGCAACGATAAAGAATTCTCTAAAAGTCATATAATGGGTATTCAAATGAGAATATTCCGTTATATATTTTAGTGTAATAATTCTTTGTTATGATGCAATATATTATTAGATACTAATCAAAACTATTTTTCTGATATACAGAGCTATGTCACCAAAGTTCCAAAATAGATTTTGGTAAGGAAAGTGGAGACTCTTGATGATTATCAAGGATCATTCACCGACCAACTTCGTCAACTTTTAAAGATCTTTAGTTGTCCAACTAGAATTCCAGTGAATACTATAACTTACCTTGATGGCCGGATGTTATCCAAGTATCGTGTGAGTATCCAACTTCCAGAGGAGCTTGGATTATATCACGATCTACCTATAGGTGAAGGTAGGAGTCATTTAGTAGCATATCATGTCGCGGTTGTGGAGGCGATAGCTAATATCCAGGAGCATAAAACCAAGGAGTTAGAAGGTAGCACATTCTTTGTGATACCTCATGATTCTATAGACTCGGAGCCTATACCGGATCATCTTACTTTGGTTAAGAAGCATCCTAAGTTAGCTTCCAAGTTTATGGATAGGTACCGAACACTCGTTGCGTCTTTTTACAAGACACATCAAGTGATTGTCGAATATAAAAATGACATGTTAGAGGATCTAACTGATCCGAAAAGAAGGAAGCAGTTAGCAATCCAGTTGGAAAAGGAAGCAAGCAGTACTAGCGCAACACCTGTCTTTAAGGATATACCTATAGATCCTGAATCTTTTATACCATATCCTTATTCACCAAGTCCTGAACCTATACATGATCCTACTATGGATATGAGGTATGCAGTACCACAGGGCTCAGAGGATGGTTCTGACTCAGAACTTCCTATTGAGAATTCTGATGGTTGGAGAATGGGATCATATGAAGGATCTCATGAAGACCAAATGTCCATAGATGGTTCCGGCAGAAATGTTGGACAATCTAGTTGGATGGGTGCAAGGATTAACCCTAGTAATAGTAGTAGAAATGCCATGTCGATAGATAATCAGGAGGAAGAGGAAGATCCTGAGGAGAGAGTGTCTGAATCATCAATATCTTCTCAAAACCCAGGGAATATACATTATCCAGTGTTTAACTATCTTGCCCAAATAAGCACCTGGGAAGCAGCAGGATCTGCGTATCCTGTTGACAACTCAAGGAATGAAGCTCGGGAGATGCAGGCGGGAGATAATGTTGAATATGTTTTTGAAGACTTTTCAGCTGAGCTGGAGGGAGTCAATGCGCTCAGGTTGAGTAATGATTCAAGTCCTGACACTTCAGATATAGAGTATGTTCCTTCTGGAAGGCCATTTGTTCCACAAACTGTGCGACGAACCAGATGTCATCACGGTTGGCCATCAGGCATGTATGATGAGCATAGTTATTACTAGAAGTAGGCAACTAGTTAGTGATATCAAGTACCGTGTATTGTACTCCAAGAAATAAGATAGTTAGATGAATAAGGTAGTTTTGTGATTATACCTATATGGTATATGTTGTAATGACTTTGTATTATTATGACATTATGTATAAAATGTGAAATGCATATTTGGATTTTCTTTGGATCTTCATTGTGTGACTAGTTCTGTGCGTAAAGTCGAGCTCAGAACACATGTGCATGATGTAATTATGAGTATTCGATTTATGTTGCAGGACTAGAGGGTCATGGATACGGGTGTAGAAATGGAAACTGAGCAGCAGCGGATAGAGCAGGAGGCCAAGGAGAAGGCCGATGTAGATGCAGCAAATCAGGGAGCATTGCCACCACCACCAATGAGGCCGTTAATGGAGCAGAACTTTATGCAGTGCATGCAAATGATGCAAGAGACCCAGAACAAGTTCATGGAAGAGCTGCTGGGACGAGCAAATCAGAGGGCACCTGAAGGTGGAGGAGTGAGTCTATCTGACTTCCAGAATGCAAGGCCGTTACCTTTTGCATCAACTCCTGAACCAATGGATGCAGAGGATTGGCTAACAGATATAGAAAGGAAGTTGAAGACTGTAGGTTGCAATGATGAGGATAAATTGAGGTACGCAACTCATCTTCTGACTGGACCTACAGCATCTTGGTGGGAGAATCAGTTGGCTATGCAATAACCAGGAAGGGAGTTCACCTAGGAGGAGTTCAAGCTGAGATTCTGTGAATATCATGTTCCAGAAAGCGTTATGGAGTTGAAGCGGAGAAAATTTGAAGAGCTTCAGCAGGGATATACTAGTTTCATGAAGTACATCCGGGAGTTTAGTCAATTGTCTCGCTATGCTGAGGAGGATGTTAACACTGAAGAGAAGCGAAAGAAACGTTTTCTGCATGGGTTAAACCCATTTGTGAAAATGCAGTTAAGGTTAGCTAATAATCAAACTTATCAGCAGTTGCTGGATGCAGCCATTACTTTCTAAGATGATTATAAGAATGTCCAAGAGGATAGGAGGAAGAGAGCCAAGAAGGAAACCAAGAGAATTCAGGCAAGCAAACCTAAACCCAACCTGGAGTTCAAACCTCGGAATAGGAACTATGGAAACAATAGCAATAACAATAACAAGGGTAGTGGTGGAAACCAATCCAATCTGAGAAGGAATGTTATTTGTAACAATTGTGTAATTCCAGGGCATTTCTAGAGGGAATGCAAAAAGCCTGTAGTGATCTATTATGGTTGTGGTCAGAAGGGGCATATCAAGACCGATTGTCTGAGCAAACCACCAGGAGGTTGGCCTACCAAGGGAGGAGGACAAGCCAGTGGAGGAAATCGACAGCCCAATAAAGGAGGAAATAATGGCAAGAACAATAATGGAAAGAGGAACAGACCTATCGGGAAACTAAACTATGCAACCCTCGAGGAGGTGGATAATTCGGAGCATGCAGTGATATGTACGCTCAATATCCTTACCAATCCCGGCAAAGTTCTATTTGATACTAGTGCAACTACTTCATTCATTTTTGAAGAATTTTGTGATAAGTTCGGGATTAGAAGGGCAACGTTAGAAAGCCCTATGACCGTAGTTACGGCAGGGGGAAATGTGATTGTACGCCACATAAAACAAGATCAGGTCATCTCGATCTGTGGTTGTACATACTTCGTAGACCTTTATGTGATTCCTTTGAAGGGAATTGCATTAGTGCTGGGGATGGACTGGATGATGGAGCATGCGGCTCAGATAAATTGTGAGGAGAAAACTGTCTCAATCAAAACTCCAAGTGGAGCAAGGATATTTTATCAAGCAGATAAGCACAGTCATATTATGGTGGATCTGTAGTTGAACTCTATGAAAGAGGTCAAATTGGAAGATATTCCTATAGTAAATGAATTTCAAGATGTTTTTCCAGCAGAGCTACCGGGAATGCCACTAGACCGGGAGATAGAGTTCACTATTGACCTAATTCCTGGTACAACACCAATAGCTCAAGCACCATATAAAATGGGACCCAAAGAGTTAAAAGAACTCAAAGAGCAAATTGATGATTTATCCAGAAAAGGATTTATTCAGGAAAGTGTATCCCCATGGGGAACACCAGTAATCTTTGTGGATAAGAGAGATGGTGGAAGGAGGATGTGTGGAGATTATAGAAATCTGAACAACGTTACTATCAATAATAAGTATCCTTTACCAAGAATTCAAGATTTATTTGATCAAGTGAAAGGAGCCGGAGTATTCTCAAAGATTGATTTAAGATTTGGATACCATCAAATAAAAATCAAACCGGAAGATGTTCCAAAGACAGCATTTGTCTCAAGATATGGACACCATGAGTATCTGGTAGTACCATTTGGTTTGACCAATGCACCTGCATTATTCATGAATCTGATGAACAAGATCTTCATGCCATATTTGGACAAGTTCGTCATAGTTTTTATTGATGATATTCTAATATATTCCAAAGATAAGGAAGAGCATGCTGATCATTTGAGAATAGCATTGCAGACTCTAAGGGAACACAAACTTTATGTTAAGTTTAGTAAGTGTGAATTTTGGCTAGATGAGGTAGAATTCCTCGGTCATGTGATCAGTAAAGATGGAATTGCTGTAAATCCATTTAAGTTCAGTCAATATTAGAGTGAACTGCACCAACCAATGTGAAGCAAATTCGAGGTTTCTTAGGAATGGACGGTTATTATCGGAGATTCATTGAAGGTTTATCCAAAATAGCTAGACCAATGACTAAGTTGCTAAGGAAGAATACACCATTCAATTGGGACGAAAAGTGTGAAGCAAGTTTTCAGGAGTTGAAGACCAGATTAACCACCGCCCCAATCTTAGCAGTTCCTGAAACAGGGAAAGACTTTACAGTATACTGTGGTGCATCTAAAGAAGGTCTAGGTTGTGTGTTAATGCAAGATCGGAAAGTGATTGCTTATGGTTCAAGACAACTGAAACCACATGAATTCAACTATCCAACTCATGATTTAGAGTTAGCAGCAGTAGTTTTTGTGCTAAAAGGATGGAGGCATTTTCTTTATGGAGCCAGATGTGAGTTATACACTGACCATAAAAGTCTCAAATATTTCTTCACTCAAAAGGAATTGAATATGAGACAGGAGCGTTGGTTGGAACTAATCAAGGATTATGATTTAACAATCAACTATACTCCAGGAAAAGCAAATGTTGTAGTTGATGCTTTAAGCAGAAAGAGTGCAGATATTCAGCCTAGTAATCGGGAGTTACCAAAAGAGTTACAAATGGACTTGGAAATATTAGAGCTTCAATTCATTAGAACAGAGGTTCTTGTAGGATTAGCTACTATGCAGGTAGTTGCAGAGCAGGACAGTAATCTTAAGCAAGAGATTTTCAGACATCAAACAGAAGATCCTTTTATTGCTGAGGAAATTCGGAGGATATCTCAAGGGAAAAACTCAGTTTTTCGCCTTGGAGATTATGGGTCCTTATGGTTTCAAGACCGCCTTTGTGTTCCAGATGTGACTGAGATTCGTGATGTCATACTCAAAGAAGCACATGAAACACCATACTCTATACATCCAGGAAGTACTAAGATGTATATGGATTTGAAAGAACTATTCTGGTGGCATAACATGAAAAGGGACATTGCTAAATATGTATTAGAATGTCATACTTTCCAAAGGGTTAAAGCTGAACATCAAAGTTTAGCAGGACCATTACAACCTTTAGAAATTCCCGAGTGGAAGTGGGAGGAAATATGTATGGACTTCATCACAGGATTTCCCATGACACCTAAACGAAAGGATATGATATGGGTAATTGTGGACAGACTCACTAAGAGTGCACATTTTATCCCGGTGAATCAGAAAGATAATGTCGAGAAGTTAGTTGAAGTATATGTCAAAGAGATAGTAAGTAAGCATGGAGTAACCAAAAAGATCGTAACTGATAGGGGATCAGTGTTTACTTCAGCATTTTGGAAGCAATTGCATGAAGCACTTGGTTCAAAGTTAGACTTCAGCACAGCATATCATCCTGAGACAGGAGGTCAAACAGAAAGAACAAATCAAATACTAGAAGACATGTTAAGAGCTTGTGTATTAGATTTTGGAGGTAAATGGGAAGATCATCTACCATTGGCAGAATTTTCCTACAATAATAGTTATCAGAGTAGTCTGAAGGCAGCTTCATACCAAGTTCTGTATGGAAGGAAGTGTAGATCCCCAATATGTTGGTATGAGCCTAGTAGCAGCAAATAATTTGCACCAGACTATATCAAGGAAAGACAAGATATCATTGATAAGATCAGGGATAGACTGAAAATATCCCAGAGTAGGCAAAAAAGTTATGCTGATCAAAATCGAAGATCATGGCATCCAGAAGTGGGAGACATGGTATACTTGAAAGTAAGTCCAATGAAAGGGGTGAAAAGGTTCGGAGTTAAAGGAAAATTGAGTACAAGATACATCGGAACATTCAAGATATTGAGTCAGAACAGAACTATAGCTTATGCTTTAGAGTTACCATCAAGATTGGCTCAAGTGCACAATGTTTTTCATGTGTCACAACTTCGTAAATGTTTGAAAGTTCCAGATGATGCAATCACACATCAGGAGATAGAACTACAAGCAGACTTGACCTATGTTGAAAAGACCTGTAAGATTTTGGAAGAAAACTGGAAAAGGTTGAGGAACAGAGCAATCAAGTACTGCAAAGTACAGTGGGAACATCACCCTGAAAGGGAAGCTACTTGGGAGAAAGAAGAGGATTTAAGAAAAGCCTATCCAGAACTATTCAGGTACACCTCAACAAACTTCGGGACGAAGTATAATTTAAGGGGGGAAGTCTGTAACATCCCAGCATTTAGGAACTAACGAAGGGTAGATTTAGGAATTTGGAATGTTGCATGCATTCATCTGTGAAAATGTGGGTAAATTTTTCGCCAAATAAAAACCTAAAGTGATCAAGGTTTCTTTCATACTTTGAGATTAGGTTTAGTCTTGAAAGATGATTGTTATAAACTTTGATTTGATCTTTGTGGACTTATGTGTTTTGGGAAATATGAATTTAAAAACTTGAGTGTTTGAATTATAATTCAAAAGAATTTTGAATAATGTTTGAATCTTTGAATTATTTAAGAGCTAATCAATAATAACTCAAACTTTATATAAAGAAAGCAATTAAGAATATGAATATCCATTTCATATTGTATTCAATAAATAAGTTACAAAAAATGTAACTTATGGGAATCATCTCCAATCTTTATAAAAACAAATAGTACAAAAGAAACAAATAGTACAAAAGAACAAAATGTAACTTATGATAATAGTACAATCTTGATTACAAAAGAATCAAAATAAAGAGTACAAAAGAATAAATTAAAGATTCCAATTGAATATGAGAGTTATTACAAGTGGATAATCTATAAACAAAAATAAAAAAAATCCTAAACTAAAGTCTTGATCTTCAAAATCTGGTACCTGCAAAATAAAAATAAGCATAAAAGAAAAAGAAGGTTAGGATTAGAATTATTTTACTCTCAGAAGTTGACAGTGAAGTGCACTGTTCACTTTTTCATCATTGAGTAATTCAGGGACAAGTTTCACCAATATGAAAGAATGTATCTTTCATAATTTTAAACCATAATTCAAATAACAGCAAGGAGGGGCGAGTTTCACCAGCCAGGTAAAAGTAACCAGATAACAGTAACTCTCAAGTCCAGAGCATATCCACAAGTTGCACAGCAAGCACACAGGCAGGACACACAACAAAATGCATGGTGTGTGCTGTCAGCACCTTAGCAACAACCCAACAACACAAAACTACTCAGCACAGCCATGGAGAAGCACTAGTGCATCTCTTCACTGCTCACACACACTAGAACAGCTAGCTTAGCCAAAGCCAGATAAACCAGCAACACCATCTCACACCAGATCAAGCCACATATCACCTGATGGTGACATAAGGAGGAGAAGGATCAGGTGAATAGCAAGGCCAAGCTCACAGGAGCTAGGAGGAGCAGAGTTCCTCAAGGCCAAGCACAAGCATCAAGGGAACACAAGAACAGCATCAAGAGGATAAGGACTGGATCAGACCAGCAACACCACCAGCACATCAAGCCATCACCAGCATAGATTTTGTGGTGAGCATCATAACCAACCATGTGATCTGTTTATCTTATCCAAGCATAATATATGTACTGATGCATAAGATAACCTCTCAATAATCACCCAAGTGGGGTGAAGCTATCCTAGAGGTTTTAAACATAAAGATCAAGATCAAACTCTTTTCAAAACACACAATTCTTAAACCAGCCTCACAGAATTGGTGTTACCAAAGGCAACCTCTATAATCTATCATTTGTTCTCACAAAATCTGGGCACATCTCCAAGAAGGAGTAGCACCTCAGATTTTATAAGCCACAAACAAAACCATATATATTAACCAACTAGGATCTACAATCTAGCAAGCAGTTGATGTCTTAACCAATTTGGAAAATGACAGCAACATAGAAGCTTAGTCCCTAGAGCCTCAGACCAGCATCATTGGCTAGATCAAACAATAAGTTTCCCAACTTATCTATCAACATCCATCAAGTCCAAGAAATAACTATAAGTATAGTCAGTAACAAGATCTACTTATGTACCATCTTAATAAGGTTTCATAAGCACTAGCCTTATCACCAAGACAATCAAATAGTCCAATCTACACAAATCATGTATCAAATCATCTCCCTGGAATTAGATACAGGGATCATATCCAATTCTTAATTCATAATCAAAGAATCATTAGATTCTATTGAATAAAATTCAGACCAAGCATAATCTAGCAAGCCAACAATAACTAAGTCAGTAAATTCTCACTGACTAGATCATTGCTAGTATCAAGACACTGACAACAGATAAACACATCAATTCACCAAAGTACCAACCAGGGGCAATACTATGCAACCCTAGCATTTAATCCAACCTTAGTCACAAATCAATAACATCATCACACAATCAAATGGGGGTGGCCATTAACACTGAGGTGTAGAGCACCCAAATCCCCATTAAACAGCATAATTAGATCATAGGAACATCTTACAAGCACCAGAGATGAACCCTAGTAGCAATACAAGCACAAACTATAACTGGCCATAGCAGTACACGGGCACCACACCTCACCAAGGGAGAGTCCGCGACGGCGGCAGCAGCACTTTCCCCAAACCCTAGGGTTCGGGAAGGGGCTAGCTTGACCAGGGTAGGACCCCAGGATCAAATCGAACTAGACCAGATGGACAAGCATGGTCGACACCCTCACCCCTCACCAAGGTGGCAGCCAGGACGGTCCATGGCGGCGCGAATCGCTGGCGACATCATCGCTGACCACGGGGTCGAGGAAGGAGAAGGAGAGGGGTGAGCTCGAGAGAGGATGTAGCGAATGAGTGGGCTGGGTGGACCGAAAACCCTTCGGGGTGGTTGTTTTGACCCTATCCTATTGGGACACACCCAAAAGGCTAGCCCAATTCATTTAGAATCTGTTTTAATAAATAGGAAAAGACCAAAATGCCCTTGAACTCAAATAAATTCTAGAAAATAAAATAAAGGTCCAAAAATTATAAATAAAATATTTTTGGATTCACAATAATCCAAACTATCCAAATAATTTAAGAGATAAATTTTAGAAATATAAATTTTATTATGAATTTTGTAATTTATATATTCCTTATGGAATTTTACAAAATTATTGAAAGATGATAAAAATAAATAAAAATCACTTTCATCATATATTAATATTGTAGTATTTTAGAAAAATACTAAACAAATATTTAATAACAATTTTTGATATTTAAGTGATAATTCTTAAAAGAGTTATTAAATCAATAAAAGTCAAATAAAAGGGAAATAAAATAAAAGAATACAATATTCTATTATAAATATTAAAAATTAATAGTTATAAATCCTTTATTATTAAAAAGAATTTTTATAATAATGGGGAGAATGCATAGCAAGTTAAATGATGCATTACATTACTTTGCATAATCATTTTGCTTCTTTAAATATTGTCCTTACCGGGCAATAATAATGTTTTTGTAGACATAGAAGCTCAAGGTCCAGTGCAAGCATCAGACTTCACTACCTTGCCATCACAAGGCAAGTTCATCACTTGCTCACATCCTTTGAAGAGTCTTTATCAAAGTATTTGCAAATTGTGTGTTATCATAAATACTCCAAAGAAAGAAAATAATATTTTCACAAATAAAGAAATCATAGATATCATCCTAAGTGATGATATAATAGAGCAATAGAACTTAGGGTTCTATTTGCAACAATGATGATCAATTAGGGACTTAATAACCCCTGACATTAGTGATTCTAGTGTCGTATATTACGCGTTAGCCATGAGATTTGGAATGGGACAGAGAAGTCAGCTGTATCTTCTTCCTCTCGCATGAAGCCGGATGTGCAGGTCGTGGCTGCTATCCTCGTAGCGTGCATATTAATTGGTAATTCATAGAGGATATGCAGCATATGGGTGGGAACCCTCAACGTCCCACGATAGTTCTGGCATCTAACGGTTTATACAAACCATTGTCGTAATTCATTATGTGGGCATGGTGTACACCAAGGAGGCATGTGAGGTCGCGAAGGGGGTAGTGATTGGCTTGGACCAACTACTGGGCCCTGCATCATAGAATTGTGGACGGGAAAGTACGCCCGGTTGTGCAACAAGGAGTTTATCTCTCATGGGTAAAGTAACGCACCTCTGCAGAGTGTAAGAATTGTAACTTGTTACTCCCTGTTCTGGGAAGGAGCTACGAACACGGCAGGAAAGGAACTCCATGAAAGTTTTGGTCAACCTGTGAAGGCTGATTGTCATAGATTTTTATAATAAAATCAATCTTTGAAGAAAGATTTACAAAAACAACATAGTGCCAAGGACTTATAGTCCGAGGTGGTAGTTAGAGCATCAAACTTCCCACCTTGCATATAATGAACTTGTTGGGTAACGCTGTTACTCATCCTTTCCTTTGATCCCTTGCTTAGACTCTGAGGATCCCGAAGACGTGCCAATGTATGCAGCTGAATGCCAAGAAGATGTGTTCTAAGAGGAACCTGACCTGTCCGGAGGTGTTGAAGGAGTGGATTACGAAATCCGCTATGATGTCGATGATAACGAGTCCAACTAAGTATCCCTAGTTAGTAGTAACCAACGGAGCCGAGCAGCATGAACTCTATAGAATAAGCTGCTGAGCTCAACTCCTAGTCAGAGTTGCTACTTTTAAAATTGCTCTGAAACACTTTATATTTTGGTTTGTAAGTTGAACCTTTTGAAGTCTTGAACTTCTGGTATTGTAATAATAATAATGTGTGAATGTTTGTAATATATGGACCCGCGATGTTTCTGTTGTACCACTCTGAGGGATGTGATATTTACAGAATGGTGTTCTATGAGTGTCATGTCAACGACTATAGTGTACTACGCGTGCAGTGGTATGTTGGGTCACCGCACCTATGCATTTATGTTTTGCTACTCCATGAGGGACAAGCTGAATACCACTCTTGCTATGTTTTCTCTATATGAAACAGACAAACGTCTTTCAATGCATTGTTATCCATGATCTTTGTTTGTACCTTTTCATGTTAGAACATAGTTGCTTTGCCTTATTGTTAGAATTACATCTTTCATGCTCATGTTTAGAGTACTTTGATCCCAGCTATCAATGCTTTACAAATAGTTTGATTAAGATTGTGATGATGCAAGTCACCTAAAAAATGATTGTTTTTATCACTTACCTACTCGAGGACGAGTAGGAGTTAAGCTTGGGGATTCTTTATACGTCGTAAACGTATCTGTAATTTTTGATGCTCCATGCTTGTTTAGTATCAACTTTGTTATGTTTTGTCTACACTTTGAGGTATTTTTATACATTTTCTGGAACTAACCTATTAACAAGATGACGTAGTGCCAGTTGCCAGTTTTCTGCTGTTTTTGGTTTTAGAAAAGCTAGTAAGGAAATATTCTCGGAATTGGACGGAACAAAATCCAAAGTCAATATTTTACCGAAGCAAAGACAGAGTGAAAAGGGCAGCCGAAGTGGGGCCACGAGGTGGCCACACCTAAGGCTGGCGCATCCAGGCCCTGGGGCGCGCCGCCACCAGGTGTGGGCCCCTAAGGCATCCACCGACTTTGCCCCTTCGCCTATATAAACACCCCGATGTAGAAACCCTAAGTACCCGATCAAATCTCCATGAAACAGTCCATAACCGCTGCCACCATCGTTCCTAGATCGGGGGATCTGAAGCTCTTCCCGGCACCCTGCCAGAGGGGAGAGATCATCCCGGAGGCCTTCTTTATCACCATGTCAGCCTCCGGAGTGATGCGTGAGTAGTTCACCCTTGGACTATGGGTCCATATAGTAGTTAGGTGGTTGTTTCTCCTCCTTTGTGCTATCATGTTTAGATCTTGTGAGCTCCGTTCATGATCAAGATCATCTATTTGTAATCATACATGTTGTGTTTGCAGGGATCCGATGGATATTGAGATACTATGTCAGATTGATTATTGATTCTATCATGTCTATGTTATTTGTGATCTTGCATGCTCTCCATTGTTAGTAGCTATCTTGGCCAAGTAGATGCTTGCAACTCCAAGAGGGAGTATTTATGCTCGATAGTAGGTTCATGCCTCTATTAATATGGGGAAGTGATAGAAATCTCTAAGGTTGTTGATGTGTTGTTGCTACTAGGGAGAAAACAACAATCGTTTGTTCATGGAGCAATTGCATTGTTTACTTTACACACATTACTTAATGCAATTATCTGTTGCTTGTAACTTAATACTGAAAAGGGTTCGGATGATAACCTGAAGGTGGATTATTAGTCATAGATGCAGTTGGATTACGGTCTATGTATTATGTTGTAATGCCCAATCAAGTCTCATAGGAGTCAAGATGTCTAGTATTTGCAATGTTATACTTTCTCAATCTGTTAATTTCCCCGCAGTAATTTGTTCACCCAACATGCTATTTATCTTAAGGAGAACACCTCTAGTGAACTGTGGACCCCGGTCCAATCTTTATCATTGATACATCATCTACTGTTACTATTTACTTTCTACAAGCAACTATTATCTTTCACACTATACGTTTAATCCTTTGTTTTTAGCAAACCCGTGAGATTGACAACCTTACTGTAAGTTGGGACAAAGTTTTGAGTTTGTGTTGTGCAGGTTCTAAGTTGTTAGCAACATCTTAGAGTTGTTTCCTTACTCCTACTGGTTCGATAACCTTGGTTTCATAACTGAAGGAAAACTTCTTGTTGTGTTCATCACACCTTGTTCTTGGGGTTTCCCAACGAGGCTCTACAGTCAACCGAGCCGCACCACCAAGCGCGCACTTGCCTCACCTACACATGACATCCACTAGTAGGGATCCTCTTGGGGTGGCATTGAGTAAGAGTTAGCTCTCTATTCTCTATCTAGTTCTAGTTCTGAATTCTTGTGTCAACTAGATCTAGAACAGATTTGATTCAAATTTGCGTTGTCATATGATTTGCACTTTTGTACTTTCATATGAATGAAATGAGCATTGTTTGTTACCAAGTGTATCATTATAGCAAAAAACTTTCAGATCTAGAAATTACAAGCAAGGAATATGCACGAATAACTAGAGCATGGATAATTGAAGCATATGACTGTCAGATTTAGAAATTATAAGCATGAATATGCACTGATAATTGCATTTTTTGTAGCTTGTATTATGAGATTTTGGGACGTTAAATTTTATTCTTCTGGTAAAGATAACTTGGAGAGGACATTGAGCGGGTTAGATATAAAACTTTTGAACATGTTAGCATTGATAGAAGTCCGTGACTAGGAATCAGAGACTACATGTATTACGTTAGAGAAAAAGGAAAAGGGGGAATGGAAGTAGTAGACATCATGCCTAAGGTTTGCAAGATGCTTGAGCTGTTTGAATTTAATAGTAATAAAGGAAAATCTTAATGGCCAGTTGGAACAAACAAGGAGTATTGAGAAGCCCCGACAACTACGGATGTCCCAATTGTTTTCTCAGTTGACAAAGAGGGTGTAGCATTCATTTTAGAGGAAGAGGATTTGGTTCATGTGTTAGTAGAATTCTATGATTGTGCTTTTTCTTGCAACAGAGCAGAGTTGTAACATGAAGAAGGCAAAAGGAATTAATTTCGCTTGATGATAACAATAAAGAAGAGGAACAACAAATATTTTTTGATGATTTGAACTGCAGTGAATACATGCATGAAGAGCATGACATGGCTATAGTTTAAAAGTTGAAATATATTCAAAAGTTGAAGAAGAAGAAAAATGAAAATGGAAATCCAGAGGATCATCCAATATTAGAGAAGCTTAAGCATGGGTTCATGTCTCACATATCTGGAACTTATTCCGCAACAATGATCAACACATGTATCTTAATCTATACTTATTGATCCTCATGTCATAACAAGAAGATCTATATCATGTGAAACTTCCGCATTACTTAACGATATACGTCGTATTTTTTATCGATACTTGAAATAGCCAAAGGTGGAACACTAGGTTATCATGTATGTAGTCTTTATTTATCCTGTATTACCGATATTCATGTGATCAACAATTTGATCACTTGTTCAATCAGACGATAACTATAGCATACAGAACATTGGCATACTAACCGGTAAGGACAAAAACCGACGTTATGATTACCCAATCACTAAGTAACGTTAGAAGTGCTCCATCACATACATATCGTATCCAAGTATATTTGTCTTATGGTCTAACAATCTTATAGTAACAATAATTATCTTTATGAGAAACTACCGATAACAATATTGATGATACGTTTCACGGTATATCATCTTGGGTCTATCCATCCTCGTTGTTCTTTCAAGAACTCCGATCTCATATGTCATTGGAAAATCCTACAATACTTTATATATGCCTAATAGAATACTTTATATATGCCTAATAGTCAGGAAACCAAGACCATCAATAATATATGAACTAGCTAGTCTTAGAGGCAAGATTAGGGATATCTAATTGGTGTTTATGATTTTACATATGTATTATGGTTTTCTCCAAATACTCATTATCCGGAATTAATATAATTGTAGCATAGAACAATAAAATTTAATTATGAAACATAAATATAAATAATAAATGAATAATCCATTTATTATTGCCTCTAGGGCATACTTGCATCAATGGAAGCACCGGTTTGTACTGGAGGGTAGTGACGTCGTGGTCAGCCTATTGTAGCGCGGCAGCGTGGACTTCGCGGGCCTGATCTAGGCTTGGATGGACCCGTGAGGCTGGTGTGTCCTTGCTGCTACGTCTGGTCGACTACAGCTGTTGGTGGTGGAGGATGCTCCCTCCCGTGTGGTTGTGGTGTTGCCGCCCCCGGTTCCTATGCCTTCCTCCTCAATTTTGCAAGTCGCACGGGGATGTTCATAGGGAGACGATAATGGGGGCCGCTAGACCGTGGTGGCGCATGCTGGTGGACGGCAAGTTTGGTGGTGTGCAATGGACCTTCTAGGGTAGTGTTTGGGGATTGGAAGAAATCCTTGTTGGTGCGTCCGACACCGACGAGGTGACATATGCAGAGTCGTAGTTCCTTCCTTAAGGGTGTCGGGTACCCCCTAGCCACTCTCCTTCGCGTACCGGGGGAAACCCTATGATTAGTCCGGGCAGTAGCGCCGTCGTCGTATTTCTTATTGATGGTGTTGCTTGGTATGCGGCGCTCCAGAGTTCTAGAAGCGTGATGGGACATATCCTGAGGGCGTAGCGGTTACAGGTCATCTTCATTTCATCAACCTACCACAGTTGGCATTTGTTTTTTTTTCTCTTTTTTTTGGCATGATGCATCCATGCCATAATATTATCATTGTATCGTGTGATTGCTATATTAATATAGCGGGGCTTAAGTCTGTTTCGAGGAAGTCATCTCCACTATTTGTTCCACTACTATTGCGCCCTACAAATCTTGAGGTCGATTATCCATGAATTTCGCAGATTTTGCTGATTCCAACATTCCTTCTATGCCTGGCCCCCGAAATCAATTTGAAACAATTTTTTTTAGGTAAAGGGGTAAATTTGTTTTTTTTTTAGATTACGGGTAAAGGGGTAAATACTGCCGGAGACAAAGCCAATTTCCGTGTATCTATCTATAGCTTAATCTATAGACTACTACTCCGTACTACATATAGCCCAACAGGCCCAGAGTCAACGCATCATCAATCCATAGTCTATTCAATCGTCGACCCGCCAAACCCTTGTCGAGCGGCCGTCCTGGTCGATCGCGTTTCTACTCGCCGGCAGGCGGCAGCGGCGAGCATCAGTGAGAAGCCGGCAACACCACCGTGAGCGACACTTTCCTCCTCCAGTCGCTATGCCCTAGGAAATCTCCGTTTCCTTGTACCTTCTCCTAGACGATCTTGGGACGTTTTCTTTCGTTGTACTTGGGATGAACTAGAAATCTGGAATCTGCCTAACCCCGATTCTCCTCCTGGTCAGTTAGGGCTTCACATGCGTGCTCCTACTGTTCTAGTCGTCTTTAACCAGCAGCGTGGGGATTGGGAGATTTGTCAACTGTTAGATATTCTGTGGGAATGTTCTTGAGTAAATGATTTCTATTTACAGTACTTCTTCTGATTCGATTTAATTGGTGCAGGGTTTCGCCTAAATCTTGTCTAAACTTGCAAAATTAAATCGGATCGGAGGTTGTTGCATGTTTGTTTTGGGTTTGTTTGTTTGGTTCGAGAAGGGTAGCGCTCCTGAAATAGATGGCTATTTAAAAGTCCATTTCGAGATTTTGAAATGTTTCTTCTTTCAAACTAGCTTCTTAAGTAAATGATTTCTATTTACAGCACTTCTTCTGATCCGATTTAATTGGTGCAGGGTTTCGCCTAAATCTTGCCTAAACCTGTGAAATTAAATCGGATCGGAGGTTGTATGCTTGTTTTGGGGTTTGTTTGTTTGGTTCAAGAAGGGTAGCCCTCCTGAAATAGACGATGTTAGCTATTTAAAAGTCCATTTCGAGATTTTTGTAATGTCTCTTCTTTCAAACGAGCTTCCAAAAATATTTTTACCATTGTCCTTTTTTCAACGGCGCCTTTAAACCTAAACCACGGCCTTGATATGTTTTAGCAATGTTTTTTTCTATCTTTTGGACATTAATTTCTTATTAGTACTGTTTCTCTACTATACAATTATACTAGTTTCCACTATGTTTTTTGTACCATACTTTCTCTACTATACATTTATACATGTTTTTACTTTTTTTTACTCTACTCTGTGTTGTGTTGTATGTTTGCATCTCCATCATTTTACCGTTTTTCTATTTTTTATTTCAACTACTAGTAGAAAATAGGAACAAAAAAAAAGAAAAACTATTAGTAATAACTAGTAAGCATTCTCGTGCGTTCTCTTAATCAGAGAGTGTTTTAGGCAAGCCTATGAAAAAAAATACTTTGTTCTAGCATCACTATTCTGTTGAATTTATTTTTCTCCGTCATCTGAAGAGTGTTGCTTGCCTGCAACCACCACGACATGAGACTTAAGTTATTGGAAAGGATAACCTAGATGAGACCGTCCCAAATCAAAATTGAGGACGTTGACGACAGCACATCCTTGAAACAGGTGCTGAGCTGTCTCCTTACCAGCCTTGCAGAACATACATTTGTCATTGTGGGGTAAACCTCTTTTTGCCAATCTATATCTGCAGTCCATATTCTGCCCCTAATGAACAACCAGACCGCAAATTTACATTGGAGTGGTGCCCATGTTTTCCAAATAATGTAGGCAAAATCACATGCAATGAAACTCTCTAAAAGATGTGGGGATGTAAGTATCATGGTGCTTAGAAAAATGCTACTCTACAGCTTTACATAAATTTTCGATGAAAACTCATACTACTATAAAATTGTTAGTTTCGTGGTTTGCACCTAGCTTGTTATTTACAGTTGATGTTATCCATGAATCGGAAGTTGTCTCCTCACATGGAGATCTCTTTGGGTTACAGTCATGAAAATGTTAATGCTCTATTAACTCCAGGAAAATCAACAATCCTTGCGATACAGAAATGCATTTTTTTAACTCCAATTATAGCGTTGCTCATTTAGAAAGTTTGAATTGAACTGTAACAGGATGGTATGGCGACCAACGAGATGTCGATCAAGCTTGTGATCAACAAGAAGACGGGGAAGCTCTGCTTCGCCGAGGCCGGCGGCGACGTCGTCGAGTTCCTCACGGGCCTGCTCTCCCTGCCGCTGGGCACCGTTACCAGCCTGCTCAGTAAAGAGGGCATGGTCGGCAGCGTCGGGACCCTGCTCGGCAGCGCGGAGACGCTGGGTGCAAGCTACAATATCAAGGAGCAACAGCTGAGCCCTGCCGTCACCCCGGACACGCTCTCCCGCCTGCAGCAGCTGCTGGGCGTCCAGCTCAACGGCAACGGAAAGTTCTTCGCGTGTCCAGGTAATAAGGGTGGTGGCACCAACTGTGTACACCTCTCGCCTATCAATTACAGCGTCTGCCCCGGCTGCAAGTGCTACAGACAGAAGGCCATGACGCTCGCTGGCGCCGAGTCCGGCGTGGTCGCCGCATCAGCCATGAAGCCGCCCACGCCCAAGTACACCCTTAAGGATGACCTGTCCCTGACACCGGAGTCCCTGTCGGTGATCAGCCTGCTCGCCGAGTGCGGCGTCAAGGACCTCAGCGTACTGCATGAGAAGATCGTCAACATCGGCAAGGAAGAGGTACAAAATGCTTTGATTAGCTGGTGTGTCTGGTGATTGATTTTTTTTTTCTTTCTTTAATAATGTGCTTGTTGGAAACTTGTAATGCAGGCGCTGGGCATACTCGCTGCTGCCTTCAAGTCCAAGACTGTCCTGACGGATGTGTTCATGCCGAAGAAGAATGCTCGCGGCAAGAGAGGAGCTTCAGAGGAAGAAGCCATGCCCAAGAAGAGTGCTCGCTGCAAGACAGAAACTCCTGAAGAAGTCATTCAGATATGACTATTTGGTCAGAATTTTCAGATACAACCTTTCTGTTATTTGTTATATGAATTGGTACTGGAAATTTGTTATTTGCCGTGATGAACCAAAGTCTCTGCCAATGTTGCGGTTCTACTCTTTTTATTTGAGACAGTACACCACCAAGATGGATTTATTTCCGTGTAAAATCGAAACAAGCTAGCAGCCACAGGAAGCATCAGGAAATCGATCACCGCTCAGTCGTCGAAGTGACCTGTGTGTACACGAATCGCCTGAGGACTCGCAGCAACTCATTGGCCGCTTCGCCGAACGGCTGGCGCACGGAGAAGCCATGCTGCTCTCCGTCGAACTCCGCGACCTCGACGGCCTTTCCCATTTCTTTCAGCCTCGCTGCGTACCCGTGCACGTGGTCGCGGAGCACGTCGCTCCCTGGCGCCACGACGAGCGCCGGCGGGAGATCCACCGCCGCGAGGCTGGGGCTGTGCGGGCCGAACGGGTTGGCCACCGGGTGGTCCCTGGTCGCCCCCACCGGCAGCGACATGTGCCAGAGCTGGTCGGACATCTCCACCGTCTGCGACACGTCCGCCGGCGGGTCGGTCTCCGCCGCCGTGCGCTCGGCGCTGCCGAAGAACGCGGAGTCGAGGACGTACCCGACGACGCGCACCGGGCTGACCACGAGCTCCCCGGAGGCGACCTGGACGGTGACGTTGTGGGCCAAGTTGCGCCGGCTGATACGCCGGAGACGAACGTCCGTGCGAAGTCGGCCGACTCCTCGAGCCACGGGTCGGCTCCGCCAGTGCCCGCGAGCTTTGCCTGGCCGCTCAGCCAGGTGAGGAAATCCGCGCCGTCCTCGAGGGCGGCGGGGAGGCGGTGCTCGGGGGCGAGGCGGTACTGGACGGAGAGCACGACGGCAGGGAGCTCGGCGGCAGCGCGGAGGCAGAACGAGTGGAAGGTTAGCTGCGCCAAGGAGCCGATGCAGTAGCCCCCGCCGTGAAAGTACACCAGCACCGGGAGCTTGCCGGCCACCACTGGCGACGACGATGCAGGCCTGTACACGCGGGCGCGAAGGCCGTGCGCCGGGTGGTACAGGACATCCTTCCACCGCACGCCGGGGACGTCGGGGTACGTCTCCTTTGGCTGGAGGGCGGCCTCGTCGCCACGGTTGACGGTGCCGTCACTGAGGATCTGGATGACACCGAAGAAGTCCTCCACGACGCGCGGTGCTCGACCGATGTCGTCCGTGCAGGTCGTCGCGGTCTGGACTCTGAAGTCTCTGAACGGATGGATGAGCCAGATTTGTAGCAGCTGGCGATCCAGGAAGGCTGGTAGCGTGCTATATCAAGTCCAATATGCTAACTACTCAGATCAGATCACATTCTCCTCCTTCCCGAGGGAGGTCAATTCTGGCGCGCGATCCGATGGTTCGTTAAACCTTTGGCAGACGCCGGTGTCAACTCTTCAGCGCTGGTAAGGTTGCGTCGTCAGTCCAAGAGCATCTTCACTCGTTGGACGAATTCAGGCGAAATCCGGACTTTTTTGACCGGACGAAAGAAGTTGTTGGCCTGGGTACGCCGAGTTTTCCACTCGCGTATCCAGCCGAGTTTTTCACTCCCCTGGATATGGCCTGGGTAGTGCGGACCAAAGTTGGCCCAAATTCGGACGAAAACAGGTTCCTGGCTACGCGACTGGACGAAATTTCGGTGTCCGGACCTATTTTCGGCGTTCGAATCAGCGTACTGGGTAGCCGAGTGGAGATTCCGGTTGGAGCAGAGCAGCCAAAGTGGGATTGCTATAGGCTGCTCCTTTTCTGTGTGGTGCAAAGAAAAATATTTTTTTCTTAAATCTGACCCTTTTCCACGACAAATCTCACGTCATATTCTGATGGAAACTATTTCGGAATCTGAATTTCACCTCTCTGCTCAGGCAACTAAAGTGAAGCCGAACCTATGCAGGTCGGCCCGAACACTGGTTGGTGCCAAACACGATTGTCACCGAAGTCCTTGGCAATGCCCAGAAAAATCCGACGAGGCATGTTCTACTCCCCTTAGAATGAAGCGAACCTAGTGCGTAAAAAGTTGTAGATTTCTCCCCGCTTATTTATTCTATTCTCCACTCCAATGTCACCCGAGGTTTTCTCTCTCGTCTTTTTGGCTATACTCTTCAAATCCAGTCAAAACTCAAGCATTCTTCAATTAAGACCATGGAGAATCTTCCACGCAATCTCTCACAAATCCCTTTGTTTTCAACAATTTTAATGTCAATTTGCACTTTATTTCTCCAAATTTTTTGACCGCTAGATATGATGATTTCGAATTATTTGTAAGTAATGGTATTTAGAAATGAACTAATGGTATTTTTGTTTAACCATAGACATTTATGTATGCACTAACTTTGTGTTTGGCTTAGGGATTGATAAGTTTTTTGTTGGTAAAGAGGAAAACCATAGATATATGGATATACTATTGATTATGTGTTCTTATTGTTTGGGAGATTTTTTTCAAGCTAGGTCTATTCATGTATTAGTTGGATTATACATGTATTTTTTTTTTTGGAAATGGGCGCTTTTATTAAAACTGTTCAAAGTTTACACCAGGCCTCTGCATAACCAAGATGCACATAGCTACACGAATGACAGGACTAATTTAGAAAGTAGAGAAGCATTACACAAAGGCACTATCTAAATAAATGTCTAGAATCTAAGGTAGATCAATCCTCAGATCACGTGGCCATCCATATCGGGAGAAAATATCCCTCGCCGCGTCCTCCAATCGCGTGCATCACTCCATATGTAAGTCGCGAAACTCCATACGTTGGAGAATATTCCAAGATCGGAGGATAGCCGTGGCTCGATAGACAACCTGTAGAGGAGAAGACACAATGATATTAAAAATCTTGTCATTTCTACAAAGCCATAGCGACAATATAATGGCAAGCGCTCCCACCCTAAACAAAGTTCTGTATTTATCAACAATTCCATGCAACCAATTACCAAAAACATTGGTTACAGAACGTGGCGGAGATAAACCAGAAGCTATTTGGACGAATGACCATATAGTGCGAGCAAATTTGCAATGGAAGAATAAATGGCGAATTGTCTCATCTTGATGACAAAAAACACATTGTTTACTTCCATGTCAATTCCTCTTTGCAAGATTATCTATTGTTAGAATTACCCCTTTTCATAGATACCATATGTGGAGAACATTTTATGGAATGCAAATAGCAGATTGTAGAATAAGGCTTGGAGGATTGGAGGATGGTACACTTAGGTCATAGTTGTAAATGTTTATGTTACCTCTATCTTTTGTAGTTTGTAGACATGTGGAGGGCAGTTGCACATCATATGAAGTTTGTAGCAGCAACGAAAGACAAGCATCCCAATCTATTTTGGAAAGATGCTCCGGTGCTATCAAGATATTCGGTACAAAATTGTTGTTGTAACTGTTACAATTGCGACAAGAAGATAACGAAGAACGAAAACGAAAACACAGCAAGGGGACACAGATTTAACGTGGAAATACCTCTCCAACAAAGAGAGGAAAAAACCACGGGCGTCAGCCAGCGAAACTTCACTATATCGGGGAGTGTTTACAAACGCCGGATTTCACATATGCAACTCATCCCAACCGGCGGTTTACAAGGGGTTTATATATCGGTAGAAACCTAGGTCTTCGACGATCCGTACCGTACTGATATAGTGAACTCGGCCCAAGCCTCCGGCGACGGGCCTCGCTCCACTCGTCAGAAGTTGGCCTATACTTTGTAGAATTTGGATTAACATATAACAGTAACAAGTCTTATGAAATCACGCAAACAAGTAACCCTGCTATGGCAGGCCGTGCATACTACTATTGTCACGATCCCCGCATTAGTTTTGTTAGCATATCATATAGTTACATTCATACTTTATGCATCATTGATTTTTTATTTGGTAATCTTTAATTTATTTGACAAAAATATTATAGCTGCTACTTTTTTCTCGAAGGATTGATGGCCCTAGGTATTAGGATGACTATATTTTTTGAGAGAATTTCTTATTTGACACTAGTTTTCAATATGATTCTTTATTTGACACTAATTTTTTTTCACTTTCCTATTTGACACCTAGTGTAAACTTTTTGCCTTATATGACACTACCGTCAATTCCGTTACATATTTCCGTCAACTCTTTTCTAGCCGGACCAAAATACCCCTGGATTAGTCAAAGCCCTTGACGATAGCGCTTACCCTTTATCGCTTTTTGTTGAGCGGAGCTTATCCTTTATGGCTTGATCGATTAAAGGTGTCCAGGAATGATATATTATCTGGGTCGTCGGATACCTCGCCTCCAGCAGGCGCTCCTCTGCTGCGTGCGCCTCCGCCTCCACCTCTACAATCTCCCGCCGATGGAAGGCGGCGGTGTCGGGGAGCCATAGCTCCAGTTCAACGATCTCCTGCTATTGGGATCAAGATTAATCGAGAGGCTGACATCCCAGCAGGTAGACTGCTCTGCAGAGAGAGAATCGCCATCGTCTTCGACTTTCCCTGTAGAGGGTTAGCTTGCCGCCGTGGAGGAGGTCGTGCAGGTACAGCAGGAGAAGTTGGGCTGCTGGCCGCTGTTGTCGTCGAGCGCTAGCTTCCGTCCATCAAGACGACCGCGCAGGCGCAGGTGCGGTAGGAGACGTTGGGCACATAAATACGGAGGAGTCAATAAGAATGGCAGTCGTATTTCGGCTAATATTTTGCAAAAATTAAGGAGCACAGCTGAAGAAAAACGACGAACCAGTAGAGGGTTGCCACGCGGATGAGCACACGCGCGAGGCGCACATGCAAGCACTCCACCAGCGGACCTTCCCAGGGGCCAACCTGGGCGGTGGCCCCCCAGCAAAAAAAAAGTTCTATACTACTCCCTCTGTTAGGGATTATAAGGCCTATGAACCATTTTGATAGGATTAAGAAAATCAATAACTCACCCTCTTGATTACTACATGCACCAATAGTTGTACATGCATGAGAGAAAAAAAGACCATGCATTGAAAAAGAAATGACAATAAATAAGAAAGAACTTGTAATTTCAGTAGAGGATTGCCACGCGGATGAGCACACGCGCGGGGCGCACATGCAAGCACTCCACCGGCGGACCTTCCCAGGGACCAACCTGGGCGGTGGCCCCCCAGCAAAAAAAAGTTCTATACTACTCCTAAAATGGGAGTACCCTATAGTATTTTCAGAAATTTGACCATTCAATAACACACTTCTGCCTGGGAGCATCGAGCTGCATGGCTGTCTTCCTTTTCTCCATGGCTAAGTAGCAGGCAGAGTGCAACGTAGCTCCAGCATGCAGCCTACTCATTCTGTCGTTTAGTAATTGTATTCTCTCCTATTTCCTAGCTTTCCTGCAGTCCCGCTTTTACTAGCTATCATCCTCTGCATCTTTATTGTGGAAGCTCTAATTAGGTCTCAAGTTTACACTACTCAATTTTTCCTTGCAGATTTACATGTTGCTATGTGTGTAATTGTGTTATTGTCAACCGTTAGGGGGGGGGGGGGAGTTTAGTCATTTTACAGAACAAAAGGAAGAGAATATCCGGAAATCCACCTAAAATGGATTTTTCACAATAGATGTATTTATACCTGGGAGCCAAATCTCCATGTCCGTGAATATCAAGCTAATTAACAAGAAAGTGGTTAAAATTTGTAAAAGAAATTCGTGATTAATTCCATGGTTTTGTGATGACTAACTCCATGGCTTAATTATATTTTTTGAAAAAAATTAGAGTAACTTTAACAAATATATTAACGGTAGGCATGTACTTTGTAAGCCAGCAAGGAGAAGTTCGATCAAAGCTTCTCTAAATGCGATAAATTCAAATTCTGGTAGCTCTACTGTTAAGCACTCTTATATTTTTGATGTCATCTAGTTGTTTTGCCTCTTCCCTCACCCTTCCAACGGCCCCCTCAAAGATTTTGTTCAAGGTCCGACACTGAAGCACTCGTCCTGGGAGAAGGTGCATGCATGCAGACGTAGTTCAAGCTGAAGCATGAGAGCGACTGAAGTCAGTTCTGCTAACACTAATCATCAGTTAGTTGATTGATCAAAGATCACTTCCGATTTTAGCACGACATTACTTTATTTACCACGATAAAATCAATTACATGACTAATTTGTTTGGGTCCCGGTTAGTAATTTAATGATTAGCAGATGTATCACAATACAATAACATTTGTCTTGTAATTTGTTTTGTCATATTATACACAGGGGCAAAAGCGTCTTTGTAGATCTCCAATTAACACCGTTAGCTCTTAAAATACACTAGAGTGTCATATAAGGCAAAAAGTTTACACTAGGTGTCAAATAGGGAAGTGAAAAAAAATTATTGTCAAATAAGGAATCATATTGGAAACTAGTGGCAAATAAGGAATTCTCTCATTTTTTTAATATACTGGTATTATTTTGGGGAAAACATTAGTGGAGATATGGACACACATTGTGCATCCTCCTTCTCCACCTAAGCTTTGGAGACTAGACCAAACCACACCCAAGGCTCTTCCGTTGGTTTAGTGTGAGCATCGTCAAGATATGACACAGTGATGCCCCCTTTACGGGATCGACACTTTAGACGAGTCTTGGAAGGTTTTCGATGAAGAAAGAAGGCAGATAAATTTAAGATGGTATAGGGAGAACAAGAAGTGGGATGGTGAAGAAAAAGGAAGAAGACACGAGATTTAAGAAATGATAAAGGAGACACAAAAGAAAAAGGAAGTAGAAGCCAAAAGGAAGTAAGACAAGCATCCCAACATATGATGCAAAGATGCTCTGGGTCTACCATGATATTAGTACAAAATTGTTGTTGCGGCAAGCCTTATAAAATCACACAAACAAGTCACCCTGCTACGACGGGTCGTGCATACTACTGTTGCTGCGGCCCTGCATTACTTTTCCTAGCTTATCATATGGTTACATTCATATTGTATGCATCATTGGTTTCTTATTTGGTAAACTTTAATTTATTTGACAACAATATTATAGCTTCTACTTTTTTCCCAAAGGATCGATGGCCCTAGGTATTAGGATGACTATCATTTTTTAATATGCCCATATTATTTTGTGGAAAACATTAGCATAGACAAGGATGTGCATTGTGCATCCTCATCCTTCTCCACCTAAGCTTTGGAGATTAGACCAAACCGCACCCAAGGCTCCTCCGCTGGTTTGCTGTGAGCATTGTCAAGATATGACACAGTGTTGTCCCCTTTGCGGGCCGACACTTTGGACGAGTTTGGAAGGTTTTCGATGAAGAAACAAGGCAGATAAATTTAAGATGCTATAGGGAGCACAAGAAGTGGGATGATGAATAAAAAGGGAGAAGACAAGAGATTTTAGAAATGATAAAGGAAACACAAAATAAAAAGGAAGTAGAAGCCAAAAGGAAGAAATAATAAGAAGCAAGGAAAAGGGAAGAGAAGAAGAACAAAAGGTTTGATGATAGAAAGGAGTGGTTGAATAAAAAAACAAGAAGTGAAAGTCGTGGAAAAGATGAGCACTTGAAGTTGAATCTCTAAGTTCATTTCGGTAACATGTTGTAGTTTTCTTTGCAATGAGGAACTTGGTGTTGAACAATGATGCTTTATTTTGGCACTGCTTTTAGTATGTATGTACAGAGTACTTGATGATGTAGTGGATGAAATATTTTCACTTTATAATGTTTTCTACAAACTAGTGCACTGCATTCCATGAAAATATGAAAACTTGTAATATGGATACAATAATTTGTTGAATTGAAAACACGAAGGTGCTAGTGCTAGTGCTTGAGCAATAAAAACCATTGAACCCTCTAAGTCGATAAACAAGAGCACCTTTAAATAGAAACTTGATTAGGAAGAGCGCATGCTAGAAACCTAT
Organism: Avena sativa; assembly: GCA_916181665.1. NCBI lineage: Eukaryota > Viridiplantae > Streptophyta > Magnoliopsida > Poales > Poaceae > Avena > Avena sativa. Next base: position 41,127,827 of record OV702281.1, read on the forward strand.
ACCTGCGATGACAAGAAGTTGGGAAGAATACTAGCGATGAGGAAAGGAGCTCGGCGATGGGTGAGAGGCCTAGTCCATGCGGTCGCGTCGTGGAAGGCCGACAAGCGGGCAGTGGCAGAGCCGATAGCGTCGACATGGTTGTCGTCATGACCTGGTGGAGATGGTGTCAGGTCGCGACGGTGGAGCAGGTAAGAATTTGTTGGGGGTAAGAACTGAGTCGATGAAGTGAATCTAAATCTCCCTAGAGGTTCGGTGCCAACCTCCCATGCGCCGACCATGCGAATACATAATTCAATTTTCGTTCTTTTAGCACCAACTGTTTTGGCGCAAACTTGTCGCATCGGGTTTTCTGGCCCGTGGTCATCCCTGGGCCGGCGTTTGTTACCCCTGAAATATCTCTAAGATCTCTAAACTGGCCCTACAGACCAACACTAGTAATTCATATGAACTTTGTCCTCACTCGTGCACATCAGGAAAGAACTTCTTGGTCGGCCACTCATCCTCAAATTGATCTGGTTTAAACACGCTTAATTTAGAGTTCTTTTCGAATGAGCTTCGGGGAAAGAAGTTACCCCTTGTTTATATAAGTATCCTATTAAGCCTTGGGTCAGGATACACGCATCCCACCAAAAGTCAGAAATGTCCCCTCTTGACACATGTTTGTGCTTCCATTTGCGACACATCTGCCACAACGAGCTACATGTCCACGCACTTGACATGCACACACCCATGTAAGGACAATGGTCGACTTGGATACCAAATGTAACAACCAACCACTTCAGGGTCGGTGACTGTTATCCATGGCAGCTCTCTATGATCTCTAAGACTGACCCCGCAAACCAAAACCAGTCAGTCTTGCGCACTTTGTGCTCACCCATGCACACCGGGAAGAAATTCCTGATCGGTCATCCACCTTGAATTGCTCTAGACCAAACACGCTTAACCTTGGAGTCCTTTTCTGATAAACTTCTAAGAATAAAGTTTCTACTTGATACGAGTATCTTGTTGATCCTATTAAGCCCTGGATCAGGACGTTACACGTGGCAAAGGACCTTAACACCAATAGCATTCGCTGACGATCTTCATAGGTTTGGTTTCATTCTAGTTGGCGCAAACCGGAAGGGTCAAGTTATGAAATAGTTTGTACGAGCGGTTAGCTTTTGGATTGCAGAAAATGGCCAGATTTGTCAAAAATACCCAAGACGGGGTTCTTGGCGCAGCGTATTATCGTCTAGTCTATCGTAAGCTTTAGATTTGAAATCAAGAACTCATGTGGTCTTGTTTTTTTTTCATCTCTCATGCAATGTCACAGCAAATCACATGTAAATCTGTCCCTTTCTTTTTCTTTTTTAGAAAAAGCCATTCGGCGAGATTTATTTATAATTAAACAAGCTTACATCATTTATAAGTTTTAGAAATAAAATTCTAGGGGCTAATTGTCCCCAAAACAACGTATATGATTCAACGAACTATACCTAGCTATCATATTTCACACTTATTTAGATAAATATGCAACATTTAGAGGAAGTTCAAAGAATGACTTATACTATCCCTCCCCTTTTTATATTTTGCACTTATTTGAACTAGAATGAGCCACCCTTGTGACTGGGTTTAGGGCACCAACACACCATGGTTCTCATTTCATTCCGATTTTTATTTCAGTGTTGTTTTCTATTGGTACTGAAATATTTAAAAGCTTATTCACTAATAGTAATTTCTATTAATATCACACAATTAATCATTGTTTCAAAAATATTCTCAAAATTTTGGTTACAATTTTATTGCAGTTACAAGACAGTTGCACTTGGATTTTTATTTATGCTATAAAATGATTAACTAATTAAATTCACACATGATATGACTCCTTTACAATTTAATTTCGATTCACAAAAAAATACAGATTTAGATTGCGGTTTCATGCGTGTGTATTTGTGGCTTCATCTAATTCAAAATATATTTAAAAAAGGATCCCTAAGCACGTGATGAAACTCTATGAAACATGCTTGACATAAAAAAAACCTAATGGAATGTGACATGAACCTCTAGAAATAAGTCAAATATGGTAAATTAGTTCCATTATAGTTTCCGAATTGAAAATTTTGAAACAAGTCCAAGATTGATCTTGTTTAGGAAGATATTGTCGTTAGGAACTGGAATATCAAATCAGATAAACAATCTGGAACTTTGGTTAAAAATATAAGTACAAGAATAACTAAAAATGGATGGGTGGGTAGAAAGAAAAGTTGCACTTTTCAATACAAACATGTCACAAATTCGCTATGTAGTTGGGTAGAGGGGTGGGAGGATAAGGTAGTTGGTGGTGTATTTGCGGTAGAAGATACACCTCCATACTTTCCTATCTTTATAGCAAAAAGTAATGCATAATACACCATAGAACACACATCATTATGCACGAATGTACTAAACATGACCAGCAGCTACCAGCACCATTAGAAAATTGTGTTCTTGGTTATTTGCCCGTTATATTATCTACATCAAGTTTTATTCTCAATAACTTTTGGCTATGTTAGCATTTGTGCGTAAATGGTTTTTAGAGCACCATTTTTTCCTTTGGGGGCACACAAATACCATTTTGTTTTTGAAAATGCGCAACCACATAATTTACAGGAACTTTGATGTGTCTAATTTTGTTCAGATTTGTTTTTGAATACTATTGACAATTTAGAACCAATTTACTACTCCCGAGATAACCTTCTCTCGGTGCACCTATGTGTACTTTTACATAAATTACAGCTGTCGATGTGAACTTCCCAAGCTTGCTTAAGAATATTGTAATTTGTGTTACTTTCTAATGCTAGTATAATTTATCATAAACTTATGCTATGTTTCGTTTACAATTCAAAAAAGTTACTTTCACATCTGATACTAGTTGTGTAAAAGTAGTAAGTTGTTCCATCATAAAAGGACGTGTAGGAAATGCGCTTTCCCTCTTTTGAAAAAAAAAATCATAAAATAGACGTGGTAATTGATATAGGTATGCCCAATGGCTACCTATCTTTCGCATATCAGACTTGGCTAAACAGGAGGCCCATACGACAATCTGCCGAAAATGAAGAAACCTAAAAATGGGTCACATGTATTGGTAGCTTCCTTTTTAAAAAATAAAATTCGTTTATATTGGATAAAAGAACAACTTCACAACTAGGTAATGGGGTAACCGAACTCAAACGCTTAATTAAAACATCTAAACAAAAAGGAAAATGCACACATTAAGTACTCCTCCTAAGGCTTTGCAGAGAAATTTATGCATTGTTTCTAACACACGAACGGGTACATGAGGAGCTCTCAGGATCATGGCGGCGTCCTGCTACAAACCCATCTAGGGTTCCATGTTTCTCTCGCAGGTCTGCTCCGTCTCCACCGGCCTTGGGGCCTCGGAGGTGTGGCGGATTGCGGCCTCTCGCCGATGGGAGGGTTCGCCGTTTCCTTTGCTTAGACTGTTTTTCGTGTCTTCTTTGATATTCTGAGACGACAGCTGCATCCTAGAGTCAGAATCAAGTCCTCTCCGCTCTATCCTCGCTCCGGTGGTGTGTCTAAAGCCGACGAAGGGTGCTTGGAGTCGTTTGTCCGGAGGATCTCCAGAGATCCGGTCAGTTTTCGTGTTCATTGGTGTGGTTCCAGGTCAGTCTCTTTCGATCTACGATTCTCATCAGTGGCGATGGTCGTTGTTCTCGTCCATTGGTCCTTTGGGGCCTTAGCACGGTGACTTCACGCCGGTCTACTACAACAAGCTCTACTACGATAAGCTTTGCCAGGATTCTGTGATGGAGGGGCAAAGACAGCGGCGTGCGTTCGGCTCATGTTATTGTTGTAGTCGTCGCTAGGTGGTCCATGGATCTATTTATAGTTTTTATTACTTTTAGGCCTCTTTGTACTGTTGTTGATGATTATTAATAGATCAATTGAATTTTCGCAAAAAAAAAGCACACCCAAACTTCATGCCATAACCCTAGCCGAACCTATCATTATTGTGTCACCATAACTCTTGCTTGGGATGGACACCACCAAAAAATTCAGCCATCGAATTTACAAACAAAGGCATGTAGAGGATGATGTGAACCGCCACAATAGTAGATCATGTCATATGATGGAGATTAGCATTCTCACCAAGCATAAAAGACCAGGGGCACCACCATGATCTAGGCAGGCTGGCATCGTCAAACTAGACCGACGATTTTGATCCCAAAGGCTATCATCGATGCTGCCAAGTAGGCAGGTCAATAGACATCAACAAGCACAAGGCCGTCGTCCACGAAGATAGCAGGGTCAAAAACACCGAAAATGCATGTTACGAATGGATTGAGGGCTAAACGGTGTAAAAAACACCGAAAATGCATCTTACGAAAGGATTCTGGGCCAAATACTTATCCCGGCCGTTGCATGTTATTAGGATTGGGATCTGAAAGACCCACCAACCTGCCAACTACTTTATTAGATTTATTTCTTTAAATGTACTAGTAAAGTGAAATCGAGCTTAACTTTCATATAAAAAATGCAAATTTAATTTTGTTTGCATATTTGACTTCCTCGCGACGAACTCTTCAAATAGAGTATTTAATATATGTAAATTTATTTTAAACTTTTTCATGACCTAAATCTATAAGTTCTTTGTTAAATATATCCTGGATATGTAAAGTTCCAATACCTTACGCATGCAATTCTATAGAAAACTGTGCTGCATACCAACATCTTATATTTGCGGTCCTATAATAAATGGTGGTACAGATTCTATTTTTTTATGTGGGACATACACAGGACCCGTCAACTCGGATCTCAACCGGGCTAGACGGATAGGATTACTATTCGGCCCCGAATGCGTTCGTAAATCTTCAGGGTCAAAAAAAAAACACTCGTACCCCCTATTATAGGTGGACACGAGCCAACTCAGTCTGCCTCGGGGCGAGCCAGAGAAAATCCTGAGCTCTTCCGGCCGAGCCCGAGCTAGCTCGAGGCCGCCGGCGAGGCTCCGTTAGCTCTGTCTGGCTCAGAGCAGCCCGCGAGCCTGGCGGTGGCGAGTCACTCAGTCTTCCACGACAGCGTCAAACGCAGTGGCGGTGCCGAGCGGCGCTAGCGTAGGGATCTGGGGCGGCGGAGAGGGTGTTGGTGGAGAGGAGCTTGGTCGGCGCCGTTGTATGTAGTGCTAGGTGACGAGGGTCAGCGCGGTGGCGACAGCTGGCGTCATTTGGCTGTGCGGTGGCTGGTGATATCTGGCTGTGCGGCAGCGGCGCCTTGCTTTGTCTACATGAGGAAGAGAAGCCGATCTATCTATCTAAAAGCCCATCCAGAAAAACCCATATACTCTCAATTTGTCAATTATATTTGGAAAAAAATTCATGGGCCAAACAAGCTGAACCAAGCCGAACCAGGCTCGGTCCAAGCTCGCAGTGGTCTAGGTTTCGTGACTCGGCTCGGTCCAAACACTATGGCAGGCCAAGCCCAGCTCAGGACGGGCCCAAGAAGCTCGGGCTGAGCCTAGAAGCTCGGTCATAACGTCCATATATACTCCCCATGATCGCCGAACCAAGCGCCACCGAGACAACATTGGAGCGGGCATTCAAGATGACGCCGCCATAACCAGTTGAGCAGTGTCCACATGACACCAAAACTTTTAAAAAAAATTGCTACACCCGACGAGACTATGACACTCCTGCCTCGACCAAACGGTACCCGAGCGGTGCCAAAGACGAAGGCCTCGTTTGGCATTAAAGTATTTTTAAAGTATTGAGAAAATACTTTGGTTTTTAAAAAAAATTGAAGTATTAAATACTTTGAGGTGTTTGGATCAACTAAATAATATGGTTTCAAAACTGAAGTATTTACTAAAACTATGGTTTTTTTTAAATATTTGAGAAAGAAGTCAGACCCTCTTTTTTCTAAAACTGAGAAAAGAGAAAAACTGAAGTATTACTTTGATAGGCACTAGAATACTATGGTATTGATATACTTCAGTTTTAAAAAAACTTTATTGCCAAACTAGGCCGAAGTGTTTGGATTTTGAGATAAGCGTGGGGTACTTTAAGAGTCTCGATATTAGTTTGAGTTCAGTTTGTGCACATTAGCTTCTTTGTTTGAACAAAGCAAGACTGCTAAAATAGTACAATCCTGGCACGCTTGACCGGGTCACACACTTTTTCGTAGTTTTGTCAACAACCAAGAAAAGCAAGAACGCCATGGTTGACTTGGTATGAACTATGAACCATCCCGGAACGTACTCTCCCACGGGCCACGGATCACCTGCTGGCTGCTACCGCCGTAAATCTAATCTGACGCATCCACGAATTAATCAGATTCAGAGGTCGCGGCGATAGCACAACCTCAACCACCGATCGATCCATCACACAGGATGACAGGCGACTCGGCACCGCACGTCGTCGAGGAGGTGCCGGGCGTCCTCCAGCTGCTCAGCGACGGCTCCGTGCTCTGGCCAAAGGACCCGTTGCCGGACGAATCCGTGCGTGCAGTGGAAGGACGTCCTGTACCACGCGGCGCACGCCCTCAGGATCCGCGTGTACAGGCCGGAGTCGTCGTCGTCGCCGTCGGTGACCGGAAGCAGCACCAATAAGCTCCCGGTACTCGTGTACTTCCACGGCGGCGGCTACTGCATTGGCTCCTACACGCAGCCACATTTCCAGGCGTACTGCCTCCGCGTCGCCGCCGAGCTCCCGGCCGTCGTGCTGTCTGTCCAGTACCGCCTGGCCCCCGAGCACCGTCTCCCCGCTGCCATCGAGGACGGGACAACTTTCCTATCATGGCTGCGCTGCCAGGCCGAGCTGGGCGAGGGCGACGGCGGCGCTGACCCGTGGCTCGCGGAGTCGGCCGACTTCGCACGGACGTTCATCTCCGGCGCCTCCGCGGGTGCAAACCTGGCACACCACGTCACCGTCCAGGCCGCCACGACGCAGACGCAGCTCGCGGTCCACCCGTTGCGCGTCGCCGGGTACGTCCTCGTGTCCGCGTTCTTTGGTGGCGCAGATCGCACGCCGGCGGAGGTCAACCCGCCTTTGGACGTGACCCTGACGGTTGAGGGATCTGACAAGCTGTGGCGCATGTCGCTGCCGGTGGGAGCGAGCAGGGACCACCCGGTGGCCAACCCGTTCAGCCCCGATAGCCCCAGCCTCGCGCCCGTGGACCTCCCGCCGGTGCTCGTGGTGGCGCCGGAGAGCGACGTGCTCCGGGACCACGTGCTGGGGTACGCCGCGAGGCTGAGGGAGATGGGGAAAGCTGTCGAGGTCGCCGAGTTTCTGGGAGAGCGGCATGGCTTCTCCGTCCTCCAGCCGTTCGGCGAGGTGGCCGACCAGCTGATGCGAGTCCTCAGGCGATTCGTCTATGCTGATTTTGTGCGCCCAACTGCGCTCTGATGTCTCTGGTAGTAGTAGCATTTCTTTTTTGCGATACTGATAGCATTACTTTTAATTCCATCAACTCGACCTTAGAAAACTACTATACTAACTTCGATTTATATAATACTCACCCAGTTCTGAAATATAGAAATTTCAGTTCAGTAAAACGAATGTATTTAAATGGCTTTTAGTATGTAGGTTCAGTCCGAATCTATACACTAAAAAGAATTTAGATATATTCGTTTTACAAATCTAAAATATTTTATATTTTAGTCCTAACAGAGTATAAATTTGATTAGCTATGTATTGGGGTTAGAATCGAGTCAAAACACTCTCTATCCACCCGACACGCTGTTCTCCTAGTAAGTGGAGCTTGTGCATGAGATTCTGGGAGGGGATGTGACATCTCTACCGTGTACGTACTCGGGTTTGACCCTGGGGCTAGTAAATCCACTCAGCCAAGTTGCAATACATCGGTGGACAACCGTGGGGAGAATGGTTCTCGTGCACACTACTCTCAGTGCTATACACTTTGCACATGCTTATATCTATGTACGTGGCTATCACTACGGGAATAATAAGATTGAGCGATGGTCTTTTTATACGCCGTCGGTAAAATGTCGGTTCCGTCGGCGTAACTTAACGGGCCGTCGGCCCAGTTTTACCGTTGGCATAGGATAAATAGGCCGACGGCAGCCATCGGCTTAAACGGGACCGTAGGCATAGCATACTACGCTAATGGCAGAGCAACGGCGTCAGCTGTCGGCGTAGCCATTTTTCTTTTTTGCCCCATTAATCTTAGAAAAATCATAACTAAATTATTTAAATTTAAAAAAATACATATAATATATCAAAATTTGTAGAAAAATAAGATCTATCTATATAAACACAAACATTACATTTTTTTCAAAAGAATATATATAATTACAAATACTTTCGTATAATATATTTTTCATTTCCCGAGTGCAAAAAAGGGGTGTTTTGTGAAGCAATCATCAAATGAAAGTTTCAAAATGATACTACCCTATTTTCAAAAATAGTATACCATCTTGAATGGACAATTTCCCAACCTGGATATCTCAAACATTTTTGTCCACCCGTCATAAAAAAGACAAAATCCCGCCGAATCGGCACGAAATGAGTTAGATTTAAACTACATGTACATGATATGATGCTCATGATTTTTTAGAAAAATCATTTTTAGGTTCACAATATGCTATTTCATCATAGATCTAATGCAAGTTTAGTGAGGCTCATCCCCGAGCTAAGAATCTCCATGCCCCTCGATTTAGAAAGTTTAACGATAGTTTAAAATGAGCATAAAAAAATTCAAAAATGAACGAAACAATGCAAAACCATTGCGTGGTGTCATATTATGTGACATAGTTGCATGGAAAAATACCAAACTTGGTATATTGATTGTGTCTCTGTTGGCTGGTTGATGGCGCCTTAAAAAGCTTGACGACTGTCTACGCACAGCCTGTTGGGAACCCCAAGAGCAAGGTTTGAAGCAGCAAACATCAAGGTTTCCATCAGTTGAGATCGAGGTTATCGAACCAGACGGAGGAAGGAAACGTCACAAAGATGTTGCAAGCAACGCGTGAACCTGCACACAAACTCAAGACTTCGCCTCAACGAACAGTGATGTTGTCAAGCTCACCGATAACGTATGATGTGGAAGGTAATGGTTTGCAGCAAGTAAAACAAGTAATAGTGGAAGATGTATGAATGGTAAAGATTGGGCAGGGGTCCATAGTTCACTAGAGGTGCTCTCCTTAAATAAACAACATGACATGAATGGTAAACAAATTACAACAGGGAAATTGACAGGAACTAAGCAAGGCATAACAATGCAATTACTAGTCATAAAGATCCTATGAGATTCGATTGGGCAATACAAAAGATACATAGACCGCCATCCAACTGCATCTATGACTAGAAGTCCACCTTCAGGTTATCATCCGAATCCCCTCCAGTATTAAGTTGCAATCAACAGACAAATGCTTTAATCAAAGTGTGTAAGGTAAATAGTCCACATGTTTCATGAACAAGAGACCGTTGTTTTCTCCCTAGTAGCAACAACACATCTACAACCGAAGATATTATTGTCACTTCCCTTGGAAACTGGAGGCATGAACCCACTATCGAGCATAAATACCCCCTCTAGGAGTCACTAGCAACTACTTGGCCAAGATATCTATTAACAACGGAGAGCATGCAAGATCACAAACAACACAGACATGATAGAATCATAAAGACAAAACCATTAATCAAACCAACATAATAATCTCAATATCCATCGGATCCCCGCAAACACAACATGCATGATTACAAATAGATTAGATCTTGATCATGAACGGAGCTCACGAGATCTATACATGAAAGCACAAATGACGCGATACAACCATCTAGCTACTACATGGACCCATAGTCCAAGGTGGAACTACTCACGCATCATACCGGAGAGAAGGCCTCCAGGATGATCTCCCCCCCGGCAGGGTGCTGGGAAAAACTTCAGATCCCCTCGATCTAGGGACGATGGTGGCGGCGGCTATAGACGGTTTCGTGAATATTTGATCGGGTCCTTAGGATTTCTGCATTGGGGGCTCCTTATAGGCGAAGGGGGAGTCCGAGGCGGTGGCCAGGGGCGCCAAACCCTAGCCAGGCATGGGGTGGGGTCCACCCAGGCCTGGGGTGGGTCTGTCCCCTCTGGCCGGCACCTCCGGATCTCCTCTAGACTTCTTGTTCCCCACGGAAAGTTATTGACTTTTATGTTTGTCCCGTCCAATTCCGATAATATTTCTTTACTAACTTTTCTGAAACCAAAAACAACAGAAAACAGGCATTTGACACTGTTGAAACTTGTTAATAGGTTAGTACTAGAAAAATGTAAAAAGCGCCTCAAAGTGTAGACAAGCAAAGCAAAGTAGATACAAAACAAGCATGGAGCATCAAAAATTATAGATACGTTTCCAACGTATCGACATCCCCAAGCTTAACTCCTGCTCGTCCTCAAGTAGGTAAGTGATAAACAGATTAATTTTTTAGGTGACATGCACCCTCACAATAAAGATCCAACCATTTGCAAGCATTGAAAGCTGGGATCAAAGAACTCTAAACATGTGCATGAAAGATGGAGTTCTAACAACAGTACATAGTAACTATGCATGCAACATGACAAGCTACAAACAAAGATCATGAATAACATGCATTGAAAAACGTTTATTTGTTTCACATACAAAAACATAGCATAGTGCCAATCAGCTTGTCCCTCATAGAGTAGCAATATAGATGCATAGGACACCTTCAAAGTTCACAAGGGTGACTAGAAACAAATATCACAAGAACAAGTAATAACACAATATGCATCAATTAATAAGCTTTGGAACACTGCATACAAAATGACAACTATGCTCTCTTAATGGTGCCTAAAGGTAGGTGGAGACTCAATAATGGTAGAATAAAGGCTTGTTTGTAAAGGAAGCAGTGATTACAAGTTTCAAAAAGAGCTTCCAAAAATTATGGTACTTGTTAGCTTTCAGCCCTCATTTCCCCTATCATAAGCATCTTGAAGTGGTTAAGGTTAAAGTAGCAAAGCTGGAGTATATGCTTGACGAAGTATAAGTTGGCAATCTCATGTCCCTTGAATACGAGAGCCACACCTCATGCATACTCAACTTTGGGTCCAGGTAAGTTCTTGTCACTGTAAGTATTTCCATATCATTGAGAACCGCCAACGGGGTAGCCCTTGCACATGGTACAGGAGCTTTTCTATAACCAAAATAACAAGGCAAGCAGACAATGAGAATCTCAGAAATCTTCTTATATACCATGGGAATATGGTGCTTTTTCTCTCTTTCCTCTTTTCTCAATGTGTCTCTTTTAAGAAGAATGCTTCATAGATGTCACTATGGTGATGCTGCAAGTTTCCACCATGATTAGGCATGGCTTAGGCTAGCGGCCCAGGCGTTTCTCTAACACAGGATACAAACTCCATGGACTTACAAGTTCCCTCTTTATTTCACACCGGTGACATCCATAGACAAAATAAAATGATATCAACTGAGTACAAGGTACAAGTGTAATGTTGAAAACGTTCCCCGTGACAGCATGGTTCTGCTAATTCCAACTTATAAGTGCAAGCATATACAACAAAGTTGTCACAATGGTTCAAGTTTATTAGGGTAAAGAATAAAGTGTTCCATCAAGTTTGTGAGGGCTTTAATCACTAAGTTTTCACATAACAAAATAGTTTTTAATTGGAAGATAGTTGAAAACAAGAATATACTTGGAATGGTGTAACACACCATGCATGGAAGTTTATAGTGGACACTTTGGAATAACTTGGTTTCTTGGGGGTTGGAGGCATGAGTAGACCTTACTCATACAAGTGGAGGATAGCAAAAGACTGGGAGCAACCAACTAAGAGAGCAATAATGGCCATAATCATGTAGTGCAACAAAGCATACTAAACAAAGCAAATAGTGATACTACAAGTCAAGGACTAAATGATCATAGAGGCTAATGGTGACTTGTCATAGTCATAACATGGTGTGAGCATGTGCCAAGTCAACCCAAGCAAAACCTCAAAGGAGAATACCACAATACTATGCTTTTGCATGCTAAACAAACGCATACTTTCTTTAAGGCACACTAAGAAATCCCAATTGTTTGGAACAAGACATGCTACAACAATAATCACTAAGCATAAACTCAAAACAACACCTAGCATGTCATGCTAAAGTCTAAGTCACAGTCAATGCAAGCTCCTCTTGCACTTCAAGCAAGAACTTACTATTCCTTTCCAACACCAAGCAAACTTATTTGCAAAACAACACAGCGAGAACGGGGGTCCAAACTACTCAAGAAAACTAAACAAACTAATCAAAGCAAATGAAAACTAAGACGCTCCAAGAATAACACAACTGTGCATGAAACAATAAAAACGAAGTGTCTAGACCGACCTGAGCTTTTATTGATGAAGAAGGGGATGCCTTGGGCATCCCCAAGCTTTGACACTTGTACCTCTTGGATATTTCTTGGGGTGACACCATGGTGGAATCACCAAGCTTGAGCTTTTGTCCATTATTCATCTCATTGCATCATTCTCTCTTTACACCTGAAATTTTTCCTTCACACAATCTTCATTAGCAACATTAGCTTATTCAAAAGATATTAGACCCCTGGCAAAGTTTTGGAACAGCAAGGATTTTCACTAAAAACACAAGCTACTATAGTAACTCCTTCAAAAAGCTCAATTCACCTAAATAGAACTCAAAAAGGAATCAATAAGAAGCAAATGCAAATAATGGCAGAAATCTGTCAAAACAGACCAGCAGGCAGAAACCGATTTTTTCAAACATCTTATGTTGCTCATATCAAAAAGTGTTGAACTAATGAAAGTTAGATAACCTACTGGGGGATTTATTTGTAAATTTTCAGCTTAATCCTAGTTACATAGCCTCATCACTAATATTTTTGGTGGAGGACATAAATCTGTTTCGGGACAACAACTCCGCAAATCTAACTTCCCTCTCATTCGAGGTCATTCTTGGCACAAAAAGCAAACAAAAATGATAAGAAGAGGTCATTACAGAAGTAATAACTTCCAATACTCAAGGAAAATCTTGGGTTATCTCCCAACAAGTACTTTTCTTTAACGCCTTTAAGTTAGGCACAAGAAGCAAAAAGAATCAAGTATTTTCAAATGAAGAAGCATTAACATCAAATCTTGCTTTCAAAGGAGGAGCAAAAAGCAACTTATCTCTCCTCATAGGGAAGTGTTCAATACCTTTCTTGAATGGAAAATGATATTTAATGGTGCCTTCTTTCATATAAATGATAGCACCAACTGTTATAAGAAAAGGTCTTCCCAAAGTAATAGGACAAGAAACATTGTATTAAACATCCAAAACATAGAAATCAACAAGGACATAAGCATTATTAACCATAATGAGAACATCATTAACACTCCCCATGATTTTCTTCTTAGCATTATCATTGAGTGGGTGATACGTTGGAAATGTATCTATAATTTTTGATGCTTCATGCTTGTTTTGTATCTACTTTGCTTTACTTGTCCACACTTTGTGGTGATTTTTACATGTTTTCTGGTACTAACCTATAAACAAGTTTCAACAGTGCCAGATGCCTGTTTTCTGCTGTTTTTGGTTTCAGAAAAGTTAGTAAAGTAATATTCTCAGAATTGGATGGGACAAACGTCAAAGTCAATAACTTTCCGTGGAAAACAAGAAGTCCAGAGGAGAGCCGGAGGGGCCAGCCAAGGGGGCCAGACCCACCCTAGGCGCGGGGGCAGGTGGGCTCGCGCCTGACTAGGGTTTGGTGGCCCTGGACGCCTCCCGGTCTTGCCCCTTCGCCTATAAGAAGCCCCCGATGCAGAAACCCTGAGTACGCGATCAGAAATCCACGAAACCGTCTATAGCCGCCGCCACCATCATCCCTAGATCGGGGGGATCTGAAGTTCTTCCGGGCACCCTGCCGGAGGGGAGATCATCCCGGAGGCCTTCTCCCCGGTATGATGCGTGAGTAGTTCCACCTTGGACTATGGGTCCATGTAGTAGCTAGATGGTTGTATCTCCTCCTTTGTGCTTTCATGTATAGATCTTGTGAGCTCCGTTCATGATCAAGATCTAATCTATTTGTAATCATGCATGTTGTGTTTGCGGGGATCCGATGGATATTGAGATTATTATGTTGGTTTGATTAATGGTTTTGTCTTTATGATTATATCATGTCTGTGTTGTTTGTGATCTTGCATGCTCTTCGTTGTTAGTAGCTATCTTGTCCAAGTAGTTGCTAGTGACTCCAAGAGGGGGTATTTATGCTCGATAGTGGGTTCATGCCTCTAGTTTCCAAGGGAAGTGACAGAAATCTCTTCGGTTGTAGATGTGTTGTTGCTACTAGGGAGAAAACAACGGTCTCTTGTTCATGGAACATGTGGATTGTTTACCTTACACACTTTGCTTAAAGCAGTTGTCTGTTGCTTGCAACTTAATACTAGAGGGGGTTCGGATGATAACCTGATGGTGGACTTCTTGTCATAGATGCAGTTGGATGGCGGTCTATGTATCTTGTTGTATTTCCCAATCAACCTCATAGGATCTTTCTGAGTAGTAATTGCATTGTTATGCCTTGCTCAGTTCCTATCAATTTCCCTGCTGTAATTTGTTTATCCTTCATGCCATGTTGTTTATTTAAGGAGAGCACCTCTAGTGAACTATGGACCCCGGTCCAATCTTTACCATTGATACATCTTCCACTGTTACTTGTTTACTTGCTGCAAACCATTACCTTCCACACCATACATTTAATCCTTTGTTACAGCAAACCTGTGAGCTTGACAACCTCACTGTTCGTTGGGGCAAAGTCTTGAGTTTGTGTTGTGCAGATCTTCACGTTTCTTGCAACACCTGTGTGACGTTTCCTTCCTCCTTCTAGTTCGATAACCTCAGTCTCTACTGAGGGAAGACTTGCTGCTGTGCTCATCACACCTTGCTCTTGGGGTTTCCAATGAAGTGCTCCACCACCGCCAAGTTTTTTGGCACCATCAAGGAGTCACCAACAAGTTTTCTGGCTCCGTTGCCGGGGAGGCTAAGGACGTCGTCACTAGGGGAGTCCTTCACTTCCTTTCTCTTTACTTTGTTTTTAGTTTTCTTTGTTTCTTTTGCTTGGTTTTGTTTGCCTCTTTCCAAAAAAAACCAAAAAAAATAGTCTAGTTTGGTTTGCTTTATTTATTCAAAAACACAAAATAAAATAGTTCCTGCTCGAGCTGCTGCTGCTGTTTTTGGCTTGCCCACCTTTGCCAAAATGAACTCTGCTGAGAACACCAAGTTGTGTGACTTCACTAGCACCAACAACAATGATTTCATAAGCACTCCTATTGCCCCATCTGCTCCTGATGCTATCTTTTATGAAATAAAGCCTGCTTTGTTGAATCTTGTGATGAGAGAGCAATTTTCTGGTGTTGGTTCTGATGATACTGCTGTCCATCTTAATAGCTTTGTTGAACTTTGTGAGATGCAAAAGTATAAGGATGTAGATGGAGATATTATTAAGCTCAAGCTTTTCCGTTTCTCCTTAAGGGGAAAAGCTAAAGAATGGTTGCTTTCTTTGCCTAAAAATAGTTTTGATTCTTGGACTAAGTGCAAAGATGCTTTTATTAGAAAGTACTATCCCCTGCTAAGATTATATCCATGAGAAGTGACATTATGAAATTTAAACAGCTTGATAGTGAACATGTTGCTCCTGCTTGGGAGATAATGAAATCTTTGGTTAAGAATTGCCCTACTCATGGACTCACTGCTTGGATGATTATCCAGACTTTTTATGCAGGTTTGAACTTCTCCTCAAGAAATCTGTTGGATTCTGCTACTGGAGGTACCTTTATGTGCCTCAATTTGGGTGCTGCAACAAGGCTCCTTGATAATATGATGGTTAACTACTCTGAATGGCATGTTGAGAGAGCTCCACATGGTAAGTAGGTAAATTCTGTTGAGGAAACTTCCTCTTTGAGTGAAAAAATTGATGTTATTATGGATATTCTTGTTAATGGGAAAGCTCCTCTAGATCCTAATAGTGTTCCCTTAGCCTCTTTGGTTGCTCCTCTAGAGAAAGTTGATGTGAACTTTGTTGTTTCTAATGAAGTTCACATCAACTTTCTCTAGAGGAGCAACCAAAGAGGCTAAGGGAACACTATTAGGATCTAGAGGAGCTTTCCTATTAACAAGCATAGCCATAGTAACATCAATCTTTTCACTCAAAGGGGAAGTTTCCTGAACAGAATTTACCTTCTTACCATGTGGAGCTCTCATAACATGCCATTCAGAGTAGTTAACCATCATATTATCAAGGAGCCTTGTTGCAGCACCCAAATTGAGGCCCATGAAGGTACCTACAGCAGCAGAATCCAACAGGTTTCTTGAGGAGAAGTTCAAACCTGCATAAAAAGTCTGGATAATTATCCAAGCAGTGAGTCCATGAGTAGGGCAATTTTTAACCAAAGATTTCATTCTTTCCCAAGCCGGAGCAACATGTTCACTATCAAGCTGTTTAAATTTCATAATGTCACTTCTCATGGATATAATCTTAGCAGTAGGATAATACTTTCCAATAAAAGCATCTTTGCACTTAGTCCATGAATCAATACTATTTTTAGGCAAAGAAAGCAACCATTCTTTAGCCTTTTCCCTCAAGGAGAAAGGAAAACGCTTGAGCTTAATAATATCTCCATCTACATCCTTATACGTTTGCATCTCACAAAGTTCAACAAAACTATTGAGATGGGCAGCAGGATCATCAGAACCAGCACTAGAAAATTGCTCTCTTATCACAAGATTCAACAAAGCAGGCTTAATTTCATAAAAGGTAGCATCAGGAGCAGGTGGAGCAATAGGAGTGCTTAGGAAATCATTGTTGTTGGTGCTAGTGAAGTCCCACAACTTGGTGTTCTCAGCAGAGTTCATTTTGGCAAAGGTGGGCAAGCCAAAAACAGCAGCAGCAGCTAGAGCAGGAACTAAATTTTTTGTGTTTTTGAATAAAGCAAGCAAACAAAACTAGACTAATTTTTGGGGTTTTTTTTAAAAGAGGCAAACAAAACCAAGCAAAAGAAACAAAGCAAACTAAAAACAAAGTAAACAGAAAGTAAGTGAAGGACTCCCCTTGTGAAGACGTCCTTAGCCTCCCGGCAATGGCGCTAGAAAAGCTTGTTGGCTGGCTAATGGCGCCTTGAAAAGCTTGACGAATGTCTACGCACAGCCTATTGGGAACCCCAAGAGCAAGGTTTGAAGCAGCAAGCAGCAAGTTTTCCCTCAGTTGAGGATGAGGTTATCGAACTAGAAGGAGGAAGGAAATGTCACATAGGTGTTGCAAGCAACGCGGAGACCTGCACAACACAAACTCAAGACTTTACCCCAACGAACAGTGAGGTTGTCAAGCTCACCGGTTTGCTATAACAAAGGATTAAACATATGGTGTGGAAGGTAATGGTTTGCAGCAAGTAAAACAAGTAATAGTGGAAGATGTATCAATCTTAAAGATTGGACCGGGGTCCATAGTTCACTAGAGGTGCTCTCCTTAGATAAACAACATGGCATGAAGGGTAAATAAATTACAGGAGGGCAATTGACAGGAACTGAGCAAGACATAACAATGCAATTACTAGTCAGAAAGATCCTACGAGATTCGATTGGGTAATACAACAAGATACATAGACCGCCATCCAACTGCATCTATGACTAGAAGTCCACCTTTAGGTTATCATCCGAACCCCCTCCAGTATTAGGTTGCAACCAACAGACAACTGCTTTAAGCAAAGTGTGTAAGGTAAACAGTCCACATATTCCATGAACAAGAGACCGTTGTTTTCTCCCTAGTAGCAACAACACATCTACAACCGAAGAGATTGTCATTTCCCTTGGAAACTAGAGGCATGAACCCACTATCGAGCATAAATACCCCCTCTTGGAGTCACTAGCAACTACTTGGCCAAGATAGCTACTAACAACGGAGAGCATGCAAGATCACAAACAACACAGACATGATAGAATCATAAAGACAAAACCATTAATCAAACCAACATAATAATCTCAATATCCATTGGATCCCCGCAAACACAACATGCATGATTACAAATAGATTAGATCTTGATCATGAACGGAGCTCACAAGATCTATACATGAAAACACAAAGGAGGAGATACAACCATCTAGATGCTACATGGACCCATAGTCCAAGGTGGAACTACTCACGCATCATACCGGAGAGAAGGCCTCCGGGATGATCTCCCCTCCGGCAGGGTGCCGGGAAGAACTTCAGATCCCTCCTGATCTAGGAACGATGGTGGCGGTGGCTATAGACGGTTTCGTGGATATTTGATCGGGTCCTTAGGGTTTCTGCATCGGGGGCTTCTTATAGGCGAAGGGGGAGATCGAGGCGGCGGCCAGGGGCGCCAAACCCTAGCCAGGCGTAGGGTGGGGTCCACCCGGGCCTGGGGTGGGTCTGGCCCCTCTGGCCGGCCCCTCAGCTCTCCTCTGGACTTCTTGCTCCCCACGGAAAGTTATTGACTTTGATGTTTATCCCTTCCAATTCCGAGAATATTTCTTTACTAACTTTTCTGAAACCAAAAACAACAGAAAACAGGCATCTGGCACTGTTGCAACTTGTTAATAGTTAGTACCAAAAAACATGTAAAAAGCATCTCAAAGTGTAGACAAGCAAAGCAAAGTAGATACAAAACAAGCATGGAGCATCAAAAGTTATAGATACGTTTCCAACGTATCAGTCTCAAAAAAACCTTCACAAAATGACCTATCTCAATCGAGGTTTTCTGGATTTCAGGTCAAATGACCAATGTTATTGCTAGAATTGCGGTATAGTCTACGATAATATGCCTGATGCGTGGTGGACGCTTCGTCGTAAAACCCCAAGAGCAAGGTTTGATGAGGCACAGCAACACGTTTTCCCTCACTAAGAAACCAAGGTCGAACCAGTAGGAGGAAGGAAATGTCTCACAGGTGTTGCAAGCAACGTGGAAACCTGAACAACAGAAACTCAAGACTTTGCCCCAACTAACAGTGATGTTGTCAATCTCACCAGTTGCTGTAACAAAGGATTAACTGTATGGTGTGGAAGGTGATGATGGTTTGCAGCAAGTAAACAGTAACAGCGGAAGATGAATCAATGGTAAAGATTGGACTGGGGTCCATAGTTCACCAGAGGTGTTCTCCTTAGAAACAAACATGGCATGCTGGATAAACAAATTACAGCAGGGCAATTGACAGGTCTGAGCAAGGCATAACAATGCAATACTAGAAATAAAGATCCTATGAGATTCAATTGGGCAATACAACAATATACATAGACCGCCATCCAACTATAAGTCCGCCTTTGGGTTATCATCCGAACCCCCTCCAGTATTAAGTTGCAAGCAACAAATAACTGCTTTAAGCAAAGTGTGTAAGGTAAACAATCCACTTGTTCCATGAACAAGAGACCGTTGTTTTCTCCCTAGTGGCAACAACATATCTACAACCGTAGAGATTTCTGTCACTTCCCTTGATTAAGTAGAGGCATGAACCCACTATCGAGCATAAATACCCCCTCTTGGAGTCACTAGCAACTACTTGGAAAAGATGCTACTAACAACGGAGAGCATGTAAGACCACAAACAACATATACATGATAGAATCAATAAGACAAAACCATTAATAAATCTGACATAGTAATCTCAATATCCATCAGATCCGCGCAAACACAACATGCATGATTACAAATAGATGAGATCTTGATCATGAACGGAGCTCATAAGATCTAGACATGAAAGTACAAGGAGGAGATACAACCATCTAGCTACTACATGGACCCGTAGTCCAAGGTGGAACTACTCACGCTTCATACCGAAGGCTGGCATGATGAGGAAGAAGAAGGCCTCCGGGACGATATTCCCTCCGGCAGGGTACCTAGAAGAGCTCAGATCCCCCCGATCTAGGGAAGATGGTGGCTGCCGGTGGGAGCGAGCAGACACCACCCGGTGGCCAGCCCGTTTAGCCCCGAGAGCCCCAGCCTCGCGCCCGTGGACCTCCCGTCGGTGCTCGTGGTGACGCCGGAGAAGGACGTGCTCCGGGACCATGTTCTGGGGTACGCTGCGAGGCTGAGGGAGATGGGGAAGGCTGTCGAGGTCGCCGAGTTCCTAGGACAGCGGCATGGCTTCTCCGTCCTCGATACGTTCGGCGAGGTGGCCGACCAGCTGATGCGAGTCCTCAGGCGATTCGTCTATGCTGATTTTGCACGCCCAACTGCGCTCTGATGTCTCTGCTGGTAGCATTTTTTGCGATACTGGTAGCGTTACTTTTAATTCCATCAACTCGACCTTAGAAAACTACTGTACCAAACTTCGATTTATATAATAATCTCTTCATTCTGAAATATAGAAATTTTAGTTTAGTAAAATGAATGTATTTAGATGGCTTTTAGTGTATAGGCTGGGTCCGAATCTACACACTAAAAGGGGTCTAGCTCAATATCGCTCTGAGATTCCGATGGGGCGTTGGCTACAAAGGACAGATAATACGAAGTCATGGTCAAAGTTTGACCTACAGAATCACAAACAGTCCAAGGCGATCTTCGAAACGGACGCATACTTCAAACTGGGGGATGGTGAGCAAGCGGGCTTTTGGTCTGATCGCTGGTTATTCAGGGGCCGGGTGGATGAGATTTCCCCCAACTTAGTGAAGGTGGTACCATCTGAAGGGTTTCGCAGCATAGTAAATCAAAATTTTCTACGGATGCGAACGGGAAAATCCAGGATCTAATCTAGGAGATGCAAACAACGAGGGGGGAATAGATGAGATCTTCATACCCTTGAAGATTCGCACAGCGGAACATTCAACGGAACGTGGTTGATGTAGTCGTACTCGCTTCTCCTCCTCGCGATCCGATCCGATCCAACACCGCAAGTGGCGATGCCTCCAAGAGATGCACAAATGCGGCATCTCGAGGTCTCCTCCTTCCTCGGTCCAGCAAGTGGGGTGGAGAGATAGGTTGGATCTAAAACACGACAGCGTGGTGCAATCGGTGGAGAGTTTCTACGGCAGGGCTACGCCTACGCGCAGTCGGGAGGGAGAGAGAGAGGAGGGCAGCAGGGCGGCTAGGGCTTGAGGAGGAGGTGTAGGGAGGGTGCGCCCCCAGCCCTCTTTATATAGAGGGGTGGGCGGATAGACCTTGCCCCTCCTCCAAGCCTAGGGCCGGCGGCCAAGGAGGGAGGAGTGGGGGGCAAGTTTCCCCCCTTCTAGAAGCTCCCCTAGGGCTTGGCCGGCTGGGCCTATGGGGCCTTGTGCCCCTGGCCCAATGCGTCCAGGGCACTCCCTCGTAGGCCCACGCCCCCTCCCGACAAGTGGGGCCACGTTGGTCCCACTCCGGAAGGTTCTAGAAGCTTCCGGTACAATACTGAACAATCCGAAACAATTCCGAACTCCAAAATCTGCTTTGCCTTATATGAATCTTATTCTCTGGACCATTCTGGAACCTCTCGTGACCTCCTGGATCTCATCCGAGACTCCGAACAAAAACTCATAAACCAATTATCCATTCTATCCTAGCGTCGAGACACGTTAAGTGTGTGACCCTTCGGGTTCGAGAATATGCAGACATGATCTTATATCAATAATCAACAGCGGGGTCTCGAAACCCATATTGACTCCCACACATTCATCGATGATCATATCGGATGAACCACGATGCCAGGATTCAATCAGTCCCATATATATATTCCCTTCGTCGCGCGATATTTTACTTGCCCGAGATTCGATCGTCGGTACCGTCATACCTAGTTCAATCTCGTTCACAACAAGTACTTTACTCGTTCCGTAATCCGATATCACTTTGTGATTAACTCCTTAACCACGTGCTTGCAAGCAGTGTTGATATCGATTACCGAGTGGGCCCGAAGTATATCTCTCCGACTTGGGAGGGACAAATCCCATCTCGATACATACAACCCAACAGATACTTTCTGATCACCTGAGAGACACCTTTATGATCACCCTCTCATAGGATGACGTTTGATGACCTCAAAGCTTTCATCCGATACCAGGGAGTTGCATTATCTCATGGTCTAAGGAATACAATATTTGACATAAGAAAAGCTTCGCAGAGACGAACACAATGAAATGATCTAATTGCTCCGCTTAGTTTGGGTCTGTCCATCATATCATTCTCCCAATGATATGATCTCATTATTAATCGACAACTCATGTCTATGGTTAGAAAACCTTAACCATCATCAATCAATGAGCTAGTCCATAGAGGTGTACTAGGGACACGGTGTTGTTCACAAACCACACAAGTATTAAAGTTTCCGCTTAATAAAATTCTAGCATGGAATATAAACTTTATCATGAACAAGAATTATAATAATAACATCTTTATTATTGCCTCTAGGGCATAATTCCAACAGTCTCCCACTTGCACTAGAGTCAATAATCTAGTTTACATCTGGCAACAATCTAACACCCATGGCACTAAGGTGCTGATCATGTTTTGCACGTGGAAGAGGTTTAGTCAATGGATCTGCGACATTCAGATCTGTATGTACTTTGCTAATCTTCAGATCTCCATCTGATATATAATCTCGGATTATATGAAACTTGCGGTTGATATGCTTGGTCATTGGATGATATCTTGGTTCCTTAGCTAGTGCTATGGCGCCAGTGTTGTCACACAATATCTCCAGTGGGTCCAAGGCGCTTGAAACCACACCAAGCTCAGTGATGAAGTTCCTGATCCAAACTCCTTCACTTGACGCTTCTGCAGCACCCATGTATTCCGCTTCTACTGTAGATCCTGCGATCACGCTTTGCTTGCAGCTTCTCCAGCTCACGGCTCCTCCATTCAAAATATAAACGTATCTTGTCTGAGATTTAGAATCATCCTTGTCAGTGTCGAAACTAGCATCGACGTAACCCTTTACGACGAGTTGTTCATCACCTCCATAGACTAAGAACATTTCTTTAGTCCTATTTAAATACTTTAGGATGTTCTTCACGGCTGTCCAGTGTTCCACTCCTGGATCACTTTGATATCTGCTCGTCAAACTAAGAGCATTGGACACATCCGGTCTAGTACACAGCATGGCATACATGATAGAACCTATGGCCGAGGCATAAGGCACTTTGCTCATAGCTTCTCTATCATTTACCGTAGCTGGACACTGAGCCCTGCTCAATATCTTACCTGACAACATAGGCACTGAACCTTTCTTTGCCTTATCCATTCTGAACCTTTTCAGAACTTTGTCTAGGTATGTACTTTGGATTAAAGCTATCAGGCGTCTTTATCTATCTCTATAGATTTTGATGCCCAATATATAAGCAGCTTCCCCTAGGTCTTTCATTGAAAAACATCTGTTCAAATAACTCTTCACATCGTTAAGCATGTCAATGTCATTTCCAATAATCAATATGTCATCCACATATAGTACCAGAAATGTCACTGAGCTCCCACTCACTTTCTTGTAGATACAAGCTTCGTAGCAATTTAGAACAAATCCAAAGCTCTTGATCACTTGATCAAAACGAAGGTTCCAACTCCGAGATGCTTGCTTCAGTCCATAAATGGAACGTTGAAGTTTGCATACTTTATCAGCATCCTTAGGATCGACAAAACCTTCGGGTTGCATCATATACAACTCTTCATCAATGTTGCCATTGAGGAACGCAGTCTTGACATCCATCTGCCATATTTCATAATCATGAAACGCAGCAATTGCTAATATAATCCGAATGGACTTAAACATCACTACGGGAGAGAAAGTCTCATCGTAGTCAACACCTTGAACTTGTCGAAAACCTTTCGTGACAAGTCGAGCTTTATAGACAGTAACATTACCATCCGCGTCCGTTTTCTTCTTGAATATCCATTTGCAATACTTGGTTTTCGCTCATGGATCCCAATTCGGATTTCATGGCCTCTAGCCATTTCTCAGAGTCTGGGCTCATCATTGCTTCCTCATAGTTCGCAGGTTCACTGTCGTCTACTAACAAGACAGCTAAGACAGGATTACCGTACCACTCAGGAGGGGCACGCGACCTTGTCGACCTGCGATGTTTAGTAGTAGCATCGTCCGAAGCTTCATGATCCTTGTCATTAGCTTCCTCTATTGTCGGTGCAGACGGCACTGGAACAATTTCAGGTGTTGCGCTACTCTCCAACTCAAGAGAAGGTTCAACAACCTCGTCTAGCTCTACTTTCCTCCCACTCACTTCTTTCGAGAGAAACTCCTTCTCAAGAAAGGATCCGTTCTTTGCGACAAACACTTTGCCTTAGGATCTGTGATAGAAGGTATACCCAATAGTTTCCTTAGGGTATCCTATGAAGACGCATTTCTCCGCTTTGGGTTCGAGCTTCTCCGGCATCAACTTCTTGACATAAGCTTCGCATCCCCAAACTTTAAGAAACGACAACTTAGGTTTAGCACCAAACCACAGTTCATACGGTGTCGTCTCCACGGATTTAGATGATGCCCTATTTAAAGTGAATGCAGTGGTTTCTAATGCATAACCCCAAAATGATAACGGCAAATCTGTAAGAGACATCATTGATCGCACCATATCTAATAGAGTTCGATTCCGGCATTCAGACACACCATTGCGCTGTGGTGCTCCGGGTGGCGTGAGTTTCGAAACGATTCCGCTTGCTTTAAGATGCGTGAGAAAATCATAACTCAAATATTCACCTCCACGATCGGATCGTAGAAACTTAATTTTATCTGTTACGATGGTTTTCCACTTCATTCTGAAATTCCTTGAACTTTTCAAATGTTTCAGATTTATGTTTCATTAAATAGATATACCCATATATACTTAAGTCATCAGTAAAAGTGAGAAAGTAGCGATATCCACCGCGCGTAGAAACACTCATCGGTCTGCATACATCGGTATGTATGATTTCCAACAAGTCCGTTGTTCGCTCCATCATTCTGGAGAACGAGGCTTTGATCATCTTGCCCATGAGGCATGGTTCGCATGTGTCAAATGATTCAAAATCAAGAGACTCCAAAAGTCCATCAGAATAGAGTTTCTTCATGCGTTTTACACCAATATGACCCAGACGACAGTGCCACAAATAAGTAGAATTATCACTATCTACTTTGTATCTCTTAGCCTCAATGTTATGGATGTGTGTTTCATCCCTTTCGAGATTCAGAAGAAATAAACCATTCACAGCAGGTGCATGACCATAAAAGATGTTACTCATATAAATAGAACAACCATTATTCTCAGATTTAAATGAATAACCGTCTTGCAATAAACACGATCCAGATATGATGTTCATGCTCAACGCAGGCACATAATAACATTTATTGAGGTTTAAAACTAATCCCGAAGGTAAAACTAAGGAGAGAGTGCCGACGGCCATCACATCAACTCTTGATCCGTTGCCAACGCGCATCGTCACCTCATCCCTCGCTAGCCGACGTCTATTCCGCAGTTCCTGTTTCGAGTTACAAAAATTAGCAACTGAACCAGTATCAAATACCCAGGCACTACAATGAGGGCTAGTAAGGAAAACATCAATAACATGTATATTAAATATACCTTTGATGGTGCTAGCCTTCTTGTCCGCTAAGTACTTCGGATAGTTGCGCTTCCAGTGACCCTTGTCCTTGCAATAGAAGCACTCAGTGTCTGGCTTAGGTCCAGACTTGAGCTTCTTCTCAGCAGGGGCAACGCGCTTGCCGCTGCCTTTCTTGAAGGGCTTCCTTGCTCCCTTACCTTTCTTAAAGCTGGGGGGCTTGTTGACCATCAACACATGATTATCCTTCTTGATGTCCACCTCCGCAGCTTTCAGCTTAGCGAAGAGCTCGGTGATTGTATCAGTGGAACCAATCTGATTATGAGTAACTTCAAAACCTTTGTAGCTAGGAGGGAGTGATTGCAGAACCCTGTCAATCTTGAGCTCCTCTGGAATCTTGCAGTCCAGTTGCTCAAGGCGTTGAGTGTAGCCAGACATCTTTATGGCGTGCTCACTAACGGAACTCTCTTCCTCCATCTTGCAGTTAAAGAATTTCTCAGAGATCTCATATCTCTCAGAACGGGCCTGAGTCTGAAACATAGTTTTCAGTTCCTCAAGAATCTCAAAGGGCCCGGGATAATCTTCAAAACGATTTTAAAGGTCTGACTCCATAGCAAACAACATGGTGCTCTTAATCACACCATAATCATCTTTGCGCGACTAATAAACAGCTTTCTCATCAGCCGGCGCATCTACAGCAGGGGCTTCACCTAGCGCTTTCTCAAGGACATAGTCTGTTTGTCCGCCAGCGAGAATTATTCTCAGATTGCGGAACCAGTTGGTGAAGTTAGACCCATTGTTCTTAAGCTTTTCTTTCTCAGCAAAAATGTTGAAGTTGAAGTTGGACTTAGCCATTTGATCTACAAAATTTGCAAGTACAATTTAGACTATGTTCATGATAACTAGTTCAACTTAACCAAATTACTAGATGAACTCCCACTAAATTCAACATCCCTCAAGTTGTTTAGTGAACATGATCCAAATTCACCACACCTAATCCGATCTTCACGAGAAGAGATGTGGTTTCAATGGTGGACAAAGAAGTGTCGATCATATCATTCATATGACTCATGCTTAACCTTTCGGTTCGTGTGTTCCGAGGCCATGTCTGTACATGCTAGGCTCGTCAAGTCAAACCCAAGTATTTCCGCATGTGCAAAACTGGCTTGCACCCGTTGTATGTGAAGGTAGAGTTTATAGCACCCGATCATCACGTGATGCTTGAACACGACAAACTTTCGCAATGGTGCATACATGGGGAGAACACAGTTTTATCTTGATCTTTAAGTGAGGAATCATCTTATAATGCTACCGTCGCGATCTAAGCATAATAAGATACATAAAAGGATAAACATCACATGCATATAACTTTATGTGACATGGTATAGCCAATCTTCGCGCAATGATCTCCAGCTTGTGTGTGCCAACATGATCTCCATCACCCCACCATGATTGCCTCCACCACGAATAGCAACTACAACTAATTGCTAACTACTTAGCGATAAAGTAAAGCTATTACATGGCGTATAAGAAGTTGACACACAGGTCATACAAAATTATAAAGACAACCATATGGCTCCTGCCGGTTGTGTACTCATCGACATGCAAGTCGTGAAACATTACAAAACATGATCATTGCATACAACATACACATCACATCTTGGGCCATACCATATCACAGAAAATACTCCCTGCAAAAACAAGTTAGACGCCTCTACTTTGTTGTTGCATGTTTTACGTGTCTTATGGGAGTAACAAGCTAAGAACGATTCTTACCTACGGAAAGCCACAACGGTGATATTATAGTTGCCAAACTCCGGTGTAAATCCCATGACAACTATAGTGAGAGAAGCTGGCATCCACCAGCCGCATGTGTGGAACAAGCCACACGTCAAGTGAGGAGCCGGTCTCGCGAACGAGGTCGCGTAAATTTGGCCTGAACCGCTTCGATCTCACTATCCCGCGCCATAAGAAGTACACAAACAAGAGGCTTGCAACAGAAAACATCAACGCCCGCAACAAGCATGTTGCGTTCTACTCGTGAAACACATCTACGCATAGATCTAGCTCTGATACCACTGAAGGGTTTCGCAGCATAGTAAATTAAAAATTTCTACGGATGCGAACAGGAAAAGCCAAAATCTAATCTAGGAGATGCAAACAACGAGGGGGGGGGAATAGATGAGATCTTCATACCCTTGAAGATTCGCACAGCGGAACATTCAACGGAACGTGGTTGATATAGTCGTACTCGCTTCTCCTCCTCGCGATCCGATCCGATCCAACACCACAAGTGGCGATGCCTCCGAGAGATGCACACGTGCGGCACCTCGACGTATCCTCCTTCCTCGTTCCAGCAAGTGGGGTGGAGAGATAGGTTGGATCTACAACACGACAGCGTGGTGCAATCGGTGAAGAGTTTCTGCAGCAGGTCTACGCCTACGCGCAGTCGGGAGGGAGAGAGAGAGGAGGGCAGCAGGGCGGCTAGGGCTTGAGGAGGAGGTGTAGGGAGGGTGCGCCCCCAGCCCTCTTTATATAGAGGGGTGGGCGGCTGGCCCTTTCCCCTCCTCCAAGCCTAGGGCCGGTGGCCAAGGAGGGAGGAGTGGGGGGCAAGTTTCCCTCCCTTCTAGAAGCTCCCCTAGGGTTTTCCCTAGGGCTTGGCCGGCTGGGCCTATGGGGCCTTGTGCCCCTGGCCCAATGCGACCAGGGAACTCCCTCGTAGGCCCACGCCCCCTCCCGACAAGTGGGGCCACGTTGGTCCCACTCCGGAAGGTTCTAGAAGCTTCCGGTACAATACCGAACAATCCAGAACAATTCTGAACTCCAAAATCTGCTTTGCCTTATATGAATCTTATTCTCCGGACCATTCCGGAACCTCTCGTGACCTCCTGGATCTCATCCGAGACTCCGAACAAAAACTCATAAACCAATTATCCATTCTATCCTAGCGTCAAGACACGTTAAGTGTGTGACCCTTCGGGTTCGAGAATATGCAGACATGATCTTATATCAATAATCAACAGCGGGGTCTCGAAACCCATATTGACTCCCACACATTCATCGATGATCATATCGGATGAACCACAATGCCAGGATTCAATCAATACCATATATATATTCCCTTCGTCGCGCGATATTTTACTTGCCTGAGATTCGATCGTCGGTACCGTCATACCTAGTTCAATCTCGTTCACAACAAGTACTTTACTCGTTCCGTAATCCGATATCACTTTGTGATTAACTCCTTAACCACGTGCTTGCAAGCGGTGTTGATATCGATTACCGAGTGGGCCCGAAGTATATCTCTTCTACTTGGGAGGGACAAATCCCATCTCGATACATACAACCCAACAGATACTTTCTGATCACCTGAGAGACACCTTTATGATCACCCTCTCATAGGATGACGTTTGATGACCTCAAAACTTTCATCCGATACCAGGGAGTTGCATTATCGCATGGTCTAAGGAATACAATATTTGACATAAGAAAAGCTTCGCAAAGACGAACACAATGACACGATCTAATTGCCCCGCTTAGTTTGGGTCTGTCCATCATATCATTCTCCCAATGATATGATCTCATTATTAATCGACAACTCATGTCTATGGTTAGAAAAACTTAACCATCATCAATCAATGAGCTAGTCCATAGAGGCGTACTAGGGACACGGTGTTGTTCACAAACCACACAAGTATTAAAGTTTCCGCTTAATACAATTCTAGCATGGAATATAAACTTTATCATGAACAAGAATTATAATAATAACATCTTTATTATTGCCTCTAGGGCATAATTCCAACACCATCGTGATGGCTCAAAGATCGCATGGAGAGGGATGGCCTCACAGGGCATGGTTGCTCGACTACGATCCCGACCTTGGGAAGCATTCTTAGCAGAATTCTTCACTCTATGGCACGTTTTGGCCATGGTTGAGCTCTCCCCGGACGTGGAGGATGTCCTTATTTGGAGGTAGACAGAAGGTGGGGCCTACTCGGCCAAATCGGCGTACAACGCCTTCTTTGTAGGGACGACAAGGATTCCTGGCTCTGAGCAGATTTGGAATCACGCGCCCCTCCAGCTGCAAGTTTGGAATTTACTTTTAATTCCATCGACTCGGTCTTTGCACATTTTATTTATTGCTCAACAATGATTTTTTCAACAAAGAGCATATATTAAAATCGTAAAGATATCAATTGCATCTAACCTCTGCCACAATGGTTGCACACAAAAAAGAATTACAATAAAATAAGTTCCGCTACATTAATCTATTACTTATAGCAGCAGGAGTAGCTGATATCACCAGAAGCTTAGGTCCTCCAAAAGCGACGTCTTCAAAAAGGAAACAGTGCACAAGCAATATTCGTCCTCCGATCATAGATATTAGGTTTTTACCCTGAACAAAGTCCTCGCTCACAAAATAATGCCTTCAACAAAGTCATTGTCAGACACAACCAATTACAGTCAGACCTTGCATTTTCACTCTGAAATGTAAGACTTGAATTTCTCCTGTGATGTCGCACCCACTTACGATGCCACTGCTCCAAGTCACGAAATTGCTCAAAAATGATACATAGTTCATTACATCAATCAATACAGAATTGGGTGGATCACTAGCCAACGAGAAGGACATATTGGAATCAAAACTTAATATAGCTAAATTCCACGCCATCTTGTTTGTCTTCCTTGAACAATGCTTGAAGGAAATATTCCCGATACGTTCAGCAATTTGGAAGCAATGTGCTAAGATAGCTATGTATGGACTCCATATCTTTGTGTCTCAGTTGCATGCGGTCACCATGGGCAGAAAATCTGCCTTGATACTATTATATCCTGAATATAAATTGAAGATTTATTGGAAGAGGCGATAGTAGGCTCTACAGATCTAACACACTATGCTATTAGGTAATTTAACCCGCATAAGATTTACATTATCAATGTTAATGGAATATTATTAAAATATATTTTCATATTATACCATTTGATATTATATATGTTGATAGAGTACATATTTGGTCAAACGTTACAAAACTTGACTTTGCCCAAATTTAATATGACAGAGTAATTTAGATCAGATGTAGCATTGAACAAAGCGTATCGTATAATTAAAGGCATGTATTATATTTTTAAAAGGAGGAAGTACTTATTCTACCCTTGGTTGTTTCCAACGTGGCACTTGTGGCATAATTTGCATCATTATTGTCAATGCAAAATTTATAAATAGACAGGCTTGTGTGCGATACAATTTGGGTGAACTCAAAATTTGATCAGGAATTATATTTAATATATTACTCTCGGTCCATGAGGTTGTAAATTTAACATACTCCCTCCGATCCATATTACTTGTTGTTGAAACGGATGTATCTAGCACTAAAACATGTCTAGATACATCCATTTTAGTGACAAGTAATATGGATCGGACGAAGTATTTAATATTCTTCGTGAGGTTGTAATTCCTGATTCTTAAACCTCCCATGGAAATGCGGCCCTAGCCTATTACCAATATCCAAACCTGACCAACCTCTAAGGCCAGTTATCTCCAAAACTAAACCGACAAACCCTAATGGACCTAACTAGCTGATGACGAACGAGCCAATAGTACCATGGAAAGAACCACCTGAACATGCGGCCATACATCAACAACAGAAAGCATTGATCACAAGGTAACATCTGGTACTTGCTCCGATCCAAATTAATGGCATCGAATTTGTCTAGATTCAAACGTATTTAGACGACATATTCTAGTGCTAGAAAAAATCTAAGGTTATTAATTTGGATCGGAGAGAGTAGCTATGTCAGATTCAAATTCGTCATGACTCACGAGTTCAATCAGTGAGGAAGAAATATATCGCTGAAGCAACAGTTAAGAAGGAAGTAACGAGTTTGCAGGGAGGAACTCTCTCATCGTGCTCCTGGGCTTGATGTTGATGCCGCTGGCTGCCGACGAGGAAGCGATCAAGGCGGCGAGCCAACGGCTCCACCATTGATCAATGGTTTTCTCGGTTCGCCGCACTCATCATGGGCGAGCCAAATGATCAAGGGTTTTGGTCATTCATCCAAATAGCTTATGGTTTATCTCCTCCATATTCTGTAACCAATGTTTTTGGTAATTGGTTGCATGGAATTGCTGATAACTACAAAACTTTGTTTAGGGTGGGAGCGCTTGTCATTATATGGTCGCTATGGCTTTGTAGAAATGACAAGATTTTTTAATAACATTGTGTCTTCTCCTCTGCAGGTTATTTATCGAGCCACGGCTATCCTCCAATCATGAAATATTCTCCAACGCATGGAGTTTCGTGACTTATTTATGAAGGGATGTACGCGATTGAAGGACATGGCGAGAGATATTTTCTTCCGACATGGATGGTTGCGTGATCTGAGGATTGACCTATCTTAGATTCTAGACATTTATTTCGCTAGTGCCTTTTTGTAATGCTTGTCTACTTTTTGCCTTAGTTCTGTCGTTCATGTGGCTATGTGCATCTTGGTTATATAGAGTCCGGATATAAGCATTAAACAATTTTATTAATAAATACGCCTATTTCCAAAAAAAAATCATGGACGAGCCAGCCCGGTTATATATATGACATACGTGGACTAGCAGCAATTGCATGCTCTGGTCCAGTAAAGGCCGGGCCTTTTTCTTTTAAGGACCGAAATGGTTGACCCAACTTGTGGTCGGTCTGACTAACCCGTTTAAACAGTGTTTTTTCAGTCTCAATTATAAAATGCGATGTCGTTGTATATGCGAAGGTGTTCTCGTAGATCTTGGTATGGCGGTTATCCGTCTATTTTTTTTCAGCTGTCATGGTAATGA
Organism: Avena sativa; assembly: GCA_916181665.1. NCBI lineage: Eukaryota > Viridiplantae > Streptophyta > Magnoliopsida > Poales > Poaceae > Avena > Avena sativa. The sequence goes on from OV702281.1 coordinate 41,160,095, forward strand.
CCGAGAACGATGAAAGATGACGTTCCGACGAGGCACATCTTTCTTCCCGATCAATAACTTGATTTCTCCCGATCAATAACTTGATTTCTCCCGATGAAAGCTGTCATGGTAATTGTAATTTTTTTACTGCATGTAATCCTCCCGATCAATAACTTGATTTCTCCAGCAATCTTATTATCTTTCGGGACATCCTTCATCCATTAAACTCAGCATCTTGCTCGCTCCATGGGCCACCGGCTGAGCCACATCTTTCTTCCGGTCCAGCTCTGCTGCTGGTTGCCGTGCGCCATACGCCAATATCCAGCTGGATCATGAGAGATGCGAGGACGGTAGTAAGGAAATTAAAGGGACCAAAAAAGAAAAGCCACCTGAGCTGAGTATTCCATACGCCAATATCCAGATCGATCGGTCGCAGCCATGGATCTATGAGAGATGACAGAGATAGAAGGAGGTAGTGTAGGAGGACCGGTAGGAAGGAAAGGGACCAAAAAAGAAAAGCCACCTGAGCAGCTAAGTATTCCATGTTAGGTTGACCTCTCCACGTATGAACCCAACGGTTCATACGGACCCTCGATTCGCGCCCTGATCGGGGGCGCCCAACCAAGTCAAGGTTGGTGGGCCCCTGTGGCAGCGCAATATATATAGAGAGGTGGGGACCGGGGCACAGACTACGAGGTTCGTCACGCCGCCGCTCTCCCCACCACAACCCCTTCCGATCTAGGGTGTCGCGCTTAGCCACGGGAAGCACCACCGACACTGCCTCGCTCACCCACGCTCACGCCGTCGCCCTCTACCATGGCCACTAGCACGGTATGTTTCTCTTCCTCACTGATCTCTTCCCTCTCCTCTTAGATCTTGGACAAGATCTTGCATAGGCAAAAGCAGCTACCGAATTGATCTAGCCTAGATGATCCTAAGGCGATTCTAACATTGGTATCAGAGCCTGCTAGTTCTAGATTATTTTCGGTAGAAACAGAAATCAAAAGCAAAAGAGAAAGAACCCTAGATCAAAAGTGCGCCTGCCTCACGGCCGCGCCGTTCCTCTCGATCTAGATGAGCATCAGTATGAGGCATCTAGACGAAGAACAAACCCCCTCGGGGGCAAAGCAAAAAAAAAAAAAAAAAAAAAAAAAAAGTCCTAGATCTAAACCCATCCCCAAAGAGAAAGATCCCCACACCCCGCATGCGAATGCTAAGTCAGATCCCTCCCCAGATCCAAAAGAACACCCCAAAAGAAAACTTCAAAAAAAAAAGGGTAAGGGGGCCGCCGTAGCCGCCGGCACAGGGCATCTCCTCTGCGCCGTTTGACGGTGGTGTGCCCACCCTAGGGTGGACACACCGCTGCCAAAGGGGGCAAGGGGACGCCAAAGGAAAAGGGGAGGAGCTCGCGACGGTTTTTTCGAGGGAGGGGACCGCCGGCAGTGCCGGGCGGCGCCGCCTCGCCTCGCACCAAGCGGCTCAGAGAGTGGGGCAGACGGAGGGGCGCGCCGCCGCCGGCGCCGACGCCGCGCGGGGCAGCCACCTCGCGTCGCCTCCACTAGCAGGCCACTGGCGGCCGCGTGAGAAGAGGGAGAGGAAGGGACGCGCCCACCAGCGGCCACCTCACCTCACCGCCGCCGCCGACGCGTGCTGCCGACGCGGGGCAACCGCATGCAAGACGTGGCGCTGCCGCGGCTGGGCCACAGCGCCACGGACGGGGGAAGGTGGCGGACCACGCGGGGCTGCCGGCGCGCGGGACGCGGCGCCGCCGCGGTGGCCACGCGGGAGGCCGCGGACCACGCGGGGCTGCCGGCGCGCGGGACGCGGCGCCGCCGCGGTGGCCACGCGGGAGGCCGCGGACCACGCGGGGCTGCCGGCGCGCGAGACGCGGCGCCGCCGCGGTGGCCACGCGGGACAGGGGCGGGGGGTTATGAGCTAGGGTTTGCGGGGCCGCGGCGCTGGCCGGTTTTTATCCTTCCGCGGAGCGCGCCCGGCCGTCGGATCTAGGTCAGGCGGGCGAACGGCCAGGATTGAGCCCCGCGGGCGACCCGGGCGGTGCTGGGCCGAGCCGGCAGAGCGAGCGGGCCGCGGGCGTGCGGCAGGCCGTGGGCCAGCTGCTCGGTTGCTGGGCAGAGAGCGCGCAGGCGGCAGCTAGCTAGGCAGCGCGCGGGGGCGAGGCAGGCCGCTGGCGGGCCGCGCCGGGTGGCCGCGCTGGCAGGCCGCGCTGGCGTGGAGGCTGCCCCAGCTGGCGGTGGGCCACCTGCAGGCCGCCCCGTAAAGGCCCAGTAGGGCGGTTTTTCCTTTAACAGTTTTCTGTTTCTGTTTTTTTTTTACAGAAGCTGTTTTTTAATGTTTTTTGTTCAATTTTTGAGCAAATTTCACACAGTTTTTTCTACTCAAATTATTCCAACAAAAATTTGTTTAGAGAATTCAAAAGTAACAGAAATATTTCTGTAAAGTATAAAAGTTCATGAATTTTATATTCATATTCCGCTGCAAATAGTTAAAGGTGATTGCTTAAATGCAATAAAGTGATAATTAAATTTCTAAAAGATGTGATAAAGTGATATTAAAATGTGATTATGATTATGTTATTATATAACCAACGTTATTAATAGCATGATCATGATTTTTCATTTTATGTTAAAAGGTGGATTTATCTACGTAAATAGTTAAAAGTGTTTATTAAAGTTTTAAAGTGAATTGAATTTCAAAATGTATGTCAAAGTGATCATTGAAACAATTATGGTTTTGTTATTATATGACCAACGTTATTAATAACATGATCATGTTTTGTTGCAATGATATGTGCATTTATCTCTATTATCTGCCCAACGGTGATATAGATTTAATTGCGTAGACAGTTGTATGTTTTAATTTATACCAACGTTGGATTAATGCATGCAATTGTTGTTATGGTTACACATCATTGTGTTTTAAAGAAGAAAAGATGGTGATATTGCATGGCAGGAAAAGAAAAAGGACCATGCTCTATCGGAGATGGCATATACCTTAGAGAACCAAAAGATATTTAATACCAACAAAATTTGCATTATTTTTTTAAGAACACAATTGAGAACGCTAATACGGGCTCAATTGCAAAGTGTGCTTCCGCATGGGAGTTTATAGAGAAGATAAGGAGCTAGTTCACTGGTTCTCAAAAGGCATATGCCCCACCTGCTGAAAGAGCCGGTGACAGAAAGGTACAATGGAGGTGCACATGGCATAAGAGACTCCGGATGAGCAACATGGCAGCTAAGCTTAAACCCATGGATGCTGATTTGGAGCTAAAGGCTGCACTCCTTATTCACTTGGTGATGGCTTCACTGCCTCAACAGTTTGACACCTCTGTTGTCAATTATAGCATGTTCCCAGAAAAATGGGACATAGAAAAGACTAAAAGCCTTCATTACACGGAAATTTGATATGAGTATCCCATGTGGACAAAGATAACTATGAGTGTGATGTGGCAAGTATGCCATATGGTTTAAATATATTTGTGTGGGTGTTGCTACCCTACATGACAAGCTATATTTATAATCTTTGCATGAGAAAGTATTTTCTGTGTGTGATGTGAATGAAAAAGTTCCCTTGTCGAACAAAGAGCAAAAGAAAAGAAAGCGAACTCTTGACTCATCGAAGTTATGGCACTGCAGACTAGGCCATATTTCGAGGGGAAGAATAGAAAGCCTCGTTAAAAAAATGATATTCTTCCTTCGTTAGAGTTCTCCGACATAGAACAATGCATAGATTGCATCAAAGGAAAGTATGTCAAACAAATTAAAAAGGGTGCAAACCGAAGCATATCTACACTAGAAATAATCCACACGGATATTTGTGGACCGTTTCCGGTGAAAAGTGTGGATGGATATGATTCATTCATAACATTCACGGATGATCACTCCCGGTATGGTTATATTTATCCAATCAAAGAAAGATCTGAAGCGTTGGATAAATTTAAAATTTTCAAAGCTGAAGTAGAAAATCAGCACGATAAAAGAATCAAAATAGTCCGGTCCGATCGTGGGGGGGAGTACTACGGTCGGCATACTCCATATGGACAAGTACCAGGACCCTTTGCGAGGTTCCTGCAAGAAAACGGAATAGTCGCCCAGTATTCTATGCCGGGCGAACCTCAGCAAAACGGAGTAGCTGAAAGGCGCAACCGTACCCTTATGGATATGGTGCGCAGCATGATGAGCTATTCCACCCTCCCATTGGGATTGTGGATGGAGGCGCTTAAAACCGCCATTCACATTCTCAACAGAGTACCAAGTAAGTCGGTGCCCAAAACACCGTATGAATTGTGGACAGGCAGAGTCCCCTCTCTGCACCACTTGAGGGTCTGGGGGAGCCCAGCTGAGGCAAAAGTTTTCAATCCAAACATCGCAAAGTTAGACCCCAAAACAGTATCTTGCCATTTTATTGGCTATCCAGATAAGTCCAAAGGCTATCGTTTCTACTGTCCCGACAGATATACAAAGTTTGTAGAAACGAGACATGCAATCTTCTTGGAGGACGAATTGATGAGGGGGAGCACGGTAGCTAGGAAAATTGATCTTGAGGAGAAGAGGGTGCATGCACCTAATCCGATGACTCAGGAGCCATTTTTCTCGCTACCTGTTGTGCCACCATTTACAACCCCTGAGGTTGTGGTGCTAGCACCTGTTATGACTCCACACGTGACAACAATGTGCGAAAGTTCGGAACCTGTCCATCAGGAGCCACCTGAACTCACTGTTGAGCACGAAAGGGAGCCAGAACGGTCACCTACTGTAAATGTGCCTGAGCCACAGGCAAGAAATGAGCAAGAATCTGATGAACTCAGACGGTCTAAAAGAGAACGAAGACCAGCCATTTCCAAAGATATCTACAAAGTTTACAATGTAGTTCATATGGAGGGCGATCCTACCTCCTATGAAGAAGCCATGAGTAGCCCTCACTCAGCCAAGTGGGTGGAGGCAATGGAAGATGAAATGATATCGATGAGTTCCAACAATGTTTGGGACTTAGAGGAAATTCCCAAAGGAGCCAAAACAGTAGGATGCAAGTGGGTCTACAAAACAAAGTATGACTCAAATGGGAATGTAGAAAAGTACAAAGCTAGACTCGTGGCAAAAGGCTTTACGCAAAGAGAAGGCGTAGATTACAATGAGACTTTTTCTCCGGTCTCATGTAAAGACTCCTTCAGAATCATCATGGCGCTAGTTGCACATTTTGATTTAGAGTTACATCAAATGGATGTCAAGACGGCATTTCTAAATGGAGATTTAGAAGAAAATGTTTACATGAAACAACCCAAGGGTTTTTTCATGGAGGGGAAGGAACATATGGGATGCCGCCTAAAGAAATCCATTTATGGGTTAAAGCAAGCCTCTAGGCAGTGGTATTTAAAGTTTAATGATACCATTAAAAGATTTGGATTCAAAGAAAATGTTGAGGACAATTGCATTTATGCAAAATTCAAAAGTGGGAAATATATTTTCCTAATTCTATATGTGGATGACATTCTGCTTGCTAGCAGTGATGTTAGTCTACTACTAGAAACAAAGAAGTTTTTGTCATCAAACTTTGACATGAAAGACCTTGGTGAAGCATCTTATGTTTTGGGCATAGAAATTCACCGAGACAGAAAGAATGGAGTGTTAGGACTGTCGCAGAAAGCGTATTGTGAAAAGATTTTAAAGAAATACAATATGCATGCGAGTAATTCAACACCTGCTCCCATAGTCAAGGGCGACAGTTTTGGAAAATCCCAATGTCCAAAGAATCAATATGAGATCGATCAAATGAAGTCAGTACCATATGCTTCGGCTGTTGGAAGCTTACAGTATGCACAAGTGTGCACTCGCCCTGACTTAGCATTTATCACCGGGGTACTCGGTAGATATCAAGAGAACCCAGGCATAGAGCACTGGAAGATGGTAAAGAAAGCTTTGCGTTATGTGCAAGGCACAAAAGGCCTCATGCTAACATATAGACGATCTGATTCCCTAGAGATAAAAGGGTATTCAGATGCAGATTTTGCGGGAGATAAAGACGACCGAAAGTCCACGACAGGGTATGTCTTTACTCTCGCAGGAGGTGCTATTTCGTGGAGAAGCGCCAAACAGTCGATAGTTGCATCATCTACGATGTATGCAGAATTCATAGCATGTTATGAGGCCATGGGACAGGCGTTATGATTAAAGAAATTCTTACCCGACTTGAAAGTGGTTGACTGCATCAGCAGGCCACTAAAAATGTACTGTGACAACGAGCCCGCAGTATTCTATGCTCACAACAACAAGTCGAGTAATGCTTCAAAGTCTATAGATATAAAGTATTATGTTGTGAAGGACAAAGTCCAGGATCAAACTATAAGTCTCGAGCATATAAGGACAAATGATATGCTTGCGGATCCGCTAACGAAAGGCTTACCACCCAATGTGTTCAAGGAACACATAGCCGGCATGGGTTTAACGGCAAGCCTATGATTCCTGGACTATAGAGGCCCAAAAGTAACAGATTTTGTTTCAGAACATGAAGGTATATAGTGGCTGTCTGATTCTATCGGCAATTGAGCTGAGACGATGAAACATGCTCTAGGTATCATTCTGTGATGAAATAAGTAAGGTACAAAGTTAAAAGTAAAGTCGAGATCAAGGGGGAGAATGTTAGGTTGACCTCTCCACGTATGAACCCAACGGTTCATACGGACCCTCGATTCGCGCCCTGATCGGGGGCGCCCAACCAAGTCAAGGTTGGTGGGCCCCTGTGGCAGCGCAATATATATAGAGAGGTGGGGACCGGGGCACAGACTACGAGGTTCGTCACGCCGCCGCTCTCCCCACCACAACCCCTTCCGATCTAGGGTGTCGCGCTTAGCCACGGGAAGCACCACCGACACTGCCTCGCTCACCCACGCTCACGCCGTCGCCCTCTACCATGGCCACTAGCACGGTATGTTTCTCTTCCTCACTGATCTCTTCCCTCTCCTCTTAGATCTTGGACAAGATCTTGCATAGGCAAAAGCAGCTACCGAATTGATCTAGCCTAGATGATCCTAAGGCGATTCTAACATTCCATTCCATGCTTGTGCGTGGCGAGGTAGCATCCCCTTGCAGTCTCGAATACTTTAGAGGGGGAGGGGAGCAAAGAATAATATTATTAGCTGCCATGTGTAAGCAACGTGTGCCTTTGATGATTCCTTTCCAAAAGTAGATGTCTAATACATATACATATATACCAATGCACGCGGCGGCCGCCGGCCAGACCGGAGCTGTACTTCTCCTCTGCCGGAATCATGGCGACGGTGGACCATGATGAAGAAATCGAGTGGCGCGACTACCTGGTGCTGCTCGCCACGCTGGTCGCTAGCGTCACCTATGTGGCCGGCCTCAACCCACCGGGCGTCGAAGGTTCGGCGATTGAGCCCACCTACGCACACCGGTACACTGTCTTCTTCTACTGCAACGCCATTGCCTTCGTGGCATCCTTGGTCGTCATCATGTTCTTGTTGGACCGACGAATAAGCAGCAATGGCGTTGGCCTCGCGGTGCTCCGCTCCGCCATGCTGCTCGACCTGCTCGCCCTCATGGCCGCCTTCGCCGCCGGAGGCTGCCGTGACGTGATCGCGTCCATCTATGTCTCTGCACTCTTCGCCCTTGTCTTTGCCTACCTCGCCGTCCACCTCAGCCTAGCAAGACTACGGACGAAATCAGCGGACTCCGGCCCATGCGCACCCGCGGAGGAGATCCACCTCGAGGAGGAGTGGCGAAAGTTCCTCATGCTGCTTGCCACCTTCGCCACGCCGCTGACATATGGCGCGGGGCTGGCGCCGCCGGGAGGCTTTTGGAGCAAGACCAAGGGTGACCACCGCGCCGGCGCCCCGTTGCTACACGACGGACCCAACAAGATCCGCTACGACGTCTTCTTCTACGCCAACGCATGTTCCTTCACCGCGTCCCTGGCTATCATCATGTTGCTCATGAGCAGGTCGCTGAGCCGCCACCTCTCCCGGTCATACGCACTGCCCGTGTGCGTCCTGGTGGAGCTTCTTGGCCTCATTGCCGCCTTCGCCGCAGGGAGCAGCAGATGGGTCACCATGACCATGTACGTTGGCTCCCTCTTCGGTGCCGTGGTTGTGTACATTGTGCTGCACTTCGTCGTTGCCGTGTTCGCCATGGACACATTCAAGCAATGGCGTGCAGCCCTCCGCCGCGTGATGACGTGCGCCAACTTGACTGACATGTAATCAATCTCCTAGACCACACACTATGTTGATTAATTTGCATGCTGCTCGTGTTTTTCCTAATGCATGAGTGAGCTAAGCAATGTCACTTGGATTGGATATCTAAATACAGGGAAGTGAAGCAGGCGATGCCTGAGCAGGACAATGCTATATCATCTAATGCCCCGAAAGAAGAAAATGAAGATGTAGTTGCAACGACGTCATCGACACTCACCTACAATAACAATGGCAAGGCTGGAGAGAACGTGAAGGATGAGAAGTCGCAGTCGCTTCGACTGCTGCTGGCCACGTTGTCTGCAACAGTGACCTACCAGGCAGGGCTGAGCCCGCCGGGTGGTGTCTGGCCAGAAGGGCATCCAGGTCACGTCCCAGGGAATCCGGTTCTCCTGGACATGCACCCGAAGAGGTATAAGGCATTCTACCACTGCAATACGGCAGCGTTTGTGGCGTCGCTGTTCGTTATCATCATTGTCCAAAGAACAGAGGAGGGCTCGCGTGGATCCATTAGGTCGGTGGCGCTCTACACGGTCATTATACTAGACATGTTTGGACTCATGGGCGCCTATGTCGCCGGGAGTTGCCGGGACGCCACCGCAACAATCTACGTTTTATCCCTGGCGGTCGCCCTCTTCGTCTACTCCATCGCCAACGTGCCATGCGTGGAATATGGAAGGTGCAAGTTGATAAATTTGATACAACGGGTGAGCACGATGCTTGCACGGGCACTGCTGAGAGTCCACTTTCTAGACGAGTACCTCATGGAGTACCTCAAAAGGAAGCGCAACTTCTTGTTGCAACTCGCCATGCTCATCGCCACCCTCACATACCAAACCGGGCTAAACCCGCCAGGCGGGTTCTGGATAGAGAGCAAGGAGGACAAAAGGCTCAATGTCGGTGACCCGGCCCTTATAGATTACTACTCTACCAGGTACCATGTGTTCTTCTACTGCAACGCTACTGGGTTCATGGCGTCCATCGTCGTCATTCAGCTGCTGATGAACAAGACATTGTATAATCATGGCATCCACAGAATCTTGGTCCACATCTGCATCTTGGTCATGCTTCTAGGCATCATGGGTGCTTACGCCGCCGGCAGCTGCCGGAAGCTGCGCACCTCTATTTATGTCTTTGCACTCGTGGCCGCGGTGGTCACCTTCCTCATCCTGCAAATCCTACTTTATGTATCCGCCATCAGGGACCATTGGTTAGAGCTGTCATGGATCCCACAGTGTGTGAAGGGGGTGCTCAAGCCGTTCTCGACAGGTCCGGCACTGCCGTCACGTGAGAACGAAATCAGAGAGGTCTCCTCCGAGCAGAGCCAAAAGTACCCGATAGGCGACATCGGCAACATGGACCTGATGCTACTCGGCATGCTCGGAGCGACTATGACGTACCAAGCGGGTCTCACACCACCCGGTGGCACAGTTGGCGACAATGATACCATATCCTCGTCGTCCATGTTTCCTTCCCCTTTGGTAGTCGCCGGCGACCCGATCATGTTTGATTCGAATGCATCACGGTTCCAGGCCTTCTTCTACTGCAATGCGACGTCATTTGTGGCCTCCGTCATCGTCGTCATGTTGCTTCTGATGCGCACCGTATGGAAGCACCACGCTCCGATGTGGGTGGTGAAGACCGCCGTGGTGCTTGATCAGCTCGGCCTGCTGGGTGCATACACTGCTGGCAGCTGCAGGGACTGGGAGACGTCGGTCTACGTCATAGTTGAGCTGGTCGCCATCGTGGTTGTATTCATCACGTTGTACGTGCTCCGATTCGACAACATGGTGAACAAGGTCAAAAGGCTCAAGGCATGGAAGTGCTGCGGAGAAGGCAATGAAGATCAGGCTGGCCGCAACGGTGCCGATGTGTAATTAATACTAGTATCTTTTTATTTTCGGTCTCTTAATTTGGAGGGTCACTGATAGAAAACTTATGTTGGATCTTAGTTGTATCGTCTCTAGTGTCATTTGACTTCTGTGTCGGATTTCGATTCTGTGGGCTACAGATTCTGTCTAATGTGATTTGAATATGAACTACCTCTAATTTTATTTTATTAAAAGTCTTGTCCGTGTGTTGTAACGGGGGGAAATAATAATGTTTTGATAGAAACATTTGGATCGCCCACCTTAGTTTGCATTTTTCGTCTTTTTGTCATAATATTTAATTTTTATTACTTCCTCTATCCAAAAAGTATATCGAGCATTTATCAATGCGTGCATGATGGCTAAAATCTCTGGAAAGGTTCAGGTTTTTGTTCTATGATTGCACGAAGCTGGCTGCTATGTACTATTTTGGAACGCAGATTTACCTCAACTAACCTTTTTTTTTACGTGAACAGCTGGAGTTCCGCTTTTATGCATTAAAAGAAGAGGGATAAGATACTTTTCCATTTATTCGCAAAAAAAAAGAGGGATAAGAAGGTTATTACAACCAACCGAACTTTAAGGCAGTTCGAAAACCAAAAGCACACTCGTGTACAGACCCAACCCCATAACTTAGCTAGTTAAAAAACTTGGTGAGCTGCTCTGAATTGCAAAACATCTGGACACACCAAGCAGCCACCCGATCTGGTAAGGTTCTTGACTGTTTAAAAATGCGCATGTTGTAATAGAGATCAATGTTTTTCGTTTGTTGCCGTTCTCAGCAGCAAACAAACTATCCCACCACAAAGATAAATCCAAGGCAGTCAAAGAAATCTGGCTGGGACTTGGATCATCATTGATGCAGCAGAACCAGACCTCCCTGGAGAAAGGGAAACGCAGGAATAGATGATTTGCATCTTCGATAATCTCATCGCAAAGGCAGCACTTATCATCATGAGGCCAGCCTCTATGTCGTAACCTGACAGCGGTCCACAGTCTGGTCTGAAGCAACAACCACATAATTTTTTTGATTTTTTCCTTTAGCTTTTATGCCCCAAACTTGCTCCAAAGAAGGAATTTTGAGGCGAGATAGGAACTGAGACTGATAAGCTGAGCTAGCGGAGTATTGTCTGTCCGTCGTTAGATTCCATCTTGCTGCATCAGGCTCGTTTGTAAGGGTGACCTCCTGAACCATTGTCCAAAGGGAAATGAATTGGTCTAGTTCTCTCTCGGTAGATATTCTATGCAGGCCTCTCATCCAACGACCATGTTGAAGAGTTGTGGTGACAGACAGACTTTTTCTATAAGCAAGCTTGTAAAGATCAGGAGCAAGGTCAGCTGGAGCCTCCCCCTGCAACCATCGATCTTTCCAGAAATTTTTTCGCGAAAACACAAAAAGCTTTGTGTTTCGATTCACTGATAGGAAAAGAGAGTTCTGTACAACATATATACAAGCGCACCTGGGCCCCACCCAGGGTCAAGTTCTTTGTGTGGTTGGCCTTGCTCTTGTATATAATAGAAGAGCATTCAGCAAACAGCTGCCTATCAGAATCATCACAAGGAATGGCCATCACATGCCATGGCTTGAAGTTATTGCCCCAACTCTGCCATAACCATCTCAGCCTAAGAGCTCTACCAAAACATTGTAGATCTTTAATGTCCAGGCCTCCAACTTGCTTAGGAGCAAATACTCGTTCCCATCTAATCAGACATCTTCCTCCATTAACATTCTCTTTTGCATTCCAAAGGAATCCACTTCTTAATTTGTCGTCGTTTTTCTGAACCACATGTCACTAGGGAAGGCTGAAAGATGGTACACTGCAACTGTTGTGACGACAGTGTTGGCCAGGATGGGACGAGCAGATATGTCCATAATATAAGCTTCCCTTTCCAAATCTTTAAGTGACCAGCAATTCTGTTCAAAATGGCTTGCATCTCAATTCTTCTAGCCTTTCTCAACCCCAACGGTAGACCAAGATAAGGGCATGGGAATATCCCATGGGTACCACTAAAATCTGAGAGGATATCATCCAAATCAAGGTTTGCACAACCCACTAGATATGCCACACATTTGGCGATGTTAGTTCTAAGCCTATATGCGTCACCAAACAGCTCAAGAATCCTTTGAATTGCAGTTACGTCTTCTTTTGTAGGTCTGATAAAAATGGCAGCGACATCTGCATAAAAAACTAGCACGTGGTCTAGCCACTCTATGATCAATTGGAGATAAAGCCTGGTGCGTCACAGCCAGCCCGAACAACCTTTGCAAAGGCTCAAGAACGAGGATGAACGGCATGGGAGAAAGAGGATCGCCTTGACGCATCCCCCTCTTGTGAAGAAAGGATCTTCCGGGTTTACCATTCAACAGAAACCTCGAGGAGGAAGCGGATAAAATTAGGGCAATCAAATCACGCCATCGCTGCCCAAACCCCATGTGCTCAAGCACCTCCAACAGAAATGGCCAGCTGACCGAGAATGCTTCAGGCTGGACTTCTTTAATCACATTTTTAATATACAAGAAGTTGCAGATCTCCTTTGATAAAGGCACTTTGGCGCTCGAACCATACCAAAATGTATTGGGAATTGCTTTTTATGCGGGACTACATGTGCATCAAACTTACTCGTCTAAAATCAGATGCTTTGTCAGAGCCACCCTTCTAGGGCAGCAAGGCAATGTCGGCAGAATTCAGCAAACCCCACATATTGGATTCAAGGCTGTGAGCATGATTGATGGCAACAAGAAAGTCATCCTTGACAGTGGCCCAGCAAATCTTGAAGAAACCCCACATGCAACACCTCCGGAGGGGCGTCCGATAACAATGCTAGGAACGAAGCTAGCTAGCTAGGAATATAAGGGCACGTACAATGCGGTGACGTCAGCCTTCCCTTATGCTCGCCACGTTGGATTTTTGCTTAGTTGGAGGAGAGAGAAATAAGAGAGAGAGGGTTGTCTTCCCTTAGCTAAGGGATGATCTCTTAGCAATAAGAGAAGACTAATTTTCTCCATTGTACCATATGCTTTCTCTTAGTCAACTATTTTTTTACTAAAAATAGTTAATTTTATTAATTGCTAGAGATAGCAATAAGAGATAATGCATTGTACAAGTTATATATTGTGTCTTCTCTAAATGATGTGGAGAGCTAAGAGAAGGCATGCGTTCTCTAGCATTGTACATGCCCTAAGTCCAGCCCTAGGGAGGCAGGAGGAGACCCAACCAAGACAAACACACGTACGTTATATAACTCCAACTATACCCTTCATAGTATTATTGCTAATTGAGGAAAACAACCTACGGGATTTATAACAAGTGAACTACCCAAAATGATTTACTGTACTTCCTCCAACCTATATTAATTGACTTATATTTATATAGATTTGAATGAATCTAGACACTATTTAGCATATAGGTTCATCCAAATTTTAACAAATTCAAGTCAATTAATATGGATCGGAGGGAGTATAACAAGTGAACTACCAAAAATATCCCAGGTGGCTAAATATACTACACAAATTCTGGTGTAGTACCATCGATCTGGCCTGTTGGATCATGACAAATGAACGAACCATAATAATTTGATGTTCCGTAAATGACCCTTTAGTAAGCCGCTAAACTAAGGAGGAAGTAACTGGTACTCCCTCCATTCTAAAATAGATGTCTCAAATTTGGCAAACTTTAGATGAATCTAGACACTATTTATTATATAGATTCATCTAAAATTTAAAAAAATCTAAAACATCTATTCTTGGACGAAGGGTGTATTACTTCTTAAGTTTTAGGACCGAGGGAGTAATTATTGCACCAGCACGCAAGTTATTTCCCATACCCAAACCCCAACACCACGTAAGTGATTTCTCATCTCCATGGCCACAAACCCTCACGGTACAAGCTACAAACATCAACCAAGCAATCATCCACAGGAAGAAAACATCCCAAAAACAAAATTTATGAGGATTGTGGACAAAGAGGAAGTCGCTTGCGGTGTTTGCCGGCTTGTCGCTGAATCCGCCGCGCCACTTACCGTTGAAAAGGAAGTGATCAGGGGCTATAATCATTATATGAATTGCACGAGCCGGATGGGCTAGATAGGCCATCATCCGTGCCATTTTCTTCTTCTTCTTCTTCTTCTTCTTTTTCTTCTTCTTCTTCCTCCTCCTCCTTCTCCTCCTCCTCCCATTCCCAGGATTTCCTCTTGGAGCCAGCATACATCTTCCGCAGGAACACGTCCGTCAGCACTGTCTTAGACTTGAGGGAAGCAGCCAGTATCCCAAGTGCCTACATTAATTCCAACAAAAACAAATCACCATCCAGCCCTCACCGGTTGATCAAATTAAAGACTCAAAACAGATTAAACCACGCCATATACCTCTTCCTTCCTGATCTTGACCACCTTCTCCTTGAGATCCTTTACCCCATGCCGCATGAGCAGGGTGACAACGCCGGACACCACGTTGGCTGACGGAGTCACCGAGAGGTCGTCCCCGACAGTGTAGGTGGCCCCCTCGGCATTGACAAGCACCTGCCTTGTAGCCTTGTTCATCGGGCATGAGCAACCGGGACAGGCGCTGCCGCTGGCCGCTGAGAGGAAATCCGCACATGTCTGTTTTTTACCTTTGCACGTGTATAGTACTAGGTGGTTGCTGCTGCCGTTGTCGTTGCTGCGTTTGCCGTTGCCGCTGCCATTGCTGAGCTGCTGCGAGCCCAGCAGCTGCTGCAGGAGGGAGAGCGTGGCGGGGCCGACGGCAGGGCTCAGCTGCGGCCCCTTGCTCTTGTAGTTCGCGTCCAGCTTCTGCATGCTGCCGAGCACGTTGCCGACGCTGCCCACCATGCGGTCCTTAGTGAGCAGGTCCGTGACGGTGCCCAGCGGCAGGGAGAGCAGGCTGGAGAGGAACTCCACCACGTCGCTGCCGGCCTCGGCGAAGTAGACCTTCTCTTCCTTGGTGTCGATCAGTAGCTTGATCGATAACTCGTTGGTGGTGGCCATCCTGCTACCTGCCACGAGTGAGATAAAGCCAAATAGATGTTAAGGCTTGATTACAGCTGTTGTAGTTCAGTACTTCAGATTCTTGTAAACTGGCACTTGGACGAAAAATAGGATAATAATTTATTTTACAAGAGATGTTCAAATATAGATAGTGCAACACATTTTAGATTTGTATGAGACAATACAACAACCCAAGGATAGGGAGACACTTTCAGATTAGTGGGTAATATCAAGGGTAAAATCATAATATAAATACTACCACGCAAGATTTACCACTAATCAACAAGAAAATACAAGAGGATATGCAAACCAGTATGATACTTGCATTGGATAGAAAAAAAATACTCCTTGCATTGTTCAAGTAGGGTGCATAATTCAAGGTCCAATTTTATGAGAAAGCAGGCTCACATCCCGCTAAATAAAGAAATCCAACCACCAATCGAGTCATACAAGGTTCGAATAAAAAAACAGGACTCGTCAATTTTATACAGTACACTATAGTACTCCCTCTGTCCTAAAAAAAAGGATATCACAGATTTGTCTATCGCATGTATCTACATGGGAATACATGTGAATCGTGACAAAGAGTGCCATACTTACACCAAAAATGGTAGATGCATAATTCAATATTGATTGATGTATGTAATATGCCTTTCTCAAATATTTACGACGAGGGGATCTAGACATTTAACTTGCCTAACGGCTTTATAAATTTAGACTAATGATGTTTTATCGATTTGTGTTGACATACACAAATAATTATATTGAGTTCATATGATCAACACACAAGGGAAATTAGAGTAAGATATGTAAAAACGTCAAAGCATCTAGAGACAAGGCAGTGCACTATTAATTAAAAATCAGCCGCAAACAACCAATGACTAGATGAGTGGATCGGCAAAAGATCACATGTTTATGCTTAGATAATTGTTGGTGCAAGGATAGGGAGTAATAAGGATGAGCGATTTGATAAGATAAAATTCATGGTTTTGCGTGCTCTGGTCCACACACCTCAATGACATCAATAATCCTCTATCGAAACACAACAAAATCTTTACAAATATCCTGAGACATTTATAATGAAAATAAAATCAATAGATTTTTTAATCTGTGCATTTTAGGTATTATATTGTATAAGGTACAGGTTTCTCCTTTCACTAATATAAGATATTTTAGCAAATTAGTCATATCTAATACGCGGCAACCTCGTAGCCATAGCGACCAATCCTGGTCGTCCCGGCTCTCCCCAAGTCAGCCACTCCGTGAGGGCAGCAGCTATCAGCATGTAATCGGCAAATATTTAGTCTAAGTTGCTCACTTGTCCCGTGTACTGAATAATCGATTGATTTACGTATTGCAGTTTCAATCTATTATTCCCTCCGGCCGGAAAAGCATGTCATGGACTTGTCCTGATTGCACAAATCTAACAAATCTGCGACAGAGGTAGTAATAGATTGCAAATGAATAAACAGAAACGTTCATCCCAGCAGATCACATCACTATTTTACAACAAATTACTATTCAAGTAACACGCCTTCAACCATGCAAGCATAGTTCTCTCAGTAAAAAGCCCAGATCTATGTCTACCAACTCCCATAGCACAAATTTGATCCCCGAAACCCTAATGACGACTAGACAAATACGTAACGGCTTGTTCGGTTTCACGAGAATTGAGCGGGATTGGAAGGGATTGAGTGGAATTAAATCCCATCTAAATTAAAATCCCCCCTAATCCCTTCCAAACCATTCCAATCAATTAGAAAAGTGGATTAAGCGAACAAGGCCTAGAAAGGAAAACATGCATGGGATAAACCATCGAGTAAACCGCATTCGCGGTCCTAGTTCTTTTACCGTGTCTTCACTTTGGTCCCTATTTTTTAAAATTGTATATCTAGGTCCTAAATCTTTTAAAGTGATTCATTCAAGGTCCTATTTTCAACGGACCGCTTTGACCTGTCTACGTGGCACTTTGACCACTGCCACATCACGTGTATATTTGTGAAAAGCCCCCCAGGTTGTAATCCTTCGAAAGGATGGTCCATGCGGTTATATTCCGATGCCAGATTATGCCGTGTTTCCTTGCTTGTACATGTTCGTTACATGCAATCATGTACCCTTGCTGCTAGCTCGTCTTGGCCCTGGATGTGACCTCCCGTGCGACTGTTTGCTGATGTGTATTGCTTTAGGTGATGACAGCAGCCGCACGTCACGATCTTAGGGTTGATGTTTCAGTGAACGAGATCGGGCGGCAGGACGCGGTGTTTGCAAAGGCTTCACCAGCAACCTCAGGCACCCTGCGTTTTTGTATTTGCTGATGGTCATCCAGCTCAACGGGAGCTAGACGACTTTCCAAGGCAGATGAGCTAGACCATTAAGTTGTGAAAGATTAGGTTGTCAAGGTAGATGAGCTAGCTAGACGACTTTCCAAGGCATGAATACAAAGCATACTCTGTGTCTATTAAATTTCGCAAATATCTGCTGATCAATACAACAAAGCATCTTCTGCTATCTTCTTCCTTCATCTGAGGAAAGAAAACTTCCATCGACCCAACATGGCGCTCCTTCGCTTGGCGGCTGATGGCTAGATCGGGAACAAGGTACCCAGCTCCACCATGTAGGACCCAGGGCGGCCGCCCCTGCTCGTCTCTATGGTGGGTCCGCCGCTGGCCTGAGCTAGCTTACACCCCATGTCTCGTTCGATCGCAAGTTCGAATGACACGAAGCTCATGCGTTCTACATGTACGTATATTCTCTTTCCTGTTGGTATGTACAGTATACATGATGTCTGATAAACACTGGCTCGATGTATGCGGCTGGGTAGTCACGCACGAACCTAACACGAGTACCTAGCGACCTCCGCATGGTTGGGTAGTCACGCACGAACCTAACACGAGTACCTAGCGACCTCCGCATGGTTAGTTGTATACGCGCACGACTCGTCTGTGACTCTGTGTAGCTAGCTGCAGGTCGTGTCTTCCGCCCAAACTCCCAACCCCGTCAAAAATGCTGGTACATACCATATGTTACATAAACCACACCGCATACAATCTTGCACTTCACGAACCAAACCAACAAGACCAAGAAATATATGAGACGCCAGCGGCGACGCCCGCCCACATCACACACGGATGGATCGTGTCGGCGAGGAGAGCAGCCTGGCTCGAGGGACTTTGTTCTGGAAGAAATAAATCCTTAGGGGTCTATTCGCAAATATATAGGGTGGTCGGTAATGCCTCGTAGGCCCAACTATTGACATGGCACCGGTCAACTTTGGTCAGACCAAAATAGGACCTTGTGTGAATCACTTAGAAAGATTTAGGACCTAGATATGCAATTTTAAAGAATTAGGACCAAAGTGAAGACGCAGTAAAAGAATTAGGACCGCTCGTACGGTTTACTCTAAACCATCTGATAGGGCAGATTGGAACCACGGCGAGCGCGATGTTTTGAAAAGCAAAAAAAGGAAAGAAGAAGAAGAAGGAGGTTGTGGATGGAGATTGGAGAGGAAGTTGCTCACAATCTTCCGCCGGTGGAGCCTGGCGGCGTTCGAGGAGGCAGTTCAGCGATCGACCTGGGAGACGAGACGACGACTCAAGGAGGGTCCTGCCGCTGTAACTGGCTGAATAGATGGACCGGTTGGGCTATATATTGCACTCCTATATTAGCAAGAGCACAGAATTTTGTCCATCAAAGGCCCACGGGCTTCACGCTCACATTGATACGGGCTGAATAGAAGAAAAAAACATAACTTGCGCATAACTTTTTGGTTAGGAGACAAGATACACTCTCACGAAAGTTCAAAACCAAATTTGATGTACATATATGGAGAAAACGAAAAAGACAAGTCCAACTATGAGCAGTGTTTGAATTGTTGGCTTCTGTGATACTATTTTCCGAAACAGGCTTTACACCCAACTTTATAAATAAAGCAACGACAATCCAGAGTAACACACGATCAACAACGCCTAGGCGTCAAACAAAAAGAAAAGGAGTCCGCTGAGGCAACAGCACAACAAGCCCAAAAAAGAAGAAAAAACGACCAGACGTAGGGGCAAGAAAAGCTTCCCTACAGGGCCGCGGGCACAATAGCAGGAGCTGTGAAGCGTTGCGCCTATGCCCGGATCGTCTGCATGATGTCGTCCACGCGCCCACTGTAACGCTGCCTGGAGAGGGGGTACCACTGCCGGAGATGCGCAAGCAAAGAAAACACAGAGTTAGAAGCCCGGCAGGGAAAAATCCGCTCAATCACCATCTTATTCCTAATCTTCCAAAGTGTCCACGTGATGGCCGCAAACACCAACAAGAAGAGGTGGCGCCTTCTTCCGGTGCGGTTTGCCTCAGTTTCCAGGAACTCACCGAGATCCTGGGCCTGCCAAGCCGGGCCCAGGGCCTTCCGGATAAAGTTCCACAAAAACTGAGCGGCAATGCAAGTGAACATTATGTGGGTGCAAGATTCTGGGGTCCCACATAATGGACACAACCCATTGCCAGGACCGTTATGTTTCACGACCTCCACCCCGGAGGGGAGGCGATCCCGGAGTAACTGCCACAGGAAGATGCGCACGCTCAGGGGAAGAGGAGACTTCCACTGGTGCGACGTCCAGGGGAGCTCCGGACCCTGAAAAAGGGTCCGGTAAGCCGAGCTAACAAAGAAGGCTCCCGAGGGAGACTGGTTCCAAGACACCGCATCCCTCTCCTCTGAGAGGGATAGAGGCAGGGAACCCCACAGCCTCATGAAGTCCGCCGCCTCGGCTACATTGAAGGTCCTCTGGAACGGGATGTTCCATTGGTCCTCCTGCCTAGCCTCTGCCACTAACATCATGGGAGCTGCGCAGATAGCGAACAACGCCGGGAATTCCTGCTTGAGGGGGACCTCCTGCAACCAGGGGTCTGCCCAAAACAGGACGCCTTGTCTATCCCCTACCGCAAAGACCAACCCTCGGCGAATGAGGTGCTTGATGTCCTGAATCGCCCTCCAAAACTGGGACCCTTCTCGGCACTCGCAAGCCAACAGGGGTCGGCCTCGAAGGTACTTGGCCTTGATAAGTTGGAGCCAAAGTCCTCCCTCATCCTGAAGGATACGTCAAACCCATTTAAGCAAAAGGGCCACATTAAAGCTACGAGATTCCAGAATTCCTAATCCCCCAAGAATTTTGGGGGTACAAATATCCGCCCATTTCACCATATGATATTTCTGGCGACCATCGCCGGCCACCCAAAAGAATCTAGACAGCTCTTTCGCAAAGTCTGCATGGATTCCTTCGGGAAAAAGGTATAGACCCATCTGGCACATGGTGAGGGTAGACAAGCATGAGTGGATCAGGACCGTCTTGGACCCTTTAGATATAAGGCGTGCACGCCACGGCTCGGCTTTCGACCGAACCTTTGACCATGGGGGTCAGGTCCCTGATCAGGACCCGAGAGTCCCGCATGGGCATCCCCAGGTAGGTGATGGGGAAGTCCGCCAACCGGCAGTTAAGACGGTCGGCGATCAACTGCCGCTCTTCCTCGGGAAGCCCAGGACCATAACCTCACTCTTGTTGAAGTTGAACTTGAGTCTAGACATGGACTCAAAACACAGCAATAGGAATTTGAGGTTAATGATGTCCGACTTCGAGCCCTGAACCATGATCATAATATCTTCCGCATATTGGAGGTGGGTGATACCACCTCCGGGGATTAGATGGCCCACCTGTTGGAATTATGCCCTAGAGGCAATAATAAAGATGTTATTATTATAATTCTTGTTCATGATAAAGTTTATATTGCATGCTAGAATTGTATTAAGCGGAAACTTTGATACTTGTGTGGTTTATGAACAACGCCGTGTCCCTAGTACGCCTCTATGGACTAGCTCATTGATTAATGATGGTTAAGGTTTCCTAACCATAGACATGAGTTGTCGATTAATAATGAGATCATATCATTGGGAGAATGATATGATGGACATGCCCAAATCAAGCAGAGCAATTAGATCGTGTCATCGTGTTCATCTTTGCGAAGCTTTTTCTTATGTCAAATATTGTATTCCTTAGACCATGAGATAATACAACTCCCTGGTATCGGAAGAAAGCTTTGAGGTCATCAAACGTCATCCTATGAGAGGGTGATCATAAAGGTGTCTCTCAGGTGATCGGAAAGTATCTGTTGGGTTGTATGTATCGAGATGGGATTTGTCCCTCCCAAGTCGGAGAGATATACTTCGGGCCCACTCGGTAATCGATATCAACACCGCTTGCAAGCACGTGGTTAAGGAGTTAATCACAAAGTGATATCAGATTACAGAACGAGTAAAGTAATTGCTGTGAACGAGATTGAACTAGGTATGCCGATACCGACGATCGAATCTCGGGCAAGTAAAATATCGCGTGACGAAGGGAATATATATGGGATTAATTGAATCCTGGCATCGTGGTTCATCCGATATGATCATCGATGAATGTGTGGGAGTCAATATGGGTTTCCAGACCCTGCTGTTGATTATTGATAGAAGATCATGTATGCATATTCTCGAACCCGTAGGGTCACACACTTAACGTGTCTCGACGCTAGGATAGAATGGATAATTGGTTTATGAGTTTTTGTTCGGAGTCTCGGATGAGATCCAGGACGTCACGAGAGGTTCCGGAATGGTCCGGAGAATAAGATTCATATAAGGGAAAGCAGTTTTTGGATTTCGGAATTGTTTCGGATTGTTCGGTATTGTACCGGAAGCTTCTAGAACCTTCCGGAGTGGGACCAACGTGGCCCCACTTGTCGGGAGGGGGCGTGGGCCTACGAGGGAGTGCCCTGGACGCATTGGGCCAGGGGCACAAGGACCCATAGGCCCAGCCGGCCAAGCCCTAGGGGAAACCCTAGGGAGAGCTTCTAGAAGGGGGAACTTGCCCCCCACTCCTCCCATGTGGCCGCCGGCCCTAGGCTTGGAGGTGGGGCAAGGGGGGCAGCCGGCCAGCCCTCTATATAAAGAGGGCAGGGGCGCACCCTCCCCCTACACCTCCTCAACCCTAGCCGCCTACCTGATGCCCTCCTCTCTCTCTCTCCCGACTGCGCGTAGGCGAAGCCCTGCCGCAGAAACTCTCCACCTTTGCACCACGTCGTCGTGTTGTAGATCCAATCTATCTCTCCACCCCACTTGCTGGACCGAGGAAGGAGGAGACGTCGAGGTGACGTGCGTGTGCATCTCTCGGAGGCATCGCCACTTGCGGTGTTGGATCGGATCGGATCGCGAGGAGGAGAAGCTAGTACGACTACATCAACCACGTTCTGTTGAACGTTCCGCTGTGCGAATCTTCAAGGGTATGAAGATCTCATCTATTCCCTCTTGTTGTTTGCATCTCCTAGATTAGATCTTGGCTTTTCCGTTCGCATTCGTAGAAATTTTTTGATTTACTATGCTGCGAAACCCTTCACCACGACCCCAGAAAGGTGGCCAGCAACCTTGGCTTTGTCCAAGAATTTTGCTAGGGCATACACCGCGGTGTTAAAGAGCAAGGGCGAGATTGGGTCCCCTTGTCTAACTCCATAGGAGGGTCTAAAATATTGACCCACCTCCCCCATTGACATTGATCTTCGTGCTCCCACGAATTGCATAATCCATGAGATCACCCTATCCTCAAAACCTCTGCGCTTGAGGACCTGCCTCAAGAATGCCCAATCCAGCTTATCGTAAGCCTTATGAAAGTCTAGCTTAAGGAACACCCCTCTCTGATGGCATACCTTCACCTCATGAATGATTTCATGAAGAGAAAGTATGCCATCATGAATTAGGCGACCCTTAAGGAAGGCGAACTGAAGTGGGTGGGTCAAGCGTTCCATGATAGGCGCGAGGCGGATGGCGCAGACCTTCACGAAAATCCTCTGGATGACATTGATCACCGTGATCGGCCTAAATTGGTGGATATTCGTGGACCCCATAACCTTGGGGATCAGGGTAATCATGCCAAAATTGAGCCGTGACATGACCAGGGTCCCAGTGTAGAACTCCTGGAACATGCGCATGATCACCGGGCTCAGCTGGTCCCAGAAAGACTGGAAGAACACTACCGAGAGCCCGTGCGGCCCCGACGCTAAGTTGGCCTTCATTGCTTTGATTGCCTCGACGACCTCGGAGTGCAGAAAAGGGAGGGTCAGCTCCCTATTCTCCTCCGAGGTCACCCTGGAAGCCTCAGGCCAAAAGTCCACCTCCAACGCCATCCCCGATCTCGGGGACGTCGAGAAGAGGTCCCAGTAGAAGGCATAAATATGGGCCGAGATCTCTCTTTGGTCATCTAGAAGAGAATCTGCTGCCCAGAGGCAAGGGATCGAGCACTTCCTCCGCCTGCCATTCGCAATGTCATGAAAGTAGGTCGTGTTCGATTCCCCCTGGAGAGTCCAGTTCTGGCGGCTCCGCTGCCTCCAGAAAGCCTCTTCACCCTTATAGGTATCCATAATGTAGGTATCAAGGGAGTACCTACGGGCCCAGGCGTCAGCCGAAAGGCCCACCTGGTCAGCCTCCCGGTCAAGGGCCTCGATCTTCTGTAGAATAACCTGTTTCTAACCACGAACCGCAGCCCCTAGGTTCGCGCCCCAGCCCCGCATCAGCTATCGTGACAACAAGGCGAAGTGGCGCCAGACGTCCACCGCATAGAAGACGCGGGGCGGGGAAGGCAGCAGCCTCCATCCACCTAGCACGAACTGCCTCCACGAAGCCCCTATGGTGTAGCCATAAGTTCTTGAAGTGAAAGCGATTCAACCTAGGGGGATGCCCTCCTCCCGAGGATAGGACGAGGGGGTATGGTCCGAGCCCAACCTGGTGACCGCGAGGAGGGGTCTAAGGGGGAAGGCTAGTTCCCAATCCACCAAGATAAAAACCCGATCCAAGACGCTATTGTAACATCCTAGGATTAGCACCTAGAAATAAAGAGGACACAGGGTTGTGCATTGCATTCATGCATAAGAAAATCCGGGGAATTTTCGCGCAAAACTACAAGAGGCTATAGAGGGATCGAGGTCTCCCTTGTTCTGATGGAAACACCAGGACATGTGCGATGGAATTTGACATGACCTCTATTGTACTTTTGTATTTTAGGGGAAGACAATTCAAATCTAAATATTTACTTGATAGATTTGAATATTAAAAGAATTTGAAATAGAATAAGAATTGGAAATAAATTATAATAAAAGATAGAGGTGAATTCTTATTTATGAATAAGATTCAATATTCACAATTATTCGAATTAAATTTAAAACACAAAGAGATAAGTGTTTCTCTTGCCATTGGAGAAATGGGGTTTAGTTCATCTTATATGGGGGTTAGGAATTTGGACATGACCTTTGTTGAATTTATAATTTTGGGGAAAAGAATTTGCATTCAAGACTTCAAATATGAGATCATACAATTCGAATATAACTAGGATTTAAATTTAAATCTTAAACTATTACAGGATATTTCATAATCATAATACAAACTGGTATAAGCAAATATAAACTTTATTGAAAGAAATACAATAATACAATGTCTTTACATCATTCAAGCAGAAAAAGAAATTACATTATTGAAATGAATAAAAGAGTTCTTTATTACAACAAAATAAATATGACATTATCTTTACAAAAGAATTGTAAAAGAAAAAGGAAATAAGTAACCTTTATTAAATAAGATACAAATCCTTACAAGTTTCAACTAACAAAGAGAAAAATGAACTTTATTACATTAATAAAAGAATACAATATTTAAGAATCAAATAAAGTTGTAAAAGAATAAAAAAGAAAACCTAAACTATTTCCCTAGTTAGTCCTATGTCTTCTGTTCTTCAACTATTCACATTCTTTATTTCTGCAAAACAAAACAGCAGACTAAGAACAGTACAAGAATAAGGGGGTTAGTTTATTATTGAACTCTCAGATTTGGCCTAGAGTTGCTAGAGCCTGAATTCATCATTGAGTATTTATTAAAAAGGGGCCAAATCATAGTATCTGTTCTTAATCAGGTAGTGGCCTCAGTACAACATCATTGGCTTAGGGGCAAGTTTCACCAAAGCCAGATAAGAAGGTAAAGAGGTAAAACATCTGGAAATATCAAGCTTTTTACTTGATCTGATCCATGAGTCACAGCAAGCAAGCTGCTCACACAACCATGCATATGGGTGTGCTGTCAACACAGCAGCAACCTTGGAAGGAGACAAGAAAGCCAGCTTATGTACAGAAAGGGGTGAACCAGCCGTAGCAGCAAGCTACCATTTCCCCTCCACACTTCAGAGCACATTCCCCATCTCATCCTCTCATCATCAAACCAAGAATACTTAGATCATCCCACCAAATCCACCACCTAATCAGTATCTGGTTACTTACTTAAGCCATCCAAGAAATGATCAAGTGAGCACAAAGAGGAGTAGATCAAAATCAGCAGCATCACAAGGGCAAGAAAATAGTACTAGATGGAGCAATTACACATTAGCAGGTCAAGAAGCTCAAGTTCCATTCAAGCAAGCCAAAGAAGAGCAGCAGGTATATCCAGTAGGAGCATACCCAGATCATACAAACATATACTTTTGTTTTTTATGCACCAATAGAATTAATGGTAGTAATGGGTACTACAAATCAATCTCTATTCAACTCCCTGCAACTAGAGCTTGTCTAGGGGAATTAGGAGGATAGTTTTCCTCTCAGAACTGCATATAAAATTCTATGTAGATTCATCCTAGAGGTTTCTTACCATATCATAATATATGTTCCTACCCAAATCATGGCCTCGGCCTTTGCATCATAGGCTAGAACATATTGCACACAATGATCATCAAGAGCTAGTGATGTTTGACCATGTAGATTCATCAACATAGCAGTAATCCAACTCACTATGGATATGTTACTGTGCACCCTTCAATTGGGTTCCATAGTATTAATCTCACAACAGAGGAAGCCACTAAAATTAATAATCACCACATCCTCAAAGAGATAGCTTTTTAGAGCAAATACAAGCAAATAGGATTGTCATATCAACCATCTTCTTAATCAGGTAGCCCAGGAATCATTATAAGGTCATCTTAAACTAGCACATGTTTCTAAAACCTCAGCTTTGCATCATTGGTTTAGATAAGATGACAGGCTCAATATATGTGTTTATCACAGTGTTATTTGGCATTGGATGTGTGGGAGTCAATATGGGTTTCCAGACCCTGCTGTTGATTATTGATAGAAGATCATGTTTGCATATTCTCGAACCCGTAGGGTCACACACTTAACATGTCTCGACGCTAGGATAGAATGGATAATTGGTTTATGAGTTTTTGTTCGGAGTCTCGGATGAGATCCAGGACGTCACGAGAGGTTCCGGAATGGTCCGGAGAATAAGATTCATATAAGGGAAAGCAGTTTTTGGATTTCGGAATTGTTTCGGATTGTTCGGTATTGTACCGGAAGCTTCTAGAACCTTCCGGAGTGGGACCAACGTGGCCCCACTTGTCGGGAGGGGGCGTGGGCCTACGAGGGAGTGCCCTGGCCGCATTGGGCCAGGGGCACAAGGACCCATAGGCCCAGCCGGCCAAGCCCTAGGGGAAACCCTAGGGAGAGCTTCTAGAAGGGGGAACTTGCCCCCCACTCCTCCCATGTGGCCGCCGGCCCTAGGCTTGGAGGTGGGGCAAGGGGGGCAGCCAGCCAGCCCTCTATATAAAGAGGGCAGGGGCGCACCCTCCCCCTACACCTCCTCAACCCTAGCCGCCTACCTGATGCCCTCCTCTCTCTCTCTCCCGACTGCGCGTAGGCGAAGCCCTGCCGCAGAAACTCTCCACCTTTGCACCACGTCGTCGTGTTGTAGATCCAATCTATCTCTCCACCCCACTTGCTGGACCGAGGAAGGAGGAGACGTCGAGGTGACGTGCGTGTGCATCTCTCGGAGGCATCGCCACTTGCGGTGTTGGATCGGATCGGATCGCGAGGAGGAGAAGCTAGTACGACTACATCAACCACGTTCTGTTGAACGTTCCGCTGTGCGAATCTTCAAGGGTATGAAGATCTCATCTATTCCCTCTTGTTGTTTGCATCTCCTAGATTAGATCTTGGCTTTTCCGTTCGCATTCGTAGAAATTTTTTGATTTACTATGCTGCGAAACCCTTCACCACGACCCCAGAAAGGTGGCCAGCAACCTTGGCTTTGTCCAAGAATTTTGCTAGGGCATACACCACGGTGTTAAAGAGCAAGGGCGAGATTGGGTCCCCTTGTCTAACTCCATAGGAGGGTCTAAAATATTGACCCACCTCCCCCATTGACATTGATCTTCGTGCTCCCACGAATTGCATAATCCATGAGATCACCCTATCCTCAAAACCTCTGCGCTTGAGGACCCGCCTCAAGAATGCCCAATCCAGCTTATCGTAAGCCTTCTGAAAGTCTAGCTTAAGGAACACCCCTCTCTGATGGCATACCTTCACCTCATGAATGATTTCATGAAGAGAAAGTATGCCATCATGAATTAGGCGACCCTTAAGGAAGGCGAACTGAAGTGGGTGGGTCAAGCGTTCCATGATAGGCGCGAGGCGGATGGCGCAGACCTTCACGAAAATCCTCTGGATGACATTGATCACCGTGATCGGCCTAAATTGGTGGATATTCGTGGACCCCATAACCTTGGGGATCAGGGTAATCATGCCAAAATTGAGCCGTGACATGACCAGGGTCCCAGTGTAGAACTCCTGGAACATGCGCATGATCACCGGGCTCAGCTGGTCCCAGAAAGACTGGAAGAACACTACCGAGAGCCCGTGCGGCCCCGACGCTAAGTTGGCCTTCATTGCTTTGATTGCCTCGACGACCTCGGAGTGCAGAAAAGGGAGGGTCAGCTCCCTATTCTCCTCCGAGGTCACCCTGGAAGCCTCAGGCCAAAAGTCCACCTCCAACGCCATCCCCGATCTCGGGGACGTCGAGAAGAGGTCCTAGTAGAAGGCATAAATATGGGCCGAGATCTCTCTTTGGTCATCTAGAAGAGAATCTGCTGCCCAGAGGCAAGGGATCGAGCACTTCCTCCGCCTGCCATTCGCAATGTCATGAAAGTAGGTCGTGTTCGATTCCCCCTGGAGAGTCCAGTTCTGGCGGCTCCGCTGCCTCCAGAAAGCCTCTTCACCCTTATAGGTATCCATAATGTAGGTCTCAAGGGAGTACCTACGGGCCCAGGCGTCAGCCGAAAGGCCCACCTGGTCAGCCTCCCGGTCAAGGGCCTCGATCTTCTATAGAATAACCTGTTTCTAACCACGAACCGCAGCCCCTAGGTTCGCGCCCCAGCCCCGCATCAGCTATCGTGACAACAAGGCGAAGTGGCGCCAGACGTCCACCGCATAGAAGACGCGGGGCGGGGAAGGCAGCAGCCTCCATCCACCTAGCACGAACTGCCTCCACGAAGCCCCTATGGTGTAGCCAGAAGTTCTTGAAGTGAAAGCGATTCAACCTAGGGGGATGCCCTCCTCCCGAGGATAGGACGAGGGGGTATGGTCCGAGCCCAACCTGGTGACCGCGAGGAGGGGTCTAAGGGGGAAGGCTAGTTCCCAATCCACCAAGATAAAAACCCGATCCAAGACGCTATTGTAACATCCTAGGATTAGCACCTAGAAATAAAGAGGACACAGGGTTGTGCATTGCATTCATGCATAAGAAAATCCGGGGAATTTTCGCGCAAAACTACAAGAGGCTATAGAGGGATCGAGGTCTCCCTTGTTCTGATGGAAACACCAGGACATGTGCGATGGAATTTGACATGACCTCTATTGTACTTTTGTATTTTAGGGGAAGACAATTCAAATCTAAATATTTACTTGATAGATTTGAATATTAAAAGAATTTGAAATAGAATAAGAATTGGAAATAAATTATAATAAAAGATAGAGGTGAATTCTTATTTATGAATAAGATTCAATATTCACAATTATTCGAATTAAATTTAAAACACAAAGAGATAAGTGTTTCTCTTGCCATTGGAGAAATGGGGTTTAGTTCATCTTATATGGGGGTTAGGAATTTGGACATGACCTTTGTTGAATTTATAATTTTGGGGAAAAGAATTTGCATTCAAGACTTCAAATATGAGATCATACAATTCGAATATAACTAGGATTTAAATTTAAATCTTAAACTATTACAGGATATTTCATAATCATAATACAAACTGGTATAAGCAAATATAAACTTTATTGAAAGAAATACAATAATACAATGTCTTTACATCATTCAAGCAGAAAAAGAAATTACATTATTGAAATGAATAAAAGAGTTCTTTATTACAACAAAATAAATATGACATTACCTTTACAAAAGAATTGTAAAAGAAAAAGGAAATAAGTAACCTTTATTAAATAAGATACAAATCCTTACAAGTTTCAACTAACAAAGAGAAAAATGAACTTTATTACATTAATAAAAGAATACAATATTTAAGAATCAAATAAAGTTGTAAAAGAATAAAAAAGAAAACCTAAACTATTTCCCTAGTTAGTCCTATGTCTTCTGTTCTTCAACTATTCACATTCTTTATTTCTGCAAAACAAAACAGCAGACTAAGAACAGTACAAGAATAAGGGGGTTAGTTTATTATTGAACTCTCAGATTTGGCCTAGAGTTGCTAGAGCCTGAATTCATCATTGAGTATTTATTAAAAAGGGGCCAAATCATAGTATCTGTTCTTAATCAGGTAGTGGCCTCAGTACAACATCATTGGCTTAGGGGCAAGTTTCACCAAAGCCAGATAAGAAGGTAAAGAGGTAAAACATCTGGAAATATCAAGCTTTTTACTTGATCTGATCCATGAGTCACAGCAAGCAAGCTGCTCACACAACCATACATATGGGTGTGCTGTCAACACAGCAGCAACCTTGGAAGGAGACAAGAAAGCCAGCTTATGTACACAAAGGGGTGAACCAGCCGTAGCAGCAAGCTACCATTTCCCCTCCACACTTCAGAGCACATTCCCCATCTCATCCTCTCATCATCAAACCAAGAATACTTAGATCATCCCACCAAATCCACCACCTAATCAGTATCTGGTTACTTACTTAAGCCATCCAAGAAATGATCAAGTGAGCACAAAGAGGAGTAGATCAAAATCAGCAGCATCACAAGGGCAAGAAAATAGTACTAGATGGAGCAATTACACATTAGCAGGTCAAGAAGCTCAAGTTCCATTCAATCAAGCCAAAGAAGAGCAGCAGGTATATCCAGTAGGAGCATACCCAGATCATACAAACATATACTTTTGTTTTTTATGCACCAATAGAATTAATGGTAGTAATGGGTACTACAAATCAATCTCTATTCAACTCCCTGCAACTAGAGCTTGTCTAGGGGAATTAGGAGGATAGTTTTCCTCTCAGAACTGCATATAAAATTCTATGTAGATTCATCCTAGAGGTTTCTTACCATATCATAATATATGTTCCTACCCAAATCATGGCCTCGGCCTTTGCATCATAGGCTAGAACATATTGCACACAATGATCATCAAGAGCTAGTGATGTTTGACCATGTAGATTCATCAACATAGCAGTAATCCAACTCACTATGGATATGTTACTGTGCACCCTTCAATTGGGTTCCATAGTATTAATCTCACAACAGAGGAAGCCACTAAAATTAATAATCACCACATCCTCAAAGAGATAGCTTTTTAGAGCAAATACAAGCAAATAGGATTGTCATATCAACCATCTTCTTAATCAGGTAGCCCAGGAATCATTATAAGGTTATCTTAAACTAGCACATGTTTCTAAAACCTCAGCTTTGCATCATTGGTTTAGATAAGATGACAGGCTCAATATATGTGTTTATCACAGTGTTATTTGGCATTGGATCTGACTTAGAAATAACAATTCCACTTTATACTAAACACTCACAATAGATGAATCAGATCCAATAAGGACATGAACCAATGATCAACCATAGCAGCTCATGCATAGATTGCTCTGCTGCTGTGCACACTCAACTGAGGCACCACATCAGCAAATACCATGTCTGTATACCATCTATAATCAAACAAGCTAAATCCTTGCATCATCTTCCTAATAGAATAGTTAGGAATTAAATAAATCTCTATTGTCATGTTGCCAATCTTATCCCATAAGCAACAATATAGAAAATCATCTCAAACAAATTTACATCATATTCCCAAGAATCAGTATCTCTACTTAATAATCATTTGATTGAATCAAAAATTGAGTAACCACCTAGTTCAGAACATCCCAAACTTCATTTCACATATTTAATACAGGGGCCACGAAATCTTTACTTATCCAAAGTAAGGAACCTTAACTAACAACAGATCAGTAGAAAACAAGGATAACTGAATCATGGATCCTAGCCATCAACACAAGGGTTGGTCGCAAAGAATTAGAGCTCACCGTGGGGTGCCGAACACCTGGAGCGTTGGCTTGACGAAGCCATGGAACAGATCTCGCCCAACACCATCACTGAATCGGAGAAAGCACCCACTGCCTGGGTTGCGCTGACAGCGTCGTCCCGCATGCATCAGGAGAAGGAGACGTCAGGGCTGCGCCTACGCACCTTTCTGCTGGCGTCGAGCAGAGTCCAGGCCGACGAAGAGCACCACAGGATCACCGGCACATGGCAACCCCAGCACCGAAACCCAAGATGCACAGAAAATGGAAGGGGCAAGCTCGGGAGGGCTTAAAGAATAAATCCAATTGGAGGGCCAGGTCGGCATGAGGGAGGAGAAGCCCCGGCGACCATCGGCGGCGACCACAACGTCCTGCCTCGCCGAAATCGGGAGTGGCGGCGACAGCGGCATCGCACAGGAGCAAGAGAGGAGAGGATGAGGTACGTGTGTGTGTGGAGTGAGGGGTGGGCCAGGGGTGAAAGTCTGGCATGGTCCAGTTGGGCCAGGCCAGCCCACATACCCAACCAAACGACCCAAATTGATTAGGTTAAGAAAAAAATGAATGAATTACTAAAATAACCTCCAATCATTTTTAGCTATAGAAAATTATAGAAAAATCATAAAAAAATATATTTAACATGTTAGAATTATCATAAGAACAAAATCTATTTAATAAAAATATAACTTTATTTATTTAAAATAAATATAAAGTAAATAATTATTAACACCATTAAATCCTAAATGAAATTTTATAAAATAAGAAAAAATCCTAAAAATAAATAAAAAATTATTTTTGTATATCAAAATAACTCTACTATTTTATAAAAACACTAATTTAGAGTTTTACAAATAAAACATAAAGTAAATATTTAAAGACACTTAATTCTTTGATGAATTTTATAAAAATAAAGATAATACTTAAAAATAAATAAAATTCATTTTTAAGTCTTGAATAAATATATTACACTAGAAAAATATTAAATATATTATTAGAAAAGTCTTTAATATTTTAAATAATAAATCCTTAGCTATTACTTATTTTATAAATTCTTTAAAAACAATTCTTAAGTAAGAAATAATCACAATTGTTATAAAACCTTGAGTAATTAAAGTCTAAATACTAAATCCCAAATTTACAACTTAAATTCATACTCAAACTTAAGTATAACTTTTAACTTTAAACTATTCTTTTAAAAATCTTATTGAGTATTACTCATATATATAATATGATGAACAATCATTACATCTTAACCATTATTAACATAACTTTAAATTCTAACAAATTACTAAGATCATCTAATTATGCTCCCATTAAATAAATACAAATTATTTTCTTAATAAGCAAAACAAATTTAATCTAAATCATTCACTTAAAATATAAAGTGAATAATTCCACACCTTAGTGATACCTATCATAAATCTAAAACTTGGGAATAATTAAAATATACTACATCTTAAGTTTACTTAACCTTTTAAAGTTAACTTTAGTCTCAAAGCTTATAAACAATGAGGTCTAATAAATCACTTATGTTTTTATAGTTAACTTTGGTCTATTTAACTTAAGACATAAAGCATCTCAAGTCCAAACTAATAAATCAAACACCAAAAGACATTAATCATGTTCTATTAATAATGATGATTGTTTAAACCTTAGAAAGGAAATCTTTTCTTCAAATGTTATTCTTTTTGCCACTTCAAGCAACAACTCTAGGATAGTTCTTTCAAACCTTAATAATCCAATACATAGACCTCCATCCTCATCACCAAATAGCAACTAATCTAAATCTTAAATTACTATTGCACTCTACTTTTATATCTTGTATATCAAAACTTAAAATCCATATAGATGCACTTCATGAGAAGTAAAAATTTGAAGATAAACCAACTCTTAAAGGAATCACCTAAGTTCACTTCACTTACAGTATTAGGGATTCACTTTGGGAATTTTACAAAATGCATATCATTACTTATGCATAACAACATCTTTCTTCTTTAAACATTAGTCCTTACCGGACCGATGATGATGATTTCGAATATTGGATCTTATGTTGTCTCGAAGACCGTGAGTGCATACTCTTGCAATCACAAAAGGCAAGTTCACACTTGCTCATGTCCTTTGATTATTTTCTGTAAAGTATTTTGCAAATCCAGTGTTGTCATCACCTGCATTTGAAAAAGGTCCGAAAACACTATTTTCATAATAATGTGATTATAGGTTATTTACCATGAGGTAATAACCTACTATGAAAGTTCCGGTGGTAAAGGAACATATTATCTAGGACCTAACAACCAATGTCGCCAGTGATTCTTGTGCCGTATATCACGCATTAACCATGAGATTTGGAATGGGACAGAGAAGTCAGCTGTATCGTCTTCCTGTCGCATGAAGCCGGATGTGCAAGTCGTGGCTGTTATCACTCGTACCGTGCATATTAATTGGTAATTCGTAGAGGATATGCAGCATATGGGTGGGAACCCTCATTGTCCCACGATAGTTCTAGCATCTAACGATTTGTACAAACCATTGTCGTAATTCAATATGAGGGCATGGTGTACAAACCATTGTCGTTATTGGCTTGGATCTTAGACTGGGCCCCATACCAAGGAAGTATGGACAAGGTCATGACTTGGTTGTGCAACAAGGATAAGGTCTCTCATGGGTAAAGTAACGCACCTCTGCAGAGTGTAAGAACTGTAACTTGTTACTCCCTGTTTCAGGAAGGAGTTGCGAACGCAGCGGGAAAGGAACTCCATGAAAGTTCTGGTAAACCTGTGAAGGCTGGCGGACATAGCTTTTCAGAATAAAAGCAACCTTTGAATAAATGTTTACAAAAACCTGCATTGCCTATGACCTATGGTCTCTGGCTGTAGATATAGTGCATCAAACACTCCTTTTCTAGTGGACTTGCTGAGTACGCTCGTACTCAAAGTATCTTATTAACCCTTGCTAGGTTCTAAAGCCAGTACAGACGATGACTACATCAAGCCATGCTCCAGGAATCATCATCAAAAGCTAAAGCTCTTCAATGAAGTCAAGAAAGTCAACATATACATCAGCTTAAGTGAAGACGAAGTTGCTGATTAGATAAGAATAGAATCTATAGCCATAGAACCTATTTCTGTAGTGTATTGCAATAGCAGCAATGCCAGACCATTAGTTAAGATATTAGTCTTAATAGTATTATAATTTTGGAGTTGTTTAGTTCTGATTCTTCTTTGTAAGAAGTTTCTTTCTCTCTCTTTAACCTAGAGTGTTCTCTGGATCTTGTGTAAAGAGTTGAGTTGTAACCTATAGTCATGTCTTGGACCTGCTGTGTTTCTGTTGTACCACTCTGAGGGATGTAATACCAGTGAACAGTGTTTCATTGGTGTTATATCAACGACTATAGTGTACTACATCATGCAGTGGTATGCTTGGTCACCGCAGCTATGGACCAGATCCAGACGATTGTTGGTCTAGGTAAATCTCGCACCCACCTGAGCGATCTCCCTAAGAGTGAGGTCAGCGATGCAGTCATTGAACATCCTAATCCTATTGAGGTCCACATTCGCTGAGCTCTTGTCCGCGGTGGAGCGAATTAGGTTGAAGTCCCCTGCCATGATGACGGGGGTCTCCGTACGCTCCACCTTAGCTTTGAGCTCGAGCAAGAACTCCTGGGACCTCGTATGATCCGTGGGGCCATACATAATCACGACCTCCCACTTGAGGCGTGATTGTTTATGGGTGAGTGCCATACTCACAAAGAATTCCCCGCGGTCCATATCCTCAACCTCGAAGGTCTCCTCCTTTAGCCCCAGGAGGATGCCACCTGAGTGACCGGAAGCCAGAAGCCAAGTCCAGACAAACTTGTGTCTAGACAAGGCCTCCAATTCCATAATCAAGAAATCCTGCCGGATCGTCTCCTAAAGGCCCGCAATGTCCACAACCTCTTGGCGCAAGTACTCTTTGAAGGGGTTCGTAGCATGGAAAACAAAATTTTTCTATCGCATACAAACAAACAAGCCAAGATCTATCTACTAGATTGTAGCAACGAGTCGATGGAATAACTTACCCTCGAAGATTCCAAAGCGGTTAACGAGAGCAGATTCTCGTGGGTGATGTAGTCGTACTCTTTCCGATCTCAAGATCGCGTAGACGATCCTTCCGGCGCTGCGTTCCGGCAGCGCTTCCGCAGTCGTTCACACGTTCGGTACTCGACGAAGACCTTCCTCTCCCTTGTTCCAGCAGGCAGCGGAGGTTGTAGCACTCTCCTCGCGATTCCGGCAGCACAACAGCGTGGTACCGGAAGTAGAGGGGAGATCCCGCAGGGCTTCGCCTTAAGCCGGAGCGAGTATGGTGGAGTATGAGAGAGGGCTATTAGTGGTCTAGAGATTAGACACACCAATTAGAAGGCTCTAAACCGCAGGCTAAAGCAATTAGAAGCTCTAAACCAAACGGCTCTAAACCGGAGATTAGAGGTAGAAAACTTGTGTGTCTCAAGGAGGAGCCCTGCCCCTCCTTTTATAGGTGGAGGGTCTAGGCGCGCCAGGGAGGGAGAGAGTCCCTCCCCAACTCGGCCTAGGGCTGGGCGCCGGCTTGGAGGAGAGGAACTCCTCCTCCAAGTTGGTTTCAACCTCCTCTTGCTTGTTTCCCACAGTTTCCTGTTTCCCACAGTTTCCTGTTTTCCACAGTTTCCTGTTTTAGCCGTTTGACTTTCAAACTGGCAATTTGACTTTCATGTTTTTGGAACAGCAAGAACACTTAGTACATGATGCAATCATTCAATGACACATTCATGTACCCTCCCTCCCGGAGTGCCGGACAATCCGGAACCTTCTAGAACATTCCCGATGAAAACACCGGAATCATTCCCAAACTCCGAAACGAGACTTTCCTTATATGAATCTTATTCTCCGGACCATTCCGGATCACCTCGTGATATCCCGGATCCCATCCGAGACTCCGAACAACATTCGGTCTCTTTCTCATAAAACCATAACTACTCAAACAACGTCGAATCCTTAAGTGTGTCTCCCTACGGTTCGTGAATTATGCGGACATGATCGAGACACTTCTCCGAACAATAACCAATAGAGGAATCTGGAAATTCATATGGCTCCCACATATTTCTACGATTACTTTGCGATCGAATGAACCACTTACATACGATACCAATTTCCCTTTGTCTCACGATAGTTTACTTATCCGAGGTTATGATCGTCGGTATCTCTGCATACCTAGTTCAACCTCGTTACTGATAAGTACTCTTTTCTCGTTCCCGTGATATGTGATCCCTTGTGAGCCAGTCACATGCTTGCAAGCTAATTGGATGACATTCCACCGAGAGGGCCCAGAGTATATCTATCCGTCATATGGATGGACAAATCCCACTCTTGATCCATGTGTTTCAACCAATACTTTCTGAACACTCAATGCCACCTTTATAGCCACCCTGTTACGGTGTGGTGTTTGATGACATCAAAGCATCCATCCGGAAAAGGTGATATGCATGATCTCATGGTCGAAGGAATTAGGTTACTATGTATCAGAAAGCATATAGCAATTGAACTATTGAAATGACTTGATCTTTATGCTACGCTTATCTATAGGAGTATGTCCATCACATCATTCTCCTAATGATATGATCCTGTTGTTAATAACATCTCTATGTTCATGATCAGGAAACCATGATCTTATATTAACCAACAAGCTAGTTTAACAAGAGGCTTTACTAGGGACTCTTATTTTAGTTTACAAATCACACAAGTATTAATGTTTCCGTTTAATACAATTATAGCATGGTATGTAAACATTTATCATAAGTGTGAAGATATGATAATAACCACTTTATTATTGCCTCTTGGGCATATCTCCAACACTCTTTGATCTGACGGCGATGCCCGTCCTGCCCGAACCCCCAGATGTTTCAAATGAACACCCGGAATGCCCGGAGGATGTTCATAAGAACGATCACTCGGGGGCGGACTGGGGGCGACCAGGCGTGGGGGAACGAGCTGGGACCTTAGAGGGTTGCCCTCGAGGTCTCCCAGGGCAAGGGGTCCTCAAGGGTGGCAGGCCTCCATCAGTGACAGGGGGTGGAGCCGAGCTGGACCTGGGCTCCGAGGAGCCAGGTCATGTCAGCATGAGGCCCCGTTCGTGCTCCCGTGCATCTCGTGCACGTGTAGTGGCGATCTGGCCCTCGTACACCTCCCGAGACTTAATGGCCTCGGTCTGCCCCAGCCGGGGGCCCTTCTCGCCGCGAAACACAATGCCACAATCAGCAGCCACCACACTCAGGTGGTCGAGGGGCACATCCTCCATCACCGAGAACCTAGAGCCCGAAGGCAAACCAGAACTAAGAGGGGAGGGAAGAGGAGGGCGGGAGGTACCTGGGAACTCATCGTGTGATGTCACCCTCTGGGAAGCCCGCTCCGCGATTGTCGGCTCCGGCCCCTCCCCCCCACTTTGATCCCCCGCGATGCGCTCACTATGGCGCGAGGGAGGAGGGGGAGGCTGGTGGGGACCTCTGAAACGGCGCGCCCTAGGACCCGGAGCAGGAGAGGCGACCGTGGACGTGCCACCAGCGCCCAGGTCCGGAGTGTCAGGGGCGAGGGCGTAGCACACCACTCCTGGGGAACGCGGGGAGGACTGGGGGAATACCTCCAGCCCCACACTCCCCGTGGTCTCCTTAGACGACGAAGCAAGGATGAAGGGGGGGAGGAGAGCACTCCTTGCTCCCCCTCGAGATCCCCTCTCGAAAATAGCTAAGACTTGATAAGGTTGGAGCCGTACTAGGCGATGTCGAAGGCAAGCGGCTCCTGCAGGATAGGACGGGCGCAGCGAGGGAGGTCCACTGACGCTAGCTTGGCAGGGGCACTCTTGGAGAGAGGATGACGATCTGGGAAGAAGGGCCCGGTCCCCCCAACCGCATGGCTGGTCACTCCCCCGCCAGTGGAGGGACGCTGAGGAGGGGGAGCATGTTGGAATTATGCCCTATAGGCAATAATAAAGATGTTATTATTATAATTCTTGTTCTTGATAAAGTTTATATTCCATGCTAGAATTGTATTAAGCGGAAACTTTGATACTTGTGTGGTTTATGAACAACACCGTGTCCCTAGTATGCCTCTATGTACTAGCTCATTGATTAATGATGGTTAAGGTTTCCTAACCATAGACATGAGTTGTCGATTAATAATGAGACAATATCATTGGGAGAATGATACGATGGACAGACCCAAATTAAGCAGAGCAATTAGATCGTGTCATAGTGTTCATCTTTGCGAAGCTTTTTCTTATGTCAAATATTGTATTCCTTAGAACATGAGATAATACAACTCCCTGGTATCGGAAGAAAGCTTTGAGGTCATCAAACGTCATCCTATGAGAGGGTGATCATAAAGGTGTCTCTCAGGTGATCGGAAAGTACTTGTTGGGTTGTATGTATCGAGATGGGATTTGTCCCTCCCAAGTCGGAGAGATATACTTCGGGCCCACTCGGTAATCGATATCAACACTGCTTGCAAGCAAGTGGTTAAGGAGTTAATCACAAAGTGATATCGGATTACGGAACGACTAAAGTACTTGCTGTGAACGAGATTGAACTAGGTATGCCGATACCGACAATCGAATCTCGGGCAAGTAAAATATCGCGCGACGAAGGGAATATATATATGGGATTAATTGAATCCTGGCATCGTGGTTCATCCGATATGATCATAGATGAATGTGTGGGAGTCAATATGGGTTTCCAGACCCCGCTGTTGATTATTGATAGAAGATCATGTCTGCATATTCTCGAACCCGTAGGGTCACACACTTAACATGTCTCGACGCTAGGATAGAATGGATAATTGGTTTATGAGTTTTTGTTCGGAGTCTCGGATGAGATCCAGGACGTCATGAGAGGTTCCGGAATGGTCCGAAGAATAATATTCATATAAGGGAAAGCCGTTTTTGGATTTCGGATTGTTCGGTATTGTACCGAAAGCTTCTAGAACCTTCCGGAGTGGGACCAACGTGGCCCCACTTGTCGGGAGGGGGCATGGGCCTACGAGGGAGTGCCCTGACCGCATTGGGCCAGGGGCACAAGGCCCCATAGGCCCAGTCGGCCAAAACCCTAGGGAAACCTTCTAGAAGGACGGGAAAACTTGCCCCCCACTCCAACCCTTGGGGCCGCCGCCCTAGGGCTTGGAGGAGGGGACAAGGGGGCCGTCCAGCCCCCTATATATAGAGGGCAGGGGCGCAGCCCTCCCCCCACTCCTTGAACCCTAGCCGCCTACCTGCTTCCCTCCAGATCTCTCTCTCTCCCGACTGCGCGTAGGCGAAGCCCTGCCGCAGAAACTCTCCACCTTTGCACCACGCCATCGTGTTGTCGATCCAATCTATCTCTCCACCTCACTTGCTGGACCGAGGAAGGAGGAGACGTCGAGGTGCCGTACGTGTGCATCTCTCGGAGGCATCGCCACTTGCGGTGTTGGATCGGATCGGATCGCGAGGAGGAGAAGCTAGTACAACTACATCAACCACGTTGCGTTGAACGTTCCGCTGTGCGAATCTTCAAGGGTATGAAGATCTCATCTATCCCCCCTCGTTGTTTGCATCTCCTAGATTAGATCTTGGCTTTCCCGTTCGCATCCATAGAATTTTTTTGATTTACTATGCTGCGAAACCCTTCAGTGGTATCAGAGCTAGATCTATGCGTAGATGTGTTTCACAAGTAGAACGCAACATGCTTATTGCGGACGTTGATGTTTTCTGTTGCAAGTCTCTTGTTTGTGTACTTCTTATGACGCGGGATAGTGAGATCTAAGCGGTCCAGGCCAACTTTACGCGACCTCGTCCGCGAGACCGGCTCCGCACTTGACGTGTGGCTTGTTTCACACATGCGGCTGGTGCATGCCAGTTTCTCTCACTATAGTTGTCATGGGATTTACACCGGATGTTGGCAACCATAATATCACCGTTGTGGCTTTCCGTAGGTAAGAATCGTTCTTAGCTTGTTACTCACATAAGCCACGTAAAACATGCAACAACAAAGTAGAGGCGTCTAACTTGTTTTTGCAGGGAGTGTTTCTGTGATATGGTATGGCCCAAGATGTGATGTGTATGTTGTATGCAATGATCATGTTTTGTAATGTTTCACGACTTGCATGTTGATGAGTACACAACCGGCAGGAGCCATATGGTTGTCTTTATAATTGTGTATGACCTGTGTGTCAACTTCTTATACGCCATGTAATAGCTTTACTTTATCGCTAAGTAGTTAGCAATAGTTGTAGTTGCTGTTCGTGGTGAAGGCAATCATGGTGGAGTGATGGATATCATGCTGGCACGCACAAGATGGAGATCATTGCGTGGAGATTGGCTATACCATGTCACATAAAATTATATGCATGTGATGTTTATCCTTTTATGTATCTTATTATGCTTAGATCGCGACGGTAGCATTATAAGATGATTCCTCACTTAAAGATCAAGATAAAACCGTGTTCTCCCCATGTATGCACCATTGCGAAAGTTCGTCGTGTTCAAGCATCACGTGATGATCGGGTGCTATAAACTCTACATTCACATACAACGGGTGCAAGCCAGTTTTGCACACGCGGAAATACTTGGGTTTGACTTGACGAGCCTAGCATGTACAGACATGGCCTCGGAACACACGAACCGAAAGGTTAAGCATGAGTCATATGAATGATATGATCGACACTTTGTTGTCCACCATTGAAACCACATCTCTTCTCGTGAAGATCGGATTAGGTGTGGTGAATTTGGATCATGTTCACTAAACAACTTGAGGGATGTTGAATTTAGTGGGAGTTCATCTAGTAATTTGATTAAGTTGAACTAGTTATCGTGAACATAGTCTAAATTGTACTTGCAAATTTTGTAGATCAAATGGCTAAGTCCAACTTCAACTTCAACGTTTTTGCTGAGAAAGAAAAGCTTAAGAACAATGGGTCTAACTTCACCAACTGGTTCCTCAATCTGAGAATCATTCTCTCTAGCGGACAAAAGGACTATGTCCTTGAGAATGCGCTAGGTGACGCCCCTGCTGTAGATGCGTCGGCTGATGAGAAAGTTGTTTATCAGTCGTGCAAAGATGATTATGGTGTGATTAAGAGCACCATGTTGTTTGCTATGGAATCGAACCTTCAAAATCGTTTTGAGGATTATCCCAGGCCCTTTGAGATTCTTGAGGAGCTGAAAACTATGTTTCAGACTCAGGCCCGTTCTAAGAGATATGAGATCTCTGAGAAATTCTTTAACTCCAAGATGGAGGAAGAGAGTTCCGTTAGTGAGCACGCCATTAAGATGTCGGGCTACACTCAACGCCTTGAGCAACTGGACTGCAAGATTCCAGAGGAGCTCAAGATTGACAGAGTTCTGCAATCACTCCCTCCTAGCTACAAAGGTTTTGTAGTTACTCATAATTAGATTGGTTCCATTGATACGATCACTGAGCTCTTTGCTAAGCTGAAAGCTGCGGAAGTGGACATCAAGAAAGATAATCATGTGTTGATGGTCAACAAGCCCCCCAGCTTTAAGAAAGGTAAGGGTGCAAAAAAGTCCTTCAAGAAGGGCAGCGGCTAGCGCGTTGCCCCTGCTGAGAAGAAGCTCAAGTCTGGACCTAAGCCGGACACTAAGTGCTTCTATTGCAAGGACAAGGGTCACTGGAAGCGCAACTGTCCGAAGTACTTAGCGGACAAGAAGGCTGGCACCATCGAAGGTATATTTGATATACATGTTATTGATGTTTTCCTTACTAGCCCTCGTTGTAGTGCCTCGGTATTTGATAGTGGTTCAGTTGCTAATATTTGTAACTCGAAACAGGAGGTCCGGAATAGACGGCGGCTAGCAAGGGATGAGGTGACGATGCGCGTTGGCAACGGATCAAGAGTTGATGTGATGGCCGTCGGCACGCTCTCCTTAGTTTTACCTTCGGTATTAGTTTTAAACCTCAATAAATGTTATTATGTGCCTGCGTTGAGCATGAACATCATATCTGGATCGTGTTTATTGCAAGACGGTTATTCATTTAAATCGGAGAATAATGGTTGTTCTATTTATATGAGTAACATCTTTTATGGTCATGCACCTGCTATGAATGGTTTATTTCTTCTAAATCTCGAAAGCAATGAAACACACATCCATAACATTGAGGCTAAGAGATGCAAGGTAGATAGTGATAATACGACTTATTTGTGGCACTATCGTCTAGGTCATATTGGTGTAAAACGCATGAAGAAACTCCATTCTGATGGACTTTTGGAGTCTCTTGATTTTGAATCAGTTGACACGTGTGAACCATGCCTCATGGGCAAGATGATCAAAACCCCGTTCTTCGGTATAATGGAGCGAGCAACAGACTTGTTGGAAATCATACATACAGATGTATGCGGACCAATGAGTGTTTCGAAGCGCGGTGGTTATCGCTACTTTCTCACTTTTACTGATGACTTAAGTAGGTATGGGTATATCTATTTAATGAAACATAAATCTGAAACATTTGAAAAGTTCAAAGAATTTCAGAATGAAGTGGAAAACCATCGTAACAGAAAAAATAAATTTCTATGATCCGATCGTGGAGGTGAATATTTGAGTTATGATTTTCTCATGCATCTTAAAGCAAGCGGAATCATTTCGCAACTCACGCCACCCGGGACACCACAGCGCAATGGTGTGTCTGAACACCGGAATCAAACTCTATTAGATATGGTGCGATCAATGATGTCTCTTGCAGATTTGGCGTTATCATTTTGGGGT
Organism: Avena sativa; assembly: GCA_916181665.1. NCBI lineage: Eukaryota > Viridiplantae > Streptophyta > Magnoliopsida > Poales > Poaceae > Avena > Avena sativa. The sequence goes on from OV702281.1 coordinate 41,203,250, forward strand.
TATGTATTAGAAACCGCTACATTCACTTTAAATAGGGCACCATCTAAATCCGTTGAGACGACACCGTATGAACTGTGGTTTGGAGCTAAACCTAAGTTGTCATTTCTTAAAGTTTGGGGATGCGAGGCTTACGTCAAGAAGTTGATGCCGGACAAGCTCGAACCCAAAGCGGAGAAATGCGTCTTCATAGGATACCCTAAGGAAACTATTGGGTATACCTTCTATCACATATCCAAAGGCAAAGTGTTTATCGCAAAGAACGGATCCTTTCTTGAGAAGGAGTTTCTCTCGAAAGAAGTGAGTGGGAGGAAAGTAGAGCTAGACGAGGTTATTGAACCTTCTCTTGAGTTGGAGAGTAGCGCAGCACCTGAAATTGTTCCAGTGCCGTCTGCACCAACAATAGAGGAAGCTAATGACAAGGATCATGAAGCTTCGAACGATGCTACTACTGAACGTCGCAGGTCGACAAGGTCACGTGCCCCTCCTGAGTGGTATGGCAACCCTGTCTTAACTGTCTTGTTAGTAGACAACAGTGAACTTGCGAACTATGAGGAAGCAATGATGAGCCCAGACTCTGATAAATGGCGAGAGGCCATGAAATCCGAATTGGGATCCATGAGCGAAAACCAAGTATGGACTTTGGTGGACCCTCCGAGCGACCGAAAGGCCGTTGAGTGCAAATGGATTTTCAAGAAGAAAACGGACGCGGATGGTAATGTTACTGTCTATAAAGCACGTCTTGTCGTGAAAGGTTTTCGACAAGTTCAAGGTGTTGACTACGATGAGACTTTCTCTCCCGTAGCGATATTTAAGTCCATTCAGATTTTATTAGCAATTGATGTGTTTCATGATTATGAAATATGGCAGATGGATGTCAAGACTGCGTTCCTCAATGGAAACATTGATCAAGAGTTGTATATGATGCAACCCGAAGGTTTTGTCGATCCTAAGGATGCTGATAAGGTGTGCAAACTTCAGCGTTCCATTTATGGACTGAAGCAAGCATCTCGGAGTTGGAACCTTCGTTTTGATCAAGTGATCAAGAGCTTTGGATTTGTTCCAAATTGCTACGAAGCTTGTATCTACAAGAAAGTGAGTGGGAGCTCAGTGACATTTTTGGTACTATATGTGGATGACATATTGATTATCGGAAATGACATTGACATGCTTAACGATGTGAAGAGTTATTTGAACAAATGTTTTTCAATGAAGACCTAGGGGAAGCTGCTTATATATTGGGCATCAAAATCTATAGAGATGGACAAAGACGCCTAATAGCTTTAAGCCAAAGTACATACCTAGACAAAGTTCTGAAGAGGTTCAGAATGGATAAGGCAAAGAAAGGTTCAGTGCCTATGTTGTCAGGTAAGATATTGAGCAGGGCTCAGTGTCCAGCTACGATAAACGATAGAGAAGCTATGAGCAAAGTGCCTTATGCCTCGGCCGTAGGATCTATCATGTATGCCATGTTATGTACTAGACCGGATGTGTCCAATGCTCTTAGTTTGACGAGCAGGTACCAAAGTGATCCAGGAGTGGAACACTAGACAGCCGTGAAGAACATCCTAAAGTATTTAAATAGAACTAAAGAAATGTTCTTAGTCTATGGAGGTGATGAACAGCTTGTCGTAAAAGGTTACGTCGATGCTAGTTTCGACACCGATAAGGATGATTCTAAATCTCAGACAGGATACGTTTATATTTTGAATGGAGGAGCTGTAAGCTGGAGAAGCTGCAAGCAAAGCGTGATCGCGGGATCTACAGTAGAAGCGGAATACATGGCTGCTGCAGAAGCGTCAAGTGAAGGAGTTTGGATCAGGAACTTCATCACTGAGCTTGGTGTGGTTCCAAGTGCCTTGGACCCACTGGAGATATTGTGTGACAACACTGGCGCCATAGCACTGGCTAAGGAACCAAGATATCATCCAAAGACCAAGCATATCAACCGCAAGTTTCATATAATTCGAGATTATATAACAGATGGAGATATGAAGATTAGTAAAGTACATACGGATCTGAATGTCGCAGATCCGTTGACTAAACCTCTTCCATGAGCAAAACATGATCAGCACCTTAGTGCCATGGGTGTTAGATTGTTGCCAGATGTAAACTAGATTATTGACTCTAGTGCAAGTGGGAGACTGTTGGAATTATGCCCTAGAGGCAATAATAAAGATGTTATTATTATAATTCTTGTTCTTGATAAAGTTTATATTCCATGCTAGAATTGTATTAAGCGGAAACTTTGATACTTGTGTGGTTTATGAACAACACCGTGTCCCTAGTATGCCTCTATGGACTAGATCATTGATTAATGATGGTTAAGGTTTCCTAACCATAGACATGAGTTGTCGATTAATAATGAGATCATAGACCCAAATTAAGCAGAGCAATTAGATCGTGTTATAGTGTTCATCTTTGCAAAGCTTTTTCTTATGTCAAATATTGTATTCCTTAGACCATGAGATAATGCAACTCCCTGGTATCGGAAGAAAGCTTTGAGGTCATCAAACGTCATCCTATGAGAGGGTGATTATAAAGGTGTCTCTCAGGTGATTGGAAAGTACTTGTTGGGTTGTATGTATCGAGATGGGATTTGTCCCTCTCAAGTTGGAGAGATATACTTCGGGCCCACTCGGTAATCGATATCAACACCGCTTGCAAGCAAGTGGTTAAGGAGTTAATCACAAAGTGATATCGAATTACGGAACGAGTAAAGTACTTGCTGTGAACGAGATTGAACTAGGTATGCCGATACCGACGATCGAATCTCGGGCAAGTAAAATATCGCGCGACGAAGGGAATATATATATGGGATTAATTGAATCCTGGCATTATGGTTCATCCAATATGATCATCGATTAATGTGTGGGAGTCAATATGGGTTTCCAGACCCCGCTGTTGATTATTGATAGAAGATCATGTCTGCATATTCTCGAACCCGTAGGGTCACACACTTAACGTGTCTCGACGCTAGGATAGAATGGATAATTGGTTTATGAGTTTTTTTCGGAGTCTCGGATGAGATCCAGGACGTCATGAGAGGTTCCGGAATGGTCCGAAGAATAAGATTCATATAAGGGAAAGCAGTTTTTGGATTTCGGAATTGTTTCGGATTGTTCGGTATTGTACCGGAAGCTTCTAGAACCTTCCGGAGTGGGACCAACGTGGCCCCACTTGTCGGGAGGGGGCGTGGGCCTACGAGGGAGTACCCTGGCCGCATTGGGCCAGGGGCACAAGGCCCCATAGGCCCAGCCGGCCAAAACCCTAGGGAAACCCTAGGGAAACCTTCTAGAAGGAGGGGGAAAACTTGCCCCCCACTCCAACCCTTGAGGCCGCCGTCCTAGGGCTTGGAGGAGGGGCCAAGGGGGCCGGCCATCCCCCTATATATAGAGGTCAGGGTCGCAGCTCTCTCCCCATTCCTTGAACCCTAGCCGCCTACCTGCTGCCCTCCAGATCTCTCTCTCTCCCGGCTGCGCGTAGGCGAAGCCCTGCCGCAGAAACTCTCCACCTTTGCACCACGCCGTCGTGTTGTAGATCCAATCTATCTTTCCACCCCACTTGCTGGAACGAGGAAGGAGGAGACGTCGAGGTTCCGTACGTGCGCATCTCTCGGAGGCATCGCCACTTGCGGTGTTGGATCGGATCGGATCGCGAGGAGGAGAAGCTAGTACGACTACATCAACCACATTCCGTTGAACGTTCCGCTGTGCGAATATTCAAGGGTATGAAGATCGCATCTATCCCCCCTCGTTGTTTGCATCTCCTAGATTAGATCTTGGCTTTCCCGTTCGCATCCGTAGATTTTTTTTGATTTACTATGCTGCGAAACCCTTCAGAGCAGGAGCCTCCGAGGCCGGGGGCTTGGCCACCTCTGGGGAATCCTCGCCAAACGAGTACTTATCCGTCCCTCCACCCCCCGCCCCGTCCCAAGGTCGTCATCCTAGGGAGGAGACAGAGAGGGGGAGCGAGTCCCTGCCGGGACCGGGGACCATCGAGCTCCATCAGTAGGTCCCTACCAACGCGATCAAAGAAGAAGCGCTCGATAGTCACCGAGAACACTGGGGGGTCGGGGCATAAGACGCAGAGGCGGATCGCCCCGAGGCTAGCGAGTGATTGGGGGTCCACCTCCAGGAATTTTCCCACCGTCTGGGCCACGAGAGAGACCACCTTGGCCTGTATCGCCTCCGGGAGGACACCTGATAGGCGAAGCCACACCTCGGACAGAGTGGCAGTAACCCCCTGGTCGGCAGACGAGGGCCTGATCAGCACCTGCAGCTGGTGGATCGGCAAGGTGAAGGATGACCCAATGGCACAAGTCCGCAGGGTCGCCACGGAGGGGAACGACACGGCAAACTCAGTGTCCGAGACCTTCCACACCGGCCACTCGTACCCTGGGAGGACCTCACAGAACTCCTGGTGGATCAGCTCCCCCGTCACCTTGATCGGCACAGGGGGGTCCTGCACCAAGAGCGTCACCGTCGCGAGAGTCTCCGGGACCGCCATCTGGACGCCCCCAGGTCAATGTAGTAAAATCCCCCATTGACCCCGTGGCCATAGTACTCGAGGCACTGACAGCTAGGACGGGGAACAAGGGGCTGACTCACACCTACGGGAGCTCCGGAGATTGACAGCGAGGATGCCGGCTTCTTCTTCTTGGACTACTTCTTCTTCTTCTTCTTCTTCTTCTTCTTCGCGAGGGCCCGGTCGGACTAGCGCCGGCCCCCATTGGCGCCGGTGGGAAGGGCAGGCCCGAGCGGGGAGCAGATGGCTCGCGCCAGTTGGCAACATCCGCACGCCCCGGCTCTCCTCGAGCGCCTTGCAAAGCCCCCTGAGAAGCCAGCGCCTGTTGGCGCAGCGCTGCCTCCTGACGGTCGACCTCCGGTGGGGGGGGCCTGGCAGTACACGGCTGGGCCAGGGCAGGGGGACGCGCTTGTGTCCTGCGCACCTATCGCAGCGGCGACGCGCGCCAAACCCCCTGGCCCGAGGCGGGGAGCTGGGGTTGGGGTGCGGGGGAGCCTCCCGTTGGCCCCTGGCTGGACCATGACGGCGTGGAGAGGCCTGGCGGTAGCCGTGGTGGGCGCGTACCAGAGAGCTGCCGCGGGGAGGAGGGGAGCCACAGCGGCGGAGGGAGGCCGGGCGGCTGAGCGGGGAGGCATCCCTCGGCTCTGGCGGGCTGCGGCTGCGGGGGTGTTTCGACACCATCAGCACCTCCTTGTAGGAGGCCTACCTGGGGGTAGCGAGCGGCGGCTGGACCGGAGGCGAGAGGGTCGACGAGCAGAGGGGTAGCAGCGGCAGAGACCTAGGGATAGGTGGAGCACAAACCCGCGGGGAAGGGTGAGATGGGGACAAGGACGGGAATTGGGCCCGCGGGCCCAACCCTAGCCCAGCTCCCTGACTGCTGGGGTCGTTGACGGGCTGCAGCCCAGCAAGCCCCCGTAGGCCCGCTGGCAGGCTGGGCAGGCCCGCCAGCACACCAGCCACGCGCGGGGCGGCATCCTTCCTCCTCCCTACACCGCACCGCCGCCTGACCGAGCACCGTCAGTGAGGTCCTCCGCACAGCAGAGGTGTGGCCCGTCCTCTGCCGCCTACCATCCCGCGATGGCCGCGCCAAGAAGATGAATTCCCCCAGCACAAGCAGACATAAGGCGGAGAGGCGGCGGTGGGTAGCCACGCCTCGCTCTGGCATGTCGCCAGTCCAGGCCGTAGGGAGAGGGGACGACGGCGGCGAAGGGTCCTGAGTGTCGCCGCCCGCACCGCTGGGGGAGGGGTCGAGTCCACCAAGACCGGGGGAGAAGGCGCCGCGACCGAGGAAACCCACGGCTCCTCATCGGCCACGTCAGCCCAGCTGCGGCCCTGGAGATCGCACGCCGCCACCATCTTGGCCAGAGACAACGGAGGAAGGTGGACTGACTCCACCACCGCCGAGGAACACCGCGACGCGCCAGGGGGGAGCTGCGCAAATGAGAGGGGCGGGGGTGCGTACCTGTCGACCCACCTAGACCCGATGCGCTGGGAAGAGAACCTCATTGCCCTCGCCGACGAACTCGCCGCGCCGGAGGTCGCGGGCGTCAATAACCACCTCCGCCTCGCTGAGGAGCACCAGACGACGGTCCTTGACCCGAAGAAGCAGCACAGCCGGGGCAGCCCCGGGCCGGCACCCACTGAACAGCGAGGACGTCGTCGCCCTCCAGCGCAGGGGCGGGGTCTGGTCCCACGCCGGCCAGGACACCATGGCGGGGGAGAGGGGCGGCCAGGCAGGGGCGGGAGGCGGGGCCTAGCGGGCGGCGAGGCGCGCCGCCGGCGCACCTGCCACGGCCACGCGGGAGCGATTCAAAATTCGCCTCCTTGATGCCATTATTTTTCTCTGTGACACTATTCAACACTGGATTTGGCCTTCTTTTCTTCTCCATGTGTATATCAGTTTGGATTTTAAATTTTGTGAGTTGACAACAAGTATATTTTCCAACTTATTCAATTTTCTCTCTAATTATTTATAGCTTTTAGGAATGATACGGTGCACAACAATATCATTCTTTATATAACACTGCAAAGAAAACATGTCACCATGGCAAGTGTTTTGTCATGAGTTCCTTTGAACATTGGTTTTTGGGAGAAAAGTGATACACAATAACTTGAATTCTTTGATACACTTATGTCAACATTTGATCGGGTAGCCCCAAATAAATTTCTATGCTAATTAACATCTTTGGGATAACTTTTTTTTGTTAAATCCATGTATGCAGATTTAATTAATGTACACATATGTTTTTTAGAAAATATCTATGGAAGTTGAAAATCACACTGAATATCAAAGTTTTATGTAGTTCATAAATTAAAAAATTGCTAACAAGGTACAATCTAGGTAAAAGTAACCAGAAGGGAAATAAGAAGTGTCGTTTCTGTGACTCAATGGGATACAGCAGAGCATCTTTTTATCTCTTATTCTTTTGGTAGACTAATCTAGAGAGATACATACGCTACATATAATATTCCACCACCAACCAATTGTTGGAGATATGCTCAAGAGGCAATAATAAAATGGTTATTATCATATCTTTATGTTTATGATAAATGTTTATATTATATGCTATAATTATATTAACCGGAAACATTAATACTTGTGTGTTTTGTAAACATAAAAAGGTCCCTAGTAAGCCTCTTGTTAAACTAGCTTGTTGATTAATACATGATCATGGTTTTCTGATCATGGACATTGGATGTTTTTAATAACAAGATCATATCATTAGGAGAATGATGTGATGGACACACACCCATAGTAAGTATAGCATAGGATAAAATCATTTAGAGTTTGTTTTCTACAAGCTTTCAAATACATAGTAACCTAATCATTCGACCATGATATCATGTTAATCACCATCACCGAATGGATGCTTTGATGACATCAAACACCACTTCGTAACCGGATGGTTATAAAGGTGGCATTAAGTATTCTGAAAATATGGATTCAAGCGCATGGATCAAGAGTGGGATTTGTCCATCCATATGATGTATAGATATACTCTGGGCCCTCTCGGTGGAGTGTCATCTAATTGGCTTGCAAGCATGTGACAAGGTCACAAGGAATGTCACATCACACTACGAGTAAAGATTACTTATCGGTAATGAGGTTGAACTAGGTATCGAGATACCGACGATCGAACCTCAAATAAGTAAAGTATCGCACGATAAAGGAAATTGGTATCGTATATAACTAGTTCATTCGATCACGAAGTCATCGTAAAAATACGTGGGAGCCATATGGTTTTCCAGATCCCTCTATTGGTTATTGACCAGAGAGGTGTCTCGATCATGTCTGCATAGTTCACGAGCCGTAGGGAGACACACTTAAGGATTCGGTGTTGTTTAAAGTAGACATGGAATATGAGTTGGAGAGCGAATGTTGTTCAGAGTCTCGGATTGGATCCATGACATCACGAGGAGATCGGGAATGGTCTGGAGAATAGGATTCATATAAGGAAAGCCAGGGTTCGGAAAAAGTTTTGGTGTTTTGACTGGATACTTCTAGAATGTTCTAGAGAGACCACCAGTGGTTCCACGACCCCGGGAGGGGGTCACTTGGACAATGGCATGTCCTAGGGGCCAGCCACACCAAACCCTAAAGATCCAATTCGGCCAAGACTAGTAAAAGGGTCAAACCCTAGTTTGAATAGTCAAATCCTAGTTTGAAAAGTCAAACTCTAGCTTTTTGGTAAGAGGCGAGAAGAGTTCCAACTCTTCCCTTGGTGGCCGAGTTGGGGGGGGGCACGGCCTGGGCTGGGAACCCTTTGATGGCCGCCCCCACACCTATATAATGAGGGGTGGGGGCGCACCCCCACACCCCTTGTCCCTTGGCGCCTAACCCTAACCGCCGCCTCTCTTCTCTCTCGTCCATAGTCCTGCTCCGGCTTAGGCGAAGCCCTGTAAAAATCTCTCCTCCTCCTCCACCACCACCACCACACCGTCGTGCTGTTGAGATTCCGAGGGGATCTACTACCTCCGCTGCCTACTGAAACAAGGGAGAGGAAGGTCTTCATCGACTATTGTACGTGTGACCGACTGCAGAAGCGCCGCCGGAACATGGCGTCGGAAGGATCGTCTACACGATCTTGAGATCGGCAAGTGATTGACTATATCAACCACGAGAATCCGATTTTGTTAAACTCTTTGGATCTACGGGGGTTAGTTCTCTACTATCTCATTGCACCAATCTCGTAGATTAGATCTTGGCTTTTTTATAGATTGGATCTTGATTTTATGCGTTCTTACGATAGAATTTTTTTTTGTTTTTCATGCAAGAACCCTACACCAATATCACCAATATGTTTGAAAATTGGCTGAACGGTATCGACAAGAAAAATAAAGCTAGGATTCACATAGGCGTTTTAGCTTTATGTTGGTCGATATGAATTATAGAAATAATACTGTTTCTAATAGGGAGACTCTGCTAACTTTTCGTAGGTTATCCATACGACTGTACATTAGATCCGGGATATAACATTTTCTGTTATTGGAGGATCAGCGGGAATACATGATTACTGGTTGTAACTGGCTGCTGATGGTTGCACAGAATATTTTCTACCAGGCTACTTAACTGCCTAATAATATAGGCTTCAAGATGTTTAGATTTGTGAGACTTTTTTTTTATTTTCTCATGGTTGATATTTGAGACTTTTTCTTTTGAATTCTAAAACTCATAATAGAAGTCCATATGCAACAGTTGATACAAAGGTCGGCTTGCACTCCCCTTTTGAGAAAAAAACGCTACGGTGCATGTGTGCACGGTAGCGCAGCAAGGTGGTCGTAGCACTAGAACTCTTCTCCTCACGGCACCCAGAGATCATGGTCATAGCAAAGCAAAGCTACATATCACACACCACGCGCGTCGTGGCTCTTTATTTAACTTAGGTAGCATACATACGGTGATACGTAGTTCATATAGGAAGCCTGGTTAATCGACTAATTAAGTACGGCAAGTATAACCGGGCATATGGGGGAGCGCACACGTACATATACGCACGTAGAGCACGCGAACGACGTGGGTAGCCGCTATCTAATTCACTTCCACTTCCTGCCGTGCTTCCCGGCCTTGTACTTCCCGCCGTGGCCGTAACCATGGCCGCCGCCGTGCCCGGTGTGGTACGATCCCATGTGTCCTCCTGCACGCAGGCATGAACGCGATCAGTTATTACCGCATATGCAGCTATAGCTTCCGTCTCGAAGATGATATGGATCGTATCACGTACCATGGTGCGAGCCGTGCGAGGGGTACGCCGCCGGCGCGTAGCCGTGCGCCTGGTAGCCGCCGTGCGGAGGGTAGGCGCCGCCGGCAGCGGCATGGCCGTACCCCTGCTGCACGTGGCCGCCGCCGTACCCGTGCTGCTCATGGCCGCCACCGTACCCGTGCTGCCCGTGTCCGCCGCCGTACCCGTGCTGCTGCACGTGCCCGCCGCCGTACCCGTGCTCGTAGGCGCCGTGCCCGTGCTGCTGCACATGCCCGCCGTACCCGCCGTGCTGCTGCTGGCCGTGGCCGCCGTACCCCTGCTCGTAGCCGCCGTGCCCGTAGCTGCTTGCGTAGCCGCCATGGCTCTGCTGGCCGTACCCGTAGCCGTGGCCTTTCCCGCCGCCGCCCACGAGGTTGGACACGAAGCCCTTCACGCCGCCGTTCATGTCGTGGCCGCCACCCATGGTTACTCACTAGCTACACTCGAGCGATTAGTCGTGTTTGGTCTGCTCGGCGGCGCTGCTCAGAACGGTCGAGCCTGCGTCCCCTTTTATACTCGCACGTCGGCCAGAGAACCTGTGCATCTGCACACCTGCACTATCAAGTGTCCACACTGCGATATTCTTCTTCCGTTCACCTTCTTCCAGCTGCGATCAGGCTAGCGGTGGACGATTAGGTTCGATGCCCATGCTATCTCTCCACGATTGAAAGGTCAGATTCTGTTTTGCTATTTCTGACGGTTGGAGTGGGTGCGGTGCCCAAGCCAGACATCATGGCACGTCGACCGGCCATGAGTGTGGCACCTGATTCCGTACGTGTTTTTTTAAATATAGTTTTGGCTTTTTATCTTCCACTCAGGTTTTTAAAAATGAAATCTTGTCTTCCACTAACAACATGTCATGTTTTTTTACACAAAACAACTTTATTTTGATTATAAATAATACCAGTACCTATGGTTTCTTTTGCGAAAAAAGATTTGGATCTATACCATGAGTTCACAAGATGTACAAGGCACACCGAACATAACAAAAATTATATGGAGGTCCTTCTACTACCTATGACCACTATTTCTGTCAGAGCAAGCCGACGATGCGCCGCTAGCGTCGCTCCCCTACCAGAGCCAGTCTTATATTGTTGATGACAGTCGGAAAGTCTATGTGCACCTGCCCCTAAGGACCAACGTCCCAGAGCCAAAATTGTCATCATTGAGCCCTTGAATTGAACTAAAGCAGTGATTGACCACTCCATGAAAGCAGTGATCAAACGAATCTCTGCCCTTCTCAGCGCCATCGATGAGATCGTCGCTGACGAGGTGGATGAGGAGGTGGGTGTGCCTTATTCGTGTCCCGCACAATGCCGCCATAGCCACCATAGCGTTGATGCCGGTTGACCAAACTCTAACTTTAGGGACCTTGTCGACCGCAGGTCCGAGGTCCCCTATCCCTCTTGTCGCCGGAGCTGCAAGCAGAGGAGGCAGGGACCCATCGATTTCCGATCGTAGGCGGTGAAGACGAGGCACATATGAGGAGCGCCTCTTTTTTCTCTATCAATACGCAAAGTTCCCCGGATACAACTTAGCTAAAATATGTGTTGCTTCATTAAGATTATGCTTCACATGAGAAAAGGCTACCGATGTGAAGGAAGTGGCAAACTGGGCAATGTCCTTGATGCCATTCACCAGGATGCCAGATGAGGATATGTCCACTTCCATGAGTTGATTCTTTCAATGGAAGACAAATAATCCAATGCGAAGACCACCTTATCGTAACCTTCTCCTTGAGATAGTAGAGTGCACGTCGAAAGGGCCAATGCTTCAGCCTCTTCTAGGGCCGCCAGACCCTGGAGCTGCCATCTATAGCCATAATGTCCGCCCCTATCTTGCCCACCGACACAAAAATCGCTGCATCCAAATTTATTAACAGAACCCCCGATGGCGTTGGACTCCATTTAGGAGCTGGTACATTGGAATCACACCTACGTGCTGGGTTACTTTTGAACAAAGTGCTCTCCGATCAAGCCAATGTAAGCAAGGATCTTATGTCATGTCCGCGACGGACAAGGCTTGTCTAAATTATTCCGAACTTCTCATTTCGAGCTTCTCATATATGCCAAAGATTGACCACCAGAGTAGTAGCTTGTACCTCATCGGATCTTTCTAGAAAACAGCGAGGGTTTTTACGGTACCCTATACTGTTGTGTGCAGTATGCTGCTGACAGGGCCGGCCCTGAGATTTTTGGGGCCCGGGGCAAGACTAAAACTTGGGCCCTTTAATATAGACATAATAATAATAATTATTATTATTATAAAAATATGTGGTCAATAATAATTAAATGCATCCAAACAAGTACACAAATCAAAGAATTTATACAAATTACCTTTAGAATGTATTCGAACATTTCTCGATGCAATGTCACTTACGATGGGATTGATATCGATGCCATCCAATAATTTATTCGCTATGCATAATGTTACCAAACAAATTAACCTCTATTTTGTCATTGTTGTTTTGCTAATTTCCTTTTAGCACCAATAGATGGACACTTTCTTGATGAGGGCGACACGATAGCACACAATGCTAAAAAATATTACTCCCTCCGATCTATATTATTTAACTTTGATTTGTCAAAAATTGGATGAACCTATATATTAAATAGTATCTAGATTCATTTAAATCTAGATAAATTTGAGTCAATTAATATAGGCCGGAGGGAGTACATCAAAATGTTGGATGGTACCAATTATGCATCATGTGTGAAGAAAAAAGATTAGAAAATATAGTACCCCTCCGTTTACTAAAGTAAGACATTCTAACTTTTTTCTAAAACATATGTATGTAAATGTGTTTTATTATGTAGATTCACTTATTTTAGAGCGTATCTAGTCTATTTTAAAATATTTAAAATGTCTTACATTGGTGAACGAAGGGAGTACAATATTCCTTATACCTCGGATTGCTGAACGATGTGCGTGCGTGTTTACCACGCCTCAAGACGGCAATGAAAATGGGTGTATGGTATATTGTTACGATTGGGAGGCTAGAAAATCACCAATTGTTGCCGGAGGCGAGAATCCTGCTGCTATGTGATATGCGCGGGACAGCGCTGTGCCTTTCTACCTCGACACACGACTTTTCTCATAGACCATAGGACTTTTTTTCTCTTGCTGACCCAGCCTAGCTACACACATACATTAACAAAGGTGGGGCCCCTAGATTTTGGGGGCCCGGGGCGGCCGCACACCCTGCCCCTCCCCAGGGCCGGCCCTGGCTGCTGAGGGTAAATTAGACCTTTTCAACATTTCAAGAAAATAGTGTGGACGTTTTACCGTATGGAGAATTGCTGTTGGGCCAAGATCTCAGCCCATTTGCGTGCCCTCTGCCTCTGCCCCCACGCGAATGTGGTGTTCATCTTCTTTCGCCCTCTGCCTCTCATCTTGCCGTCGCCAGCGACCTAGCCTGCCACGCCCTCGCCGACCTCGCCGCCACACGCACCTTGTTCATGTCCTTGGCGCCATGGCGCGCTCCCGCCATCCCCTGCTCGCCGCCGCCGCGTTTGACCTCGCCGCTGGGTCTCCGTGTCCTCAGCCGTGAAACCTCATTGTAAGTAAATACAGTCTGAGATGAAATTAGCATTTGTATCCAAGCTGCCTAGTTCATATTAGCACATTCGATGTGTCTATTTCATCACGAATTCCACCCGCATCAATCCCCTATGTAGATGATGACTACCAAATACATTATATTTCTGTGGAATTTGCAGATGATTCATTTGTATCCAAGCTGCCTAGTTCATATTAGCACATTCGATGTGTCTATTTCATCACGAATTCCACCCGCATCAATCCCCTATTTCTAATTTTGTAGATGATTCTTTTGCTGATAACACGTAAGGCTCCATGTAGTGGTGATTGAATACCTATGCCTCTGAACTAGGAACTGAATGTGCATGGTGATATGTGAATAGTTTTTTTCGTGTTGCCTCAGAACTTAACTGATTGTACAGGTGATTGAATCCCTATGCAGACGGACGTGGAGGGTTTGGCCGATATTGAAAAGTTCAGGAAACAACTCACAGCTCTCATAGTAAAATCTTCACTTAATCTAGCTCCATGAGAAGAAGAAGAATATGATGGAAAGAAGAGATGTACAATCCTTGTCTGGTTGCTGTTTGCTGATGGTGAACGGGGGTTCTGATGTTTGTTTTTAGATGTTCCTATTGTTGTGTCATTGCTTAAAAACTATCTGTGGAGATTCTTTTGGTTGGTTGTTCTGCCAAAATTTACCTAAAAAATTCTACTCGAGGGCAAGTATTGGTAGTAGGTTTTTGCTCCGTAGTGTGTTCTCGACGCCAAGTTCACGCAGCGGATTCTCTATTAGTGGCTGTTGTTCAAATATTATAAGTACTCGTAGAACATATCATGATTTCCCTGTTTGCAATATCTAGCAGCCAACAATCATATATTTGAGATATCAAATTTGATTTTTCTGGTGACATATCATCATGTATTACAGTTGGGGCGTGTTTGGACAATTGGAAACCTACACCTGTGCATGCTGCAGATCATGTGGGGGGAGTGAGCTCTTCATGCAAATACTACGAAAAAAGTTTCAATGTGACTGAGTTCAAGTTTCTACAAATATCAGTATTTATAATTTTCATCAAATAATTTACTCCACATTCGTCAGCATGCTGGCAATTAAAGCACTTCTTTACTACATTCGGTGAAAATTCAGAGTGATAAAAAACAAAATCTTTTAGCTCAAACAAGCAACCCATGATTCAACACTACTACATACTTTTGTTAGATAATAAAAATCACCATTGCAACTAGTCACTGTTGTGCACGAAGCTTCAGAAGCTAACAAAGCATCATTCAGGTGCTTGAGCTACTTCAGTAAAATCACAGCTGCAACTAGATTTCATGATCCTATCTTTTCTCCTTGTGCCTTAGTCCTATGCTCGGAATTCAGTGTCATCTACCCAAGTTGAGGCAGAAGCAGGTGGTGTTTGAGGTGCTCGTGGAGCTGCTGGGTGGCGCGAACCACAACGTCCACATCTCTTCGAGATTCTGGGCGCCTAACGCCGCCGCCACCCTGGGCCACTGCACTCTGCACAGAACGCCGTCGGAGAAGTATTCTTCCTCCGAAACGTCGTGCACCGGCGTCTGGTCCGGTGACACTCTCCGTCACCCTCGATGCAAAGTACTCGCCCACCAGCACGTTCGACGTTCACACTTAGCCGTGCACGACCGGCGCGTCCCCGTGTCGATCCTCGTGCAGGTACGCCAGCGCACGCCACGCCCAGCGCGACCTTGTGCCGCCGCAGCCATGTCAGCACATGCCTGCTCTCGAACCCGCCGCCGTGGAGGAGGTCGTGGAGTGTCCGGCTGGTTGGGGAAAATAGTCATAAACGAGCAGTTCTCGCCGCACCGACCCTGGCCCTGAGCGGCACCAGGTTCTTGTGTCGGACGCGCCTGATGCGCCGCACCGCCGGGCCGCACGACGCCGCGTCCCTGCAGCTCCCCTCGCACAACAATCGCAGCTCTATGTTGCCGCCGCCGTCCGCGGGCTTCGCCTTCTCCACAAGCTGCCCTTTCGCGTTCAACACCTCTTCCAGCGTCACGATTCCAATCGACGCCGTATCTGCTCAAGCCGGACTAAAAGGAGGGCCTAAGCGGGTCGCTCTTCGGCGATGGCCGGAACTGTTAGGTACCAAGCATTGCCGGTGACTTTAGTCCCACCTCGCTAGCGGGAGGAGGCCACGACCAGCTTATAAGGGAGAGTTTCCCTCTTCCCTTCAGTCCGGGCTTTTGGGATGGAGTGGGCTCTCCGCTGAATGTTGGGCCGTGTGCGCGGCTGTGGGTCAGGAAACGTCCAAACGCAACACGAGTGTGTGGAGCTGGGCCCGGGACGCTGACAATTGGTATCAGAGCCAGCACCGCCATGCCCGTCTAGGGGGCTTCCTATAGGGATGGGGTGTTAGGTACCAAGCATTGCCGGTGACTTTAGTCCCACCTCGCTAGCGGGAGGAGGCCACGACCAGCTTATAAGGGAGAGTTTCCCTCTTCCCTTCGGTTCGGGCTTTTGGGATGGAGTGGGCTCTCCGCTGAATGTTGGGCCGTGTGCGCGGCTGTGGGTCAGGAAACGTCCAAACGCAACACGAGTGTGTGGAGCTGGGCCCGGGACGCTGACAGGAACCCTAGCTGGGCAGGGGATTTTTCGTCTTAACGAGGAAGACCGTCGGGTGGGCGTGGGTCAAGTCCGTCATGCTAAAAATAGCGGTTTACCTAAAATGCCCTCGATCGATTTACTGCACGCGAAATTACTCAGCGGTGCGCACCTATACTGCTTATCAGCATGGAGCCAAGTCGAGCAGTACGGCTCGCTCTGGGCTGTTAGATCCTCCGATCGGAGAGCCCACGTTCATCTCAGGGTACCAGAAAAGAGCTCAAAACAACCATTACCTGTTGGTGGCAAAGTCTTTGCGTTCTCCAGGCTACTTTACTTCCCTCTAAACAACGCGAGCGAATTGGCATGACAAACAGGGCATGCGCATTGTCCTCCTCCATCCGTCTCTGGCACCTACCATTTACACAACTGAACACCACTGGGGATACAATCAATCATGTGCAGAACGCCATAGGTGGATCTTCATGTTGCGGTGCCTTGATCTTCCAAATCACCTTCCACTATTTCTCGCTGGTCATCGAGTTCAAACTCAGACCACCTGCTTTGCTCCGCGTCTGCAGAAACTTAGACGAACGTGCCAGGTTAGAGCATCTCCACTCGTCTATTCAGGAGGCCGATCCGGACGGCGAAATTACGTCCGGACGCCAAAAATTGGCCAGTTGCGTACCCAGGGACCTTTTTTCGGTCGGATTTGAGCCAACTTTGGTCCGGACTACCCAGACCGAACCCAGGATTCCGGATACGCTCTGGGGACGCCGGACGGAGCGAATTGGCCGAGTGGACCAGCCTGTTAGTGACAGAAGCCGAGTCGCCGCCAGCCTTCCCGCCGTTTTCGCCTTCCCGCTGTTTTCCTTTTCCCGCCCTCGCCGCTACACCCCTCCTGCCTCGCCGCCGAACTCCGCCTATAAAAGGCGTACATCCCGCCGTCTCTCTTCATAGTCTCTCACAACACCCCCAACTCCGGCGAACTTCAATCGTTCGCACCTTTCTTCCTCCTCCTCAACTCCACCGAGAAGCCATGGCCGAGGGCCGACGCACGATGCCGCCGTGGGAAGCCCGGCTCCTCCGGGAGGCACGCTATACGGCGCCGCCGGACACTCGTCTCCCCCCCCCCCGACTGGCAACTAAGCGACGGCTTGGATACCTGTTCCACTGGTGCCGGCCGAAGAGGACCTCGCCGGAGAGATCTAGGCGGCTATCGCCGACTTGCATGACCCGGATCTCGCCGAGGATCCTGGCAACCTGGTCTTCTGAAGGCAATTCTTCGTCGAGAGGCGCCTCGAGGAACTCGGCCTACACGACGGACCGCCGGGCTCGCCGCCGCCCGCGCGTAACAATGTGGCTTTCCGCCGCCGCTGGTGGAGCGTTCCAGGACGAACTCTCGCCGATGTCATGTAGCACATCCAGGCCGGCAACCACCCCCGCCTCGGCCTGTAGTTGTGGCGTCCGGCGTCGACCACGGCGGCGGCGGCCTTTTCCTAGTTTTAATCCGATGTAATATGTGCGCCCTTGTCCTACTTAATAAAATCCGCCTATATTCGCCCATATTTCGCCGAGTTTAACTGGATTTCGGCGAACTCGGGACTCGGCCTGTGTACGCGAGTGGCAAACTGGATGTACCCAGGCCAAAAACACGTTTCATCCGGCCAAAAAAAGTCCGATTTTCGTCCTGGGTTTTGCTCAACGAGTGGAGATGCTCTTATATCGACTTGACTAGGTACGCCTGATTAGTCCGGTGGTCTCTGTGATTACACTCTGTCGTGGGAGAGCCCGTCCCACCATCTCCTCACCTGCCCCTCTATCTCCTCTTATAAAGACAAAGTGGAGGGGAAATGAATTTATGCAAGTACAAGCGACACTAGACCTAAAATTCCAAACGAGGGAGAGAAAACTAGGATCAGCTAGATCACGAGTTAAAAAAAAGGTAGTATCAGATAAAACTGAACAATTAGCGCTAGAGACAAAGGCGTGTCAAGATTGGAAAAAACTACCCATAATTTGACTTACAGTGAAATGAGATTTCAACTAGCTATAATTTTTTTTAAAAAACTATGGTTAAATTGTCATTAAGTTAGTTAAAAGCAAATTAGTAGGTTCATCGACTTAATTACACGAACTAAAAAAGAAGAAACGTGACCTAACTATCTCATGAGCGACACCATTGGCTTCACCCAAACTATAAAGTGACTCTCCTGGTCATCACAACGACAATCAACAAACACCGCTGCTGTGGCGAATCCAGGACAAAAACGAAGGGTAGGCTCAAACCCTAAAGCAGTAGGTTAAAAAGAAAAACATGAGTATTATAGGGTTGCTAAACATTACTATGATATAATTCAAACGAATGAGATATATGTACAGGTGAGGTCGAGGCATTAAAACTCTAATATGTTTAGGAAAATGTACATTGCGCTTTTTCATAGCATGTAAGTTTTTATGATTATTTTCCATCAACAATACTTTTCACTTCTGAACCTATGAACAAATTGAATATTATATTGCATCAAGTTAGACTCCCTGTGTCTCAAAATAGGTGTCACAGATTTATCAAAATTTTGGATAAATCTAGACACCTTTAATAGTTTAATATATATATTTATCTAAATTTTAACATACCTGCGACATATATTTCAAGACAGAGACAGAGGGTACATTAATTTCTCCATAACCACTAAAGAATGGGCTATCCATATACAGGCTTGAAAGCAATCATCATTCATCAATTAAAAAATACCTTTGATTACCATAGCAAAACAGAAGTACGCACCTTTTGATTTTTTTTGTCCTCTCCCCGGCGCCTACGGCTGCCTATAGGCTACGGCGTGCGTTCTCGGCCGTTTGCATCGCTCCCAGCTGCAGCTCCTGTTCATGTCTCCCTCGTGACCTGGCCGGCCGGCGGCGCGGTACCTATGCTAGGGCATCCAAGCTGAACGGCGAGAAACCTGATTGATCAATCGCTGGTGTTTATTCGGCTTGTCCGGATTCCCTCCCAAAGCCAATTATCACAAGACCGCTTGCTAGCTAGCTGGGCTAGGGCCCAAATTGCAGCTTTCATCCTCCCGTGACAGCCATATAGCATTGATTCACGCTCAGATGACGACTTTCTTCTTCTTTCTCGATCAGCCATGGACTGAGGCTTATGTAATCACAAAGATTTTGTAAAATTGGAGGGTAGGCTTCAGCCTATCGAAGCCTACTCGATAGATTTTGTAAAATTGGAGGGTAGGCTTCAGCCTATCGAAGCCTACTCGATAGATTTTGTAAAATTGGAGGGTAGGCTTCAGCCTATCGAAGCCTACTCGATAGATTTTGTAAAATTGGAGGGTAGGCTTCAGCCTATCGAAGCCTACTCGATAGATTTTGTAAAATTGGAGGGTAGGCTTCAGCCTATCGAAGCCTACTCGATAGATTTTGTAAAATTGGAGGGTAGGCTTCAGCCTATCGAAGCCTACTCGATAGATTTTGTAAAATTGGAGGGTAGGCTTCAGCCTATCGAAGCCTACTCGATAGATTTTGTAAAATTGGAGGGTAGGCTTCAGCCTATCGAAGCCTACTCGATAGATTTTGTAAAATTGGAGGGTAGGCTTCAGCCTATCGAAGCCTACTCGATAGATTTTGTAAAATTGGAGGGTAGGCTTCAGCCTATCGAAGCCTACTCGATAGATTTTGTAAAATTGGAGGGTAGGCTTCAGCCTATCGAAGCCTACTCGATAGATTTTGTAAAATTGGAGGGTAGGCTTCAGCCTATCGAAGCCTACTCGATAGATTTTGTAAAATTGGAGGGTAGGCTTCAGCCTATCGAAGCCTACTCGATAGATTTTGTAAAATTGGAGGGTAGGCTTCAGCCTATCGAAGCCTACTCGATAGATTTTGTAAAATTGGAGGGTAGGCTTCAGCCTATCGAAGCCTACTCGATAGATTTTGTAAAATTGGAGGGTAGGCTTCAGCCTATCGAAGCCTACTCGATAGATTTTGTAAAATTGGAGGGTAGGCTTCAGCCTATCGAAGCCTACTCGATAGATTTTGTAAAATTGGAGGGTAGGCTTCAGCCTATCGAAGCCTACTCGATAGATTTTGTAAAATTGGAGGGTAGGCTTCAGCCTATCGAAGCCTACTCGATAGATTTTGTAAAATTGGAGGGTAGGCTTCAGCCTATCGAAGCCTACTCGATAGATTTTGTAAAATTGGAGGGTAGGCTTCAGCCTATCGAAGCCTACTCGATAGATTTTGTAAAATTGGAGGGTAGGCTTCAGCCTATCGAAGCCTACTCGATAGATTTTGTAAAATTGGAGGGTAGGCTTCAGCCTATCGAAGCCTACTCGATAGATTTTGTAAAATTGGAGGGTAGGCTTCAGCCTATCGAAGCCTACTCGATAGATTTTGTAAAATTGGAGGGTAGGCTTCAGCCTATCGAAGCCTACTCGATAGATTCGCCCCTTCCGCTGCAGAATAGTTCACCATCTTCGATCGTAGCTTCAACACCCTCCATTGAGTTAGCTCGGCCTAGGCAGCATTAGGGTTGCACAAGCGGGCCCCGCTTAAGCCCGCAAAACTTGTTTGACAGTATAAGTCGGCCTGCCATCCCACCTCAACTAAAATTCGTACTAGTCGGAAACGAGTCCGCCCCGCATAACGTACTCTATGTTAGCTAGCGACCAGGCCAAGACATGGAGTTTCTGGAGACCTTCGCAAGTACTCTATGTTAAGTCACATTTTAGTTATATTTTAGGAGCTTGCTAAAACGTCTTATACTTAGGACATGTTTGTTTGGGCTGTGGCTGGCTGTGGTGCTGTGGTGATGTGCATGGAAAGCTGCTCTTGTGAGTTGTATTGTTTGGTGACTTGCTGGCTGTCTAGCTGTAAAATAAGGGATTGTCTGAAATACTCTGAAGTCGTGTATTTTTTGTTGATTAATATGTAAATAACATGTGAATCACTTTATAATTACATGAATAAAAAATAAACCAAGTAATGCAACAGATAAAGGTTTTTCAAAAACACTCCATCGGTGCCAAAATAATTGACTCCATTTTGTGTGGATATCGTATAGTTATATGCGTATTTATAGAAAGTTTATTTGGTCAGTTTGCTCTGACTTTTCCGGTGCGTCGGGAGAAATGTGTTCCGTTTGTTCAGGACAAAGGGCTCGGCGGCAATTTCCTCATTATTACATCAACCAATAAAGGTAAACCAATGTACTGGTTGGATTTCTTGAGGGAAAGCTGCAGGAAGCCGAGCGAAACACCCCGGGACGTGCTTCTCTCTATCTGCCTATTCAGCGCATTGGCTTTGGAAAAGCGAGAAGCGAAGCCACCCTGTTTATTTGGATTAGATGGCTTATTTTAGCGAAAGGCCAGTAAAAGTCCAAACAAACAGGTCCTTAGTGAGTAAGAGAGTACATTTTTTGTTAGCACGGAACAAAGCCGGTGATGAATGGGAGAAAAGAAAGGGCAAAGGCCGTGGTGATGCCGTGATGGGCAGGCCGAGTATCACGTCTACTTCCGGGCCTAACACCGTGTTACTTGCAATAGGCCTCTACAGATTATAGATAGAGCTTAAACGTCCTGCTGGGCCATAAATGAGCCGCCTTCACTACACAGGCCTCCTCGTGTCCCGATGCGTGTCCAAAACTGCCCGATTTGGGCACACCGTCCCAACCCACCGGGGCGTGAGTATATATCTGCCGCCGTCACATCAGGACACTGCCTCCAGTCTTGTCCCCTCCGGTGGCTAGGGTTTCCTCCGCTTCGCTAGCTCGCTCGCTCGCTCGCAGGTGAGCTCCTCGAACCCGATCCGATCTCGCCTGTTTCGCTCGATTTGGCTGCTTATTATTTTCTCGATTTCCCGATTCGGCGCGTCGGCGTAGGCTCTCTTTAGGTCCGAAACCCTGCTCGATTCGTCCGCGGAAATTGCGGTCGCTACGGGTGCGTGTTAATTGGGATTCGACGCGGCAAGAGTGCTCAGCGACCAGCGGTTTTATCGATTGATTCGTCAATTTCTTTTGCCTGTACGGGTAGATCCGCTTACATGGTCTGTTGAGTCGGAACTAATTTTCTGGTACGCTCAGATCTGCCCCTACCGCCTGTTGAATTCAAAGGGGATATAATAGAGTCGCAACAAGACTGCTCTGCTTCAGATTTGCGTCGCGGGATGTCGAAATAGTAGTATCTGGTCGCTGTATGCTCTAATTAAGTTTGTGTCCGATCAGCTGCTTTTGGGCGGGTGGGAAGGAGCTTGCTCTGCTCTGCTTTGCTATTTTGTTTTGTATGCTTTATCTTGCTCTGCTTTGCTGTTTGTTTCTGTGATTGTAGTGGCAGTAATTTGTGACAAATTTGTATCTATTGTGCAGTGCGAAATGCCTCGCTACGATGAGCGTGATCGTTACAGTGGCAACACAAGGCTGTACGTGGGTCGTCTGTCCTCGCGTACCCGAACACGGGACCTTGAAGACCTCTTCAGCAGATATGGGAGGTGAGCAACTTGGGCCTAAATGCTTGGTATTTCGCCAAGCAGAACCAGAACGAATCCTTTCAGTAGTGTCTTTTGAGTGACGAAGTTCAGGAAAAAGTATTCTACTGGTTTATTGTATCTTGGATGGATTCTGAAGGGATTATCTTACGGCCGCCTTGTTCTAAAGCATGTGATTAGATTGTAGTCAAATAGGTCCGTCTTTGATTGTCTGTGTCTAAAACAACATTAGAGCAGAAATTTTGAGGCTTTTCAATTTCTTGGACCCAGAGAAATTGTCACCCACACACTTTTTTTAGGCAATGCCATTCCATACAAAGATGTCTAAGCCATCACCTTCTGCTCTCTCATCATTGCTCCCCCCCGATTGTTTTTCTTAACATCAATCAAATGTATCCACCAGCCCTTCATGTTTTAACTTGGATGATCTTGTTGAAGGTTTTGGGGGCTTACCCAACCTGGTGTCCATGGTGGGAGGGTGCCCTTGGTGGAATTGGTGGCTATTGTCAGCAAAGTTTCTAGCTGACTTTGGCGATTGTTTTCATAAAATCTATTTCATGTTTTAATGGAAAACCGCAATCATGCCTGGTGATACATTTCTCTACTTGCGTCTTGATGGTGTTGCTGTTTCTGGAAACCATTTCCGCAGAGTGCGATATGTGGATATGAAGCATGAGTTTGCATTTGTTGTAAGTAACCTCTTCTCTTTACTTTGTTTTTTGGCTTCTCAATCTGTGTACTGTTACATATGAGGTCACCCTTTTCCTTCTCTGAATCATATTGCAGGAGTTCAGTGATGCCAGGGATGCTGATGATGCAAGGTACAACCTTGATGGCCGGGACTTTGATGGAAGCCGCATGATTGTTGAGTTCGCTAAAGGGGTAATCTTGATATTATTCAGTGTGTAGTATTTATGCATTGATGTATGTGTCGTGCCCCTTCCGAGTTCTGACTATGACCTTCAATTTTACTCTATAGGTTCCTCGTGGCCAAGGAAGCTCCCGTGACCGTGACCGTGGTGGTGACCGTGAATATATGGGTCGGGGGCCTCCTCCTGGCTCTGGCCGCTGCTTTAACTGTGGAATTGATGGGCACTGGGCTCGTGACTGCAAAGCTGGTGACTGGAAAAATAGGTGCTATCGTTGTGGAGATAGCGGCCATATAGAAAGGGATTGTCAGAACAGTCCTAAGAACCTAAAGTATGTCCTGTGAGAGGTTTCATGTCTGTTATATTTCTTCTCTGTTATGAATAGAGCATATCTGATTTTTGTCACCTTGATTGAAACAGACGTGGAAAAAGTTACTCCAGATCTCCGTCTCCTCGCCGTGGAAGGGTTCGTGATAGGAGCTACAGCAGGAGCCGCAGTAGGAGCTACAGGTACAATTTGTTTTGAAAATTTGGCTACTATCTTCTGCTGGTTTGATGACATGATTTGCTTGTAGTGACGGTCTGTGGACTCTAAAGTGTAAACACAGTACTGGCATGTTTTTTCCTCGTCCAAATGAGTCTCCCAAGACGTAGTATTTCCAATTATCATGGTATCCCATTTATGATGCACATATAGTTTTCCTGTTATGAAAATCCTAGCTGCCTATGGAATCAGGTCTAGTTTCCTGCTATCCAGTGGGCATAGTTCTTCACTTACATTTTCTAACCTGCTGAATGGAGAATTTTTTTTACTCCCTCCAACCCATATTAGTTGATTTGGATTTGTCAAAATTTGGATGAACCTATATACTAAATAGTGTCTAGATTCATCCAAATCTAGACAAATGTGAGTCAACTAATATGGGTAGGAGGGAGTATATCAATTCGAGATTCATGTTGATTTTGCAACAGCTAGTTTGTAGTCATATCTTAGTTGTGATTCAGTTTTTCCTAGCATGTTTTTATCAAACTCTGACAGTATGTCTCTGGCTTTACATAGCCGCTCTGTTTCTCCAAGGAGGGATGAAAGGCGATCCAGGAGCCCGCGTGACAGTCGCAGCCCAAGGAGGAGCCCCCGTGACAGCCGCAGCCCTATGAAGAGCCCCCGTGACAGCCGCAGCCCTATGAAGAGCCCCCGTGATAGCCGCAGCCCTCGCAGGAGCCCTTCACCTGCCAAGGGGAGGGCCAGGAGCCCCACCCCTAATGGCAGCAGGAGCCCAGTACCAAGGGAGAGCAGCAGGAGCCCAATGAGGGCTGACAGCCCTAGCCGCGACATCAGTCCAGCTGCAAATGGTCGCAGCCCAAGCCCCAGGGACGACGAAGACAATGGCAACGGCAACGGCCGCGCTTCGCCCAGTGGAAGTGCATAACCCGCTGCGGGTTGAGAAGAGATTGATCAAATTCTTCCTATGCTCATGAAGCTCCCCAAACATGTTGAACAAAGACTTGTCTGTATTTGTATGAGTTTGGATTTAATGTGTACTCTTTGGTATTGATACTCCTGGTAGACCATAATATCTGCTTGTTGTACTAAGTGCACATTGGATCATTTTACTTGCTCTGTATTCCATCAAATAATCTTGTGGTCAACAGCTTATATCTCGCAAAGGTTCTCTGTTTTGGTTCTTTGTTGGATTGAAGAGAACTTATACTCCCTCTGTTCCATATTAACTACCACAATTATTTCTGGACACACATATATCTAGAAGTCTTTTGGTGTGTAAATAAACTTAATATGGAACAGAGAAAATTTTCTAGATACACATATCTAGACAATATCCTGAAAAAGAGGTGACACTTTTGGCAGTAGCAATATGTGGTTCCCAGCCTGCTATGCCTATCTTGCGATCATTCTCAGTCTGCTAATGTGTGATGTGATTGAAGTGGTACAGAAAAAACATGTACAGTATTATTTGATCAAGTTGTCTGCTAATTTATATCGTTTGAAAACCTTGTCATCTGTCCTCCCCATTGACCATCTGCCAGAAGGTCCCTCTCATGGAGGCATCTGTGTAATCGTCGTCTCCTTCATCCACGCTGCCGGTTTCGCAGTCGACAGCTTCTCTTTGACGGCGAGGCGGAGTAGGCGGCCTGAGCTCGGTGACCATTTTGAGGCTATTGACGTCGGAGAAGTCCAGGCCGTCGCCCTCCTGCAGCCGCATCACGAACTGCAGGCTCCACACCAGGTCCTCCATGTCCGGCCGCTCGGCGCCGCGCTCCGCGAGGCACCTGGCCACCGTCTCTCCGTACTTCCTCAGCGCGGCGGGCCTCACCGTGGCGGCGATGCGCCGGTCCACGATCTTCTCCAGCTCGCCCCTGCCCTGCCAGTGCAGCCCCCACTCCACCAGGCTCGACATCGGCCTCGGCAGCCTCGGGTCCACCACGGGCCGCGCGCACAGCGCCTCCAGCAGCACCACGCCCAGCGAGTACACGTCGGACTTGCCCGTCAGCTTCCTCGTCCGGCAGTACTCCGGGTCCACGTACCCGAAGCTCCCCTTCACCGCCGTGCTCACGTGCGTCTCGTCCACCTCCGGCCCGCCCCTCGACAGCCCGAAGTCGGCCACCTTGCCCGTCAGCTCGCCGTCCAGCAGGATGTTGGACGACTTCACGTCCCGGTGGATCACCGGCTTCGCCACCGCCGTGTGCAGGTACAGCAGGCCCCTCGCCGCCCCCGCGCACGCCTCCAGCCGCTGCGCCCAGCTGAGGCATGCCGCGTGGCCGCGGCCGTAGAGGCGGCTCCGCAGCGAGCCGTGCTCCATGTACTCGTACAGCAGGATCATCTCGTCGCGCTCGTCGCAGTAGCCGACGAGGGACACGAGGTGCCGGTGGCGCAGCCCTGACAGCAGCTCGATCTCCGTGCGGAACTCCCGCGCGCCCTGCCGCGACTCCGGGCTCGCGCGCTTCACGGCCACCTTGGTGCCGTCCGGGAGCACCGCGGCGTACACCTTCCCGAACCCTCCCTGTCCGACGACCAGGCCGTCGTCGAAGTTCCTCGTCGCTTCTTGCAGCACGGCGAACGGGAAGCGGTAGCTCGGCACCACCGCGGTGGCAGCAGGAGCAGCCATGGGGCTCGCTGGCAGTGTGTTCGAGGCAGTGCTGAAGCTCGGCGGTCCAGCAGGTTCGATGGCGCCGCGGATGCTGAAGCGGCCGAGGAGCGGCATCCATGGTGTGGTCGACTGGGTCTGCGTCGGCTTCGTCGTCTCCTCTTCAGTACTACCCTTCTTCTTCTTCTTCCTAAGGATAATAATGGCGAGAGCAACGGCAATGGCCACGAAAGCGAAGGCTCCGCACGCCGAGCCGACAACGACGGCCAGACGCGACCTCGCCGCCCTTCGCGCCGGCTCGACGACGACGACAGAACCGGCGCTCTGGTGCATCTTCATGATCTCGATCCCGTTGAGAACGGCGGCGGGCATGACGATCTCATTTACCCACGGGGCCACATAGACGGCGAGTTTCCCGGACGCAGCACTAGCAGGCAGCACGAAGTCCTTGTAGAAGGGGAACACCAGAACGCCATCGCCGAGGTCGATGTCCTTGAGCGCGTTGGAGCCGTCGACGTAGGCGTTGATGCGGAGCTGGTGGGGAGCCTTGCCGACGACGTCGCAGAAGTGGAACCTGATGAGGTAGGCGGAGAAGGCGTCCACGTCGAACTGCCACGCCATCTGCCTCTTGCCCGGCGTGGAGTTGCTCATGAGGACCAGCTCCCTCGCCGTGGCGTACACGGCGTCCGGCGCGTCGGTCACCGTCGCTTGCCCGGGCTGGCGGTTCAGCGTCCCGTTGTAACTGACCTCCCGGGTCACCGCGTCGGACCAAGAATCGAGGAGGGGTCCCTGGTCGGTTGTCCACTCTCGCCAGAGCGCGTCGCCGTCGGGCGCCACCGCCGGGCCGCCCACGTTGACGCGGTGTGCCGTCTGCAGCGGAACCGCGGCGGTGACGAGGTCGTCGGGGACGGAGACGAGCTCGACGGCGTTGACGAACGCGACGGCCCCGTCCAGCGGCACGAACGTGACGACGAGCGTGTCGCGCGCCACGTCCAGGAGGAACTCGACGACCACCGGCGTCGACGACGACGCGGCGTCCTGCCCCTGCGCGGACACCGGCAGGCCGCGTTCAAGCAAAACGGCGTCCTGCGTGGACACCTCGAGCGTCGTGGCGGCCGCGGCGAGGTCGTAGCCGCCTTCGTTCGCGAAGGGGAAGAAGTGGAGGCGGAGGAAGTGGCGGCCTCGGCGCCGGATCGCGAACGCGTAGGACGACGGCGCCGAGAACACCCGTGCGGTCTGGTACAGCGCGGCGTCGCGGAGGCTCGGCGGCACGGACCCCGGGGATGCCTCCACCGCGGCGCTCCGTGGGGACGTCAGGGTGACCGCGCCGGGGTTGGAGGCGTCGGCGACGAAGCGTCTCTGGCCCACCTGCGTGTCCGCCGAGGAGCCGCAGCTGACGAGGTAGTTGTCCTCCGGCGTGTACGCCGCAGCGCCGCATACGAGGAAGACGGAGAGGGCGATCTCCAGGACGCCGCGAGATGGCCGGAGCATGGCCGCCGCTGCCATGGCAAAGCAGCAGAGGGTAGTTCAGCAGTTCAGTGAACCATCTCGGTCCTGTTCTCTTCGGTCAGTAATAATCAGTGCGTACTATTTCTAGGTCGCGCCCATGATTCCACTTGGAGCAGGAAGGAGATGGCGGGGAGAGGACGACAGTGGTCAGAGGGATCGAGCCGACCGCCATGAGAGACGACCGGCCGAACTGAGAGCTTGTACTAACTACCAAGTGCCGGGAATTCTACGGAAGAACTTGCACGCGTATGGGAAAAAATTGCACTGAGGAAACTGAAAGCAATACGAGACCGCGAGGGCGAGGCACAATTATTAGGGTGCTCCCTGAGAAGAGGTTATGGGCACGCGTACGTTTGGTGTTATCCTCAAGTTTCGTTTCGTCCGCATGTCCAACTCGAGGGACGGTGATTGGTACTAGTAGCCAGAATGAGGCTGCAAATTTCCATTGATTGGATACCCGACGCTGGTCAGTCAGTCAGCCTCGTCAAGAACTGCCCATATGACCGTTTCAACGTAGCCGTCCTCCCGGCGTGTCGTTTGTACTACACGCAGGTCACGCAGGTCGCAGGGCACAGGGGCGCTCGACCTGACCCCAAGAAGATAGGGCCCAAACCTGAGACTTGTTTGTTTACATTACTAGGAAACATTCCGGTGCG
Organism: Avena sativa; assembly: GCA_916181665.1. Taxonomy (NCBI): domain Eukaryota; kingdom Viridiplantae; phylum Streptophyta; class Magnoliopsida; order Poales; family Poaceae; genus Avena; species Avena sativa. Next base: position 41,231,768 of record OV702281.1, read on the forward strand.
TTGCAACGGGAGACGGATATTTAGACCGTGCAGTTTCTCATTGGTTTTTCTGTAATTATTTGCCATCTTAAGAAAACAAATATTAACAAGAATTTACTTTGTCCATCCCCATAATATAATTATTCTTTCTCACACACTGACATGTTATCTAGTAACGAACATGAACTTCTCTAGTCTATCAACATGGTATCATTTCACATGTATGTGTCCTAATATATGTATACTGAATGCATATTATTTTTGCCCAGGGTACCATAGATTTTAAATAGAAAATACCAATGGAACCACTACACCGAACACTTAGGTCTTACAGTTCAAAACATGACACATTGGCATATATCAGATTACAATACAGTTATATCGGTTGTATTAGTTCACTGTCATTGCAAAACATATTTAAATTGATACCACCAGACTTCTACATGGTCAAGGACTTAGATCTGAAACTTTTCCAACGAGGCTATGTTCCTATGTGGAAAATCTGAAAATAAAATTTTGGATCCAACGGATAGAGTAGTTTTTTCTTGCATGCGACACCTTAGAAAACCCACTGAGTGAAAGTGATACCTCGTTGTTTCGATATGCGTATAGTGAACAGATGAAACATGTCACATAAAAACCTTACTTTTGCCCTCGGCCTCTCCTCGGTAACCTTGCTACCTTCCCTGATCATACTTCCTCTATGCGTGGATTAATGGCGAGTCAGTAAATAAACCTGCAATGGTCGAAATGATTTCTTCTCACTTTCGTCTTGATTAACACACGTGGTATCGGTATGAATGAGGGTGTACCACCATCACGACAATGACCACCACAAGCTCTATGATAGAATCTGTAAATTTCTGTCCAGAAAAAATGTTAGAAGATCTCAGTTGTATCTAAAAATATTTATTAATAAAGAACCATCAATTCACACTGCAAATAACCAAGACAACATTTGCAACAATATATACCTCAAAAGTTGACATCCTATAGCCAGGTGATTTTTTGCTAAATAAATTTTAATAATTAGATATCTAAATACCCCGTGTGTTGTTAGGAACCTATAAGCATATAGTAGACAATCAAAATACATTTGTCCAAATAGTCATAAATTAAACTTCACGAAGGCAACACCACCGCAATTTTCATGTATTTTTTCTTCCAAAAATATTTGGGTATGTCAAGAATGCATATAATATTGAAATCTCACTCTCAAATAAAAAACATGGAGGCAAAAATCTCATAGTACCACTAATACAACTACAATAAGTCAATCTAACTAAAAACTTTAATCTATATAATATTCTCAACAAATTCACTGTGCCAATTTTACTAAATTTATTTTGGGTAATTTGGTATTCATAGGAAGCGCTTACATTATTGAACCACTTGACCAATGTTAGCTCTATGTATTTTAAGAGGAAAAACCTATTGACAGGGTAGCATATGACCATTCCGCGGCTCTAACCTCAACAACCGGCAATGCTTTGCTTCCATCAAAACTGATGCAACCTAAAATCAAATAGTAATTGGCAGCGACATGAAAATTTACCGATCAATAATTTCCTAATAAAGAGGAGACGAACCCAGAAGTCCAAAAACAAAGACAAAATTTAATTCGGCATAGAAGATGATGTAGAATAATAAGGAAAATTACCAGCTGCTATGATACATGTCTTCTGTCTAGCTTGGCCTCTCATGTAAATACCATATACCAGTAGAAGACCGACGAGCTCCTTGATTGTCGTGTTGTCTTTGACTACTACACTAACCATTGATGAGACTATTTAGACGAGCATGTAGATAGTAGCGCTAATTATCATGAGGCAGCTGCATTGGACTGAATTTATTTTATAAAATATGTATATTGCGCAATGACAGTTTGGACATTAAAAACTCAAGCATTGCAAGGTGTGACCTCTCAAATCTCAAACATCCTAGATGGATATGCATAGTTACTTACACATATAGATAAAAGTAAATCGATCATAGATTCGTTGTGGGAATCAAGAAATTGATGGACTTGATGCCAACAATGGTTTGGCTGGCATGGAGCGCATACTTGAGGCAATCGACGCAAGGCAGACAATCTTGTCAATGAACAAGGTCATGACCTCATTGACAAACCCTGCAAGTGTTAATGTTAATCCCCAATCACTTGGGCTAAAGAGGAGATGTAAGGAAGCACAAAATTCTAAACCGTCTCACGATAGTAAGAACAAACAGAATAAGATATCAACGCACACCTGCGTCATCAGTAAAAGTGACACATGTGGTTGTAACTAAGGTCCTAATAAGTTAGCATCACCAGCTGATACCACAACAGAACATGATAGTAATATGCTTCAATGCTTTTCCATGACGAAATGCTACTTACCAGCTTGGCAGAGGAAACTTGTGTATGAATTATTTTATATAAATCAAATTATTGAATAGCTTATTCAAGAAAAAAATACTAAAACCATTCACGTATTAACAATTCAACCAAAAGGATGAGGAAATGATAAATCCGAAGTGCCCATAATGTGAGTGAGAAAAGCAGATGGTACTTATAAGCTAATGTGCCTCTTAACCTGATGAAATTACCACTGAACCGAGAAACTGATAATTTTTATATGTAGGAGCCCTAGGAACTAAAATATTTTTCTCATGAAGGAACAAAATCAAACGCCAACAAATTGGTTTGTTTTGTTTTAAACAAAAATTGCTAGCTCCTACTCGGCAGAAACATTGTTGAACTGGCATTAAAACGTTTTTACCCTACCTCAAGTTCAGCCGAGTTCAGGTCGAGGGATATACAGAGAATAAGTCTGAAACTCTGAATATGCAATAACCTATGTGGAGAAAAATACAGTACAAGATACTTACAACCATGAAGACCGAACGGGATGAATATTTATCCAGCGCCATATTATAAAGAAAGTGATGTAGCCTGACATGATATTACCAATATTATCCTGACATGAATATTTTCCCGTTCATTAGAATTCTTCGCATAGAACACACTATGTATCTGTATAACCATATCTATAAATTCGTGCTACTATCAATACAGAGGTAGAAACAAGTAAGAACCTCAGTCCCCACGACCCAATTGACGCATATGCAAGAGAAGGAAGAGATTCGAGAAGGTGGCCAGGGGGTAGACTACTTACTAACCTTGGAGGCTTGGATGGAGAAGAAGTCGCTCCTCCTTGCCCTGGAAGTAGGCTTCGAGCGCCACCATGCTCGGTTTCTGGACACGCCCAAACTCATGTTCGTCGTCGCGCGGACACTGCCCCTCCGTCACCAACTCCTCCGGCACCACCCGCTACCCAGCGCCTCCGCCGACGCCCGCATCAAATCCTCCATGTCAGGCGATTCCTTCTACAAGGCATCACGCTTGCGACGGCAAAAAGGCTGTGCTACCTGGGATCCGCCGCACGCGTCTGCAGGTAAGGTTGTGCGCTCGAGCCGGCAGAAGCGGCTGCGCCACAAGCAAAGCACCTCCCCCAAGTCTGGCCTGCCACACTCCACCTCCTCCAGGTCCGGCCTAGAACACTCGAGCCGGTGAACTGTTGCATGTCTGTCGAGAGAAGAAAGGGGACAGTGGATATATGAGTTTTGGTGTGCGAGAGAGTACGGGGCGGCAGGAACGGGTCTGGGTGGAGAGACATGGCGATTTGAGCCCCACCACCCTCCATCTCCATGCCGCTCTGGTCCAAGCTTCAAACCGTAGAAGAGAAGAGACGGAGATTGGGGAGTGGAGTCGTCTGCGTCTACGATGAGGCGACGAAGACATGGCGCAGGCACTCCGGAGAAGAAGGCTGTAATTTAGGAGATTAATTGGGCCTAAAATCACGCCCCATTTTTAATTCGGTGCATTAACGAAAGGAGAGAGATTTGCGTTCGATTTTTCCAAGGAGCGGGGAGACGGACGAAAGGAACAACGTAGTGGTAGAAAACGGAACCACTTTGTATTTTTAGATAGTAGAGATAGAGATTCTACTTTTGAGATGGAACATGGCGAAATAATTATTAAAAATATAGATGATTCAAACTGCAGCCTACTATGTCTCTAATTCGACTTTTCTTTCCTAAAATAATACTCAAAAAATTTGTAAAAAAAAACAAAAGTACAAGTTCCATGTTAAAATCTCATAGAGATATATCATTCAGTTCCAAACGAGGGAACAACATCAATATCATCCCAGCAAATACTCCAGCATTTCTGAATATTGTTTCTCGATACCATCACCATTTTTATGGCCTCTCAAAATGCGCAGAACAAATACCTGTCTTCACGTGTCTCTACAAAGTTGTAAGTATTCATTAGTGGAGAATAATGACGCAAACATGTAACTATATGGTTCCGCAATCATCTGTCCTTCGGTTCCTAACCGTTCTACTTGTCCCAATCATCCATGTTGTATAGACTATTTCATCTTTTTTATTAATTTAGTGCCTAATATGTCTACTATTCTACTTGTTTTTTTTACATGCATATGAATTCGTTACTTTTGTAATTTTGTTCTCTGATAAATTTCAGAGGTGCATTGTATATACACGTTTACATAAGGAGCAATTGATAGGAATAATTATCATTGTAAATATTCTGCTCGACTCAGTAAATAATTATTTGGAAGCCTAATAACGCAATTATGCTTAAACTTTGAGTAAAATTTTAAAAATAGCATAAATATTAAAGATATATTTAAGCAATTTTCTGAAGTAGGGGGGCCATTGCCCCCCCCCCCCTTGACTCAGCAAAACTTTGCCATTTTAAGCGAGGAGCTTTTGGTGTCATGCTGCCTAGGGTTCCAAAAATCTATGGACTGACCCTGGTACGAGATTGTGTGGTAGCTCGCTTTTTTCATTCTCGCCAAGTATAACCATCCCGTCGAGCGACCTCTAGAGCGTATACGGTCGCGTCCTCCAAACGCCCCTTGGGACAGGCCGGGCACAAAAACAAGCTCAATGTGTGCCCCCAAAAGACCATTTCCGTCCGGCGATGTCCAATACACTGTCTGTCGCACCAAGGTCATTCTGACACCATAGGGGACACTCTAGGCATGTTGGACACAACACGGTGCGTCGCGACGAGTGGCTGACCAATCCTGTAAGTCAGGGTCGGATCTCTCACTAGGGCAAGGTAGGCCGGTTCCCTACCTTCATTTTTTTGGCAAAAATCTTTAGATGCATATTTTTTAAACAATTTGAGTGGTCATACGCTAAAAACAGACTTCGTAGGAGAAAGTTATGTTTGTTCTAATGAACACTGTGCAAAACCGAACTATGCGTAGTCTTGTTTTAAACCAACTATTTCTCTTTGCAATAAATAATTCTCAATCTAATAAAACTCGACTCTAAACAATATCTTAGATGGGATATCTAAGTAGGACCTAAGAGTATTTTGGTCACCTTATGGCGCGTGGCCAAAACCAACTCTAGTTATGTTACGGTTTATGTTTTATGTTTCTACTTTGCTTTGTATACACTACTGATTAAAAAAACATGCTTTCTCAATTAAAAAAATGATGGTTTAGTGCCCTCCTGAAAGATGTGAATTCACGCAAAAAATATACTCCGAAGATTTATATGCAGAGAATTGTCTTAATATTTGAAGGACACATCATGCTTTATATTATTGAGTTGGCATTGCTTTTATCCGTGGCGACAACAACATTTGAAAGGTCTTTCTCAATGGAAAAGATCATTAAGACCATGTTGGTGTTCACATTTTTTGGGGAGTTTGCCCTACCTCGTCTTTTTTCCGTCCTCCGTCGCTGCTCTCAGTGACACATCAGCGGTTGGTTTTCGCCATTAACTCCCATCGCCAACCCTTCGGTGGCTAGCGTGATTAATTGCCGCATCGGAGGTCGTAACTCGTTTGTCTGTGCCCAGGCATGCGTCCAGTCGTTGTTGCGATGCGCGTATCGTTGCGTGGGGGTGCAGACAAGCGCGTGGGTAAGGATGGCAATTTTATCCATGGATCTGGGTATCCACGGATATCCGATCCGGTGGGTAAGGGTATGGAGGCCTAATTATATCCACGGATTTCATGGGACGGATATCCGCTAATTCATGGTGCGAGGATGGGTAGTGGTTTCGCTCCATGGATATCCAACGGATACCCGGCTGGCACGTGGGACCGACATGTCAGTGAGATTGCTTTTTACATGTGCAATATTTACTCAATATAAAAGGCCCCAACTTTCAAGCCACAGGCCCAAAGGCCCACCGAAATAGTAATCATAATTAACCCTAATTGGCTAATTTCCCTCATTACTCTATGGCGGTCGTTTTTCTCCCTCCCCCCACGTTGAACCCTAATTTATGCCGAATCTTGTTATGATTATGTATATGGTGTGTAAACCAATGGAAATAAATGGATACATGGATAATCGGCGGGTTTGAATCTGGAGCGACATCCATGCCCATGGATATCTTCATGGACGGGTTAGAGTGACGTTCATGGATTTGGATTTGGTTTTGATATATCCGTCCAAACCCGCTCCATTGCCATCCTTACGCGTGGGCATTAATGCTCGCACAGCCCGCTCGCCTGCCTCTGGAGATAAATACGCACGTGCGCACTATCCACTCCGCACATTCTCGCCCAACCCTAGCCACTCGACCGCCACACCCACCACACAATGTCGAGCAACAAGCGCACCGGCGGCATCGCCACAAACGGCTACAGGTCGTGCAACCTCATCATCGATGAGGCGTGGCCAAAACCAACTCTAGTTATGTTACAGTTTATGTTACAAAAAAAATTGACATGCTTTCTCAGAAAAATGATGGTTTAGAGCATCTCCACTCGCCTACCCAGGAGGCCGATCCGAATTTTGGTCTGGACGCCGAAAACTGGCCCACTCGCGTACCTAAGGACCTGTTTTCGGTCAGACTTGGGCCATTTTTGGTCCGGACTACCCAGGCCGAACCCAGGATCCCGGATACGCCGTGGGGACGCCGGACGACGAGAATTCGGCGAGCGGACCAGCCTGTCAGCGACAGAAGCCGAGTCGCCGCCATCCTTCCCGCCGTTTTCTTTTCCCACCCTTGCCGCTACACCCCTCCCGCCATTCTTTTGGCCTATAAAAGCCGTGCATCTCGCCGTCTCTCTTCACAGCCCCTCACACCACCACAACTCCGGCGAACTTCGGCAGTTCACACCTTTTTTCCTCCCCAACTCCGCCGAGAAGCCATGGACGCCCGACGCACGCTGTCGTCGTGGAAAGCCCGACTGCTCTGCGAGGCGCGCTATACGGCCCCGCCGGACACTCGTCTCCCCCTAGGCTGGAAACTCAGCGCCAGCGGGATCCCCGTTCCACCGTTGCCGGACGGGGAGGACCTCGCCGGAGAGATCCAGGCGGCTACCACCGCCATGGGAGACCCAGAACTCGCCGGAGAGATCCAGGCAGCTATCGCCGCCATGCAAGGCTTGGCGCTCGCCGAGGATCAGGACAACCTGGTCTTCTGGAGGCAGTTTTTCGCCGGCGTGCGCCTCGAGGAACTCGCCCGACACGATGGACCGTCGGGCTCGCCGCCGCCGCGTAACAATATGGCTTACCACCGCCGCTGGTGGACCGTTCCAGGGCGAACTCTCGCCGGAGTCATGGCGCACATTGAGGCCGGCAACAACCCCCGCCTCGGCCTGTAGTTGCGGCGTCCGGCGTCGACCACAGTGGCGTACTTTCCTAGTTAAACCGATGTACTATGTGCCCCCTCGCCTACTTTAATGAAATTCCGCCTATATTCGCCCATATTTCGCCCAATTTAAGTGAATTTAGCCGAACTTGGGAACGCGGTCTGGGTACGCGAGTGGGCGACTAGGCGTACCCAGGCCGAAAACGCGATTCGTCCGGCCGAAAATCGGTCCGGTTTTCGGCCTGGGTACGCCCAACGAGTGGAGATGCTCTTAGAGCCATCCTGTTGGGAGGATGACCCTAGGTAGGGTCAAGCTAAGGTAAAAGAGCCAAGCCCTCAAGGATCTTGACAGGGTCAGAGAATGACCCGGCCAAGATATATAGAGGTTGGCCGAATAAAGTCCGACTTAACCCGAGTCAGATAACTAAGGCCTGACCCGACCGGCATATGGGTTATGTCGGCGTACAACTACTACACTTTGCATCTGCAGGTTAAGGCTTGGCCGAGTCATATGGGGCAAGGCCGAGTCATAAGGAAGCTTGCTGAGAAGGAGAAGGAGAACCCTGAAATCAACACTGCGTACTATCTCTTCCTTAGGAATCTGTACATTGCCAAGTGCTACGGACAAGAGCCAGAGGTACAGAGAGGCAGAAGAGGGTCACGGAGGTGACAGTCTCCGAGCCCGAGGCTTACATGTCGTGGTCTCTGGGTCATTGCCGCAGATAGAAGGGAGACACGGAAAGGCTCCCATCGAGTTACTATTTTGGGACAAGCATATTCCACAAATATGCTATCCACGTTAGCCCTAGATGTAACCTGGTCACCCCTTTATAAGGTGAGCTAGGACCTCCTTAGAGGGGGATCGATTCATTCTTACTTAGAACTACCAGAGCACTTCTTCTTTCTCTAACTCATATAGATCGAGGAGCATTTGTAGCATATTATGAGTTGAGTAAAGATTTAGTTCTTATATTCCGTGTGTAAAAATCACTACATCTTCCCTCCCTGGATCCCACTAGTGAACATTGGCCCCAACTTAAGCCTACCCATGGCATATGCCGTGCCACCACCCCGATAGTTGGCGTCCACCGTGGGCCAGTGGTGGTGCTAGCTGGAGTCAATATCCGGACGGAAAACTTCATAAACACTGGCGAGCACATCGTCTCCGGTTTAGTCCAGAGATTCTACCTCTGGGACTACGTCAGCGACAACACGAGCAGTTTCGATGCGTGGCCACTCCCGCGCAACGGCCTCTTTGTCAACCTTGGCGCCCACAAGATCTACGTTGGCGTTGACACCTCGCGCGCCTACCCGCAGCGAGTAATACTCATGTGAGAGCCTCCCCTCAGCGCTGCAAGCGGTCCGTGTATCACTCGCCCCACAAGCAGCGTAGAGGTCATGATGACCACACTCGCACCTGCAGCAGGTGCAGGAGCCAGGACAAGCAAGAACCCGGAAACAGCAGATCCGGCGGCAGCAACAAAGCAGGCAACAGCAGATCCGACAGCAGCAGAGGCGCCCGAGGTTCGTTATGTAACCCCAAAGGCAGCCCGAGTAAGGTGGCCACCCTTAGGGAGGCCAGAGAATATCTTGCAGGCTGTGATAAACAACTTAACCACCCCTGTATCTCCCATTGTGAATCCGGCTAATGCACATGCCGAGTTAGAGCAAACTCGGTTGAAAATGCTAGAGGAGGCTAATAAGGTATCAGCACTGCAAGATTCGTTTAACCGAACTTTGCATGAATATGCAAGGGCAAACAAATTAGACACTAGCCCAACTCAACTAGATGGTGTTAGGATAAGGGGAAAGAACCTCCTTAGTGATATCAACAAAGAACATGAGTCGCAGCAAGGTGACTAGGCTAACCTGGGGCTGTCGAGGTATAGTACCCCGACAAAGAACATCAGGGCGGCAAATGCTGCAGCTTCTGAATTAGATGGCTTGATCGATGAAGCCCGACAAAAGCAGCATGAAAGAGTGATTGAGCTGGTACGCATAGCGAACCAGCAAAGTGAGGAAACACTCTGGAATAACCCAGCAAAGCCTGGAGGTTCATGTTTGGTTCATTCAGATGGAGTTGCCCCGACACTATCAGCTGCCGTGGCATCTTCACCTGATGGGGGGTCGAGGAAAGATAAAGCAGTAACTTCGGGAAGAAGGGACAAACAGATGGTACCGTATGATGCAGCAGTGGCTGGAAAAGCAAATCAAAATCGAGGCAATGATAGCCGAGGTAACAGTAGGGAAAGAAACCCAGATCACGATCATAGAGGTTAGGGAAATCATGGGCGTAAGAACCACGATGAAAATAACCTGGCCGGAGGGAGGCAGTACCCCCTGCAAGATCACCAACTGAGGTATGAACCTCGGCAAGGGAGGGATGCAGGACCAATTCTGCATAACCCGGCGCTAAACAAATATAATGATGGTTACTCGGAGGTGGAGAACGTGAGATTTTCTAGGCCGAATCAACAAATGGTGGAAGAAAGAGCGGCATACAGAGGCCTGTAACAGGATGATGTGAGATTGAAACTGGATGGATTATATAGGTCCGAGTTGTTGGAGGAACAAGGTCCTCTGGGTCCTGCGTGTTTTGTACCCCGAATCATGAGGGAACCGCCTGTTTCGAACTTTCAGTTGCCAAGAGGCACAAAAACATACAACGGAAATACCAAGCCACATGATTGGTTGATTGACTATGCTACTACAGTGAAAATTGCTGAGGATAACCTGAGATGGGCAGTAAGATATGTACCCTAGATGTTGGAAGGGCTAGCGAGAGTATGACTGAATAACCTGCCAACGGGTAGTATAAACTGTTGGTTGGATTTTTAGGAGATGTTCGTTAGCAATTTCACCAACACCTATAAGAGGCCGAATAGACCTCAACATCTTTCCATGTGCAAGCAGAGAACGAATGAGACCGAAAAACAATTTCTGACTCGGTGGTGTAACCTCAAGAATTCCTGTGAAGGGTGATCGAGTCGCAGGAAATAGCTTGGTTTGCACAAGGATGCAGGTATGGGGCGTGCTATGGCAGAGGCTGCAAAGAGACATGCCAACGGTGTTGGCCGAAACAATCAGGATAGCCGACTCATATGCTCTAGGTGATCCGACTCAGCCTGAGCTTATGTCGGCAGAACAACATGAGCAGCATGAACATTATACTCGAGATGGAGCTGGATCATCTAGGAGAAACGCGTTCCGAGGTAGGAGAATAGATGATAGGCCGGATTACCGGTACAATTCGAGTCAAGTAGCAGCGGTGACACAGGATCAACCCACGCAGGGGGCAACCAGCGTCAGAAGAACAGTTCCCAACAATGGACACCGAGGAATGACGGGAAAAGGCAGTGGACTCCGGAGCAAAAGAAGCAGTGGCAAGAAAGACTGAAGTATATATATGATTCAATGTCGGACCAGCCATGCAAGTTTCACATGCCAAACCCGGCAAAGTTGTCCAACCACACAACTCGTTAGTGTGCATGGATGAAAAATGCAATGGGAAACGCAGGACCACCTCAGGCACCATAGTAGCCACAACAGCCACAACTTACAGGGGGAAATGCTCAGCAAGTCATGTTGCCTCCGCCACCTTCGAGATATGAGAACCATGAACGAAGGGATGCGGTTCACCGTGTAGCGAATAAAGGTCAAGATAACAGAGGAAACCCCAGCAACAATGGGCGCAATGAGTATAGAGAGCACCATTAGTCATACTGTGTGTTCGCCATGGAGCAGCAGGATAAATAGAGCGTCCAGTGATGAGGTTCGATCTCGTCAATGCCCATTGTTATGAGCTTGGGATGGGGGTACTAGATCACAGAACGGTTAACAGACAAGCAACCAGGGGACACGAGATTTACCCAAGTTCAGGCCCCCGGAGGGAAAACCCTACTCCTGCTTGTCTGATCTTGATTACAGCGGAACCGAAAGGTACATGGGTGCGTAGATGTAATCTGGCGTGGAGGTGTGTATGCGGTGAGAAGTTGTTCTCCTCGTCGTTCCCTCCTAACCTTTATATAGAGATAGGCAGGTCTCAAGCACAGATCGAGTCGGTTGCAAGTTAGGGTTTGCCCCTTTGAATATTCTATCTACTCTAGTCTTGCTCTCCAAGGATCCGAAGACGCCATGGGCTTGGGCCACCCGAAAATCTCCACAGGTCGCGTATATTCTTGTGGGCCTTCCTTGGGCTGGACCAGGTATGCTATATTGTGTACCCGCAGGGTATAACCATGTCATCCAGCACCGACATATGGAAGTGAATGCGGTTATGCCGGCAGTTCCGAGGTATATGGACTGGGCAAATCAAGAAATAACTTGGAGTATCCGGGATCATCCCAAGATCATGCCGAACCACGGGTCATATGCCTTGGTGCTTGATCCAACATTTGTCGGGCCTAGCATCAATGTAAAGTTCTCAAAAGTGTTGATAGATAATGGAAGCAGCATCAACATCATGTACAAGGACACAATGCATAAACTGGGCATCTCTCAGAACATGCTTCATTTGACCTGAACTAATTTCCATGGCATAGTGTCGGCATTTTCCTACGAGCCAATTGGGAAAGTCCGATTAGATGTGTTATTCGGCACGAGGGAAAATTGCAGGGCTGGAAACTTAGAGTTTGTAGTGGATCTGGAAAGTTGTTACCATGCATTACTCGGACGGCCCGCTTTGTCAAAATTCATGACAAGCTGTCACGTCAGCTACTTAAATATGAAGATGTCCGTACCACAGGGAATAATCACTATTGCAGGAGACTATAGGAGATCGATGGAGTGTGCCTCGTTCGGATCAAATCTGGCCGAGTCGTTGGTCATAGCAACAGAAAAAAGATGAATCCAGGAGGTTGTAGCTTTAGCTCAGTCGGCACAGCTCAATATGCCGGCACTTGCTAATCCACATGTATCTTTCTATCCGACTAAGGAAACAAAGAAGATCTAGATTGATGATCAGTTCCCAGAGCGCATCGTTACTATTGGTGCCAGCCTGAATGATAAATAGGAAAACGAGCTCACTAGCTTCCTCCGTGAGAATCGGGATATCTTTGCATGGTCTACTCAAGATCTGCAAGGTGTACTGAGGGAGTTGGCTGAGCACTCTTTGCATGTGAGGCCAGGAGCAAGGCCGGTGAAGCAACGTCTCCGCCGCTTTGCCAAAGACAGGAGAAAAATAATTGGTGATGAGATAGCTCGGCTCCTTGCAGCCAGGTTTATTATGGAAGTGCTTCACCCGGATTGGCTATCTAATCCAGTGTTAGTTGAAAATAAGAAGGATAATCTGAATGTAGCTGTAGTTTTGCGCATGTGCATCGATTACACGAACCTGAATATGGCGTGTCCCAAAGATCATTTTCCTTTACCAAGGATAGACCAGGTTATTGGTTCGAACGCGGAATGTGAGCTCTTATCATTTGTAGACACGTACTCTGGTTTCCACCAGATACCGTTAAACTCGGTAGATCAAATAAAAACTGTGTATCACCCCGTACAGAGGCTTATTGCTATCGTATAATGCCATTTGGCTTACGCAATGCAGGGGAAACATATCAAAGGTGTATGAAAAAATGCCTACATGATCAAATTGGCAAAAATGTGCAAGTATATGTTGATGATGTCGTGATAAAAACCAAATAGAGCCATACGGTCCTAGATGATATCCGACAATCATTCACGAATCTCAGGAGATTCCGAATGAAACTTAACCCGGAAAAATGTACCTTTGGTATACCAGCCGGCAAATTACTCGGTTTACTCGTGTCTAGCTGAGGTATAGAAGCAAATCCGACTAAGATTCGGGCCGTATAACGAATGGAGCTGCCGAAGTGCCTCAACGATGTACAAAAGCTTAAAGGCTATCTGGCATCGTTGAGTCGGTTTGTAAGACAGCTGGGATAAAAGGCATTTCCCTTATACTAACTAATGAAAAAGTCAGATAAGTTTATCTGGACCCCATAGGCCGATAGCGTCTTTCATGAATTAAATAAAATGTTAGCCTCTATACCAGTCTTAGCCTCACCACTATCAAAAGAGCCGATGTTGCTCTACATAGCAGCAACCAATAGAGTTGTAAGTGTTGTGGTAGTGGTGGAGCGTGATGAGGAGGGTAAGTCGGTGCAGAGGTCAGTCTATTACCTGAGTGAAGTACTATCTGCCTCGAAGCAAAATTACCCGCACTACCAAAAAATGGCATACGGGGTATATATGTACGCTAAAAAGCTGAAACATTATTTTGAAGAGCACCCATTCAAGGTGATATGTGAGGCACCAGTGGCCGAGATAATGGGAAACAAATATGCCAGTGGCCAAATAGCTAAATGGGCAATTGAACTATCCCCATATGCCCCTGAATTTGATATGTGAGATGCAATCAAATCTCAGGCATTAGCCGACTTTTTTGTTGACTGGGCCGAGATAAAATATGAGCCGCCATTACCGGACTCCAATTACTGTACAATGCATTTTGATGGATCTGAAATGAGAGATGGAGCCGGCATAGTGCTAACTTCACCTAAAAAGGATCAACTCAAGTATGTGTTACAAATACACTTCACTGCATCCAACAATGTAGCCGAATATGAGGCACTTGTCCATGGCCTAAAAGTGACAAAGGAAGTTGGAATACATCGCATCCTATGTTTCGGTGATTCGGATCTTGTGATTCAGCAAGTCTCAGGACATTGGGATGCGTTAGACACAAACATGGCCCTATATCGTTTCCATGTGGAGAAAGTTAGTGGTTATTTCTATGGATGTGAATTTCATCACATACCCTAGGCGGAAAATGATGTTGCTGACACTTTGTCAAAACTTGGTTCATCTAGGCAATCAATTCCACCCGGCATAGCCCTTGAAAATTTAAGAAAACCATCAATTATACAATCACCTGAATCTGAATTAATCCCTATCTCGAGGGATCGGATCTGAGGTAGTCCCAATTTAAAAAGATATGAGAGGCAAACCGAGTAACTCGGGGACTGATTCGGTACACCCGGGGACTGGTCAGAATAATTCGGCAATAGTTATGTCGGCGGAGGCAATGTAAAATGATGAGTTAGTTACCCCGACACATGAGGTACCAGAGTGGGCGTGGCCCATATTTTTGTTCCTCAAAGAGGAGATCCTACCAAATGATGAAGTCCTAGCCATGCAAATTGTGAGAAGGGCAAAATCATACACTATAATTAACAAAGTTCTATACAAAATAAGTATAATGAGTGTCTTATAGAGACGTGTTAACCCGGCTGAAGGGCAGGAAATTCTATTAGATATACATCAGGGTGAATGCGGGAACCATGCCTCATCCCGAGCCTTGGTGTCCAAAGCATTTCGGCATGGATTTTGCTGGCCTAGTGCACTAAAGGATGCACTAGAATTGGTGAAGAAATGCAACGGTTGCCAGAGATATGCCAGCAAAATTCATATGCGCTCATCCGAGTTAGATTGAGAAAATCCTGGCCGTGTTATGGAGCGTGAGGACGACTCCGAATAGATCAACAGGCTATATGCTATTCTTTACTGTATATGGGGCAGAAGCTGTGTTACCAGCCGACATAGTGCATGATTCGCCTAGAGTCACTCAATACAAAGACGCCGAAGTGAATGAAATATCTCGGCAAGACGATGTTGACTTATTAGAAGAGGCAAGAGAATTGACATTGTCTAGATCGTCCATATATCAACAAGATCTCAGATGCTATCATAGCAAGAAAGTGAATCCCCAAGGCTTTCGAGAGGGAGATCTAGTGCTTCGGCTTGTGCAGCGCACAACCGACATGCATAAATTGTCACCTCTATGGGAGGGTCCATTTATTGTGAGCAAAGCACTGCATAATGATGCCTACTATCTCATAGATGCTCAAGCACCAGAAAAGAATAAGGAGGACAAGTCAGGAGATGAGTCAAAAAGAGCATAGCTTTACTTCGTCTTTTTTACACTTAAAGGAAGTGTATTGTATCTCGTATTATCATACATCAGATTATATGTCAGAAATAAACTAATAAATGAAACTTCGGCACCTCAAGCTATAACTCGGGGACTGCTTTGTATTACTTTTATTTTTTCTTATGCATTTTTTTATGTCAGTTGGCTTATATGTCTAACCCTTAAGCCGAGTTAGTGTTGTCCAAAAATAGGCTTCATTGTAAGCAAGAGAAAAAAGTCGGCGAATGCCAAATACATGAAAAACGACTAAGGAAAAGATAGTATTCGGGCCGACTTATGTTTTATTGTTTTCTAATCCCTATGCTTTCTGGACGATTTTTGTTTGCGAATTTATCTTGAACTAAGCGTTCATAATTTCTAAGTTTTGTTAATTCAGTCTATTTATCTCGAACCCGTAAGTCAAATGCCGCAAATGGTAGACACGGGCCGAATAATTGACTCGGAATGATGAACAACATGAAGTAGAGGGTAATGTCCAAAAAGGTCCAAGTTATACAAACCACTTAGTACCAAAAGTACCGAATTATCTCTTACACCATACACCTGGCACACCGGGGACTTAACAAATTTCAAAGTTTTTGGGTTCAGGCAACGTCTGGAGCCGACTCATCAGTAGTCGGAGGAGCAACGGTCTCTGATGCAGGGGCCTCCAAGGTATTCGGCTCGGTTACTACCGGGGATGCTTCGGCTTCGACATGAGCGACAACCTCGGAAGCAGGGGCCTCTGAAGCAATCACCTCGGCATCCTCCGAGGATACCTCGACCTCAGCTTGAGCGGCTTTGGCATCTGGAGCTTCGTATCCCTTCCGAGAAACCTCGGCTTGATCTTGAGAAGCCTTGGTCCCTTCGAAGGAAGACTGATCCTCAGTCTCATGACCGGGGTCATCTTCTTGCTCATCCGAACTTCCAGATTCTTCTTCATCATCCTCTTCATCCCCAGAGTCTTCCCCGGACTCACCACCTCGCGCTACCTCGGCATTATCATCGACATCGTTTGGAAGGAATCTCGGTCCCTCATTCCATTCATGCACGTTGGCATATTCGATGAGTTGGTATGCACGAGCTTGATGACAAGCTATGTGATCCGGGTCACTGATCCAAGGGGAGACGATGCACAGATTCATCAAGATATCTAGAGTGATGTTCTCGTACCATGACAAAACAACTATGAGCGCCATGTCAGCCCCGGCCCGTCCTGCAGATTCCCTCTAGAGATTCAGCTGAGTCTAGTAATCCATCAGTTTTTCCGCGAGCACAGAAACTTGAGTAATCTCTGGCTCATTCGGCTAGAGCACATGGAGTACTCGGATAGCCGTGTCCGCCAGTTCTTTGCCACAATTCTTCATGGGCTTGATGGCAGCAGCAACGCTGATCAAGTAATCCTCCATGGAATACTCTTGATCCGGGGTATTGGGGACACCTCGGCGAGCTCGGGCATCCGCCACGGCTTTGGAGCTCACGGGCTTGGACTCCGGAAAATGATCTAAGGACAAAACAAAACATAAGTCAAAACAAGTGATGGTCAAGTATAGTTCGGCCATAGGTCATGAGATAGAAAAGAGAGAACTTATGGATGATGTATCGCAGCATCTTATTAAGATCACTGGCCAGCCGACTCTTTTCTTTTCAAACTGAATATTGTCATATGCGAGGGACTTGTTTGTTGACTCAGCCGCGTTGAGGAGCTGCTTATTCTTCTAGAGTTCAAGAGTCAACCGATTTTTCTCTTTGCAGAACTCTTGATCAATCTTCTCCAACTCGGATTTATCTGCATGCTTCAAAGAATCAACCTCGACACGAAGCCGAACTATTTCGTCATCCCTTTCCTTCAGTTTGGCCGAGTTATCACCTGTTTGTTCTAGAAAATACAGCATCATATCAGGCATGAGAATGCATTCTTGATGCGATGTTGCAAGACTTTGTAATTTGGCTGACTCGAATAAAAAATACTATAAGATACTTTGCAGTAGCTCGGATAAGGAAAGGGAACAACTGGAAAAAACGTGGCCGGCTTACCTTCAAGTTCGGTAACCTTCTCCTTGAGTGTCGTGTTCTGGGTATCAACACCGGCTGACCAAAGACGAATCGAAATTTAAATTGGAAGCAAAAATCCAGGAAAAAATTTCAAAAAATACAGCAATTTGCTCACTAGTTTTCTTTAAGTACTTTCTCTGCAGCTTCCTATGAGTAAAGAGCAGTTTTTGGAACTCGGCTCTGCACCGATTATGACAAACCTAAAATCCCAGAGCATTATACGGGGAAATATATTCGAATTTTAATCTAAAGATCCAAGCTGAGTAACTCGACTCGGATCTAGGTGGCTGGATATTCGAAGTTAAACTTAAAAGATCCAAGTCGGGTAACTCGACTCGGATCTAGGTGGCTGGATATTCGAAGCTAAAACTAAAAAGATCCAAGCCGAGTAACTCGACTCAGATCTAGGTGGCTAGATATTCGAAGCTAAACTTAAAAGATCCAAGCCGAGTAACTCGACTCGGATCTAGGTAGCTGTATATTCAAAGCTAAACCTAAAAAGATCCAAGCTGAGTAACTCGGCTTAAATCTAGGTGGCTAGATATTGGAAGTTAAACTTAGTAAGATCCAATCCTAGTAACTCGACTCGGACCTAGGGGGATGGATATTTGAAGCTAAACTTAAAAGATCCAAGCTGAGTAACTCAACTCGGATCTAGGTGGCTGGATATTTGAAGTTAAAACTAAAAAGATCCAAGCGAAGTAAACTTGACTCGGACCTAGTGTAACATCCCAAATTTCATCGAATTCAAAACCATGTTATTGCATTCATATCATCATGGCATATTTACCTTGCACAAAATTTTCAAAGCTTAAAACCTAATAAAACCATATTTAAACCCCTTTATATATTATATGTATGGGGCATGGTTTTATTTTATTTTATAACCCCAAATTGTTTTTGGAGTGATTAGTTGTGTTTGACACACTTTTGGACACTAGGATCACAACACAAAAGTTTGGTGAAAGTTTGAATTCATTTGGATTTGAAATGGGCATTCAAATCTAATTTGAAAAATCAAAACAAAAAAGAAAAAGCAAAAGAAGGAAAAAAATAGAAGCCAAACAAGCTATTCTGGCCCAGGCCCAAAACAGCCCAGCGAGCCCACCTGGGAAACCCCTCTCCCCTCTCTGGTTTGCACCTCGCGCGCGCACCCACCCACTGACAAGCGAACCCCATCGCCACGTCAACCCCTTCTTCCCCAAATCCCGCGCGACGACCGCGCCGCTGCCGTTTCCTCCGTTGTCATTGCCGTTGATTTCGAGCTTAATTGCCATTGAATCAGTGAGTAAATTCCTCCCCTGCTTCGGATACATAATCTCCTCCCCCTCCGCAACATTTCCCCTCACACAACCAGTTCTAAGCGCCGCCAGGCTAGTAGAATTTCCCCTCGCACCGCCGTAGCACCGAGCAGCTCCGGGAAGCTATTCTGGTAAACCCCGTGCCCCCCTCTTCCTCTCATTCACGCGAGTGTATTCTTCTCATTCTTGCACGTCTTCTAATGCCAGATGTGTGTCCTATTTCGCCCCAGGTCGTCGCCCCCATCATCGTCTGCAAACGCTCGAGGCGCAGCTCAACTCCGACGAGCGATAGCTGCCTCTGTGACCGTGGTAAGCACTAGCATCCCCTTCCCTACCCCCTAGCCTTGCCGGATCATCACCGTCTGACGCGCCGCCGCCGCGGTGGCCATTTGCTCCGCCCGCGTTTGGTCTGTGCAGTAGGATCCGCTGGATCTAGATCCAGTGGTTGAGATTAGATTTTAACGTGAAGGGGTACATTTAGATCTGGAACGCACATCATCACTTAGATCATGCGGCCCACAAGCGTGATCCGCCCGAAGCGGTATCTTCCAATAGGATGTTGTCGCGTGGCCCTTGTTTTGTTTTAAAATCCAGATTTTCATCTATTAGTTATTTAAACTTGTAAATTCAATAACTTTTGTTCTGTTTATCCAAAAATTACAAATTTATATCTATGGATTCATGAAAATGATCTCTTTTCAACTATGGCCTTGATTTGGAAATTTGCTTCTGAATAATTAGGATTTTATGCAGAATAATTTGTAGGCTTATTTTGACTATATAAATTATTTAGAATATTATTTTTAGGTGGTTTTTTTTATTTAGACTCTAGAATGTATACTTTGTGTTCAGTACTGAAAAGTTTGTTTTGAAAAGTGTGACAAATCATTCCTTGCATTTTGCATGCATGCATTCATAATTATTTTTGTTTGTATATTGATTTGTGAATTTTTCTTGTACGAATTTATGTGTAGATTTTGTGGATTGTGGAGAGTGTGATTGTGAGGATTGTACCTATTCTCCTAGCTACCAAGGCAAGTGATATTTCATCCCATGTCCTACTATTTTCCTTATTGCATTGGCACTATTTTGAGTAGGATTTGCATGGTGATTTTCTAAGTATATGCTATGCTATGGTAAATCCTATAGATATTGTCTTAGTATTTTTTTCCCTAAGTTAAGAGACATGTTATGCTAGTATGCTTATCCTAGCTAGTAGAATGCAAGGGTGGAATATTCATGTTATGATACTATGCAAAGTTTATGCCTATGTTTTTGATTAATAAAACAACATGTTAATGAATCACCTGGGTGGAATGGGAAGATTGGTTTGTGTTGAGTAGTTACACAAGGCCCATGTATATGGTTTACCTTGTGTATCACACTTGTGGATAGCCACCCAGGAACAAAGGGATTTGAGATGTTTAGTGTTGAGAAGCTTCTAGTGCAACCACATGGCATATGGGCTCTGCCTTGACCAAGTAGGTTGCAAGAACTCAGCCAGATGGATAGTTGGTGGTAGTGTTGATAGGATGGAACGCGCCCATGGTGGTCTAAGGGAATGCTTATGAAAATTCTCGTCTCAATGCATGTCGAGTCTTGTGGGGAAAGTGCACCACCTCTCGAGAGGGTAAAACCTAAGTATTTAGCTGTGTCCCCGGTAACGGACATTTTGAGCATCAAAGACATTGAAATGATAAAGAATCTCCTCATCCCAATTTCTCTAAGTTAAAACTTGTGGTTTAACAAGGGTAGAGGTTAACCAATGTCTATTGGTGGTTCCTTGGTGTTTTTGTCAAACAAAAACTTAGTGTTTTCAAACTAATAAGACAAACCTTATTTTTTGAGCAAATCCAGCCTGAACTACACTTAGCCAAATTCATATAATTATTATATGTTACTATACTACTATGGTATCACTTGCCAATACAATTCCAAATGTATTGACCCTCTATGGCTGTAACTTATTATGTTGTAGGTTACTCTGATGGTGACTAGGGTTATGAGTCTATACTCAACATGTTTGCCTGTGGCACATGAAGATGAATAATTTATTTATTTACTATGTAATAAGAACTCTATGTGTTAGCCTTGGGCTAATGAGTTGTAAGAACTATTTGTACTCCTGGAATTACGATGTAATAATGACCTTTGTATCTGTGTACTTCATCTTAAACTGTGGATGCCAGCATTTCGATCCAGGGACTAGCATTGCAATCACATGGGCCTTTACCTTAAAGGGTGAGGTCTTACAGATGGTATCAGAGCACTATGTTGCCTGTAGGATTATGACCCTAAGATGGATTAGACTAAGGAAACCACTAGAAAATAATGCAAACTCCTTTGTAAATTTCCACACTTGTCTGTTTTTCCTCTCGTAAAACTTCTCCTAATATTCTTTCTCATCTCTATTTGTAGATGGCCACCATCAACGAAGCCGTCAGGAAGGTACCACTCATGACCATGACCTTATAATAT
This sequence comes from Avena sativa, assembly GCA_916181665.1. Lineage (NCBI taxonomy): Eukaryota > Viridiplantae > Streptophyta > Magnoliopsida > Poales > Poaceae > Avena > Avena sativa. Next base: position 41,253,146 of record OV702281.1, read on the forward strand.
GAGACGGAGTTTCCCAAGGCACTTAAGAACCTTATGGTTACCATGGGGATACATGGTGAAGCCGTGTACAAGGGATTTCCCGTGATGGATGAAGGAGAAGAATATTGGTGGGTACAACTCCACTTGTACAAAAACAAGGAGGACAACCACAATGAGCCGGGTTTCTGCATGGTGACCAACTCTGAAATGCACATGGCATTCTTTGACTCTGCAAGGAATGAAGCATGGAATGCCATCAAGGAGCTTGGTGAAAGACTCAAGTGTAGAATACTTAACACTCAAAATGACCTTAGAGAGGAGAAAAAGCATACCAAAGACTTAGAGACCACCATAAAACGTCTAAGGGAGGATGTCATAGACTTAGCATGGGAGTCTTGTGAGCAAGACAAACAGATTGCCTCCAAGGATGCCCAGATAGCTATATTGTCTAGTGAGTGAGAGTTGTGACGTACTACAATAGTTGGACCACCACACTTGTCATTCTCTCGCGTTAATAATTTTGATCATACCAACCAATGTTGTATGGAATTTTTTTTGTCTAATTTATGTTTGAACCTTATTGTTTGTGATTGAATAATGTATGCTATGACTTGTGTGTGAAATAGTTTATGTGTTTGTTGTAAGCTTTTATTTCTACTATCTTGTGATATTCTCATTACTTGTGTTGTATCTAATTTTCTCCATCCTATGCAATAGATGCCAAGCTTTGTTCTTAGCACCGCCGAGGAGTTCAAGGGAACTCGTTTTGGATCCCATATCATGGAGCTCGTCAGTGTGCTCAATCTCCCCCTCCATAACATTAAGGGACTTCAGCTCAGGAAGTTCGAGAGGAAGGATCTATGGGGATTTAGAGTCTCGCAGCCAGGACGCCAGTCAGAGCCTTCCACCGAGGACATCGCCTTCAAGATACTCCATGACGACAAGGAGAAGGGCCTCGACGTCGCCATGCAGGAGCTGCTTGGATGCCTCTATGGACGCCACTCCGCCGAGCTCAGGTGCCTCTACTTCCATCCATTTGGGAGACGTGACGAGGAGGGAGAGGCTATAGTGTATGACGAGACCACTAGAGAGACTATTGATCCAGTGCGTATCTATTTGCAGGACCTAGAGAGCCTTCTTAGGCACCTCGATACTGATAGGACCAACGTCATGCTTAGCAATGAAGAACTACGCGTCTAGTTGAGGGAGAAGGACAAGGCCTTCGAGGAGCAGGAGGATATCATCAAGGAGATGGAGACTAGGTTGGAGAAGCGAGACAAGAGGTTCAAGAACCAAGAAAAGAGAGTGCAGGATATGAACAAGAAGATCAATGATATGAAGGCCGAGATGAAGCTCAAGGATCTTGAGCTAGAGACACAACAGGAGGTGATTGAGAGACTGTGTTCGCATAAGAGAGAGCTTCAGGCGAAGGTCGATGCTTTGACCACCAGCGTGGAGGAGTACAAGGCAGGAATCGAAGCAGCAGGACTTACTCTAGTGGATGAGGAAGTAGATATAGAGGAGTATTATTGACTACTTGGCTATCTATCTATCATCATTTTATTTATCGTGTCGCATTGATCATCCAACATGTGGATGACTATGCTAGTGCGTTTACTTTGTAAAACTTGTTGTTCATGTCGTTTAAACTCTAAGTTTATTGTGCTTGATTATTGTGATTGTTGCTATGTATTGTATTGTGCATGTTAGGATGTATGGATTATATCTCATTACTTATCCTTATTGAAACCACAGATGCCTCCCTGTCGTACCAATCCCAACAATAACAACAATAACAACAATGGCAATGAGATGCAGCAGCTGATGACAGCCCAGACTCAGTTGATGCAAATGATGACTCAGTTTATGGCGAATCAGAACCAGAACCAAAACAACAACAACAACAACAATAATAATAATAATAATAATAATAATAACAACAATCAGAACAACCCACCAACTTTTGATATGCTCACAAGGTTTCTGAGATTGAGGCCTGCTAAGTTTTCAGGAACCACTGATCCTATGGTAGCAAATGATTGGTTATGTTCTATGAACAAGGACTTAGTCACAGTTGGTTGCACTGATGAGGAGAAAGTCAGATTTGCAGCACACCTGTTGGAAGGACCATGTGGCATCCCGCAAAACCACCACTAGAAAATCGCGTTGTTTTTGTGCATTGCATCATCATGACCGCATGCTCATGTCATCATGCCACATTGCATTTGAGCATCGTCATCATCTTGCATTTGCTTGCATAAAACTATTTGCAGAAAAACCTATTTTGAGATTTCTAAAAACGCCTCGTCTTTGTTCAAACGCAAAACCCGGGTCGCCGGAATATTTGGTTTTGTCTGCTATCGGTTTGCAAAAGCCCGGTTTGAAATAAATAAAATAGTTAATTATTTTTAGTGGGACAGTCGAACGGGCCGATTCGACCCGAACGACCACCCCCAGAATAAAATTGGTCCAGTCTACCTACAAACGGTCCACCCAAAAATCTATTCCTACCAGTCCAAATCTACCCACCCCTCCAGCCACCTCACCCCACCCAATCCGCTCTCGCCACCTCACCTCTCTCACTCCCTCCACCACTCCCTAGCTGCCACATCACTACTTCCACCCCACAGCCCCACTCCCTCCCCACCTGCCTCCCCTGGTCAAACCCTCCCCCAGCCTACCCACTCTATCTCTCCCTCACTGCCAACCCGACCCCACCCGCCTGGCCTCTCCCCCTGTCCCGCGGGACCCACCCACTCGACCCACCCACTCAACCCACCACACCTGCCTGTCCCCGTGCCTGGGCCCCACCACCAGCTGTCCCCCCGGCCCCATGCGCCCTCCCTCACGCGCTCCTCTCCCTCCCCGCACCAACCACCCGACGGCCCCATCCCCTCCTCTCTCAGCTTCGGCGGGCGCCGCTCCTCCCTCCTCTCCCCTCTGGCGCCGTCCCGACCTTGCCCTCCTTCCCCCACCATCCTCTCTTCCTCCACCGCTCCCCTCCGCTCGCCGCTCCCTCCCCTCCTCCTCACCGACGCGCGGCCGCGCCGCCCGCGACCGCTCCCTTCCTCCCGCGCTCGCCCCGACGGGCGCCGCCGCCGCAGCGACCCCCCTCCGCCGGTCCGCCTTCCTCCTCCCTGGTCTCCCCGCCGCCGCTGCCGCCGCATGCCCCGCCGCCTCGGCCATGGCGCCACCGGCCGTCGCCGTCCTCCTTTTGCCTCCCCGCCGCCGGCCCCCTCGAGCTCGCCCCGAGCCCGCGCCCAGCGCCGCCGGCGCGGATCCTCTCTGTCGCGCCTGCTGTCTCCGGCCGCCATGGCCGCCGACGACGACCCCCCTCGTGCCACTGTGCTCGGCCGCCTCGAGTCCCCCCTCACCGTGCCATCCTCCTTCGCGGGTCCGCCTTCTCCAGCGCCGCCCGGAGACAGCGACCCTCCTCCCCGTCTCCGGCAGCAGGTCTCGCGGCCACCCGTCGTCGCGTACCTGCTACCCTGGCCGCAGCGTGTCCTCGACAAGTTCTTGCGTGTGGTCTGCTCCGAGGATATCGTCGCAAGTCACCATCGATCTCAAAGACGAGAACCGCAACAAAATCTTCATCGTGTACTTCAATGACTCCCTCACGAATCCGATGACCGAGGACCCGAAGACTCCGAGCCCTCTATCATGGATCCGGTGATGCGGAACACCAAGTTTTCCTCCCCGGAACCGCCATGACATCTGTCACGGATCCGGTGCCCGAGAACACGGAACGACAAGACCACCCACGCGGACTCGAGTACCCCGATGCCCCGAGGACACCGAGACCCAGATGCGACAAGTGCTTCTTCCCGGACGCCAAGGTCGTCGACATGGAAATGCCAAGTACTTCCTCGAGACCGCGAAGCTCTTCATCCCGTACGCCAAGATCGACCAGATACGCGGGCCCGACAAGATCGACACCGACCAGGGCGAGACCGATGCGCCCCCCCGACGCCAACCAAGTCCTTCTTCCCGGATGCAACAAGACCTACTCCGTTGTCCGAGAATGTTCCACCGACCCCGAACCCTGTCGAACCCCGAACCCCCGGAACCCCAAGTTCGTCGAGACCCCCTAATGTGTGACCCCTTTTCTCGAGCCCTATTTTTATAAATGTAATAACAAATTGCTGCATATTAAATTGTCATACTCGCATGCATCTTATCATGTGGTTTGGGGGCCTTATGCCGATTCACCTAATAATTAAATATGGGGCCCATATGCGGGCAAATCTAGTCTTATATTGGCCTCATTTAAATTTGTGTAGCGAACCGGTGCTATCTTTTGCCATGTTAAGACAACATTTAAATTGCGGGGGTTCTAAATAACATGAACCATCTAATTAATTGTCGAGACCCTGGTTCCGCTTAATATTACCTAATCGCATCGCACTCTTGCCATGTCATTCATCATACATGCATCATGCCGATCTTTTGCCGTTGTATTAAATATTGCATCCGGTGTTTCTTCTAGCGTTTTGCTTCTTCGCGGATAAGGCCGATGAGTTGATGCGAGTGTCGACCCGATCTTCGGTTGAACCTTCGGCAATGTTTTCAGGCGAGCATCTCCCCCCTTTCTACCTATTTTACTTTTATAGTATTTATTTCCCTCCTGTTGATCTATTGCTATCTGTGTTGCGATGCTCTAGTTTCCGTACCCGTGATATCTCTTGCAGCCATATATTGCCTTGGACACCTCCTATTATCTGATGATTGGTAGATAGTTGGACCTGCGCGTCGTAGTCGCTTGCTCAAGTGCTTTTGCGTGTCGTCAAGAACCACAGTTGTTGGAGCCTTGCCGCATGTTCAATGTTGGAGAAGACCATGGCTTTATTTATTGTTCACTTTAATTACTGTTTAACAACTAAAATTGGAGTAGGTAAGCAGAGGCACAGGTGGGCAATAGATGTTATTTGGTTGTTGCCCGTCCACTTGTGTCCCGTAGGACCCCGAGTTCTTGACACCTGTTCCGAGATCGAGCGCGCTAACCAAATGTGGGGAGATATGGGCCCCCCATCGATTTATTACCTGATTTCAAAGTACTGTACTGGGAGCCACAAGTAGTTTGGGGCTTTATTACTATCCTGTACTTATGCCATGCTTTACTGCTTTATTTACGATTGTGTGAGGAGCACGCTGTACTGTTTTGGAAGCGGAGTGTTTTCGCGGTATCGACAGTCCCAGTTTTGGGATTTGCTGTCGTTTACAGCCACTGTCGCAAACCCTGAGTCCGTCTCGGAGACCGGCCGACTTCGTTGCGGGTGTACTTAGTGGGGTGGCCCCCCGTGCTTGCTTTGGGTCTGGGAAACGTCATGACTGAGGCCCCGCCGACATACCGATGGGTGTATGTTAATTGATCTGGCAAAAAGGGTCGAAGTGCGTGTGGATACTTTGGTGCACCCCTGCAGGGTTTAATATTTTCGAGAAGCCGTGTCCGCGGTTATGGACGACTTGGAGCACAGTGCTTGATCATAGACAACTATAACTAAAGTTTACTGTTATAAATTGACTTGTATCCGATATGACTAGTAATCAGCTTCACTACAACGGAATGGCTAAATAAAAGTACCAACAACTGCTGGGTTTTGGGATATCTCATGCTATCGTATATTTGACTAGTAAGTGTCGCAACTACAACGGAATGGTTAAATAGAACTGCCCACTGTTTAATTTATCAGGACGAATATCTATACCTGACTAGTAATTGCCGCAACGATAACCGAGTAAATAAAACTGCCAACTGTGTGAGTTCCTCGGTTGACTTCCTCGATTGGTCTCGAGGGGGAAACACCAGGATGGGTTTGTTTGGTGTTAGCTTCAGGTTGGACCCGGATAGGTCATTCTTATCCCTCTCTGATAACCGCCAGTTGTATCGAGTCTCTATAGGTTGTTTAGTGCATGCTGCCGCTGCCGCTCAGTCCACCATACCTATGTAGGCGAGGACCGCCGAATTCTAGTCTCGCCGTGTACTGGCCTCAGTACTGACGCTCCTCTTTTTCCTTTGCCCTTTGTCGGCACCCCTTTTGTTTAAGCAGGTTTTGAGCTCGACGTCGTTAGCAGGGTTACCCTTCCGGCTTGGCCTGGGCAGGGTTATGGACGCCATTGGTTATTCTTCAGGGCTCTTAGCCCCATTTGCATCTTGTCCGTAGTCGGACACCGTATCATTTTCAAGGTGATTTGGATCTTTGTATTGTACATCTGTATTCTTGACTCATCGAGTCGCCGTTAAATATATATCTGTTCTGTGGGTCCCATCGAGGACTGTTGTGTAATGTTATTACTTCGTTTTCCACCCGCACGAAAGTGCCTGGTGGGTACCTTTGAATCGTTTCTATGCGGGTTTGGCGGAATTCGCTAAAACTTGCATAGGGTCGATTCTGAGGGTGTTACAGAGTGGTATCAGAGCTCAGCAGTTGCGATACCCCACAAGTCCAGCCTGTAGGATAACCTAGCTAACGGCCGAAGTAGAGTGTCAAAACTATTTTTGAAAATCGGTTGGATAGTTCTGATTAGGTCTGATTTTACTCCTTACCCCTCTGCTGCTCTCCTCTCACCTCTGCGTGTTTTGAATCCGCTCTCTTCTCTCTCTTCGAGTCCAGGATTTCTCGTGGTTGGGTTCCATCGTACCTTCAGGGTTTCGCTTCCTCCTTTGGTAACGGTGTTGCTACATCTGGTCTTCATGCTATCCGAGGAACCCTTCGTCTGGTGGACTTCTCTTTGTTGCTTCTCGTGCCTTCCGGTGTTTTCCGACGCGACGACATCATCTACGCTAGATCCGATGCAGAGTCTGCATCACTCCTCTGTTTCTGAACCTCGTTTGTCGAGATCTTCAGTCTAATTCCGAGAGTTGGTTGCATAATCCACCTATTCGTGTGCAGAGTAATGGTTCGGGTGCGCGATGGACTGATCACCATCCGACTACTCTTATCATTCGCTCTTGTACATCGAATCAGTGGATCCAGCAATTTTACTCCGTCCACGGAAGCTAGAGGTGGCTTTATTTGTTGATACCTCTACCTTCGACCTTTTGTTTCCGGAGTGTTTCCCTCGACGATCACGGACAACGACCTCTTGTTAGTGGTGTCGCGAGGATCTACACGAAGCGAGAAGATTCAGTTCGCCGCCTTCTTCCCGGTACCATGAGGCGGATCTCGAGGGCGAGATCCATTGTTAGTGGTGTCGAATTGTGGCATCCCGCAAAACCACCACTAGAAAATCGCGTTGTTTTTGTGCATTGCATCATCATGACCGCATGCTCATGTCATCATGCCACATTGCATTTGAGCATCGTCATCATCTTGCATTTGCTTGCATAAAACTATTTGCAGAAAAACCTATTTTGAGATTTCTAAAAACGCCCCGTCTTTGTTCAAACGCAAAACCCGGGTCGCCGGAATATTTGGTTTTGTCTGCTATCGGTTTGCAAAAGCCCGGTTTGAAATAAATAAAATAGTTAACTATTTTTAGTGGGACAGTCGAACGGGCCGATTCGACCCGAACGACCACCCCCAGAATAAAATCGGTCCAGTCTACCTACAAACGGTCCACCCAAAAATCTATTCCTACCAGTCCTAATCTACCCACCCCTCCAGCCACCTCACCCCACCCAATCCGCTCTCGCCACCTCACCTCTCTCACTCCCTCCACCACTCCCTAGCTGCCACGTCACTACTTCCACCCCACAGCCCCACTCCCTCCCCACCTGCCTCCCCTGGTCAAACCCTCCCCCAGCCTACCCACTCTATCTCTCCCTCACTGCCAACCCGACCCCACCCGCCTGGCCTCTCCCCCTGTCCCGCGGGACCCACCCACTCGACCCACCCACTCAACCCACCACACCTGCATGTCCCCGTGCCTGGGCCCCACCACCAGCTGTCCCCCCGGCCCCATGCGCCCTCCCTCACGCGCTCCTCTCCCTCCCCGCACCAACCACCCGACGGCCCCATCCCCTCCTCTCTCAGCTTCGGCGGGCGCCGCTCCTCCCTCCTCTCCCCTCCGGCGCCGGCCCGACCTTGCCCTCCTTCCCCCACCATCCTCTCTTCCTCCACCGCTCCCCTCCGCTCGCCGCTCCCTCCCCTCCTCCTCACCGACGCGCGGCCGCGCCGCCCGCGACCGCTCCCTTCCTCCCGCGCTCGCCCCGACGGGCGCCGCCGCCGCAGCGACCCCCCTCCGCCGGTCCGCCTTCCTCCTCCCTGGTCTCCCCGCCGGCGCTGCCGCCGCGTGCCCCGCCGCCTCGGCCATGGCGCCACCGGCCGTCGCCGTCCTCCTTTTGCCACCCCGCCGCCGGCCCCCTCGAGCTCGCCCCAAGCCCGCGCCCAGTGCCGCCGGCGCGGATCCTCTCCGTCGCGCATGCTGTCTCCGGCCGCCATGGCCGCCGCCGACGACCCCCCTCGCGCCGCTGTGCCTGGCCGCCTCGAGTCCCCCTCACCGTGCCATCCTCCTTCGCGGGTCCGCCTTCTCCAGCGCCGCCCGGAGACAGCGACCCTCCTCCCCGTCTCCGGCAGCAGGTCTCGCGGCCACCCGTCGTCGCCTACCTGCTACCCTGGCCGCAGCGTGTCCTCGACAAGTTCTTGCGTGTGGTCTGCTCCGAGGATATCGTCGCAAGTCACCATCGATCTCAAAGACGAGAACCGCAACAAAATCTTCATCGTGTACTTCAATGACTCCCTCACGAATCCGATGACCGAGGACCCGAAGACTCCGAGCCCTCCATCATGGATCCGGTGATGCGGAACACCAAGTTTTCCTCCCCGGAACCGCCATGACATCCGTCACGGATCCGGTGCCCGAGAACACGGAACGACAAGACCACCCACGCGGACTCGAGTACCCCGATGCCCCGAGGACACCGAGACCCAGATGCGACAAGTGCTTCTTCCTGGACGCCAAGGTCGTCGACATGGAAACGCCAAGTGCTTCCTCGAGACCGCGAAGCTCTTCATCCCGTACACCAAGATCGACCAGATACGCGGGCCCGACAAGATCGACACCGACCAGGGCGAGACCGATGCGCCCCCCCGACGCCAACCAAGTCCTTCTTCCCAGATGCAACAAGACCTACTCCGTTGTCCGAGAATGTTCCACCGACCCCGAACCCTGTCGAACCCCGAACCCCCGGAACCCCAAGTTCGTCGAGACCCCCTAATGTGTGACCCCTTTTCTCGAGCCCTATTTTTATAAATGTAATAACAAATTGCTGCATATTAAATTGTCATACTCGCATGCATCTTATCATGTGGTTTGGGGGCCTTATGCCGATTCACCTAATAATTAAATATGGGGCCCATATGCGGGCAAATCTAGTCTTATATTGGCCTCATTTAAATTTGTGTAGCGAACCGGTGCTATCTTTTGCCATGTTAAGACAACATTTAAATTGCGGGGGTTCTAAATAACATGAACCATCTAATTAATTGTCGAGACCCTGGTTCCGCTTAATATTGCCTAATCGCATCGCACTCTTGCCATGTCATTCATCATACATGCATCATGCCGATCTTTTGCCGTTGTATTAAATATTGCATCCGGTGTTTCTTCTAGCATTTTGCTTCTTCGCGGATAAGGCCGATGAGTTGATGCGAGTGTCGACCCGATCTTCGGTTGAACCTTCGGCAATGTTTTCAGGCGAGCATCTCCCCCCTTTCTACCTATTTTACTTTTATAGTATTTATTTCCCTCCTGTTGATCTATTGCTATCTGTGTTGCGATGCTCTAGTTTCCGTACCCGTGATATCCCTTGCAGCCATATATTGCCTTGGACACCTCCTATTATCTGATGATTGGTAGATAGTTGGACCTGCGCGTCGTAGTCGCTTGCTCAAGTGCTTTTGCGTGTCGTCAAGAACCACAGTTGTTGGAGCCTTGCCGCGTTGGAGAAGACCATGGCTTTATTTATTGTTCACTTTAATTACTATTTAACAACTAAAATTGGAGTAGGTAAGCAGAGGCACAGGTGGGCAATAGATGTTATTTGGTTGTTGCCCGTCCACTTGTGTCCCGTAGGACCCCGAGTTCTTGACACCTGTTCCGAGATCGAGCGCGCTAACCACATGTGGGGAGATATGGTCCCCCCATCGATTTATTACCTGATTTCAAAGTACTGTACTGGGGGCCACAAGTAGTTTGGGGCTTTATTACTATCCTGTACTTATGCCATGCTTTACTGCTTTATTTACGATTGTGTGAGGAGCACGCTGTACTGTTTTGGAAGCGGAGTGTTTTCGCGGTATCGACAGTCCCAGTTTTGGGATTTGCTGTCGTTTACAGCCACTGTCGCAAACCCTGAGTCCGTCTCGGAGACCGGCCGACTTTGTTGCGGGTGTACTTAGTGGGGTGGCCCCCCGTGCTTGCTTTGGGTCTGGGAAACGTCATGACTGAGGCCCCGCCGACATACCGATGGGTGTATGTTAATTGATCTGGCAAAAAGGGTCGAAGTGCGTGTGGATACTTTGGTGCACCCCTGCAGGGTTTAATCTTTTCGAGAAGCCGTGTCCGCGGTTATGGACGACTTGGAGCACAATGCTTGATCATAGACAACTATAACTAAAGTTTACTGTTATAAATTGACTTGTATCCGATATGACTAGTAATCAGCTTCACTACAACGGAATGGCTAAATAAAAGTACCAACAACTGCTGGGTTTTGGGATATCTCATGCTATCGTATATTTGACTAGTAAGTGTCGCAACTACAACGGAATGGTTAAATAGAACTGCCCACTGTTTAATTTATCAGGACGAATATCTATACCTGACTAGTAATTGCCGCAACGATAACCGAGTAAATAAAACTGCCAACTGTGTGAGTTCCTCGGTTGACTTCCTCGATTGGTCTCGAGGGGGAAACACCAGGATGGGTTTGTTTGGTGTTAGCTTCAGGTTGGACCCGGATAGGTCATTCTTATCCCTCTCTGATAACCGCCAGTTGTATCGAGTCTCTATAGGTTGTTTAGTGCATGCTGCCGCTGCCGCTCAGTCCACCATACCTATGTAGGCGAGGACCGCCGAATTCTAGTCTCGCCGTGTACTGGCCTCAGTACTGACGCTCCTCTTTTTCCTTTGCCCTTTGTCGGCACCCCTTTTGTTTAAGCAGGTTTTGAGCTCGACGTCGTTAGCAGGGTTACCCTTCCGGCTTGGCCTGGGCAGGGTTATGGACGCCATTGGTTATTCTTTAGGGCTCTTAGCCCCATTTGCATCTTGTCCGTAGTCAGACGCCGTATCATTTTCAAGGTGATTTGGATCTTTGTATTGTACATCTGTATTCTTGACTCATCGAGTCGCCGTTAAATATATATCTGTTCTGTGGGTCCCATCGAGGACTGTTGTGTAATGTTATTACTTCGTTCTCCACCCGCACGAAAGTGCCTGGTGGGCACCTTTGAATCGTTTCTATGCGGGTTTGGCGGAATTCGCTAAAACTTGCATAGGGTCGATTCTGAGGGTGTTACAGACCAGCAGCTACTTGGTGGGATAATTTCCAAATCACCACCCCTATTGAGGAAGTGACTTGGGCAATGTTTGAAGATGGATTTCGCACTTCTCATATCTCTTCAGGAGTGATGAGTTTGAAGAAGAAGGAATTTCATAACCCTAAGCAACGCCATCGCAGTTTTGCAGAATATATTGAGGAGTTCAACAATCTGGCACGCTATGCACCGGATGATGTTGACACTGATGCAAAAAATGAAGGAGAAGTTCCTTGAAGGGCTGAATGATGAGATGTGCATGCAACTATCTATTGCATATGTTCCAATTTATCAATCTCTGTGTGACAAAGCTACCATCTTGGAGAGCAAGATGAAGCAGGTGGAGAATAGGAAGAGGAAGCACCATTTTTATAAGCATGGATCTGGATCATCTCACAAGCGATCTTTTGGTGAAGGAAGTGGAGTTTCTGGATCCCATAAACACGGGAATCATAACAACCACCACAATAGTAACCGTCACCACGATAGCAATAAACATCGTCGACACAACAATGGTGATTACCGCAGCAACAAGAGTGAACACATGAGTCACCATAGTGGAAATAGCAATGGGAATCAACCAGCTAAGAGGGACATCAGTCAAGTTGAATGCTTCAAGTGCAAGAAAACTGGGCACTATGCAAATGAATGCCCAGAAAAGAAGACTGATGGAGCCAACAAGCCAAACCCTTTTTAGAAGGGTCATGTGAACCAAATCAATGTGGAAGAAATCCATGAGGAGTCTGATGCTGTGGCTGGTAAGTTCAAGATTAATTCCTTTCCAGCACTTGTCCTTTTTGATACCGACGCATCACATTTATTCATTTTAAGAGCATTTGTAGACAAACATAGACTCCCAACTAAAACAATTGGATGTCTTATTAAAGTAAGCTCCCCAGGTGGAGAGATGATAGTAGATTTTGGATGTCATGATCTAGTAATAGAGTTTGGAAATTACAAGTTTCTAGTTAGTCTGATAATCCTAGATTCCCAAGGGTTGGATGTAATTTTGGGCATGGATTGGATGACTAGATTTGAGGGAGTAATATATTGTGCCAATCATACTGTTACACTCACAACCCCGAATAAGAAATAGATTTGGTTCAAGTATAACTTTGAACCCAAAGGGAGTAAGATAAATTCTCTTAAGGGGGTTAGCATAGACAGTGTACTGGTAGTGAAGGAGTACCCGGATGTGTTTCCGAAGGAATTACCAGGAATGCCACCAGATAGGGATGTGGAATTTTTGATTGACTTACTGCCAGGATCTGGACCCAGAGCAAAGAGACACTACAAGATGTCATTTGATGAGTTGAAAGAGCTCAAGAAACAGCTTGGAGAACAGTTGCAGAAAGGATTTATCCAACCAAGTTATTCGTCTTGGGGTGCACTAGTTCTGTTTGTTGATAAGAAAGATAGAAGTCATAGGCTATGCATAGATTATCGATCTCTTTGATCAACTAGAAGGAGACCGTGTGTTCTCAAAAATTGATCTCTGATCAAGCTACTTTCAGCTAAAGATTAGAGAACAAGACATACCTAAGACTGCTTTTACCACTAGGTATGGATTGTATGAGTATACGATGATGCCTTTTGGACTAACAAATGCACCAGCTTATTTCACGAACATGATGAACAAGGTGTTCATGGAGTTTCTTGACAAGTTTTTCGTGGTATTCATTGATGACATATTGATCTATTCCAAGAGCAATGAAGAGCATGAAGAACATTTGCGTTTGATTCTTGAGAAACTTAGGGAGCACAGTTGTATGCCAAGTTCAGTAAGTGTGAGTTTTGGTTGAATGAAGTTGGATTTCTTGGACATATTGTGTCTGGAGATGGTATAGCTGTCGATCCCGCAAAGGTGTCAGTTTTAACTGAGTGGGAATCTCCCAAGTTAGTTAAATAAGTTCGTAGTTTCCTAGGCTTGTCCAGGTACTATAGAAGATTCATTGAGAATTTCTCGAAAGTAGCTAAGCCAATGACGGAGTTGCTTAAGAAAGAGAAGAAGTTTGATTGGACTGAAGGATGTGAAACCAGTTTTCAAGAGTTGAAGAAAAGACTAGTGTTAGCACCAGTTTTATGCTTGCCGGATCTAGAGAAAGATTTTCAAATATATTGTGATGCATCTCACCAAGGATTGGGTGGAGTATTGATGCAATAAGGAAAAGTTGTGACTTATTCCTCGAGGCAACTCAAGACTCATGAAGTAAATTATCCTACACATGACTTAGAGTTGGCCTCTATTGTCCATGCACTCAAAACATGGAGCCACTATCTTTTGGGAAAGCGTTGTGAAGTGTTCACTGATCACAAGAGCTTGAAATATATATTCACCCAGAAAGAACTCAATATGAGACAAAGAAGGTGGCTAGAACTCATCAAGGATTACGACTTGAGTTTACAATACCATCCTGGTAAAGCGAATGTCGTAGCTGATGCATTAAGACACAAGGTATATGTGAACGACATCACCAAAGGAGAACTGCCAGATGATTTGTGTGCCCAATTTAAAGAGCTAAGATTGGAGATAGTGCCTAAAGGATATCTCATGTCTTTGGAAGTTCAACCAACACTTTTGGATAAGATCAAAGAAGCCCAAAAGTTGGACAAGGAAATAGAGGAGATCAAGAGTAAAATTAGTAAAGGAAAGGCAAAGGGATTCCATGAAGATGAACAAGGAACCTTATGGTATGGGAAGCGTATCTGCATTCCACAAGATCCGGAGCTTTGGAAATTGATTCTGCAAGAAGCACACAATTCACCGTATTTTATTCATCCAGGTAACACCAAACTGTACATGGATGTGAAGGAAAGATTTTGGTGGAACAATCTAAAGAAAGATATTTCGGATCACATTGCTTTGTGTGATGTGTGTAGTCGTGTGAAGGCGGAACATCAGAAACCGGCAGGGTTATTGCAACCACTACCAATACCTGATTGGAAGTGGGATAAGATTGGTATTTATTTTATCACCGGACTGCCAAGGACCAGATCTGGATATGATTCTATATGGGTTGTTGTGGATCGCCTAGCTAAAGTGGCTCATTTCATACCCGTGAAGACTACCTATACCAGTGCTAAGTTAGCCAAAATCTATATGAACATAATCGTATGTTTACATGGAGTACCTAAGAGTATTGTGTCTGATAGAGCTTATCTTAGAGTCTCACCACTTCGTGGTGTGAAGAGATTCGGAGTCAAAGGGAAATTGGCACCTAGATATGTAGGGCCATTCAAGATTTTGAGCCACAAAGGAGAAGTGTCCTATGAGTTAGAACTACTAGAATCACTGTCAGCATTTCACAATATGTTTCATGTAAGCTAGTTGAAAAAGTGTCATTCAGAGATGGAAGAAAGTTCGTTAAAATATACTATACCATTGGAAGAGGTTCAGTTGGAGAGTGATCTCACTTATGAAGAGAAAACTATTAAGATTCTCGAGACAGCAGAAAGAGTTACTCGTACTAAGACAATCAAATTATGCAAAGTCCAATGTAATCATCACACCGAGGAAGAAGCAACTTGGGAAAGAGAAGTTGAACTTCAGAAAGATCACCCTCACCTATTTGCTAGCCAATCCAAATCTCGAGGGCGAGATTCATCTTAAGGGGGTTAGATTTGTAACATCCCAAATTTCATCAAATTCAAAACCATGTTATTGCATTCATATCATCATGGCATATTTACCTTGCACAAAAAATTTCAAAGCTTAAAACCTAATAAAACCATATTTAACCCCTTTTATATTTTATATGTATGGGGCATGGTTTTATTTTATTTTATAACCCCAAATTGTTTTTGGAGTGATTAGTTGTGTTTGACACACTTTTAGACACTAGGATCACAGCACAAAAGTTTGGTGAAAGTTTGAATTCATTTGGATTTGAAATGGCCATTCAAATGTAATTTGAAAAATCAAAACAGAAAAGAAAAAGCAAAAGAAGGAAAAAAATAGAAGCCAACCAGCTATTCTGGCCCAGATCCAAAATAGCCCAGCGAGCCCACCTAGGAAACCCCTATCCCCTCTCTGTTTTGCACCTCGCGCGCGCACCCACCCACTGACAAGCGGACCCCGTCGCCACGTCAACCCCTTCTTCCCCAAATCCTGCGCGACGACCGCGCCGTTGCCGTTTCCTCCGCTGTCACTGCCGTTGATTTTGAGATTAATTGCCACTGAATTAGCGAGTAAATTTCTCTCCCGCTCCAGCTGCATAATCCCCTCCCCCTCCGCAGCATTTCCCCTCACACAGCCAGCTCTAAGCGCCACCAGGCTAGTATAATTTCCCCTCGCACCGCCGCAACACCGAGCAGCTCCGGCGAGCTATTCTGGTAAACCCCATGCTCCCCTCTGCCTCTCATTCACGCGAGTGTGTTCGTCTCGTTCTTGCGCGTCTTCTAATGCCAGTAACTTGTCCTATTTAGCCCCAGGTCGTCGCTCCCGTCATCGTCTGCAAACGCCCGAGGCGCGGCTCAACTTCGACCAGCAATAGCTGTCGTGTCAGTGCGCCCCCGCCCTAACCGTGTCCACATTGAGCTTCCCCACGCCTCTAGGACAGTGGTAAGCACCAGCATACCCTTCCCTACCCCGTAGCCTCGCCGGACCATCACCGTCTGACGCGCTGCCGCCGCGGTGGCCATTTGCGCCGCCTGCGTTTGATCTGTGCAGTAGGATCCGCTGGATCTAGATCCAACGGTTGAGATTAGATTTTAACGCGAAGGGGTACGTTTAGATCTGGACCGCACATCGTCACTTAGATCCTGCGGCCCGCAAGCGTGATCCGCCGAAGCGGTACCGTCCAATAGGATGCTGCTGCGTGGCCCTGGTTTTGTTTTAAAATCGAGATTTTCATCTATTAGTTATTTAAACTTGTAAATTTAATAACTTTTGTTCTGTTTATCCAAAAATTACAAATTTTATATCTATCGATTCAGAAAAATGAGTTGTTTGCAACTATGGCCTTGATTTGGCCATTTGCTTCTGAAAAATTAGGATTTTATGCAGAAGCATTTGTAGGCTTATTTTGACTATATAAATTATTTAGAATATTATTTTTAGACGGTTTTTGTTTTATTCAGACTCTAGAATATATACTTTGCATTCAGTACTGAAAAGTTTGTTTTTAGAAGTGTGACAAATTATCCCTTGCATTTTGCATGCATTCATAATTAGTTTTGTTTATATATTGATTTGTTAATTTTGTTGTATGAATTTATGTGTAGAATTTGTGGATTGTGGAGAGTGTGATTGTGAGGATTATACCTATTCTACTAGATACCAAGGCAAGTGATATTTCATCCCATGTCCTACTATTTTCCTTATTGCATTAGCACTATTTTGAGTAGGATTTGCATGGTGATTTTCTAAGTATATGTTATGCTATGGTAAATCCTATAGATATTGTCTTAGTAGTTTTTCCCTAAGTTAAGAGACATGTTATGCTAGTATGCTTAGCCTAGATAGTAGAATGCAAGGGTGGAATATTCATGTAATGATACTATGCAAAGTTTATGCCTATGTTTTTCATTAATAAAACAACATGTTAATGAATCACCTGGGTGGAATGGGAAGATGGGTTTGTGTTGAGTGGTTACACAAGGCCCATGTCTATGGTTTACCTTGTGTATCACACTTGTGGATGGCCACCCAAGAACAAAGAGATTTGAGATGTTTAGTGTTGAGAAGCTTCTAGTGCAACCACATGGCATATGGGCTCTGCCTTGACCAACTAGGTTGGAAGAACTCAGCCAGATGGACAGTTGGTGGTAGGATTGATAGGATGGAATGCGTCTATGATGGTCTGAGGGAATGCTTCTGAAAAGTCTTGTCTCGATGCATGTCGAGTCTTGTGGGGAAAGTGCACCACCTCTCGAGAGGGTAAAACCTAAGTACTTAGCCGTGTCCCCGGTAACGGACATTTTGAGCATCAAAGACATTGAAATGATCAAGGATATCCTCATCCCAATTTCTCTAAGTTAAAATTTGTGCTTGAACAAGGGTAGAGGTTCACCAATGTCTATTGGTGGCTCCTTGGTGTTTTTGTCAAACAAAAACTTAGTGTTTTCAAACTAATAAGACAAACCTTATTTTTTGAGCAAAGCCAGCCTGAACTACACTTAGCCAAATTCATATAGTTATTAGATGTTACTATACTACTATGGTATCACTTGCCAATACAATTCCAAATGTATTGACCCTCTATGGCTGTAACTTATTATGTTGTAGGTTACTCTGATGATGACTAAGGTTATGAGTCTACACTCAACATGTTTGCCTGTGGCACATGAAGATGAAGACTTTATTTATTTACTATGTAATAAGAAATCTATGTGTTAGCCTTGGGCTAATGAGTTGTAAGAACTATTTGTACTCCTGGAATTACGATGTAATAATGACCTTTGTATATGTGTACTTCATCTTAAACTATGGACACTAGCATTTCAATCCAGGGACTAGCATTGCAATCATAGGGGTCTTTACCTTAAAGGGTGAGGTCTTACACCTAGGTGGCTGCATATTCAGAGCTAACACTGCTAACATTAGAATCAAGTAGACTTGTTTAAAATGCTATTATTTGTTGTACGCAAGACGGCTACACTTTATAAGCAAAAGCGTCCGACTAAATAATAAATTATTCGGTCGAAAGCTCGGGGACTAATGGGCATACACTACATTATGCGGAAAGGCTAAAGTGTAGACCAAAGTATTTACCTCATTCATAGTATCACTCTCAAGAATAACCTTGGCAACGAGATGCAAGCGGGTGCTGACGTTGGAAAGTTGGAAAGGCTTGCTACCCAGATTAGACCTAGAGATGCCCTCGACCTGATCAGCCGCATTCCAGTTGTTGGCATACTGCACCAAAGAACTAAGGCTTCCACCGCTCAAAGTGCGAGTCAACACTTTTCCCTTAGCTTCTCGTGCTTGTTGAGCAGGTACCTCTGCCGTCAGGCTCTTATGAAGCACCATTTGTGTGTCGGCGGTAGAGGCAGACTCGGATCCAGAGGCAGGAGCACTCTTATGAAGCATGTCGATGATGATGGGCTGAGAGGAGCTCGTCCCGGTTCTCCTTTGAGAGGCTTTGGGCTTGGTAGCTCCATCATTCTTGGCTTTGGCAGAAGGCTCGGTGGCTGGCCGCGATTTATATGGCTGGGCCAAATCTGGAGCAGCAGTCGGAGCCGAATCTGGAGCAGTAGTCTGTTGAACTGAACTTGGGGCGGCAGTCGCAGAAACTGTCGGGGTTGGATTCTGGACAGGAGCCGAGGTAGTCGGAACCTCGGCAAGCGCTGGCTCGGCAGGATTATCTCGGGAAGCATCAGGGGAAATTATCGGATCATTCGGTTGATTCGGCATAACGGTGTCCGCAGCTTCGCCAGCCTCAACCTCCACTTCTTCCTGCCGAAGTGGACTCGGATCGGCACGAGCCGGGCTGAGAACCTGGACATCATCTTGGGGTAGCGGCGATGGGGGCCGAATAACCTGAGAGGTCATGCTCGGGCCACTCGGTTTTGCAGAAAGTGGAGCACTGCCGAGGTAAACGAAAAAAGAGGACAAAGTCAAAAAAAAGAAAGAGAAAAACAAGAAATACAAATATGATTCGGGAAAGGCGAGTTACGCCGAAATTATTGGCATAAACTTGGGCTTGGGAGCCTTTTGAGCGGATCTCTTAACTCGTTTCGTTGGGACCTCGGCCGAGGAATCTTTCGAGACAACCCGTTTCCTAGTCGGGATTGGGGCCTCTGTAGCAAGGGGGTCCACCTCATGCACCTAACCAGCCGGGTTAGCTGGGGAAAAATAAGTCGGGTACACATAAGAAACGGGCACTGCATCAACTACCTTGAGAACTGCGATGCCATCTGAGTCGTTGTCCTCGTTTTTTTTGGAGGCCTTACCCCGAGTTCGGACAGGGGCCGGGTCAGGCTTCAGAATAAACTCTTCCGAGTCAGGCTTGCCACTGTCCGGGGTATTGCAATCCTCACTCCAAGGAAGAGCAAGGACATCATTGTCTTCCGCGGCCTGCTCATCAAATTTCTAAAAAAGAATTGGCAAAGTGAAATGAGAAATTTAAGAGAGACAAAATGAAATATGAGTCGGATGAAGTAATGCAGAACCCAGTTACCTTGGGAGGGGGATAGTAACGGGTGAAGGGCTTCATGCCCCACGTCCAATCCTCAGCCATGTTTTTTTGTAAGATGGCCCGAACGCGCCTCCTAATTTGCTCATCGTTGAGCTCGACGGTGGAGCCTCTGTTCGGATCCAGAGGGCCGCTCATGTAGCACAACTTGTGGAAACGTTTCTGGAGAGGGAAAATCCAGGTGCTGATGAAGGCGGCCATGAGATCATCGCCGTATAGTCCGGCCCGGGTAAACTCCTTCAGCCAGAGCTCGAATGCCTCGGCAAGAGCGTTGCTTCTCTTAGGGTCGAAGTCCCAATTCTTCTTGGTGGGCACGTCGACTGAGAAATCCAGCAGCCGAATCATATCCTCCTTATCACTATTTTCACATAGAAGAAGGACCTATGCCACTTTTTACATGACTCGAGGCCTTGACTCGGGGGAAGGGGGTTTTTTTCCTAGGCGTGATGGAGGCAGCGCCGCACTGGGTCAACGACTTCTTGGAGGGACGAAGACTCTTATCCGGCACCACGTTAGCTCGAATTTGAAAAAACTTAGACCAAGCGGCTATAGAGGGCCAAAGGCCGAAGTATCCTTCGGTGGACGAGATGAATGCCGACAAAGAGGCAACGACATTAGCCGACAGATGATGAGGTTGGAGACCAAAATTTTTGAACAATTCCTTAGAAAAATCACTAAGGGGGAGACCAAACCCTCTAGAAAAGCGAGAGATGAAAACTACTTATTCACCGGCTTCTACGATGGGAGTAACCCCAGGGCCAGGTAAGCGACACTTTACCTCGGCGGGGATACGACGTGTCTTGATGAGCCACTCGATCTCCTGCCAAGTGGCGGTGGAGCCTTGCCAGGAGCCGCGCTCTGGGGCTGTGACTGCATCTTCTTCCTCGACCATGGCGACCCTATGCGAGCTCGACATGGGCTCGTTGGAAGAATCGACAGAGGAAGAAACGCTCGCGGTGGGGAGAGGTCTTGACATCCACGGTCCTGTTGCGACGGCGAGGAACGCGGCAGCAGCAGGAAAGAAGGACCGGAGCGGAATCTCGGAACTGGCAAGAGGCACGGCGGCGCGAGACCAAAAAGCAGCGGCGTAGTCGCGTGGAGGGGGGCTTTGCAACGGCGGCACAAGGAGGAAGACGAAGAAGTGGGGAGTGGGGAAATTAACTAAGGGTTCCCCCTCTCCCCCTTTTTATAACCACAAACCGCTAGCGGTAGTGGGATCGTGGGTGCGTGGCGGTTGCCGCGTACACGCGTGTATCGTGCGCTGGCAGCCGTCAAGTGGAGCCACACGTCGGGTAACATGGCACAGGAGGTGATCCGTCCGCCATAACCGTTGCGAGAACAGAAGAGGCGCTGTGCTGATATGACAGCCTACAGTGGTCACTATTCATATGCCAGCGATCACTGTAGCAGCCTAAAAAAATGAGGCAAAGTACAATGATTGTAACGTAGGATGAAACTTATAAGAGAAGCTAAGGAAGTGACTCAGATGAAGAGAATTGACTCGGAGGAACGAATAATACCTCATAATGAATCAAAATAAGTCGGAAAAGTGACAAGATTTGAATTAAGGTACGCCTCAATAAAAGAGCCGACCGAAGTATAATTCGGCAAACATAAGCAAGGGGACCGAATATCTTAAACCTGTTGTAGCCTTGTCGACTAAGGTCGCCAAGACCGTATCAGCTTTAGGGACTAATGTTGGGGATGACCCCAGGTAGGATCAAGCTAAGGTAAAAGAGTCAAGCCCTCAAGGATCTTGACTGGGTCAAAGAATGATCCAACCGAGATATATAGAGGCTGGCCAAATAAAGTCCGACTTAACCTGAGTCAGATAACTAAGGCCTAACCCGGCCGATATATTTGGAGGCCTATTCAAGGTTGGAACAAGTGGCGAAAGAAATTTTCTTTCAACATGGGTGACAACATAGCTTGCGGATCAACCGCCCTCCACCATAGGCGTCTCTTATAGATTCATGTATTTTAAGATTTGCCTACGAGAACTATTCCCATTTATCTTCTTTCTGATCTTATAGGTAATGTATATTTTAGCTATGCAGGCCGGGTGTGGCCTTCTTTATTTTATACCACTTGATGTAAACTTTGGAGGTTAATAAAAACACCTTTTATCGGATTTTTTTTGCTAGAGCGTAATCAAACCCGATCATTTGAACTAAGCTATCTACCTCTCGGTGACCTAGCAGTCACCTCACCCCGTGTTAAAAGTTGGCTATTTGAGACATATAATGCCCCTGTCCTGCGACAGATGTGCTGTCGCCGGGAGCTCGGATCACCGATCGAGGGGACTTTTTCTTGGAGCAGGAAGGAGAGACCACGGGACAGTGGTCGTCGGAGGGATAGATCGCCATCATAGGCGACCGGCCAAACTCAGAGCTGGTAAGTACGGGAAGTGCCGGGAATTCTACGGACGAACCGGCAGTCTGGCACGCGTTTCGAAAATTTCCAAACGAAAGCAACACTGGTACACGAGAGTGCGAGAACGTACGTATATTACACCAAGTACTTTGATTAACTCTAGACACCGAGATCAATAGTGATGTCCTACGTACTACATGCCTAACTCAGGCATCTGGTTCGGGGCATCGCACCACGCGGCGGCGGCGCCGACCCGCCGACCCCCGCACTGAGACACGCAACTCTCACCATCATACGACCCCAGCATGCCATACGACCCCGCCGGGAGGTGCAACGCGACGTCGAACACCGCCACCCCTTGCTCCAACTCCGCCGCGAGTCCATCTCGCACCTTCTTCCCCACATCCACACCAATCACCGCAACCGCGGCGACACCCCGCTCAGCCTTCTTCCACGGCCGAGCAGTACAGAGCCGCCCCGTCTCGGTCTCGGGCTCGCTCGCGGCGAGCCTGACGCCGCGGTAGGAGACGTCCACGTACGTGCCGGGCTGGACGCACACCGTGGGCCAGAGGCTCCAGGAGGAGACGCCGAGGGTGAGGTTGAACGAGAGGCCCCGCGCCGGGTCGGGGCCGGAGACGACGGAGTCTATGGCGACGGAGTAGTGCACGTCGAGATGGAGGAGCAGGGCCGGGACGGTCATGCCCAGGAAGACGACGGCACCGACCACGCCCGCGCACCAGCAGCAGCGGTCTCCCTTGGCGTTGTTCTTCCGCTCCAGTATCTCCGGGTCTCCGTGGATGGCCTTCTTCTTCTGCTCCAGTACCTCCGGGTCTCCGTGGATCGCCTGCCGCTCCATGTCGTCCATCCCGGTCATCGGCTTCTGCAGCCTACCCATGATGTGTCCACGGCCAGGGCCAGGGGTTCGATTTCTTGTAAGCTTTGGGTTGCGGGCTTGGGGTTTGTCGTTGCAGCAGGTGCAGGACAAGGGATCGATGATCTAGGTTTAGTAGGGAGAAAGGCGAGAGGTCGGTTCACGGATATATCCATTACCGATGGCCGGTAATGGATATATGTGCACGATCGAGTAGTTAATCGTAACTGATCTCGCCGGATTTATTGAGAACGTGATGCATCACACTACTAGGTTTGTTGGTAGTCCGATCTATTAATTTTTCTGTTTTTTCGGGAGTCTTTTTTCGTGTTGCATAAACACATACGAGACGTATAAATGTCACAAATCAACGGTTAGGTCGATCTTTTCATTTTGACCTTTTTCTTGTTGCGAATAGAGGGATAAGCTCGAATAATGCAGATTTGCAGCACATGGTAAACGTCTCATGTAAACGTCCGGCTTTGTACGTGCCCTTAAACTAGGTAAATACCTTGCACTACTAAGTAAAGTAGAAGAAAACAATAAAATATCGATACCAATGTAGTCACAGTCAACTCTCATCGCTCAAGTTGAACTCTCGCAATGTTAAATTCTGCTGGATTAACCATTTTCACACAGTAGGGGCTTTCCCTACCGTAGAGTGGTATTTGTTTTCTTGGATGAACCAACACCCAATATTCCTTTTCTTTTGACAATCAATATCATGGCATATTCATAGATTCTTTCAAAAAATGGGGATAAAATCTTGCCCCATTCTATTAATTAAGAAGAACATAGGGCGTGTTTGGTAGCCTGTATGGGCTATCTGCCTCATACAAGCTGACACTAGCTATGCTGCGTGGATACAAGTTGAACCTAGCAACCTGTGTTTGGTATCTTGTATGAGCTTAGACGAACTGAGTTCAGATCTTGTTTGGTAGCTTATGTGACTTGAGATAGAAAAAAAGCAACAAGGTCCGTGCAGAAATAAATAAAATGCCATCGAGTCCCTAAACAGAAAAACGCAAAAGCCATCGGGTCCCTGTCGGCGGCGAGGATCATGCCGGCACGCCGCCCCCGGGAGGAGCAGACAGCCAGCGTAGGAGGTCGGTAAAGGCCACCGCCACGCGTAGGAGGTCAGGGATGCGCCACCGCCGACCGTCACAACCACGCGCCGACCGCCTCCGCCACGAGCTGCCGCCAATGCCATGAGCCCTGCTGCTCCGCCATGTGCTGCTCTGTGTCGACGCCGACGCCACACGCTCTGCTATGATACGTCGGAAACATTATCTATAATTTTTTATGTTCCATGCTTGTTTAGTATCTACTTTGCTTTGCTTTGTCCATACTTTGAGGTTATTTTCATATGTTTTATGGTACTAACCTATTAACAAGATGCTATAGTGCCAGTTGTCTGTTTTCTTCTGTTTTTGGTTCTAGAAAGGCAGAAAATCAATATTCTCGGAATTGGACGGAACAAAAGCCAAAGTCAATATTTTGCCATGGGGAACACGAAGCCGGAGTACGAGACGGAGTAGACCCACCAGGGGGCCACACCACCTGGCCGCGCGGGTGGGCCCACCCCGCGCCTGGGGGGTGTAGCCTCGCCCCTTCGCCTATAAGAAGCCCCCGATGCCTAAACCCTAAGCACCCAACCAATATCCCACGAAACTGTCTGTAGCTGCCGCCACCATCATCCCTAGATCGGGGGGATCTGAAGATCTTCCCGGCACCCTGCCAGAGGGGAGATCATCCCGGAGGCCTTCTTCTTTATCATGTCAGCCTCCGGTATGAAGCGTGAGTAGTTCCACCTTGGACTACGGGTCCATGTAGCTAGATGGTTGTATATCCTCCTTGTGCTTTCATGTCTAGATCTTGTGAGCTCCGTTCATGATCAAGATCTCTTCTATTTCTAATCATGCATGTTGTGTTTGCGGGGATCCAATAGACATTGAGATTACTATGTCAGATTGATTAATGGTTTTGTCTTATTGATTCTATCATGTCTGTGTTGTTTGTGATCTTGCATGCTCTCCGTTGTTAGTAGTATCTTGACCAGGTAGTTGCTAGTGACTTCAAGAGGGGGTATTTATGCTCGATAGTGGGTTCATGCCTCTACTTAATCAAGGGAAGTGACATAAATCTCTATGGTTGTAGATGTGATGTTGCCACTAGGGAGAAAACAATTGTCTCTTGTTCATGGAACATGTGGATTGTTTACCTTACACACTTTGCTTAAAGCAGTTGTATGTTGCTTGCAACTTAATACTGGTGGGGGTTCGAATGATAACCCAAAGGTGGACCTCTAGTCATAGATGCAGTTGGATGGCGGTCTATATATCTTGTTGTATTTCCCAATCGAATCTCATAGGATTTTTTTGTTTAGTATTGCATTGTTATGCCTTGCTCAGTCCTATCAATTGCCCTGCTGTAATTTGTTTACCCAGCATGCCATGTTTGTTTATCTAAGGAGAACACCTCTAGTGAACTATGAACCCCCGGTCCAATCTTTACCATTGATACATCTTCCACTGTTACTGTTTACTTGCTGCAAACCATGTTTGTTTATCTAAGGAGAACACCTCTAGTGAACTATGGACCCCCGGTCCAATCTTTACCATTGATACATCTTCCACTGTTACTGTTTACTTGCTGCAAACCATCATCACCTTCCACACCATACAGTTAATCCTTTGTTACAGCAATCAGTGAGATTGACAACCTCACTGTTAGTTGGGCAAAATCTTGAGTTTGTGTTGTGCAGGTTTCCACGTTGTTTGCAACACCTTTGAGACGTTTCCTTCCTCCTACTGGTTCGATAACCTTGGTTTCTTACTAAGGGAAAACTTGCTGATGTAATGCATCATACCTTGCTCTTGGGGTTTCCCAACGGGGCGTCAACACGCATCAAGACTTTCTAACGCCGTTGTCGGGGAGGCTAAGGACGTCTTCACAAGGGGAGTCCTCCTCAACCTTTCTCTTTACTTTGTTTTTAGTTTGCTTAGTTTCTTTTGCTTGGTTTTGTTTGCCTCTTTTTATCAAAAACTCAAAAAAAATTAGTTTAGTTTGGTTTGCTTTCTCTTATCAAAAACACACAAAAAAAGTTCCTACTCTAGTTGACACCTTTCTCTAGCTCACCATGCCGTTCCCCAAGTTCGCCCTGAAGGACCTTTCGATAGGTAGTGGCTCTATAATTGGGAAAGAAAATATTGAAGAATTCTTCAATCATGTTAGTAAGCATGAGGATATTGAGGATAGATCTGTAGCAGAACTTGCTCCTAATTATAAAATTAATGCAGAGTATTTAGTTCATATGTTGGAGGCTAGGTTTGTTAGCCTTAACCCCATGATGCAAATTTTGTTCCTAAAACTAAAATAAGAAAAGAATGCTAAAAAGAGAGAATTTATTCTTGAAACTTTACTCAAAGAGTTCCATGATGTTGCTAAGGAAGCCAAAAAGGTCTTTGAGCATTTTAATATGCTAGGATCATGTGTAGATGTTGTGGGTACTTCAAATAAAACCAACCCTAGAGAGGAATTTAAGATACACATACCCTTTAAGCTTGTTGGGATGCATGAAGCCTTTGAAAAGAATTTTGACTGGATTGTTCCTGAAAATCCTTCTGATGAAAGTAGTGAACCAAAGAGAGATGAGAAGGGATCCTCCAAAACTCATTTGGATGATATACCTTTCATAGTTGAAGACTTTGCAAGTATTGATGTTAATGCTTCTTCATTTGAAAATACTTGATTTCTTGCTTCTTGTGCCTAACTTAAAGGCGTTAAAGAAAAGTATTTGTTGGGAGATAACCCAAGAGTTTCCTAGAATCTTGGAAGTTATTACTTCAGTAATGACCTCTCCTTATCCTTTTTGTTTGCCTTTTGTGCCAAGAATGACCTCTAATAAGAGGGAAGTAAGATTTGGGGAGTTGCTGTCCCAAAACAGATTTCTGTCCTCCACCATAAAAAATCGTGAGGAGTCTCTGTAAGTCAGATTGATCTTACAATTTACGAATAAATCCCCCAGTATGTTATCTAACTTTATTTAGTTCAACACTTTTTTATTTGAGGAACAGAAGGTCTTCGAAAAAATCGGTTTCTACATGCTGGTCTGTTTTGACAGATTTCTGCCATTAATTGCATTTGCTTCTTGTTGATTCCTTTTTGTTTTTTGGGAAATTGAGCTTTTGAAGGAGTTGCTACAGTATCTTGTGTTTTAGTGAAAGTTTTGCTGTTATAAATCTAAACCCAATGGTCTATTATCTTTTGAATACACTAATGTTGCTAATGAAGATTGTGTGAAGTTTTGTATGAAGGAAAATTTCAGGTGTAGAGAGAGAATGATATAATGAGATGAAGAATGGACAAAATCTCAAGCTTGGGGATACCACCCCGGTGTCACCCCAAGAAATATTCAAGAGGTACAAGCGTCAAAGCTTGGGGATGCCCAAGGCATCCCCTTCTTCATCAATAAAAAAGCTCTGGTCTTTCTAGACACTTTATTTTTATTGTTTCATGCACTGTTGTGTTGTTCTTGGAGCGTCTTAGTTTTCATTTGCTTTGCTTAGTTTGTTTAGTTTTCTTGAATAAAGTAGTTTGGACCCCTGTTCTCGCTGTATTGTTTCAAATAAGTCGATTGGTGTTTGAAAGGAGTAGAAAGTTCTTGCTTGAAAGTGCAAGAGGAGCTTGTATTGAATGTGACTTAGACTTTAGCATGTCATGCTAGGTGTTTTTTGACCTGATGCTTCGTGATTATTGTTGTAGAATGACTTGTTCCAAACAACTGGGATTTCTTAGTGTGTCTTGAAATAATCATGCGTTGTTTTAGCATACAGAGGCATAGTGTTGTGGTATTCTCCTTTGATGCTTTCTTTGGGTTGACTGATGGGATTCGTAGCATAGTAAATCAAAAAAATTCTACGGATGCGAACAAGAAAGCCAAGATCTAATCTAGGATATGTTGGAGATATTCCCTAGAGGCAATAATAAATGTAGTTATTATTATATCTTTGTGTTTATGATAAATGTTTACATTCATGCTATAATAGTATTAACAAGGAAACATTAATACTTGTGTGATTTGTAAACTAAATTAGAGTCCCTAGTAAAGCCTCTTTATAATACTAGCTTGTTGGTTAATAAATGATTGTGGTTTCCCTATCATGAACATTGAGATGTTATTAACAACAAGATCATATCGTTAGGACAATGATATGATGGACATACTCCTATAGATAAGTGTAGCATAAAGATCAGGTCATTTTAATAGTTCAATTGCTATATGCTTTCAGATACATAGTAACCTAATTCCTTCGACCATGAGATCATGCATATCACCTTCACCGAAAGGATGCTTTGATGACATCAAACACCACACCGTAACTGGGTGGCTATAAAGGTGGCATTGAGTGTTCGGAAAGTATTGGTTGAGACACATGGATCAAGAGTGGGATTTGTCCATCCATATGACGGATAGATATACTCTGGGCCCTCTCGGTGGAATGTCATCCAATTAGCTTGCAAGCATGTGACTGGCTCACAAGGGATCACATATCACGGGAACGAGAAAAGAGTACTTATCGGTAACGAGGTTGAACTAGGTATGCAGAGATACCGACGATCAAAACCTCGGATAAGTAAACTATCGTGAGACAAAGGGAAATTGGTATCATATGTAAGTGGTTCATTCGATCGCAAAGTAATCGTAGAAATATGTGGGAGCCATATGAATTTCCAGATTCCTCTATTGGTTATTGTTCGGAGAAGTGTCTCGATCATGTCCGCATAATTCACGAACCGTAGGGAGACACACTTAAGGATTCGATGTTGTTGAGTAGTTATGGAATGATGAGTAAGAGACCGAATGTTGTTCGGAGTCTCGGATGGGATCCGGGATATCACGGGGAGATCCGGAATGGTCCGGAGAATAATAATCATATAAGGAAAGTCCTGTTTTAGGGTTGGAGAATGGTTCCAGTCTTTTCGTCGGGAATGTTCTAGAAGGTTCCGGAATGTCCGGCACTCCGGAGAGGAAGGGTACATGAATGTGTCATAACAAGTTGGAATGGTTGCATCATGTACTAGGTGTCATCGCTGAGCAAAATAAAGGGTTAAATCAAATCCTAGTTTGAAAAGTCAAACGCCAATTTGAAAAGTCAAACGGCTATTTTGTTTGGTGGAGGGAGAGTAGGAAACCTACTTGGGGAGGAAGTCCCTCTCCCTCCACCGCCGGCCTTGGAAGCCGAGTTGGGGAGGGACTCCCCTCCCCTTGGCACGCCCCCTCCACCTATATAAGGAGGGGCAGGGCTGCCCCTCCAAGACCTACACCTTGCCCTCTCCAAACCCTAGCCCTAAGTCGCCGGCGCCACCACCTCCTGCTGCTGCCGCCGCCGCCTAGGGCAAACCCTAGCCGCCGACTTGGGCTTCCCCAAGCCCTAGCCGTCGGCCCAGCCCTCTCTCCTTGGTGTGTCTAAACCCTAGATCACCTAGGCCTCTCTCATAGTCCACCATACTCGCTCCGGCTTAAGGCGAAGCCCTGCGAGATCTCCCCTCTACTTCCGGTACCACGCCGTCGTGCTGCCGGAATCGCGAGGAGAGTGCTACAACCTCCGCTGCATGCTGGAACAAGGGAGAGGAAGGTCTTCGTCGAGTACCGAACGTGTGACCAACTGCGGAAGCGCTGCCGGAACGCAGCGCCGGAAGGATCGTCTACGCGATCTTGAGATCGGAAAGAGTACGACTACATCACCCACGAGAATACGCTCTCGTTAAACACTTTGAAATCTTCGAGGGTGAGTTATTCCATCGACTCGTTGCTACAATCTAGTAGATAGATCTTGGCTTGTTTGTTTGTATGCGGTAGAAATTTTTTGTTTTCCATGCTACGAACCCCTACAGGAGATGCAATCAATGAGAGAGAGAGATGAGATCTTCATACCCTTGAAGAAATCGCATAGCAGAAACGTTCAACAGAACGTGGTTGATGTAGTCGTACTCGCCGTCTCCTCCTCACTATTCGATCCGATCCTACGCCGCAAGTGGCGGCGCCTCTGAGGGATGCACATGTACGGTGCCGCGACGTCTCCTCCTTCCTTGGTCCATCAAGTATGGTGGAGAGATAGATTGGATCTGCAGCACGACGGCGTGGTGCTTATGGTGGAGAGTTTCTGCAACAGGTCTTCGCCTACGCGCAGTCGGGAGAGAGAGAGATGGAGGGCCAGCAGGATGGCGGCTAGGGTTGGAGGAGTGGGATGGCCGGCCCCCTTGGCCCCTCCTCCAATCCCTAGGGCGGCGGCCCCAAGGGTGGAGTGGGGGGCAAGTCTTCCCCCTTCGTTCTAGAAGGCTCCCCTAGGGTTTCCCCTAGGGCTGGCCGGCTGGGCCTTAGGGGCCTTGTTCCCCCCTTAGGCCCATGCAGGCCTCCGACAAGTGGGCCCACATTGGTCCCACTCCGGAACCTTCTAGAACCTTCCGGTACAATACCGATAAACTTCAAAACTATTCCGAAATCCAAAAATTGCTTTCCTTTATATGAATCTTATTCTCCGGACCATTCTGGAACCTCTCGTGATGTCCTGGATCTCATCCGAGACTCCGAACAAAAACTCATAAACCAATTATCCATTCTATCCTAGCGTTGATGCACGTTAAGTGTGTGACCCTACGGGTTCGAGAATATGCAGACATGATCTTCTATCAATAATCAACAGCGGGATCTGGAAACCCATACTGACTCCCACATATTCATCGATGATCATATCGGATGAACCACGATGCCAGGATTCGATTAATCCCATATATGTATTCCATTCGTCACGCGATATTTTACTTGCCCGAGATTTGATCGTTGGTATCGGCATACCTAGTTCAATCTCGTTCACAGCAAGTACTTTACTCGTTCCATAATCCGATATCACTTTGTGATTAACTCCTTAACCACGTGCTTGCAAGTGGTGTTGATATCGATTACCGAGTGGGCCCGAAGTATATCTCTCCGACTCGGGAGGGACAAATTCCATCTCGATACACACAACCCAACAAGTACTTTTCCGATCACCTGAGAGACACCTTTATGATCACCCTCACATAGGATGACGTTTGATGACCTCAAAGCTTTCTTCCGATACCAGGGAGTTGTATTATCTCATGGTCTAAGGAATATAATACTTGACATAGGAAAAAGCTTCGCAAATATGAACACGATGACACGATCTAATTGCTCTGCTTAATTTGGGTCTGTCCATCATATCATTCTCCTAATGACATGATCTCATTATTAATCGAAAACTCATGTCTATGGTTAGGAAACCTTAACCATCATTAATCAATGAGCTAGTCCATAGAGGCGTACTAGGGACACGGTGTTGTTCATAAACCACACAAGTATCAAAGTTTCCGCTTAATACAATTCTAGCATGGAATATAAACTTTATCATGAACATGAATTATAATAATAACATCTTTATTATTGCCTCTAGGGCATAATTCCAACAGTCTCCCACTTGCACTAGAGTCAATAATCTAGTTTACATCTGGCAACAATCTAACACCCATGGCATTAAGGTGCTGATCATGTTTTGCTCGTGGAAGAGTTTTATTCAACGGATCTGCGACATTCAGATCCGTATGTACTTTGCTAATCTTCAGATCTCCATCTGCTATATAATTTCGAATTATATGAAAACGGCGGTTGATGTGCTTGGTCTTTGGATGATATCTTGGTTCCTTAGCCAGTGCTATGGCGCCAGTGTTGTCGCACAATATCTCCAGTGGGTCCAAGGCACTTGGAACCACACCAAGCTCAGTGATGAAGTTCCTGATCCAAACTCCTTCACTCACGCTTTGCTTGCAGCTTCTCTAGCTCACAGCTCCACCATTCAAAATATAAACATATCCTGTCTGAGATTTAGAATCATCCGGGTCGGTGTCGAAACTAGCATCGACGTAACCTTTTACGACGAGCTGCTCATCACCTCCATTGACCAAGAACATTTCTTTAGTCCTATTTAAATACTTAAGGATGTTCTTTACGGTTGTCCAGTGTTCCACTCCTGGATCACTTTGGTATCTTCTCGTCAAACTAAGAGCATTGGACACATCCGGTCTAGTACATAGCATGGCATACATAATAGAACCTATGGTCGAGGCATATGGCACTTTGCTCATAGTATCTCTATCTGTTACCGTAGCTGGACACTGAGCCTTGCTCAATATCTTACCTGGCAATATGGGCAATGAACCTTTCTTTGCCTTATCCATTCTGAACCTTTTCAAAACTTTGTCTAGATATGTACTTTGGCTTAAAGCTATTAGGCGTCTTTGTCTATCTCTATAGATTTTGATGCCTAATATATAAGCAGCTTCTCCTAGGTCTTTCATTGGAAAACATTTATTCAAATAACTCTTCACATTATTAAGCATACCAATGTCATTTCCAATAATCAATATGTCATCCACATATAGTACTAAAAATGTCATCGAGCGCCCACTCACTTTCTTGTAGATACAAGCTTCGTAGCAATTTGGAACAAATCCAAAACTCTTGATCACTTCATCAAAACAAAGATTCCAACTCCGAGATGCTTGCTTCAGTCCATAAATGGAACGCTGAAGTTTGCACACCTTATTAGCATCCTTAGGATCGACAAAACCTTTGGGTTGCATCATATACAACTCTTCATTAATGTTGCCATTGAGGAACGCAGTCTTGACATCCATCTGCCATATTTCATAATCATGAAACGCAGCAATCGCTTATAAAATCTGAATGGACTTAAACATCGCTACGAGAGAGAAAGTCGCATCGTAGTCAACACCTTGAACTTGCCGAAACCCTTTTGCGACAAGCCGAGCTTTATAGACAGTAACATTACCATCAGCGTCCGTTTTCTTCTTGAAAATCCATTTGCACTCAACGGCCTTACGATCGCTAGGAGGGTCCACCAAAGTCCATACTTGGTTTTCGCTCATGGATCCCAATTTGGATTTTATGGCCTCTAGCCATTTCTCAGAGTCTGGGCTCATCATTGCTTCCTCATAGTTCGCAGGTTCACTGTTGTCTAACAACAAGACGGTTAAGACAGGGTTGTCGTACCATTCAGGAGTGGCACGTAACCTTGTCGACCTGCGAAGTTCAGTAGTAGCATCGTTCGAAGTTTCATGATCCTCGTCATTATCTTCCTCTCTTGTTGGTGCAGACGGCACTGGAACAATTTCAGGTGCTGCGCTACTCTCCAACTTGAGAGAAGGTGCAATAACCTCGTCTAGCTCTACCTTCCTCCCACTCACTTCTTTTGAGAGAAACTTCTTCTCAATAAAGGATCCGTTCTTTGCAACAAACACTTTGCCTTCAGATCTGTGGTAGAAGGTATACCCAATCGTTTCCTTAGGGTATCCTATGAAGACGCATTTCTCCGCTTTGGGTTCGAGCTTGTCCGGCATCAACTTCTTGACGTAAGCTTCGCATCCCCAAACTTTAAGAAACGACAAATTAGGTTTAGCACCAAACCATAGTTCATACGGTGTCGTCTCAACGGATTTAGATGCTGCCCTATTTAAAGTGAATGCAGCAGTTTCTAATGCATAACCCCAAAATGATAACGGCAAATCTGTAAGAGACATCATTGATTGCACCATATCTAATAGGGTTCGATTCCGGCGTTCAGACACGCCATTGCGCTGTGGTGTTCCGGGTGGCGTGAGTTGCGAAACGATTCCGCTTGCTTTAAGATGCGTGAGAAAATCATAACTCAAATATTCACCTCCACGATCGGATCGTAGAAATTTAATTTTCCTGTTACGATGGTTTTCCACTTCGTTCTGAAATTCTTTAAACTTTTCAAATGTTTCAGATTTATGTTTCATTAAATATATATACCCATATATACTCAAGTCATCAGTAAAAGTGAGAAAATAGCGATATCCACCGTGCGTCGAAACACTCATTGGTCTGCATACATCGGTATGTATGATTTCCAATAAATCCGTTGCTCGCTCCATTATTCCGGAGAACGGGGGTTTGATCATCTTGCCCATGAGGCACGGCTCGCACGTGTCAAATGATTCAAAATCAAGAGATTCCAAAAGTCCATCAGAATGGAGTTTCTTCATGCGTTTTACACCAATATGACCTAGACGGCAGTGCCACAAATAAGTTGGATTATCGCTATCTACTTTGCATCTCTTAGCCTCAATGTTATGGATGTGTGTTTCATTGCTTTCGAGATTCAGAAGAAATAAACCATTCACAACAGGTGCATGACCATAAAAGATGTTATTCATATAAATAGAACAACCATTATTCTCCGATTTAAATGAATAACCGTCTTGCAATAAACACGATCTAGATATGATGTTCATGCTCAACGCAGGCACATAATAACACTTATTAAGGTTTAAAACTAATCCCGAAGGTAAAACTAAGGAGAGCGTGCCGATGGCCATCACATCAACTTTTGATCCATTGCCAACGCGCATCGTCACCTCATCCCTTGCTAGCCGCCGTCTATTCCGTAGCTCCTGTTTCGAGTTACAAATATTAGCAACTGAACCAGTATCATATACCCAGGCACTATAACGAGCGTTAGTAAGGTAAACATCAATAACATGTATATCAAATATACCTTTAATGGTGCCAGCCTTCTTGTCCGCTAAGTACTTTGGACAGTTGCGCTTCCAGTGACCCTTGTCCTTGCAATAGAAGCACTCAGTGTCCGGCTTAGGTCCAGACTTGAGCTTCTTCTCAGCAGGGGCAACGCGCTTGCCGCTGCCTTTCTTGAAGGATTTCTTTGCACCCTTAGCTTTCTTAAAGCCAGTGGTCTTGTTGACCATCAACACATGATTATATTTCTTGATGTCCACCTCCGCAGCTTTCAGCTTAGCGAAGAGCTCAGTGATCGTATCAGTGGAACCAATTTGATTGTGAGTAACTACAAAACCTTTGTAGCTAGGAGGGAGTGATTGCAGAACTCTGTCAATCTTGAGCTCTTCTGGAATCTTGCAGTCCATTTTCTCAAGACGTTGAGTGTAGCCCGACATCTTAATGGCGTGCTCACTAACGGAACTCCCTTCCTCCATCTTGCAGTTAAAGAATTTCTCAGAGATCTCATATCTCTCAGAACGGGCCTGAGTCTGAAACATGGTTTTCAGTTCCTCAAGTATCTCAAAGGGCCCGTCGAACTCCTCAAAATGATTTTGAAGTTCCGGTTCCACAGCAAACAACATGGTACTCTTAATCGCTCCATAATCATCTTTGCGTGACTGATAAACAACTTTTTCATCAGCCGGCGCATCAGTAGCAGGGGCGTCACCTAGCGCTTTCTCAAGTACATAGGCTTTCTGTCTGCTAGAGAGAATGATTCTCAGATTGCGGAACCAGTTGGTGAAGTTAGACCCATTGTTCTTAAGATTTTCTTTCTCAGCAAAAACGTTGAAGTTGAAGTTGGACTTAGCCATTTGATCTACAAAATTTGCAAATACAATTTAGACTATGTTCATGATAACTAGTTCAACTTAATCAAATTACTAGATGAACTCCCACTAAATTCAACATCCCTCAAGTTGTTTAGTGAACACGATCCAAATTCACCACACCTAATCCGATCTTCATGATAAGATATGTGGTTTCAATGGTGGACAACAAAGTGTCGATCATATCATTCATATGACTCATGTTTAACCTTTCGGTTCGTGTGTTCCGAGGCCATGTCTGTACATGCTAGGCTCGTCAAGTCAAACCCAAGTATTTCCGCGTGTGCAAAACTGGCTTGCACCCGTTGTATGTGAACGTAGAGTTTATAGCACCCGATCATCACGAGGTGCTTGAACACGACGAACTTTCGCAACGGTGCATACATGGGGAGAACACAATTTTTATCTTGATCTTTAAGTGAGGAATCATCTTATAATGCTACCGTCGCGATCTAAGCATAATAAGATACATAAAAGGATAAACATCACATGCATATAATTTTATGTGACATGGTATAGCCAATCTCCGCGCAATGTTCTCCATCTTGTGCGCGCCAGCATGATCTCCATTACTCCACCATGATTGCCTCCACCACGAATAGCAACTACAACTATTGCTAACTACTTAGCGATAAAGTAATGCTATTACATGGCGTATAAGAGATGTTATTAACAAGGGTCATATCATTAGGAGAATGATGTGATGGATATACTCCTATAGTTAAGCGTAGCATAAAGATCAAGTCATTTAACATAGTTCATTTGCTATAAGCTTTCTGATACATGGTAACCTAATTCCTTCGACCATGAGATCACGTTAATCACCATTACCGGAAGGATGCTTTGATGACATCAAACACCACACCGTAACTGGGTGGCTATAAAGGTGGCATTGAGTGTTCGGAAAGTATGGGTTGAGTCACATGGATCAAGAGTGGGATTTGTCCATCCATATGACGGATAGATATACTCTGGGCCCTCTCGGTGGAATGTCATCCAATTATCTTGCAAGCATGTGACTGGCTCACAAGGGATCACATATCACGGGAACTAGAAAGAGTACTTATCGGTAACGAGGTTGAACTAGGTATGCAGAGATACCGACGATCAAAACCTCGGATAAGTAAACTATCGTGAAACAAAGGGAAATTGGTATCGTATGTAAGTGGTTCATTTGATCGCAAAGTAATCATATAAATATGTGGGAGCCATATGAATTTCTAGATTCCTCTATTGGTTATTGATCGGAGAAGTGTCTCGGTCATGTCCGCATAATTCACGAACCGTAGGGAGACACACTTAAGGATTCGATGTTGTTGAGTAGTTATGGAATGATGAGTAAGAGACCGAATGTTGTTCGGAGTCTCGGATGGGATCCGAGATATCATGAGGAGATCCGTAATGGTCCGGAGAATAAGATTCAGATAAGGAATGTCCTGTTTTGGAGTTCGGGAATGATTCCGGTGTTTTCACCAGGAATGTTCTAGAAGGGTCTGGAAGGTCCGACACTCCGGAGGGGAAGGGTACATGGATGTGTCATGACAATGTGGAATGGTTGCATCATGTACTAGGTCACTTGGCTGGGCAATATGGAGAGAGAAATCAAATCCAAGTTTGAAAGTCAAACACCAATTTGAAAAGTCAAATCTGAAGTTTGCTTGGTGGAGGGAGAGTAGGAAACCTACTTGGGGAGGAAGTCCCACTCCCTCCCACCAGCCGGCCATGAGGAGTTGGAGGAGGACTCCCTCCTCCCCAAACCGCCTCTCCCCTCCTATATAAGGTGGGGTAGGGCGCCCCCTCTCCCTACACCTCCAAACCCTAGCCTAAGGCGCAACCACCACCACCAAGTGTTGCTGCCGCCACCACCTAGGGATCTCCTCCCAAGTAGCCGAGTTGGGGTATCCCAAACCCTAGCCGCTGGATGCACCTCTCCCCTTGGTGCCCTCTAAACCCTAGATCACCAAGGCCTCTCTCATACTCCACCATACTCGCTCTGGCTTAAGGCAAAGCCCTGCGAGATCTCCCCTCTACTTCCGACACCACGCCGTCGTGCTGCCGGAATCACGAGGAGAGTGCTACAACCTCCGCTGCCTGCTGGAACAAGGGAGAGGAAGGTCTTCATCAAGTACCGTACGTGTGACCGACCACAGGAGCGCTGCCGGAACGCACCGCCGGAAGGGTCGTCTACGCGATATTGAGATCGGCAAGAGTACGACTACATCACCCACGAGAATCTGCTCTCGTTAACCGCCTTGGATCTTCGAGGGTTAGTATTCTATCGACTAGTTGCTACAATCTAGTAGATAGATCTTGGCTTGATCATATATTAGATCTTGATTGTGTG
The DNA here is from genome assembly GCA_916181665.1 of Avena sativa. NCBI lineage: Eukaryota > Viridiplantae > Streptophyta > Magnoliopsida > Poales > Poaceae > Avena > Avena sativa. The sequence goes on from OV702281.1 coordinate 41,290,790, forward strand.
TTCATGCGGTAGATTTTTTTTTGTTTTCCATGCTATGAACCCCTACAGTGGTATCAGAGTCGTGTCTATATGTAGATCTGTTGCACGAGTAGAACACAATGGTCATTGTGGGCGTTGATGCATTTGTTGTCGGTTGCTTCTTGTGTACTTTGCATCTTGCGGGATGGTGGGATGAAGCGGCCCGGGCTAACCTTACATGACATCGTTGTAGGGTTTCGTAGCATGGAATAACTCACCCTCGAAGATTCCAGAGTGTTTAACGAGAGTGGATTCTCGTGGGTGATGTAGTCGTACTCTTACCGATCTCAAGATCGCGTAGACGATCCTTCCAGCGCTGCGTTCCGGCAGCGCTCCCGCAGTCGGTCACACGTTCGGTACTCGACGAAGACCTTCCTCTCCCTTGTTCCAGCAGGCAGCGGAGGTTGTATCACTCTCCTCGCGATTCTGGCAGCACAACGGCGTGGTACCGGAAGTAGAGGGGAGATCTCGCAGGGCTTCGCCTTGAGCCGGAGCGAGTATGGTGGACTATGAGAGAGCTCCTCGGTGATCTATGGTTTAGACACACCAAGGAGGAGGTGCTAGGGTCGGCGACTAGGGTTTGGGGCTTGCCCAAATCGGCGGCTAGGGGAACCCTAGGTGGCGGCGGCAACAGGAGTTGGCGGCGCCGGGCTAGGGTTTTGGGTGGAGATCTTGTGTGCTAGGAGGGGCAGCCCTGCCCCTCCTTATATAGGTGGAGGGGCCGTGCCAGGGGAGGGGAGTCCCTCCCCAACTCGGTTTCCCAAGGGGGCCGGCGGTGGAGGGGAGGAACTCCTCCCCAACTCGGTTTCCACCTTCCCCTCCACTTCCCAAAATAGCCGTTTGACTTTTCAAATTGGCGTTTGACTTTTCAAACTAGGATTTGATTAAACCCTTTATTTTGTTCAGCGATGACACCTAGTACATGATGCAATCATTCCAACTTGGTATGACACATTCATGTACCCTTCCCCTCCGGAGTGCCGGACATTCTGGAACCTTCTAGAACATTCCCGATGAAAACACCGGAACCATTCTCCAACCCCGAAACAGGACTTTCCTTATATGAATTTTATTCTCCGGACCATTCCGGATCTCGTCGTGATATCCTAGATCCCATCTGAGACTCCGAACAACATTCAGTCTCTTACTCATCATTCCGTAACTACTCAAACAACGTCGAATCCTTAAGTGTGTCTCCCTACGGTTCGTGAATTATGCGGACATGATCGAGATACTTCTCCGAACAATAACCAATAGAGGAATCTAGAAATTCATATGGCTCCCACATATTTCTACGATTACTTTGCGATCGAATGAACCACTTACATACGATACCAATTTCCCTTTGTCTCACGATAGTTTACTTATCCGAGGTTATGATCGTCGGTATCTCTGCATACCTAGTTCAACCTCGTTACTGATAAGTACTCTTTTCTCGTTCCCGTGATATGTGATCCCTTGTGAGCCAGTCACATGCTTGCAAGCTAATTGGATGATATTTCACCGATAGGGCCCAGAGTATATCTATCCGTCATATGGATGGACAAATCCCACTCTTGATCCATGTGTCTCAACCAACACTTTCCGAACACTCAATGCCACCTTTATAGCCACCCAGTTACAGTGTGGTGTTTGATGTCATCAAAGCATCCTTCCGGTGAAGGTGATATGCATGATCTCATGGTCGAAGGAATTAGGTTACTATGTATCATAAAGCATATAGCAATTGAACTTTTAAAATGACTTGATCTTTATGCTACGCTTATCTATAGGAGTATGTCCATCATATCATTCTCCTAACGATATGCTATTGTTGTTAATAACATCTCAATTTTCATGATAGGGAAACCACAATCATTTATTAACCAACAAGCTAGTATTATAAAGAGGCTTTACTAGGTACTTCAATTTAAGTTTACAAATCACACAAGTATTAGTGTTTCCTTGTTAATACTATTATAGCATGAATGTAAACATTTATCATAAACACAAAGATATAATAATAACTACATTTATTATTGCCTCTAGGGCATATCTCCAACAATCGTTCATGAGACTTGCTCCACGCTTGACATGCAACTTTTATTGCATAAGTGGCTTTGCGGGTGCCTGTTTCTCCCAACATAGTTAAGATTCAATTTACAACAGGTGATTGACAATACTAGTATCAATGTTGTAGTTCTTGTTCGTAAGTTAGAACGACACTTATTGAAAGCCCCAAACCACGTAAAACATGCAAAGAAAATTAGAGGCGTCTAACTTTGTTTTGCAGGGGTGTGTTGTGATGTGATACGGCCATGATTGTGATTATATATGATGTATGCAATGTTCCTTATTGTAAGTTGGCAACCGGCAGGAGCCATATGGTTGTCTTTTAATTCCGTTAAGACCCGCGTGTCTATTATTCAAAGTAGTTGTAATAGTTGATGCTGGTGGATGACAACCATGAAGCGGCGCCATTGACCTTGACGCCATGCCGGTGATGATGGAGATCATGTTCGTGCTTAAAGATGGAGATCGGAAGCACAAGAAGAAAGGCAATATCATATCAGATATTATGAATTGCATGTGATGTTAATCCTTTTATGCATCTTATATTGCTTAGTTCACGACGGTAGCATTATAAGATGATCCCTCAAGCACACAATTTCAAGTTTTAAAGTATTCATCCTTAGTAAGCACCGTTGCTAAAGCTCGTTGTTTTGAAGCACCACGTGATGATCGGGTGTGCTATATTCTGCGAGTGTATACAGCGTGAGTAAGCCATATTTGCTCATGCGGAAGCTAAGGTTTGATCTTGACGAGCCTAGCATGTACAGACATGGTCTCGGAACACGGAATACCGAAAGGTAAAGCATGAGTCATATAGTAGATATGATGAACATGTTGATTGTTCGCCTTTGAAGCTACATCATCTCTCGTGATGATCGGTTTTGATGTGGTGGATTTGGTTCATGTAATCACTAAAACAATGTGAGGGATATTGTTTTGAGTGGGAGTTCAACGGCAATATGATTAAAAGTTGAACACTATTTATCATAAATTAAATCAAAGTGAATTTGCATAGTTGTTGTAGTCATTGGCATCTGTTTACCACCTTGCGCTTAGTTATAATTGAGATAATAGAACTATAGAATTCTAGTTAGTTACTTTACGAACTGGTATCGTATTGTTTTGAAGTGTTAATCTAAAGTTTAAAAGTCCTATTACAAACTTTCAGTAAGTTCCGGTTACTCCATAAAGTTTAATAATTGGTTCTTAAGTATTTGATATTGAATTTGTTGGTGTAAATCGTCATACAAAACAACACAATTCATGAACTACAATGGCCTAAGTAACTAGCAAGAGAATATGTGATGATGTTCATCGAGAACAAATAAAGTGTTGATATGTTTCTCATTAACATCAAAGCTTGCCTTCAAGATTTGTTTTATCAGGTATTATGAGAACAAAAGGGTTGTTCAATTAATTGTCGTAATCCATAAAAGATGGATGATTTACAAATCTCGTTGGATAAATCACATCCATAAAATAAGTGCTAAAAATGTCGAAAGACAATTGATTGAAAGATCACTTAGGAAGTGACATCGCCGTTTAAATTATATTGGAAAGAAAACATGAAGAAACTCCATGTGAATGGAATTTTGGAGTCTTTTGATTTTTTGATCAAATGACGCTTGTGAAACTTTCCTAGAGATAATTAAAACTTCGTTCATAGGCCAAAGGGAACGGATGACTAGCCGATTGAAACTTGTACATAATGTTGTATGAAGTCCATTATGTATAGTCAAGAGTGATGGATTTCAACTTCATATGCTTTCTCCGAAAATTTGAGTGAATATATGAATATTTACTTAATAAGGATAAAGTATGAAACATTTTAAACGTTCAAAGACTTTCAAGATGAAGTGCAAAATAATTGTAACAAGAATATAAATAGTTTATGATAAGATCATAAAGGAAGATATTTGAGTTACAAGTTTAGCATAAAAACACCTAAGATTTAAGGAATCGTTCCTTGGATTTGCATTTCCCAAAACACCATAAGAGTATGGAACATTCGAGATATGTAATTGAACCTTGTTTGACATGGTAAGATCAAAGGTGTAATTCATAAAACTGCCATTATATTTTAAAGATTAAAAGCTTTAGAGACTACTGTTTTTCCACTGAAAAGAGCTCCATCATAATCCGTTGAATTGACACCATATAAAGTTATGGTTTGGGATAAAACCCAAGTTGTCCTTTCTTAAAAATTGGTATGTTATGCATAAGAAAGATGTTTGCAACCAAAATCGGATGAACATATCTTTGTATGTTATTTTGAATAATAATTGAGTATTCCTCCATAACACCGAAGACAAAAGTGTTTGTCTATTAGAACGTCAAGTTTCTTTGATAAGGAATTTTCCGTGAAAAGTTAAGTGGGAGGACAATAGAACTTTGACAAGGTTAAAAGAACCTTAGCTCTATATGATCAAAGTTGCGCAGCGCCAAAAAGTGTTCCGGAGGCAGCAACAATGCTCATGGCTCACATGTCTCAAAGGTTGTGGTCACGGAGGTCTAAGTTCCTATTGAAACAAGTAGGTCGGGTAAACAATCAAATACCAAGATTTGAGAGTTAATCATTATTTGACAGTAATGATCCGACTACATGCAAAGAAGCGATGATGGGCCCTGACTCCGTCAAATGGCTTGAAGCCATAAAATTCATGATAGTTCCATATACAAAAGATCAAGCTTTGAGCTTGAAAGACCCTCTGGAAAGGTACAAGACCTTACAGTCATATTTGGATCTATAAAGAAATAGACATGGATGTTTCACATCTATGAAATTATCGACATGTCGGGAAAGAGTTCACGGCAATGTTCAAAGAGTTGACTATGACAAGATCTGATCTTTCATTAAGCGATATTTAGTCTAGACGGATTAATGTAGCAACCACAACATATAATTTTGTTATGTGTTGAATAAACAAAACAAGTTCTTCTAATAGAATGGTTACCTAAGACGTGTGCATGACACGGTCCAAAGGGTTTTGTCAATGGTCAAACCTCTGTAGGACAAGAAAGAGAAAAATTAGCAAAGAGAGTTATGAACGCGATTAGGAAGCAAAACAATAATGAGTAAGCTTACTTCGAGTGGGGGATGCTCGCGGGTGAACGGCTTCAATCCCCAGGCCCAATCCTCCGGTATCTCCGTCTTAAAGATAGCCCGGACACGCTTGAAGATGAGGTAGTTGTCCAGCTCCACCGTCGAGACGCGGTTGGGGTCAAGGGGACCGCTCATATAGCAGAGTTTGTGTGTGCGTTTCTGGAATGGGCAGATTCGGCTGCTGACGAAAGTAGTCATCAGATCCTCGCCGCGTAGCCCGGAGCGGATCAATTCCTTCAGCCGAATCTCAAAAGCCTCGGCCAAAGCATGACTCTTCCTCGGATTATAGGTCCAGTTCTTCTTGGAAGGATGGCCAATGGAGAAGGCAGGGAGCCGAATCTTATCCTCATTCCCCTTGTTCTTGACATAAAAGAAGGACTTGTGCCACTTCTTACATGATTCTAGACCCGCGACACGAGGAAATTCGGATTTCCTCCGAGGTGTGATGGACGCTGCTCCACATTGGGTGAGCAACTTCTCGGAGGGGTGCAGAGATTTGTCTGGGACGACATTGGAACGAATCTGGAAAAACTTTGACCAGACGTGCATGGACGGCCATAGGCCGAAGTATCCCTCCGAGGCAGAGATGAAGGCAGAGAGAGAGGCAATGGCGTTGGCGGGAAGATGATGCGGCTGAAGGCCGAAATAATCAAGAAACTCCCTAGCAAAGTCGCTGAGAGGGAGACCAAAGCCACGGGCGAAATGCGACATGAAAACTGCATACTCGCCTTCCCTAAGGTCTGGAGAGGACTCGCTGCCGGGTAAGCGACAAGCTACCTCGGCAGGAATCCGGCGAGTCCGGATTAGCCACTCGACCTCGCGGCGAGTGACGGAAGAGCCCTGCCACGAACCCCGCTCGGGCCCAGATGCAGCATCGTCTTCCTCAATGAGCGCACCGCTGACAGAGCTCGGCATGAGATCGCCGGAGAAATTTACAGAGGAGGAGATAGCGGCGGAGGAAAATCTAGAACTACAAGGCCCCGTCGTGGTTCTACCCAAAAGCGGCGGCGGAGCAGAGAAAGAACTGTCGCGCGAGAACAGAAGAAAAACAGAGATCTCAAGAGGAGAAGCTAGGCGATAGGACCGGATGAACTCACCGGCGATGGTGCCGGAGCGAGCGAGCAGGGACGAAGGCGACGGAGCAGTGCGGCGGGATCCCTGCTGTCAAGGACTCAGACGAGCGCATGGCGGCGGAAGCGCGAACGGGCGCAGAGGCGAGAGGAAGAAGAAGGGCGCAGGTGGGCGAAGGGGGAAGTGAATCCCCCAGCGCCATGCCCCTCTTTATAACCGCGCTACCTGCAAGGTAATGGGATCGTGGGTGTGGCGGTTGATCGTGTAGATCGTGTACGTAGCACGAACGCACGACGATAAGTGGAACCGCACCAGCGACCACACGGTGGACTGGAAAGCAACGATCCCCGATGGAAACGACACACGAGGCATTGCAGCGCCGACGCGACAGGCGCAGCAGTAACTGTAGCCTGTCAATAAATACTGTAGAGGAACAAAAAACTAGAGAAACAATGATGAGTATGACACGTAGGACGAGGCGTACGCGAGAAGATACGATGATACCTCGAACGAGAAAAAGATAACTCGGAAACAATGCAGAGCGAGTGTCATGAAACTGATATAGCCCGGCCGAAGTTGTCTGCGGGGCCATACCAGCTTCGGGGACTAATGTTGGGGAGATGACCTCGGATAGGGTAAAGACGGGGAAAGACGAAAGGGTGTTGCCCGTCTAGTTTCCGAGTTACGGTCTGAGTCGGCCGAATCCTGTAGAGGTCGGCAGAGATAGGGAAGGACAGGACCCTTATGATGATGGCAAGGCATTACCCGGCCAAGATACTGCGTAAGTCGGCTGGGTTAGCCCGAGTAATCTTAATGCAGGTGAAGGACAAGCCGAGTTACGCGAGGCAGGGCTGAATAATACGAAGCTTGCAGGAGAAGGAGAAACCTAAAGTCAAACTCTAGCTGTAGGCTAGGGAGAATCTGAGCGGATCCAAGCACAAGGGACAAAGGCGCAGAGCGACAGAGGGGCAGAAGGAGGTCACGGAGGTGACAGTCCTGAAGCCCGACGCACGCAGGAGGGGCCCTCTGGAACCTTGCCGTCATTAGAGGGGCGACAGGGAAAGGAGGCCGTCGAACTACTATATTGGGACAAGCATATTCCTCGAATATGCTTGCCATGTCAGCCCTAAAGGAACCCAAGGCTCTCCTTTATAAGGGGAGGCTTGGACCCTGAGGAGGGCATCGGCTCATTTAGTACCGTTAGGCTGGTAAAGTTCTTCCTTTCTCCTTGTAAACAGCTCAAGGAGCACTTGTAGCCCAAGGAAGGAGAAATAGAGATCTTTGCCTTAGTCTTTTGTGTGTAGAATCAACTGCATCTTCCCTCCCTAGATCCCTCTAGCATCCATTGGCCCCATACTTTAGCCTACCCATGGCATCTGTCGTGCCACCACCACGACAGTTAAGCATGAACATTATATCGGGATCTTGTTTATTGCGAGACGGTTACTTGTTTAAGTCCGAGAATAATGGTTGTTCGATTTATATGAGTAATATGTTTTATGCACATGCACCTTTGATATATGGTCTATTCTTATTAAATCTCGATAGTGGAAATACACATATTAATAACATTGAGGCTAAACGTTTGAAATTGAGCGATAACTCGACCTGTATGTGGCACTGTCGTCTTGGTCACATTGGAGTGAAGCGTATGAAGAAACTCCATTCCGATGGACTTCTTGAATCACTTGATTTCGAATCACTTGAAAGATGCGAAGCATGTCTGATGGGTAAAATGACTAAGACTCCATTTTCTGGTATGATGGAGCGAGCTACGGACTTATTGGAAATCATACATACCGATGTGTGTGGTCCAATGAGTGTAGCATCGCGCGGTGGTTATCGTTATGTTCTTACCTTCACGGATGACTTGAGTAGATATGGGTATATTTATTTCATGAAACATAAGTCCGAAACTTTCGAGAAGTTTAAGGAATTTCAAAGTGAGGTTGAGAATCAACATAACAAGAAGATTAAATTTCTACGTTCTGATCGTGGAGGTGAATATCTAAGTTACGAGTTTGGCGAGCATTTGAAGAAATGCAGAATACTTTCACAATTGACACCGCCGGGAACACCACAGCGTAATGGTGTGTCCGAACGTCGTAATCAAACTCTCTTAGATATGGTTCGTTCTATGATGTCACTTACAGATTTACCGCTATCATTTTGGGGTTATGCATTAGAAACAGCCGCATTCACTTTAAATAGGGCACCATCTAAATCCGTTGAAACGACACTGTATGAATTATGGTTTGGGAAGAAACCTAAATTGTCGTTCTTTAAAGTTTGGGGTTGCGAAGCCTATGTAAAGAAGTTACAGCCGGACAAGCTTGAACCCAAAGCGGAAAAATGCGTCTTCATTGGATACCCAAAGGAAACTATTGGGTATACCTTCTATCATAGATCCGAAGGCAAAATCTTCGTTGCCAAGAATGGATCCTTTCTAGAGAAGGAATTTCTCTCGAAAGAAGTGACTGGAAGGAAAGTAGAACTCGACGAGGTTGTCGAACCTTCTCTCGAACTTGCGAGTAGCGCAGCACCGGAAGAAGTTCCTGTGGTGCCTGCACCAATAAGAGAGGAAGCTAATGATGATGATCATGAAACTTCGGTTGTAGTTGCTACAGAGCCTCGCAGGTCAACGAGAACTCGTACCACTCCTGATTGGTATGATCCCGTTATGAGTGTCATGTTGGTGGATAACACCGATGACCCTGTGACATATGAGGAAGCGATGATGAGCCTAGATTCCAATAAATGGCAAGAAGCCATGAAATCCGAGATTGGATCCATGTACGAAAACCAAGTATGGACTTTGGTGGACTTACTGGATGGCCGGAAGGCTGTCGAGAACAAATGGATTTTCAAGAAGAAAACAGATGCTGATGGTAATGTTACTGTCTATAAAGCTCGACTTGTCGCAAAATGGTTTCGACAAATTCAAGGAGTTGACTACGATGAGACCTTCTCACCTGTAGCGAAGCTAAAGTCTGTGAGGATTATGTTAGCAATCGCTGCATATTACGATTATGAGATATGGCAAATGGATGTCAAAACAGCATTCCTCAAGGGAGACATTGATGAAGAGTTGTATATGATGCAACCCAAAGGTTTTGTCGATCCTAAAGATGCTAACAAGGTATGCAAACTTCAACGGTCCATTTATGGATTAAAGCAAGCATCCCGAAGTTGGAATCAACTTTTTAATAAGGTGATCAAAAGTTTTGGTTTTATACAAACTTATGGAGAAGCTTGTATTTACAAGAAAGTGAGTGGGAGCTCTGTAGCATTCTTAATACTATATGTAGATGACATATTGTTGATTGGGAATGATGTAGACCTTCTTAATAGTGTCAAGGAATATTTGAATAATAGTTTTTCAATGAAAGATCTTGGCGAAGCAGCTTACATATTAGGCATAAAGATTTATAGAGATAGATCGAGACGCCTAATATCATTGTCACAAAGTACATATTTGGACAAAGTTCTAAAGAGATTTGGAATGGAAGATAGCAAGAAAGGGTTCTTGCCCATGTTGCCCAATACGACCTTGAGTAAAACTCAAAGTCCGACAACGGCAGAAGATAGAGAAAGGATGAGTAAAACTCCCTATGCCTCAGCCATAGGATCTCTAATGTATGCCATGCTATGTACTAGACCCTACATTGCATATGCTGTTAGTTTAACTAGCAGATATCAAAGTGATCTAGGAGTGGATCATTGGACAGCGGTCAAAAACATCCTTAAGTACTTGAGAAGAACTAAGGATATGGTTCTTTCTTATGGAGGTGATGAACAGCTCGTTGTTAATGGTTACATCGATGCTAGTTGGAACACCGATCTGGATGATTCTAAATCACAATCTGGATACGTATTTACTTTGAATGGTGCAGCAGTTAGCTGGAGGAGTGCAAAGCAAAGCGTTGTGGCGAGATCTTCAACTGAATCGGAATACATGGCTGCTTCGGAAGCTTCACAAGAAGCGATATGGATGAAAGAGTTCATTACAGAGCTCGATGTGGTTCCAAGTGCGCTGGACCCAATGTCTATCTACTGTGATAACATGGGCGCCATAGCCAATGCGCAAGAACCAAGGTCACACAAGAAGCTGAAGCATATCAAGCTACGTTTTCACGCTATTCGAGAACATGTCCAAGATGGTGACATAAAGATTTGCAAAGTACACACAGATCTGAATGTGGCGGATCCGTTGACTAAACCTCTCCCGAGGTCAAAACATGACCAACACCAAACTGTCATGGGTGTTCGGTATATTACCATGTAATCTAGATTAGTTGACTCTAGTGCAAGTGGGAGACTGTTGGAGATATGCCCTAGAGGCAATAATAAATGTAGTTATTATTATATCTTTGTGTTTATGATAAATGTTTACATTCATGCTATAATAGTATTAACAAGGAAACATTAATACTTGTGTGATTTGTAAACTAAATTAGAGTCCCTAGTAAAGCCTCTTTATAATACTAGCTTGTTGGTTAATAAATGATTGTGGTTTCCCTATCATGAACATTGAGATGTTATTAACAACAAGATCATATCGTTAGGACAATGATATGATGGACATACTCCTATAGATAAGTGTAGCATAAAGATCAGGTCATTTTAATAGTTCAATTGCTATATGCTTTCAGATACATAGTAACCTAATTCCTTCGACCATGAGATCATGCATATCACCTTCACCGAAAGGATGCTTTGATGACATCAAACACCACACCGTAACTGGGTGGCTATAAAGGTGGCATTGAGTGTTCGGAAAGTATTGGTTGAGACACATGGATCAAGAGTGGGATTTGTCCATCCATATGACGAATAGATATACTCTGAGCCCTCTCGGTGGAATGTCATCCAATTAGCTTGCAAGCATGTGACTGGCTCACAAAGGATCACATATCGCGGGAACGAGAAAAGAGTACTTATCGGTAACGAGGTTGAACTAGGTATGCAGAGATACCGACGATCAAAACCTCGGATAAGTAAACTATCGTGAGACAAAGGGAAATTGGTATCATATGTAAGTGGTTCATTCGATCGCAAAGTAATCATAGAAATATGTGGGAGCCATATGAATTTCCAGATTCCTTTATTGGTTATTGTTCGGAGAAGTGTCTCGATCATGTCCGCATAATTCACGAACCGTAGGGAGACACACTTAAGGATTCGACGTTGTTGAGTAGTTATGGAATGATGAGTAAGAGACCGAATGTTGTTCGGAGTCTCGAATGGGATCCGGGATATCACGAGGAGATCCGGAATGGTCCGGAGAATAAGATTCATATAAGGAAAGTCCTGTTTTGGGGTTGGAGAATGGTTCCGATGTTTTCGTCGGGAATGTTCTAGAAGGTTCCGGAATGTCCGGCACTCCGGAGAGGAAGGGTACATGAATGTGTCATAACAAGTTGGAATGGTTGCATCATGTACTAGGTGTCATCGCTGAACAAAATAAAGGGTTAAATCAAATCCTAGTTTGAAAAGTCAAACGCCAATTTGAAAAGTCAAACGCCAATTTGAAAAGTCAAACGACTATTTTGTTTGGTGGAGGGAGAGTAGGAAACCTACTTGGGGAGGAAGTCCCTCTCCCTGCACCGCCGGCCTTGGAAGCCCAGTTGGGGAGGGACTCCCCTCCCCTTGGCGCGCCCCCTCCACCTATATAAGGAGGGGCATGGATTCCCCTCCAAGACCTACACCTTGCCCTCTCCAAACCCTAGCCCTAAGCCGCCGGCGCCACCACCTCCTGCTGCTGCCGCCGCCTAGGGAAAACCCTAGCCGCCGACTTGGGCTTCCCCAAGCCCTAGCCGTCGGCCCAGCCCTCTCTCATTGGTGTGTCTAAACCCTAGATCACCGAGGCCTCTCTCATAGTCCACCATACTCGCTCCGGCTTAAGGCGACGCCCTGCGAGATCTCCCCTCTACTTCCGGTAACGTCGTCGTGCTGCCGGAATCGCGAGGAGAGTGCTACAACCTCCGCTGCCTGCTGGAACAAGGGAGAGGAAGGTCTTCGTCGAGTACCGAACGTGTGACCGACTGCGGAAGCGCTGCCGGAACGCAGCGCCGGAAGGATTGTCTACGCGATCTTGAGATCGGGAAGAGTACGACTACATCACCCACGAGAATCCGCTCTTGTTAAACACTTTGGAATCTTCGAGGGTGAGTTATTCCATCGACTCGTTGCTACAATCTAGTAGATAGATCTTGGCTTGTTTGTTTGTATGCGGTAGAAAATTTTTGTTTTCCATGCTACGAACCCCTACAGTGGTATCAGAGTCAGGTATATATGTAGATCTGTTGCACGAGTAGAACACAATGGTCATTGTGGGCGGTGGTGCTTTTATTATCAATTGCTTCTTGTGTACTTTGCATCTTGCGGTATGATGGGATGAAGTGGCCTGGGCTAACCTTACATGACATCGTTCATGAGACTTGCTCCATGCTCAACATGCAACTTGTATTACATAAGTGGCTTTGCGGGTGTCTGTCTCTCCCATTATAGTATAGATCCAATTTACAACAGGCACTTGATAGTTCTTGTTCATAAGTTAGATCGACACTTATTGAAAGCCCCAAACCACGTAAAATATGCAAAGAAATTAGAGGCGTCTAACTTTGTTTTGCAGGGGTGTGCTGTGATGTGATATGGCCATGATTGTGATTATTTGATGTATGCAATGTTCCTTATTGTAAGTTGGCAACCGGCAGGAGCCATATTTATGTTAAGACCCGCGTGTCTATTCAAAGTAGTTGTAATAGTTGAAGCCGGTGGACGACAACCATGGAGCAGCGTCATTGACCTTGATGCAATGCCGGTGATGATGGAGATCATGTTCGTGCTTGAAGATGGAGATCGGAAGCACAAAGAAGAAAGGCCATATCATATCACATATTATGAATTGCATGTGATGTTAATCCTTTATGCATCTTGTATTGCTTAGTTAACAACGGTAGCATTATAAGATGATCCCTCATGCACATGAATTTCAAGTTCTAAAGTGTTCACCCTTTGTAAGCACCGTTGCTAAAGCTTGTTGTTTCGAAGCACCACGTGATGATCGGGTGTGTTAGATTCCGCAAGTGTATACAACGTGGGCAAGCCAGATTTGCTCATGCGGAAGCTAAGGTTTGATCTTGACGAGCCTAGCATGTACAGACATGGTCTCGGAACACGGATCACCGAAAGGTAAATCATGAATCATATAGTAGATATGATGAACATGTCGATTGTTCGCCATTGAAGCTACATCAACTCTCGTGATGATCGGTGTTGATGTGGTGGATTTATGTGAGGGATATTGTTTTGAGTGGGAGTTCACCTAGATTAATTTAACTATTAATAAGAACTCAATTTGTCATAAACTTAGTCTAAACTATTGCAAATATGTTGTAAATCAATGGCGGCCCCTACCATCAATTTTAATGCGTTCCTAGAGAAAGAAAAGTTGAAAAACAATGGAAGCAACTTCGCGTATTGGTTCCGCAATTTGAGGATTGTCCTCAATGCTGGTAATTTGACCTATGTGCTGGATGCACCGCTGGGTGACCCGCCTGCAGCTGATGCTACCGATGAAGTAAAGAACGTTTACCTCGCTCGGAAGAATTAGTACTCCACAGTTCAATGTGCTATCTTGTATGGTTTAGAATCGGAGCTTCGGAAAAGTTTTGAGAATTCAGACCCACATGATATTGTCCGTGAACTCAAATTGATATTTGAGACTCACGCGGCAGTTGAGAGCTATGAGGCTTTTGAAAAGTTCTTTAACTACAAGATGGAAGAGGGCAGCTCCGTCAGTGAGCATGTGCTTAAGATGTCTTGGCACGCAAACAAACTTCAAAGCTTGGGTATAGTGATTCCTAATGCTTTGGGGATTTACCGTGTCCTCCAATCGCTCCACCAAGTTACAAGAACTTTGTGATGAACTACAATATGCAAAGCATGAACAAGCAGTTGCCAGAACTCTTCTCCATGTTAAAATCTGCAGAAGTGGAGATCAAGAAAGAGCACCAAGTGTTGATGGTCAATAAGACCACCAAGTTCAAGAAAGTCAAGTCTAAGCAAAAGGGACACTTCAAGAAGGGTGGTAAGAAAGTTACCGCACCGACGAAGAAGACCAAGGCTAGACCCAAGCCTGATACAGAGTGCTTTTACTGCAAGGGAGAAGGTCACTGGAAGCGGAATTGCCCAAAGTACTTGGCGGATTTGAAGAACGGCAACATCAAGAAGAAAGGTATATCCAATATACATGTTATTGATGTGTATCTCACTAGTACTCGTAGTAGTGCCTGGGTATTTGATACTGGTTTGGTTGCTCATATTTGTAACTCGAAACAGGTGCTGCAGAATAAACAGAAGCTAGCGAAGAACGAGCTGACGATGCGCGTGGGAAACAGATCAAAGGTTGATGTGATCGCGGTCGGCACGCTACCTCTTCATCTACCATCGGGATTAGTTTTGTACTTAAATAATTGTTATTTGGTGCCTGCGTTAATGTTGGGGATATGACCTCGGATAGGGTAAAGACGGGGAAAGACGAAAGGGTGTTGCCCGTCTAGTTTCCGAGTTACGGTCTGAGTCGGCCAAATCCTGTAGAGGTCGGCAGAGATAGGGAAGGGCAGGACCCTTATGATGATGGCAAGGCATTACCCGGACGAGATACTACGTAAGTCGGTCGGGTTAGCCCGAGTAATCTTAATGCAGGTGAAGGACAAGCCGAATTACGCGAGGCAGGGCCGAATGATACGAAGCTTGCAGGAGAAGGAGAAACCTAAAGTCAAACTCTAGCTGCAGGCTAGGGAGAATCTGAGCGGAGCCAAGCACAAGGGACAAAGGCGCAGAGCGACAGAGGGGCAGAAGGAGGTCACGGAGGTGACAGTCCTAAAGCCCGAGGCACGCAGGAGGGGCCCTCTGGAACCTTGCCGTCATTAGAGGGGCGACAGGGAAAGGAGGCCGCCGAACTACTATATTGGGACAAGCATATTCCTCGAATATGCTTGCCACGTCAGCCCTAAAGGAACCCAAGGCTCTCCTTTATAAGGGGAGGCTTGGACCCTGAGGAGGGCATCGGCTCATTTAGTACCGTTAGGCTGGTAAAGTTCTTCCTTTCTCCTTGTAAACAGCTCAAGGAGCACTTGTAGCCCAAGGAAGGAGAAATAGAGATCTTTGCCTTAGTCTTTTGTGTGTAGAATCAACTGCATCTTTCCTCCCCAGATCCCTCTAGCATCCATTGGCCCCATACTTTAGCCTACCCATGGAATCTGCCGTGCCACCACCACGATAGTTGGCGCCCACCGTGGGGCCAGCAGCGGTGCTAGCTGGAGTCATGATCCGGACGGGAAACTTCATCAACACTGGCGAGCGCATTGTCTCTAGATTGGTCCGGAGACTTGATCTTTGTGACTACGTCAGCGACAACGCGGGCAGCTTCAAGGGAAAAACTCCTCCGCGCAACGGCGTCTTCATCAACTTGGGCATGCACCAGATCTACGTCGGCGTCGACATCTCCGGCGTTTATCCTCACCAGGTTGTTGTTGCAGGAGAACCCCCCCCCCCTTAGCGCCGCGAGCGGTCCGCGCGGAGCGCGCCCTGTCAGCAGCGTCGAGGTGATGGTCGCAGTCGGGGTGCAGGCGGGAGTAGCAGGCGCAGGATCCAGCAGAGACCCGGCGGCGGGCGTGCAGGTCGCGCCCAGGCAGACAGCTCCACAACCCACCGAGGTAATCCCTTCAGTAGCCAACCAGGCCGAGGTGCAGGATACAACCCCAAAGGCACCAAGGGTAAGAGGGCCACCTCTGGAAAGACCAGAAAACATTCTTCAGGCAACCATAGATAATCTAACTACACCTGTAGCGCCGATACTTGATCCGGCAAATGCTCAGGCAGAGTTGGAAGAAACCAGGCAAAAGGTGCTGGTAGAGGCAAAAAAGGTGTCGGCCTTGCGGGAGTCCTTAAACATGACCCTGCGAGAGTATGCCAAAGCAAATAAGCTTGACGTCGCCCCCGAGAGGGTTGACGAGTTGAGATTAAGAGGAAAAATTTCATAGATGATATCAACAAGGAGCATGATGCTCATAAAGCAGAATCAGTTGACTTAGGCTTGCCGAGGTACAGTACACCAGCAAAGAACCTGAGAGCGGCAAATGCCGCAGCATTAGAGCTAGAAGGATTGACCGGCGAAGCCCGGCAGAAACATCAAGAAAGAGTGAATGAGCTGGTGCGCATTGCGAACCAGCAGAATGAAGAAATGCTCAGAGCAGACCCGGCGAGGCCAGGGGCCTCGCGAATGGTTCACTCGGCTGGAGCAGCACCTGCCTTATCTGTGGCAGCGGCATCTTCACCGAGAAAAAATGCACGAAAGGACAGAGCGGTAACTTCGGGAAAGAGAAACAAGCAAATTGTTCCATATGATCCGGCGATAGCCGAAAAGGCAAACGAGAATAGAGGCAATGGAAGCCGAGGTAACAGTGGTGAGAGAAATCCCAGCCATGCTGAGAAAGGCGGCGGAAGCCGATGCAATGGAGATCTCGGCACAGGAGAACTCGGAAGAGGAAACCACGAGAACAATATCCCGGTCGAAGGAAGGAGAGAACCACCGCACAATCCGCAGCCGAGACAAGAACCTCGGCAGGAAAGAGAAGCGAGACCAGCTCGCCACAATCAAGTAAATGAAAGGTACAATGATGGTTATTCCGAGATGGAATATGCGATCCATGGTGGAAATAACCACTATGGAATGCAGGACAGAGTTCTGTATAGAGATTTGCCGTCAAATGATGCCAGAGTAAAGCTAGACCAGCTATACCGATCCGAGTTGCTGGAAGAACAGGGTCCACCGGGTCCGACATGCTTCGGACCACGGATCATGGGCGAACCGCCTGTGCCGAACTTTCAGCTGGCAAGAGGCACAAAAACATATAATGGGAGCACCAAACCACAAGACTGGTTGATTGATTATGCCACTGCTGTGAAAATAGCAGGTGGAAACTGACGATGGGCAGTGCGGTATGTCCCGCAAATGTTGGAAGGACCAGCTAGAGTATGGCTGAATAATCTGCCAGTAGGCAGCATCAACTGTTGGTTGGATTTTGAAGAAATGTTCGTTAGCAAATTTACCAGTACTTACAAGAGACCAAACAGGCCGCAACAGCTAGCCATGTGCAAGCAAAGGCCGAATGAGACGGACAGAGAGTTTTTAACTCGGTGGTGTAACCTGAGAAACTCGTGTGAAGGAGTTATAGAATCACAAGCAATAGCTTGGTTCGCTCAAGGATGCAGCGACTGCAAAGAGATATGCCAACCACATTGGCAGAAACCATCAGAATAGTGGATTCCTATGCATTGGGAGATCCGACGCAACCAGAATTAATGTCGACAGATCATCGGGAGCATCAAGATCAATATGCAAGAGATGTGGCCGGGTCATCCAGGCGCAGTGAATTCATAGGAAGAAGAAGAGAAGAGAGACCGGATTATAGATATGGTTCAGCCCAGGTGGCAGCAGTAGTGCAAGATCAGCCGAGTCACGGAACTACTCAACGGCAAAAGAATGGTCCTCAGCAATGGACACCAAGGAAGGAATGAAAAAGAAAGTGGACACCAGAACAAAAGAAGCAACGGCAGCAGAGGCCAAAGTACACGTTCGAGTCTATGTTAGATCAGCCGTGTAAATTTCACACGTCAAACCCAGCCAGGCCAGCCAACCATACGACCCGCCAATGTGCATGGATGAAAACTGCAATGGGAAACCCCGCAGGCATACAGGCAGCGCCTCTCCAGGCACATCAACAGCATCAGCCACAGATGACTGGAGCAAATGCACAGCAACTGATGTTACCACCTCCTCCCCCGAGGTATGACAACTCGGACCAGAGAGATGCGGTGCATCAAGTGATAAACCAAGGTCCGGATGGAAGGAAAAATCCAGGAAATAATGGACGCAATGATTACAGAGAACATCATCAGTCGTATTGTGTGTTCACAACAGAACAACAAGACAAGCAGAGTGTGCAACACCGGCATATGGAAGTAAATGCAGTTATGCCGGCAGTACCAAGATATGTGCCTTGGTCGGATCAAGAAGTAACTTGGAGCATAAAGGATCACCCCAAGATAATGCCGAGTCCGGGGTCGTATGCACTCGTGTTAGATCCGACATTTGTCGGACCAAGCATTAATGTGAAATTTTCAAAGGTACTCATTGACAATGGGAGTAGTATCAACATCATGTACAAAGATACAATGCATAAACTCGGAATATCGCAGAACATGTTGCAATCCACGAGGACCACTTTCCATGGGATAGTACCAGGACTTTCATGCGAACCCATTGGTAAGGTTTGAGTGGATGTGTTATTCGGCACAAGAGATAACTGCAGAGCAGAAAACTTAGAGTTTGAAGTGGTGGATCTAGAGAGTTGTTATCATGCTCTACTCGGACAGCCAGCGTTGGCCAAATTCATGGGCAGCTGCCATGTAAGTTATCTGAAAATGAAGTTACCCGGACCAAGGGGTGATAACAGTAGCAGGGGATTACAGGAAGTCAATGGAATGTGCTTCAGCCGGGTCAAATTTGGCCGAATCATTGGTAATAGCAAGGGAAAAAAGAAGGATTCAGGAGGTAGCAGCCCTCGCTCAGTCGGCACAGCTGAATATGCCGGCATTAGCCAACCCACATGGAAGTGTCTCCTTTCAGCCGACTAAAGAAACAAAAAAGTTCCAGATAGATGAGCAATTCCCAGAGCGCACCGTCACTATTGGTGCCGGCCTAGATGCTAAATAGGAAAGCGAGCTCACCAACTTCCTCCGTGAGAATCGGGATATCTTTGCATGGTCAACTCAGGATCTGCAAGGTGTGCTGAGGGAGTTGGCTGAGCACTCTCTGAATGTAAGGCCAGGAGCAAGGCTAGTGAAGCAACCTCTCCGCCGCTTCGCCAAAGACAGGAGAAAAATAATAGGGGATGAAATAGCTCGGCTTCTTGCGGCCGGGTTCATCATGGAGGTGCTGTATCCGGATTGGCTATCAAACCCGGTGCTAGTAGAAAAGAAGAAGGATGATCCAAATGTAGCCATTGTATGTCGAATGTGTATCGATTACACGAACCTGAACAAGGCATGTCCAAAAGATCCTTTTCCTTTACCTAGAATAGACCAAGTCATTGATTTGACCACTGGTTGTGAACTATTATCATTTGTAGACGCGTATTCTGGTTTTCACTAGATACCGTTAAATCCGGCCGATCAAATAAAGACTGCGTTTATTACCCCGTACGGGGCTTATTGCCATCGCACCATGCCATTCGGCCTGCGCAACGCATGAGCGACATATCAGAGATGCATGCAAAAATGTCTACATGACCAGATAGGGAAAAATGTACAAGTATATGTGGATGATGTGGTTATCAAAACCAAAGAAAGCAAAACGCTATTGGATGATATATGGCAGACTTTCGCGAACCTGAGAAGGTTCCGAATGAAGCTTAACCCGGAAAAATGCACATTTGGTGTGCCAGCGGGAAACTTGCTCGGTTTTCTCGTATCTAGCCGAGGTATAGAGGCCAACCCAACTAAGATAAAAGCAGTGGAAAGGATGGAATTGCCAAGATGTCTAAATGACGTACAAAAGTTCACAGGTTGTCTAACCTCCCTCAGTCGATTTATATGTCGGCTGGGAGAGAAAGCACTACCACTTTACCAGCTGATGAAAAAATCGGATAAGTTCATTTGGACTCCACAAGCAGACAGTGCATTTCATGAATTGAAAAATATGTTGGTCTCAGCGCCAGTCTTAGCTTCTCCATTATCGAAAGAGCCTATGTTACTTTACATAGCAGCCACCAACAGAGTAGTGAGCGCTGTGATCGTGGTGGAACGAATTGAAGATGATAAATCAGTACAAAGGCCGGTGTATTACCTAAGAGAGGTACTATCAGCCTCAAAACAAAATTACCCACATTATCAGAAGATGGCTTATGGAGTGTACATATCAGGAAAGAAACTTAAACATTACTTCGAAGAGCACCCCATCAAAGTGATTTGTGAAGCACCCATAGCCGGCATATTGAGCAACAAAGATGCAAGTGGCCGAATAGCAAAATGGGCAATTGAATTGTCACCTTATGCTCCGCAATTCGATAGGAGAGATGCAATCAAATATCAAGCTATGGCCGACTTCTTCGTAGATTGGGCCGAGGTACAATATGAGCCACCATTACCAGATCCGAATTATTGGACGATGCACTTTGACGGTTCCAAACTAAGAAATGGTTTGGGGGCAGGAATAGTGTTAACCTCGCCAAAAAGAGACCAGCTGAGATATGTGCTGCAGATACATTTTGCCGCGTCAAACAATGTAGCCGAATATGAAGCACTAGTCCATGGATTGAAGGTGGCAAAAGAGATTGGCATACGCCGAATCTTGTGCTATGGAGATTCAGATCTAGTAGTACAACAAGTCTCAGGCAATTGGGATGCGTTGGATGATAATATGGCTTTGTATAGATTTCATGTGCAAAAACTCAGTGGATACTTCGAAGGATGTGAATTTCATCATGTACCTCGGGCAGAAAACGACGCCGCAGACACATTGTCAAAACTCGGATCAACCAGACAGTCAATTCCCCCAGGTATCGCCCTAGAGCACCCGAGAAAGCCATCAATAACACCGTCACCAGAGTCCGAATCCATCTTTATTCCGACAAAATCAAGAGAAGATAATATGCCGATGGAAATTGACAAACAATGTAACCCGGAATTTCCAAAAATAAAGCTAGTTGATGCAAGTATGAGTATGGAGAAATCCGAGGTAGTTATGTCAGCAGAAAATATGGAAATAGATAGTGAGACTACACCAGAGAAAATCACACCTATATGGGCGCAACCCATATTCTCTTTCCTTAGAGATGCGATTTTGCCGAATAACGAGATATTGGCAAGACAGACAGTGAGAAGAGCTAAAGCTTATACAATCATAAACAAGGAGCTGTATAAAAGGAGTGTCACAAGTGTATTACAAAAATGTGTGAGCTCGGCAGAAGGCCAGGAGATACTCCTAGATATACATCAAGGAGAATGTGGACATCATGCCTCATCCCGAGCTTTAGTGGCCAAAGCGTTCAGGCATGGGTTTTATTGGCCAACAGCGTTGAAAGAAGCCAAAGAACTGGTCGAAAAATGTAATGGTTGTCAAAGATATGCCAGCAAAATACATATTCCTTCGTCCGAATTAAAGACAATACCAATTACTTGGCCATTTTCTGTATGGTGCTTAGATATGGTGGGACCATTTAAGCTGGCCCGAGGCGGGATGACCCACATATTAGTAATGGTGGACAAATTCACAAAATGGATTGAAGTGAAACCAATAAAGAAATGTGACGGGCCCACAACAGTGAAATTCCTCAAGGATATTATCTTAAGATATGGGTACCCACACAGTGTTATTACAGACAACGGCACAAACTTTGCAGAAGGAGCTTTCGCTAGATTCTATCAAGAAAAGCACATAAGATTAGATGTCGCCTCTGTGGCTCACCCAGCATCCAATGGGCAAGTGGAAAGGTCTAATGGACTGGTATTGTCCGGAATAAAACCACGACTTGTCGAACCGCTGCAAAGGTCGGCAGGATGTTGGATTGAGGAACTACCAGCAGTACTATGGAGCCTCAGGACTACCCCAAACAGATCAACAGGTTATACACCATTTTTTCTAGTGTATGGGGCAGAAGTTGTGCTTCCAGCCGACATAATACATGACTCGCCAAGGGTTACCCAGTATACAACCGCTGAAGTAAATGAGGTGGCTCGGAAAGATGATGTCGATCTGCTAGAAGAAGCCAGAGAGCTGACGCTATCAAGAACAACTATCTATCAGCAGGACTTGCGACGATATCACAACAAGAAGGTGAATCCAAGAGTGTTTAAAGAAGGAGACTTGGTTCTCCGGCTGGTGCAACGCACGGCCGGCATGCACAAGCTGTCGCCTCCATGAGAAGGACCATTCATCGTAAGCAAAGCATTGCACAATGATGCATATTACCTAATCGATGCTCAATCACCAGGAAAGAACAGGGTAGATAAAGCCGGCGAAGAATCAAAAAGAACATGGAACGTAGCTTTACTTCGTCCATTTTACTCGTAGGAGTCATCTATGACACATTGTAAAATGATGCCTCGGGATGGAGCACCACCTATGTATTGAACCTCGGCGTCCAGAGCAGCGACTCGGGGACTGCCATATGTTGTTTTAAATTTCATGTTATGTATTGAACCTCGGCGTCGAGAGAAGTGACTTGGGGACTGCCATATGTTGTTTTAAATTTCATGTTATGTATTGAACCTCGGCGTACAGAGCAGTGACTCGGGGACTGCCATGTGTTGTTTTAAATTTCTTGTTATATATCAAACCT
Source organism: Avena sativa (assembly GCA_916181665.1). Taxonomy (NCBI): domain Eukaryota; kingdom Viridiplantae; phylum Streptophyta; class Magnoliopsida; order Poales; family Poaceae; genus Avena; species Avena sativa. Next base: position 41,313,443 of record OV702281.1, read on the forward strand.
CGGCACCTGGAGCAGTGACTCGAGGACTGCCCCATACTATTTCTAAGTTTGATTCATGTATTGGACCTCGACGCTAAAGCAGTGGCTCGGGGACTGATATATATTATTTTTGATTTTATGTTATATATTAAACCTCGGCACCTCGAGCAGTGACTCGGGAACTATCTGATATTATTTCCAAATTTGGTTTGCATATTAAACCTCATTGCCTTGAGCAGTGGCTCGGGGACTACCCTATATTATTTCTAAGTATGGGTTATCCTTTGTGATATCCAACTTAGGCTCCCAGAGCGATATTATTTCGCTCCCCCCAAATACGGTCTTCAAGGGTTACGCCCAGATTAACGGTCCAAACCACAGTGGTCAAGTGGCAAAGTTTATCAAAGTTAGGCAATATTGAACGCCGAACTACGGGAAAACAAAGGCAAATATATACTCCAAACTCAAGAAATTAAAGGCCGCCAAAGAAAGGATTCGGACACACAGGACCAGTTAAACAAAGTAATAACGATTACAACCACATGTGTCTCAGTGGCACACGGCAAAAGAAATTCATACCGCACAAAAGACGGATAAATGTCTGACATACATCATACGCCCCGCATACCAGGGGTAAGAAATGACTTAGAGCTCTTTAGCTGGAGAGGCAGTGACTTGGTCAGGAGCTGGGCACTCCGAGGTAGGTGGAACTTCGGCCGAGGTTGCCTCGCCCTCCACAGACCCAGGAGAGACTTCAGAGGAAGCCCGAGGCTGTTGAGGAGCGTCAGCTTGCGCAGTGGAATGCCCAGTACCTTTGGAGGAAGATCGCGCGTCGCCGTTGCCATCCGAGCTCGAACTGGAATCACCAGAAGCAGCCGAGTAACCCTCATCTTTGCCCTTATCAGCTGAGTTATCATCCGAGGCATCCTCAACTTCGACCTCGTCCTCCGGATTAGGAAGGAAACTCGGACCTTCATTCCACTTATGCACGTCGGCATACTCAACAAGCTGGAAGGCACGAGCTTGCCGAAGAGCGACAAAGTCTGGGTCCTCAACCCAACGGGATCCAGTGCGCAAGTTTCTCAAAACATCAAGAGAAATATATTCATACCATGACATGATGACAGTGAGAGCCATATCAGCACCGGCTCGTCCGGCCGATTCCCTCCAAAGACTTAGCTGTCTCTCAGATGCCATTAATCTTTCCACCAATAATTTGACCTCATCAATATTAGGAGTCCCAGAGGTATTCGGCCAGAGAACATGGTAGGCTCGGATAGCCGCCTGCACCAAATCACTGCCCATTATCTTCATCGGACCAACTGCAGCGCCGACAGCAACCAAGAAATCTTCCATCGAGTACTCTGAGTCCGCATCAGCAGGAACACCTCGGCGCACACGAGCACTAATCACCGCTTTAGAGCTAACGGGCTTAGCTTCTGGGAAATGATTTGCACAAAACACGAGTGCGTCAGTCAGCAGTAAGAAAGGGCAAAAATAATTCGGCCGTGATCAGAATCTTACGATGAATATAGCTCAGCATTATCTGAAGATATTTAGCCCAGTCAATCTTGCTCTTCTCAAAGCGAGTGATCTCCTCGCTCATCCCCCGTGTCTTCAGTTCGGCAGCCTCGAGGAGCTCTTTATTTTTCTGCAATTGCAGAGCTAGCCGATTTTTCTCCTCGGAGAACTCCTGGTCGACCTTTTCTAATTCAGACTTCTGAGAAAGCTTAAGGGACTCCACCTCGGCACGCAAGCGAGCTATCTCGTCATCTTTATCCTTCAGCTGCGTCGAGTGAGTAGCGCTTTGTTCTAAAAAATGCAGCATCACATCAGGCATGGGTGTGCAACCTTGGTGAGATGCTGCAAAGGTTTGTAACTCGGCTTTACCAAAGCCAAAAGAGTTAAAAGAAACTTAGTGCACATTTCAAAGGGGAGTATATAAAGTAAAAAGGTAACTAACCTTCCAAGGCCTTGACCTTGTTCTCAAGACGGATTTTAAGATTATTGATGTTCCCTGTTTACCAACAAAGTGAGCCAACATCTCATGTACAAAACAATAAGAGCTTCGGAGATGACGCAAAAGTTTGTCGACTTACCAGCTTTCTTCACCACAGGAATAACCTTCTCGTACTTTTCTTGCAATTTTCTATGCAGAAAAAGCAGCCTTTGGAATTCGTCGGTCCGCCGGTCATGCGCAACCTAAGCAATAGAGCAAATAGTAAATAGGTATTCGAGCCTAAGACAGATCCGAGTCAAGCGAAACTTAACCCGGATCTAGGTGGCTGGATATTCGAAGCTAAAACAGATCCGAGTCAAGCGAAACTTAACCCGGATCTAGGTGGCTGGACATTCGAAGCTAAAACAGATCCGAGTCAAGCGAAACTTAACCCAGATCTAGGTGGCTGGATATTCGAAGCTAAAACAGATCCGAGTCAAGCGAAACTTAACCCGGATCTAGGTGGCTGGATATTCGAAGCTAAAACAGATCCGAGTCAAGCAAAACTTAACTCGGACCTAAATGGCTGGATATTCAAGGGTCAGATAGACCCAAATCAAGCAGAATTTAATGCAGATCTAGTTGGATGGAGGTTCGAACTCTAAGATAAAACTGAACTAAGTAAAGCATCATAAAACTTCCAAACGAATAACAAGTTATTCGGTTGCAAGCTTCGGGGACTAGAGTATATATAATAGCATCCGGAGAACTAATCAAAACCCCATAAAAAACAATTACCTCATTCATCTTGTCACTTTCAAGAACTATCTTGGCAGCTTGATGCAGGCGGCTGCTGATATCGGAGAGTTGAAACGGCTGGCTGATGGGATTACCCTCGAGCTGATCGGCAGCGTTCCAATTGTTGGCATACTCAACCAGCGAGCCAAGGCTGTTCCCACTCTCCGTGCGAGTTAGGACTTTACCTCGTGCGTGTTGTGTAGACACCGCCGCCGCAGGGCTTTTGTGAAGAGCGAGCTGGGTGCTGGCGGCCGGGGTAACAGAGGCCTTGGCAGAAGCAACCCCTTTGCGCAGCGCATCGGCAATGCTAGGCTGAAAGAGCCAGCAAGACCTTTCTGAGAGGAGGAAGCCTTGCTGACGACAACCTTTCTTGTTTTAGAAGAGGCATCAGTAGGAGCTGATACCTCGGCACTAGGAGCGACGTCTTTAGGAGCCGGAGGAATCACGGTTGTAGAGGGCGCCGAGATATTGACATCCTCGGCCGGAGGTGGAGTCACTGTAGAGACCGCGGGGGTCGAAAGAGGCTCAGTGGAGACATTAGGGTTCACGGAGGAGGCATCGGGTTCGGTATAAATATCTGTTTACCAAGTTGTATCGGCATCAACGGGAGGAATCTCAGGCGCATCATGGCGAGGTGGCGTCTAATTCGGAGCTGGAGGAGATGCATCATGAGCCGGACTCGGAATCCTGATATCTTCAGTAGGCGGGGGAGATGGCTGCCGAGTCGTACGACTCGTCATGCTGGGACCGCTGGGCTTAACAGAAAGTGGAGCACTACGAAGACAAAAAAGGTCAAGTCAAAAAGCAGAAAGAGAGAAACAAGAAATACAAGCAAAAGCAACTCACCCAATGACCCCGGGCATGGTCTTGCGCCTTGGAGGATGCTGAGCTGACTTCTTCATTCGCTTCTTGGGGGCCGTTTCTGAGGCACCAGCGGGAGCACCACGTTTCCCCGAGGTAACAGGAGGCCGGGAAGCAAGAGGCTCGGCGTCATGAACCTGACCGGCCGGATTAGCTGAGAAAGTAGAAGCCGGAAATTGGCATTGCGGCAACTACCTCTAGAACTTGGACCTCGTCCGAATCACCTTCCTCTTCGTGGGCCGGGGTCTTGCCACGAGCGCGAGCCGGAGCGAGATCTGACTTGGGGACGAACTCTTCTGAGTCCGGCTCCCCACTGTCCGGAGTATTCCGAACGGCAGGCCACGGGAGTGACAAAACCTCGACGTCCTTGTTCTTCTGCTCCTCAAACCTCTGTAGGACAATAAAGAGAAAAATTAGCAAAGAGAGTTATGAACGCGATTAGGAAGCAAAACAATAATGAGTAAGCTTACTTCGAGTGGGGGATGCTCGCGGGTGAACGGCTTCAATCCCCAGGCCCAATCCTCCGGTATCTCCGTCTTAAAGATAGCCCGGACACGCTTGAAGATGAGGTAGTTGTCCAGCTCCACCGTCGAGACGCGGTTGGGGTCAAGGGGACCGCTCATATAGCAGAGTTTGTGTGTGCGTTTCTGGAATGGGCAGATTCGGCTGCTGACGAAAGTAGTCATCAGATCCTCGCCGCGTAGCCCGGAGCGGATCAATTCCTTCAGCCGAATCTCAAAAGCCTCGGCCAAAGCATGACTCTTCCTCGGATTATAGGTCCAGTTCTTCTTGGAAGGATGGCCAATGGAGAAGGCAGGGAGCCGAATCTTATCCTCATTCCCCTTGTTCTTGACATAAAAGAAGGACTTGTGCCACTTCTTACATGATTCTAGACCCGCGACACGAGGAAATTCGGATTTCCTCCGAGGTGTGATGGACGCTGCTCCACATTGGGTGAGCAACTTCTCGGAGGGGTGCAGAGATTTGTCTGGGACGACATTGGAACGAATCTGGAAAAACTTTGACCAGACGTGCATGGACGGCCATAGGCCGAAGTATCCCTCCGAGGCAGAGATGAAGGCAGAGAGAGAGGCAATGGCGTTGGCGGGAAGATGATGCGGCTGAAGGCCGAAATAATCAAGAAACTCCCTAGCAAAGTCGCTGAGAGGGAGACCAAAGCCACGGGCGAAATGCGACATGAAAACTGCATACTCGCCTTCCCTAAGGTCTGGAGAGGACTCGCTGCCGGGTAAGCGACAAGCTACCTCGGCAGGAATCCGGCGAGTCCGGATTAGCCACTCGACCTCGCGGCGAGTGACGGAAGAGCCCTGCCACGAACCCCGCTCGGGCCCAGATGCAGCATCGTCTTCCTCAATGAGCGCACCGCTGACAGAGCTCGGCATGAGATCGCCGGAGAAATTTACAGAGGAGGAGATGGCGGCGGAGGAAAATCTAGAACTACAAGGCCCCGTCGTGGTTCTACCCAAAAGCGGCGGCGGAGCAGAGAAAGAACTGTCGCGCGAGAACAGAAGAAAAACAGAGATCTCAAGAGGAGAAGCTAGGCGATAGGACCGGATGAACTCACCGGCGACGGTGCCGGAGCGAGCGAGCAGGGACGAAGGCGACGGAGCAGTGCGGCGGGATCCCTGCTGTCAAGGACTCAGACGAGCGCATGGCGGCGGAAGCGCGAACGGGCGCAGAGGCGAGAGGAAGAAGAAGGGCGCAGGTGGGCGAAGGGGGAAGTGAATCCCCCAGCGCCATGCCCCTCTTTATAACCGCGCTACCTGCAAGGTAATGGGATCGTGGGTGTGGCGGTTGATCGTGTAGATCGTGTACGTAGCACGAACGCACGACGATAAGTGGAACCGCACCAGCGACCACACGGTGGACTGGAAAGCAACGATCCCCGATGGAAACGACACACGAGGCATTGCAGCGCCGACGCGACAGGCGCAGCAGTAACTGTAGCCTGTCAATAAATACTGTAGAGGAACAAAAAACTAGAGAAACAATGATGAGTATGACACGTAGGACGAGGCGTACGCGAGAAGATACGATGATACCTCGAACGAGAAAAAGATAACTCGGAAACAATGCAGAGCGAGTGTCATGAAACTGATATAGCCCGGCCGAAGTTGTCTGCGGGGCCATACCAGCTTCGGGGACTAATGTTGGGGAGATGACCTCGGATAGGGTAAAGACGGGGAAAGACGAAAGGGTGTTGCCCGTCTAGTTTCCGAGTTACGGTCTGAGTCGGCCGAATCCTATAGAGGTCGGCAGAGATAGGGAAGGACAGGACCCTTATGATGATGGCAAGGCATTACCCGGCCAAGATACTGCGTAAGTCGGCTAGGTTAGCCCGAGTAATCTTAATGCAGGTGAAGGACAAGCCGAGTTACGCGAGGCAGGGCTGAATAATACGAAGCTTGCAGGAGAAGGAGAAACCTAAAGTCAAACTCTAGCTGTAGGCTAGGGAGAATCTGAGCGGATCCAAGCACAAGGGACAAAGGCGCAGAGCGACAGAGGGGCAGAAGGAGGTCACGGAGGTGACAGTCCTGAAGCCCGACGCACGCAGGAGGGGCCCTCTGGAACCTTTCCGTCATTAGAGGGGCGACAGGGAAAGGAGGCCGTCGAACTACTATATTGGGACAAGCATATTCCTCGAATATGCTTGCCATGTCAGCCCTAAAGGAACCCAAGGCTCTCCTTTATAAGGGGAGGCTTGGACCCTGAGGAGGGCATCGGCTCATTTAGTACCGTTAGGCTGGTAAAGTTCTTCCTTTCTCCTTGTAAACAGCTCAAGGAGCACTTGTAGCCCAAGGAAGGAGAAATAGAGATCTTTGCCTTAGTCTTTTGTGTGTAGAATCAACTGCATCTTCCCTCCCCAGATCCCTCTAGCATCCATTGGCCCCATACTTTAGCCTACCCATGGCATCTGTCGTGCCACCACCACGACAGTTAAGCATGAACATTATATCGGGATCTTGTTTATTGCGAGACGGTTACTTGTTTAAGTCCGAGAATAATGGTTGTTCGATTTATATGAGTAATATGTTTTATGCACATGCACCTTTGATAGATGGTCTATTCTTATTAAATCTCGATAGTGGAAATACACATATTAATAACATTGAGGCTAAACGTTTGAAATTGAGCGATAACTCGACCTGTATGTGGCACTGTCGTCTTGGTCACATTGGAGTGAAGCGTATGAAGAAACTCCATTCCGATGGACTTCTTGAATCACTTGATTTCGAATCACTTGAAAGATGCGAAGCATGTCTGATGGGTAAAATGACTAAGACTCCATTTTCTGGTATGATGGAGCGAGCTACGGACTTATTGGAAATCATACATACCGATGTGTGTGGTCCAATGAGTGTAGCATCGCGCGGTGGTTATCGTTATGTTCTTACCTTCACGGATGACTTGAGTAGATATGGGTATATTTATTTCATGAAACATAAGTCCGAAACTTTCGAGAAGTTTAAGGAATTTCAAAGTGAGGTTGAGAATCAACGTAACAAGAAGATTAAATTTCTACGTTCTGATCGTGGAGGTGAATATCTAAGTTACGAGTTTGGCGAGCATTTGAAGAAATGCAGAATACTTTCACAATTGACACCGCCGGGAACACCACAGCGTAATGGTGTGTCCGAACGTCGTAATCAAACTCTCTTAGATATGGTTCGTTCTATGATGTCACTTACAGATTTACCGCTATCATTTTGGGGTTATGCATTAGAAACAGCCGCATTCACTTTAAATAGGGCACCATCTAAATCCGTTGAAACGACACTGTATGAATTATGGTTTGGGAAGAAACCTAAATTGTCGTTCCTTAAAGTTTGGGGTTGCGAAGCCTATGTAAAGAAGTTACAGCCGGACAAGCTTGAACCCAAAGCGGAAAAATGCGTCTTCATTGGATACCCAAAGGAAACTATTGGGTATACCTTCTATCATAGATCCGAAGGCAAAATCTTCGTTGCCAAGAATGGATCCTTTCTAGAGAAGGAATTTCTCTCGAAAGAAGTGACTGGAAGGAAAGTAGAACTCGACGAGGTTGTCGAACCTTCTCTCGAACTTGCGAGTAGCGCAGCACCGGAAGAAGTTCCTGTGGTGCCTGCACCAATAAGAGAGGAAGCTAATGATGATGATCATGAAACTTCGGTTGTAGTTGCTACAGAGCCTCGCAGGTCAACGAGAACTCGTACCACTCCTGATTGGTATGATCCCGTTATGAGTGTCATGTTGGTGGATAACACCGATGACCCTGTGACATATGAGGAAGCGATGATGAGCCTAGATTCCAATAAATGGCAAGAAGCCATGAAATCCGAGATTGGATCCATGTACGAAAACCAAGTATGGACTTTGGTGGACTTACTGGATGGCCGGAAGGCTGTCGAGAACAAATGGATTTTCAAGAAGAAAACAGATGCTGATGGTAATGTTACTGTCTATAAAGCTCGACTTGTCGCAAAATGGTTTCGACAAATTCAAGGAGTTGACTACGATGAGACCTTCTCACCTGTAGCGAAGCTAAAGTCTGTGAGGATTATGTTAGCAATCGCTGCATATTACGATTATGAGATATGGCAAATGGATGTCAAAACAGCATTCCTCAAGGGAGACATTGATGAAGAGTTGTATATGATGCAACCCAAAGGTTTTGTCGATCCTAAAGATGCTAACAAGGTATGCAAACTTCAACGGTCCATTTATGGATTAAAGCAAGCATCCCGAAGTTGGAATCAACTTTTTAATAAGGTGATCAAAAGTTTTGGTTTTATACAAACTTATGGAGAAGCTTGTATTTACAAGAAAGTGAGTGGGAGCTCTGTAGCATTCTTAATACTATATGTAGATGACATATTGTTGATTGGGAATGATGTAGACCTTCTTAATAGTGTCAAGGAATATTTGAATAATAGTTTTTCAATGAAAGATCTTGGCGAAGCAGCTTACATATTAGGCATAAAGATTTATAGAGATAGATCGAGACGCCTAATATCATTGTCACAAAGTACATATTTGGACAAAGTTCTAAAGAGATTTGGAATGGAAGATAGCAAGAAAGGGTTCTTGCCCATGTTGCCCAATACGACCTTGAGTAAAACTCAAAGTCCGACAACGGCAGAAGATAGAGAAAGGATGAGTAAAACTCCCTATGCCTCAGCCATAGGATCTCTAATGTATGCCATGCTATGTACTAGACCCTACATTGCATATGCTGTTAGTTTAACTAGCAGATATCAAAGTGATCTAGGAGTGGATCATTGGACAGCGGTCAAAAACATCCTTAAGTACTTGAGAAGAACTAAGGATATGGTTCTTTCTTATGGAGGTGATGAACAGCTCGTTGTTAATGGTTACATCGATGCTAGTTGGAACACCGATCTGGATGATTCTAAATCACAATCTGGATACGTATTTACTTTGAATGGTGCAGCAGTTAGCTGGAGGAGTGCAAAGCAAAGCGTTGTGGCGAGATCTTCAACTGAATCGGAATACATGGCTGCTTCGGAAGCTTCACAAGAAGCGATATGGATGAAAGAGTTCATTACAGAGCTCGATGTGGTTCCAAGTGCGCTGGACCCAATGTCTATCTACTGTGATAACATGGGCGCCATAGCCAATGCGCAAGAACCAAGGTCACACAAGAAGCTGAAGCATATCAAGCTACGTTTTCACGCTATTCGAGAACATGTCCAAGATGGTGACATAAAGATTTGCAAAGTACACACAGATCTGAATGTGGCGGATCCGTTGACTAAACCTCTCCCGAGGTCAAAACATGACCAACACCAAACTGTCATGGGTGTTCGGTATATTACCATGTAATCTAGATTAGTTGACTCTAGTGCAAGTGGGAGACTGTTGGAGATATGCCCTAGAGGCAATAATAAATGTAGTTATTATTATATCTTTGTGTTTATGATAAATGTTTACATTCATGCTATAATAGTATTAACAAGGAAACATTAATACTTGTGTGATTTGTAAACTAAATTAGAGTCCCTAGTAAAGCCTCTTTATAATACTAGCTTGTTGGTTAATAAATGATTGTGGTTTCCCTATCATGAACATTGAGATGTTATTAACAACAAGATCATATCGTTAGGACAATGATATGATGGACATACTCCTATAGATAAGTGTAGCATAAAGATCAGGTCATTTTAATAGTTCAATTGCTATATGCTTTCAGATACATAGTAACCTAATTCCTTCGACCATGAGATCATGCATATCACCTTCACCGAAAGGATGCTTTGATGACATCAAACACCACACCGTAACTGGGTGGCTATAAAGGTGGCATTGAGTGTTCGGAAAGTATTGGTTGAGACACATGGATCAAGAGTGGGATTTGTCCATCCATATGACGAATAGATATACTCTGAGCCCTCTCGGTGGAATGTCATCCAATTAGCTTGCAAGCATGTGACTGGCTCACAAAGGATCACATATCGCGGGAACGAGAAAAGAGTACTTATCGGTAACGAGGTTGAACTAGGTATGCAGAGATACCGACGATCAAAACCTCGGATAAGTAAACTATCGTGAGACAAAGGGAAATTGGTATCATATGTAAGTGGTTCATTCGATCGCAAAGTAATCATAGAAATATGTGGGAGCCATATGAATTTCCAGATTCCTCTATTGGTTATTGTTCGGAGAAGTGTCTCGATCATGTCCGCATAATTCACGAACCGTAGGGAGACACACTTAAGGATTCGATGTTGTTGAGTAGTTATGGAATGATGAGTAAGAGACCGAATGTTGTTCGGAGTCTCGGATGGGATCCGGGATATCACGGGGAGATCCGGAATGGTCCGGAGAATAATAATCATATAAGGAAAGTCCTGTTTTAGGGTTGGAGAATGGTTCCAGTCTTTTCGTCGGGAATGTTCTAGAAGGTTCCGGAATGTCCGGCACTCCGGAGAGGAAGGGTACATGAATGTGTCATAACAAGTTGGAATGGTTGCATCATGTACTAGGTGTCATCGCTGAGCAAAATAAAGGGTTAAATCAAATCCTAGTTTGAAAAGTCAAACGCCAATTTGAAAAGTCAAACGGCTATTTTGTTTGGTGGAGGGAGAGTAGGAAACCTACTTGGGGAGGAAGTCCCTCTCCCTCCACCGCCGGCCTTGGAAGCCGAGTTGGGGAGGGACTCCCCTCCCCTTGGCACGCCCCCTCCACCTATATAAGGAGGGGCAGGGCTGCCCCTCCAAGACCTACACCTTGCCCTCTCCAAACCCTAGCCCTAAGTCGCCGGCGCCACCACCTCCTGCTGCTGCCGCCGCCGCCTAGGGCAAACCCTAGCCGCCGACTTGGGCTTCCCCAAGCCCTAGCCGTCGGCCCAGCCCTCTCTCCTTGGTGTGTCTAAACCCTAGATCACCTAGGCCTCTCTCATAGTCCACCATACTCGCTCCGGCTTAAGGCGAAGCCCTGCGAGATCTCCCCTCTACTTCCGGTACCACGCCGTCGTGCTGCCGGAATCGCGAGGAGAGTGCTACAACCTCCGCTGCATGCTGGAACAAGGGAGAGGAAGGTCTTCGTCGAGTACCGAACGTGTGACCAACTGCGGAAGCGCTGCCGGAACGCAGCGCCGGAAGGATCGTCTACGCGATCTTGAGATCGGAAAGAGTACGACTACATCACCCACGAGAATACGCTCTCGTTAAACACTTTGAAATCTTCGAGGGTGAGTTATTCCATCGACTCGTTGCTACAATCTAGTAGATAGATCTTGGCTTGTTTGTTTGTATGCGGTAGAAATTTTTTGTTTTCCATGCTACGAACCCCTACAGGAGATGCAATCAATGAGAGAGAGAGATGAGATCTTCATACCCTTGAAGAAATCGCATAGCAGAAACGTTCAACAGAACGTGGTTGATGTAGTCGTACTCGCCGTCTCCTCCTCACTATTCGATCCGATCCTACGCCGCAAGTGGCGGCGCCTCTGAGGGATGCACACGTACGGTGCCGCGACGTCTCCTCCTTCCTTGGTCCATCAAGTATGGTGGAGAGATAGATTGGATCTGCAGCACGACGGCGTGGTGCTTATGGTGGAGAGTTTCTGCAACAGGTCTTCGCCTACGCGCAGTCGGGAGAGAGAGAGATGGAGGGGCAGCAGGATGGCGGCTAGGGTTGGAGGAGTGGGATGGCCGGCCCCCTTGGCCCCTCCTCCAATCCCTAGGGCGGCGGCCCCAAGGGTGGAGTGGGGGGCAAGTCTTCCCCCTTCGTTCTAGAAGGCTCCCCTAGGGTTTCCCCTAGGGCTGGCCGGCTGGGCCTTAGGGGCCTTGTTCCCCCCCTTAGGCCCATGCAGGCCTCCGACAAGTGGGCCCACATTGGTCCCACTCCGGAACCTTCTAGAACCTTCCGGTACAATACCGATAAACTTCAAAACTATTCCGAAATCCAAAAATTGCTTTCCTTTATATGAATCTTATTCTCCGGACCATTCTGGAACCTCTCGTGATGTCCTGGATCTCATCCGAGACTCCGAACAAAAACTCATAAACCAATTATCCATTCTATCCTAGCGTTGATGCACGTTAAGTGTGTGACCCTACGGGTTCGAGAATATGCAGACATGATCTTCTATCAATAATCAACAGCGGGATCTGGAAACCCATACTGACTCCCACATATTCATCGATGATCATATCGGATGAACCACGATGCCAGGATTCGATTAATCCCATATATGTATTCCATTCGTCACGCGATATTTTACTTGCCCGAGATTTGATCGTTGGTATCGGCATACCTAGTTCAATCTCGTTCACAGCAAGTACTTTACTCGTTCCATAATCCGATATCACTTTGTGATTAACTCCTTAACCACGTGCTTGCAAGTGGTGTTGATATCGATTACCGAGTGGGCCCGAAGTATATCTCTCCGACTCGGGAGGGACAAATTCCATCTCGATACACACAACCCAACAAGTACTTTCCGATCACCTGAGAGACACCTTTATGATCACCCTCACATAGGATGACGTTTGATGACCTCAAAGCTTTCTTCCGATACCAGGGAGTTGTATTATCTCATGGTCTAAGGAATACAATACTTGACATAGGAAAAAGCTTCGCAAATATGAACACGATGACACGATCTAATTGCTCTGCTTAATTTGGGTCTGTCCATCATATCATTCTCCTAATGACATGATCTCATTATTAATCAAAAACTCATGTCTATGGTTAGGAAACCTTAACCATCATTAATCAATGAGCTAGTCCATAGAGGCGTACTAGGGACACGGTGTTGTTCATAAACCACACAAGTATCAAAGTTTCCGCTTAATACAATTCTAGCATGGAATATAAACTTTATCATGAACATGAATTATAATAATAACATCTTTATTATTGCCTCTAGGGCATAATTCCAACAGTCTCCCACTTGCACTAGAGTCAATAATCTAGTTTACATCTGGCAACAATCTAACACCCATGGCATTAAGGTGCTGATCATGTTTTGCTCGTGGAAGAGTTTTATTCAACGGATCTGCGACATTCAGATCCGTATGTACTTTGCTAATCTTCAGATCTCCATCTGCTATATAATTTCGAATTATATGAAAACGGCGGTTGATGTGCTTGGTCTTTGGATGATATCTTGGTTCCTTAGCCAGTGCTATGGCGCCAGTGTTGTCGCACAATATCTCCAGTGGGTCCAAGGCACTTGGAACCACACCAAGCTCAGTGATGAAGTTCCTGATCCAAACTCCTTCACTCACGCTTTGCTTGCAGCTTCTCTAGCTCACAGCTCCACCATTCAAAATATAAACATATCCTGTCTGAGATTTAGAATCATCCGGGTCGGTGTCGAAACTAGCATCGACGTAACCTTTTACGACGAGCTGCTCATCACCTCCATTGACCAAGAACATTTCTTTAGTCCTATTTAAATACTTAAGGATGTTCTTTACGGTTGTCCAGTGTTCCACTCCTGGATCACTTTGGTATCTTCTCGTCAAACTAAGAGCATTGGACACATCCGGTCTAGTACATAGCATGGCATACATAATAGAACCTATGGCCGAGGCATATGGCACTTTGCTCATAGTATCTCTATCTGTTACCGTAGCTGGACACTGAGCCTTGCTCAATATCTTACCTGGCAATATGGGCAATGAACCTTTCTTTGCCTTATCCATTCTGAACCTTTTCAAAACTTTGTCTAGATATGTACTTTGGCTTAAAGCTATTAGGCGTCTTTGTCTATCTCTATAGATTTTGATGCCTAATATATAAGCAGCTTCTCCTAGGTATTTCATTGGAAAACATTTATTCAAATAACTCTTCACATTATTAAGCATACCAATGTCATTTCCAATAATCAATATGTCATCCACATATAGTACTAAAAATGTCATCGAGCGCCCACTCACTTTCTTGTAGATACAAGCTTCGTAGCAATTTGGAACAAATCCAAAACTCTTGATCACTTCATCAAAACAAAGATTCCAACTCCGAGATGCTTGCTTCAGTCCATAAATGGAACGCTGAAGTTTGCACACCTTATTAGCATCCTTAGGATCGACAAAACCTTTGGGTTGCATCATATACAACTCTTCATTAATGTTGCCATTGAGGAACGCAGTCTTGACATCCATCTGCCATATTTCATAATCATGAAACGCAGCAATCGCTTATAAAATCTGAATGGACTTAAACATCGCTACGAGAGAGAAAGTCGCATCGTAGTCAACACCTTGAACTTGCCGAAACCCTTTTGCGACAAGCCGAGCTTTATAGACAGTAACATTACCATCAGCGTCCGTTTTCTTCTTGAAAATCCATTTGCACTCAACGGCCTTACGATCGCTAGGAGGGTCCACCAAAGTCCATACTTGGTTTTCGCTCATGGATCCCAATTTGGATTTTATGGCCTCTAGCCATTTCTCAGAGTCTGGGCTCATCATTGCTTCCTCATAGTTCGCAGGTTCACTGTTGTCTAACAACAAGACGGTTAAGACAGGGTTGTCGTACCATTCAGGAGTGGCACGTAACCTTGTCGACCTGCGAAGTTCAGTAGTAGCATCGTTCGAAGTTTCATGATCCTCGTCATTATCTTCCTCTCTTGTTGGTGCAGACGGCACTGGAACAATTTCAGGTGCTGCGCTACTCTCCAACTTGAGAGAAGGTGCAATAACCTCGTCTAGCTCTACCTTCCTCCCACTCACTTCTTTTGAGAGAAACTTCTTCTCAATAAAGGATCCGTTCTTTGCAACAAACACTTTGCCTTCAGATCTGTGGTAGAAGGTATACCCAATCGTTTCCTTAGGGTATCCTATGAAGACGCATTTCTCCGCTTTGGGTTCGAGCTTGTCCGGCATCAACTTCTTGACGTAAGCTTCGCATCCCCAAACTTTAAGAAACGACAAATTAGGTTTAGCACCAAACCATAGTTCATACGGTGTCGTCTCAACGGATTTAGATGCTGCCCTATTTAAAGTGAATGCAGCAGTTTCTAATGCATAACCCCAAAATGATAACGGCAAATCTGTAAGAGACATCATTGATTGCACCATATCTAATAGGGTTCGATTCCGGCGTTCAGACACGCCATTGCGCTGTGGTGTTCCGGGTGGCGTGAGTTGCGAAACGATTCCGCTTGCTTTAAGATGCGTGAGAAAATCATAACTCAAATATTCACCTCCACGATCGGATCGTAGAAATTTAATTTTCCTGTTACGATGGTTTTCCACTTCGTTCTGAAATTCTTTAAACTTTTCAAATGTTTCAGATTTATGTTTCATTAAATATATATACCCATATATACTCAAGTCATCAGTAAAAGTGAGAAAATAGCGATATCCACCGTGCGTCGAAACACTCATTGGTCTGCATACATCGGTATGTATGATTTCCAATAAATCCGTTGCTCGCTCCATTATTCCGGAGAACGGGGGTTTGATCATCTTGCCCATGAGGCACGGCTCGCACGTGTCAAATGATTCAAAATCAAGAGATTCCAAAAGTCCATCAGAATGGAGTTTCTTCATGCGTTTTACACCAATATGACCTAGACGGCAGTGCCACAAATAAGTTGGATTATCGCTATCTACTTTGCATCTCTTAGCCTCAATGTTATGGATGTGTGTTTCATTGCTTTCGAGATTCAGAAGAAATAAACCATTCACAACAGGTGCATGACCATAAAAGATGTTATTCATATAAATAGAACAACCATTATTCTCTGATTTAAATGAATAACCGTCTTGCAATAAACACGATCTAGATATGATGTTCATGCTCAACGCAGGCACATAATAACACTTATTAAGGTTTAAAACTAATCCCGAAGGTAAAACTAAGGAGAGCGTGCCGATGGCCATCACATCAACTTTTGATCCATTGCCAACGCGCATCGTCACCTCATCCCTTGCTAGCCACCGTCTATTCCGTAGCTCCTGTTTCGAGTTACAAATATTAGCAACTGAACCAGTATCATATACCCAGGCACTATAACGAGCGTTAGTAAGGTAAACATCAATAACATGTATATCAAATATACCTTTAATGGTGCCAGCCTTCTTGTCCGCTAAGTACTTTGGACAGTTGCGCTTCCAGTGACCCTTGTCCTTGCAATAGAAGCACTCAGTGTCCGGCTTAGGTCCAGACTTGAGCTTCTTCTCAGCAGGGGCAACGCGCTTGCCGCTGCCTTTCTTGAAGGATTTCTTTGCACCCTTAGCTTTCTTAAAGCCAGTGGTCTTGTTGACCATCAACACATGATTATATTTCTTGATGTCCACCTCCGCAGCTTTCAGCTTAGCGAAGAGCTCAGTGATCGTATCAGTGGAACCAATTTGATTGTGAGTAACTACAAAACCTTTGTAGCTAGGAGGGAGTGATTGCAGAACTCTGTCAATCTTGAGCTCTTCTGGAATCTTGCAGTCCATTTTCTCAAGACGTTGAGTGTAGCCCGACATCTTAATGGCGTGCTCACTAACGGAACTCCCTTCCTCCATCTTGCAGTTAAAGAATTTCTCAGAGATCTCATATCTCTCAGAACGGGCCTGATTCTGAAACATGGTTTTCAGTTCCTCAAGTATCTCAAAGGGCCCGTCGAACTCCTCAAAATGATTTTGAAGTTCCGGTTCCACAGCAAACAACATGGTACTCTTAATCGCTCCATAATCATCTTTGCGTGACTGATAAACAACTTTTTCATCAGCCGGCGCATCAGTAGCAGGGGCGTCACCTAGCGCTTTCTCAAGTACATAGGCTTTCTGTCCGCTAGAGAGAATGATTCTCAGATTGCGGAACCAGTTGGTGAAGTTAGACCCATTGTTCTTAAGATTTTCTTTCTCAGCAAAAACGTTGAAGTTGAAGTTGGACTTAGCCATTTGATCTACAAAATTTGCAAATACAATTTAGACTATGTTCATGATAACTAGTTCAACTTAATCAAATTACTAGATGAACTCCCACTAAATTCAACATCCCTCAAGTTGTTTAGTGAACACGATCCAAATTCACCACACCTAATCCGATCTTCATGATAAGATATGTGGTTTCAATGGTGGACAACAAAGTGTCGATCATATCATTCATATGACTCATGTTTAACCTTTCGGTTCGTGTGTTCCGAGGCCATGTCTGTACATGCTAGGCTCGTCAAGTCAAACCCAAGTATTTCCGCGTGTGCAAAACTGGCTTGCACCCGTTGTATGTGAACGTAGAGTTTATAGCACCCGATCATCACGAGGTGCTTGAACACGACGAACTTTCGCAACGGTGCATACATGGGGAGAACACAATTTTTATCTTGATCTTTAAGTGAGGAATCATCTTATAATGCTACCGTCGCGATCTAAGCATAATAAGATACATAAAAGGATAAACATCACATGCATATAATTTTATGTGACATGGTATAGCCAATCTCCGCGCAATGTTCTCCATCTTGTGCGCGCCAGCATGATCTCCATTACTCCACCATGATTGCCTCCACCACGAATAGCAACTACAACTATTGCTAACTACTTAGCGATAAAGTAATGCTATTACATGGCGTATAAGAGATGTTATTAACAAGGGTCATATCATTAGGAGAATGATGTGATGGATATACTCCTATAGTTAAGCGTAGCATAAAGATCAAGTCATTTAACATAGTTCATTTGCTATAAGCTTTCTGATACATGGTAACCTAATTCCTTCGACCATGAGATCACGTTAATCACCATTACCGGAAGGATGCTTTGATGACATCAAACACCACACCGTAACTGGGTGGCTATAAAGGTGGCATTGAGTGTTCGGAAAGTATGGGTTGAGTCACATGGATCAAGAGTGGGATTTGTCCATCCATATGACGGATAGATATACTCTGGGCCCTCTCGGTGGAATGTCATCCAATTATCTTGCAAGCATGTGACTGGCTCACAAGGGATCACATATCACGGGAACTAGAAAGAGTACTTATCGGTAACGAGGTTGAACTAGGTATGCAGAGATACCGACGATCAAAACCTCGGATAAGTAAACTATCGTGAAACAAAGGGAAATTGGTATCGTATGTAAGTGGTTCATTTGATCGCAAAGTAATCATATAAATATGTGGGAGCCATATGAATTTCTAGATTCCTCTATTGGTTATTGATCGGAGAAGTGTCTCGGTCATGTCCGCATAATTCACGAACCGTAGGGAGACACACTTAAGGATTCGATGTTGTTGAGTAGTTATGGAATGATGAGTAAGAGACCGAATGTTGTTCGGAGTCTCGGATGGGATCCGAGATATCATGAGGAGATCCGTAATGGTCCGGAGAATAAGATTCAGATAAGGAATGTCCTGTTTTGGAGTTCGGGAATGATTCCGGTGTTTTCACCAGGAATGTTCTAGAAGGGTCTGGAAGGTCCGACACTCCGGAGGGGAAGGGTACATGGATGTGTCATGACAATGTGGAATGGTTGCATCATGTACTAGGTCACTTGGCTGGGCAATATGGAGAGAGAAATCAAATCCAAGTTTGAAAGTCAAACACCAATTTGAAAAGTCAAATCTGAAGTTTGCTTGGTGGAGGGAGAGTAGGAAACCTACTTGGGGAGGAAGTCCCACTCCCTCCCACCAGCCGGCCATGAGGAGTTGGAGGAGGACTCCCTCCTCCCCAAACCGCCTCTCCCCTCCTATATAAGGTGGGGTAGGGCGCCCCCTCTCCCTACACCTCCAAACCCTAGCCTAAGGCGCAACCACCACCACCAAGTGTTGCTGCCGCCACCACCTAGGGATCTCCTCCCAAGTAGCCGAGTTGGGGTATCCCAAACCCTAGCCGCTGGATGCACCTCTCCCCTTGGTGCCCTCTAAACCCTAGATCACCAAGGCCTCTCTCATACTCCACCATACTCGCTCTGGCTTAAGGCAAAGCCCTGCGAGATCTCCCCTCTACTTCCGACACCACGCCGTCGTGCTGCCGGAATCACGAGGAGAGTGCTACAACCTCCGCTGCCTGCTGGAACAAGGGAGAGGAAGGTCTTCATCAAGTACCGTACGTGTGACCGACCGCAGGAGCGCTGCCGGAACGCACCGCCGGAAGGGTCGTCTACGCGATATTGAGATCGGCAAGAGTACGACTACATCACCCACGAGAATCTGCTCTCGTTAACCGCCTTGGATCTTCGAGGGTTAGTATTCTATCGACTAGTTGCTACAATCTAGTAGATAGATCTTGGCTTGATCATATATTAGATCTTGATTGTGTGTTCATGCGGTAGATTTTTTTTTGTTTTCCATGCTATGAACCCCTACAGTGGTATCAGAGTCGTGTCTATATGTAGATCTGTTGCACGAGTAGAACACAATGGTCATTGTGGGCGTTGATGCATTTGTTGTCGGTTGCTTCTTGTGTACTTTGCATCTTGCGGGATGGTGGGATGAAGCGGCCCGGGCTAATCTTACATGACATCGTTGTAGGGTTTCGTAGCATGGAATAACTCACCCTCGAAGATTCCAGAGTGTTTAACGAGAGTGGATTCTCGTGGGTGATGTAGTCGTACTCTTCCCGATCTCAAGATCGCGTAGACGATCCTTCCAGCGCTGCGTTCCGGCAGCGCTCCCGCAGTCGGTCACACGTTCGGTACTCGACGAAGACCTTCCTCTCCCTTGTTCCAGCAGGTAGCGGAGGTTGTATCACTCTCCTCGCGATTCTGGCAGCACAACGGCGTGGTACCGGAAGTAGAGGGGAGATCTCGCAGGGCTTCGCCTTGAGCCGGAGCGAGTATGGTGGACTATGAGAGAGCTCCTCGGTGATCTATGGTTTAGACACACCAAGGAGGAGGTGCTAGGGTCGGCGACTAGGGTTTGGGGCTTGCCCAAATCGGCGGCTAGGGGAACCCTAGGTGGCGGCGGCAACAGGAGTTGGCGGCGCCGGGCTAGGGTTTTGGGTGGAGATCTTGTGTGCTAGGAGGGGCAGCCCTGCCCCTCCTTATATAGGTGGAGGGGCCGTGCCAGGGGAGGGGAGTCCCTCCCCAACTCGGTTTCCCAAGGGGGCCGGCGGTGGAGGGGAGGAACTCCTCCCCAACTCGGTTTCCACCTTCCCCTCCACTTCCCAAAATAGCCGTTTGACTTTTCAAATTGGCGTTTGACTTTTCAAACTAGGATTTGATTAAACCCTTTATTTTGTTCAGCGATGACACCTAGTACATGATGCAATCATTCCAACTTGGTATGACACATTCATGTACCCTTCCCCTCCGGAGTGCCGGACATTCTGGAACCTTCTAGAACATTCCCGATGAAAACACCGGAACCATTCTCCAACCCCGAAACAGGACTTTCCTTATATGAATTTTATTCTCCGGACCATTCCGGATCTCCTCGTGATATCCTAGATCCCATCTGAGACTCCGAACAACATTCAGTCTCTTACTCATCATTCCGTAACTACTCAAACAACGTCGAATCCTTAAGTGTGTCTCCCTACGGTTCGTGAATTATGCGGACATGATCGAGATACTTCTCCGAACAATAACCAATAGAGGAATCTAGAAATTCATATGGCTCCCACATATTTCTACGATTACTTTGCGATCGAATGAACCACTTACATACGATACCAATTTCCCTTTGTCTCACGATAGTTTACTTATCCGAGGTTATGATCGTCGGTATCTCTGCATACCTAGTTCAACCTCGTTACTAATAAGTACTCTTTTCTCGTTCCCGTGATATGTGATCCCTTGTGAGCCAGTCACATGCTTGCAAGCTAATTGGATGATATTTCACCGATAGGGCCCAGAGTATATCTATCCGTCATATGGATGGACAAATCCCACTCTTGATCCATGTGTCTCAACCAACACTTTCCGAACACTCAATGCCACCTTTATAGCCACCCAGTTACAGTGTGGTGTTTGATGTCATCAAAGCATCCTTCCGGTGAAGGTGATATGCATGATCTCATGGTCGAAGGAATTAGGTTACTATGTATCATAAAGCATATAGCAATTGAACTTTTAAAATGACTTGATCTTTATGC
Organism: Avena sativa; assembly: GCA_916181665.1. Taxonomy (NCBI): domain Eukaryota; kingdom Viridiplantae; phylum Streptophyta; class Magnoliopsida; order Poales; family Poaceae; genus Avena; species Avena sativa. The sequence goes on from OV702281.1 coordinate 41,334,524, forward strand.
TACGCTTATCTATAGGAGTATGTCCATCATATCATTCTCCTAACGATATGCTATTGTTGTTAATAACATCTCAATTTTCATGATAGGGAAACCACAATCATTTATTAACCAACAAGCTAGTATTATAAAGAGGCTTTACTAGGTACTTCAATTTAAGTTTACAAATCACACAAGTATTAATGTTTCCTTGTTAATACTATTATAGCATGAATGTAAACATTTATCATAAACACAAAGATATAATAATAACTACATTTATTATTGCCTCTAGGGCATATCTCCAACAATCGTTCATGAGACTTGCTCCACGCTTGACATGCAACTTTTATTGCATAAGTGGCTTTGCGGGTGCCTGTTTCTCCCAACATAGTTAAGATTCAATTTACAACAGGTGATTGACAATACTAGTATCAATGTTGTAGTTCTTGTTCGTAAGTTAGAACGACACTTATTGAAAGCCCCAAACCACGTAAAACATGCAAAGAAAATTAGAGGCGTCTAACTTTGTTTTGCAGGGGTGTGTTGTGATGTGATACGGCCATGATTGTGATTATATATGATGTATGCAATGTTCCTTATTGTAAGTTGGCAACCGGCAGGAGCCATATGGTTGTCTTTTAATTCTGTTAAGACCCGCGTGTCTATTATTCAAAGTAGTTGTAATAGTTGATGCTGGTGGATGACAACCATGAAGCGGCGCCATTGACCTTGACGCCATGCCGGTGATGATGGAGATCATGTTCGTGCTTGAAGATGGAGATCGGAAGCACAAGAAGAAAGGCAATATCATATCAGATATTATGAATTGCATGTGATGTTAATCCTTTTATGCATCTTATATTGCTTAGTTCACGACGGTAGCATTATAAGATGATCCCTCAAGCACACAATTTCAAGTTTTAAAGTATTCATCCTTAGTAAGCACCGTTGCTAAAGCTCGTTGTTTTGAAGCACCACGTGATGATCGGGTGTGCTATATTCTGCGAGTGTATACAGCGTGAGTAAGCCATATTTGCTCATGCGGAAGCTAAGGTTTGATCTTGACGAGCCTAGCATGTACAGACATGGTCTCGGAACACGGAATACCGAAAGGTAAAGCATGAGTCATATAGTAGATATGATGAACATGTTGATTGTTCGCCTTTGAAGCTACATCATCTCTCGTGATGATCGGTTTTGATGTGGTGGATTTGGTTCATGTAATCACTAAAACAATGTGAGGGATATTGTTTTGAGTGGGAGTTCAACGGCAATATGATTAAAAGTTGAACACTATTTATCATAAATTAAATCAAAGTGAATTTGCATAGTTGTTGTAGTCATTGGCATCTGTTTACCACCTTGCGCTTAGTTATAATTGAGATAATAGAACTATAGAATTCTAGTTAGTTACTTTACGAACTGGTATCGTATTGTTTTGAAGTGTTAATCTAAAGTTTAAAAGTCCTATTACAAACTTTCAGTAAGTTCCGGTTACTCCATAAAGTTTAATAATTGGTTCTTAAGTATTTGATATTGAATTTGTTGGTGTAAATCGTCATACAAAACAACACAATTCATGAACTACAATGGCCTAAGTAACTAGCAAGAGAATATGTGATGATGTTCATCGAGAACAAATAAAGTGTTGATATGTTTCTCATTAACATCAAAGCTTGCCTTCAAGATTTGTTTTATCAGGTATTATGAGAACAAAAGGGTTGTTCAATTAATTGTCGTAATCCATAAAAGATGGATGATTTACAAATCTCGTTGGATAAATCACATCCATAAAATAAGTGCTAAAAATGTCGAAAGACAATTGATTGAAAGATCACTTAGGAAGTGACATCGCCGTTTAAATTATATTGGAAAGAAAACATGAAGAAACTCCATGTGAATGGAATTTTGGAGTCTTTTGATTTTTTGATCAAATGACGCTTGTGAAACTTTCCTAGAGATAACTAAAACTTCGTTCATAGGCCAAAGGGAACGGATGACTAGCCGATTGAAACTTGTACATAATGTTGTATGAAGTCCATTATGTATAGTCAAGAGTGATGGATTTCAACTTCATATGCTTTCTCCGAAAATTTGAGTGAATATATGAATATTTACTTAATAAGGATAAAGTATGAAACATTTTAAACGTTCAAAGACTTTCAAGATGAAGTGCAAAATAATTGTAACAAGAATATAAATAGTTTATGATAAGATCATAAAGGAAGATATTTGAGTTACAAGTTTAGCATAAAAACACCTAAGATTTAAGGAATCGTTCCTTGGATTTGCATTTCCCAAAACACCATAAGAGTATGGAACATTCGAGATATGTAATTGAACCTTGTTTGACATGGTAAGATCAAAGGTGTAATTCATAAAACTGCCATTATATTTTAAAGATTAAAAGCTTTAGAGACTACTGTTTTTCCACTGAAAAGAGCTCCATCATAATCCGTTGAATTGACACCATATAAAGTTATGGTTTGGGATAAAACCCAAGTTGTCCTTTCTTAAAAATTGGTATGTTATGCATAAGAAAGATGTTTGCAACCAAAATCGGATGAACATATCTTTGTATGTTATTTTGAATAATAATTGAGTATTCCTCCATAACACCGAAGACAAAAGTGTTTGTCTATTAGAACGTCAAGTTTCTTTGATAAGGAATTTTCCGTGAAAAGTTAAGTGGGAGGACAATAGAACTTTGACAAGGTTAAAAGAACCTTAGCTCTATATGATCAAAGTTGCGCAGCGCCAAAAAGTGTTCCGGAGGCAGCAACAATGCTCATGGCTCACGTGTCTCAAAGGTTGTGGTCACGGAGGTCTAAGTTCCTATTGAAACAAGTAGGTCGGGTAAACAATCAAATACCAAGATTTGAGAGTTAATCATTATTTGACAGTAATGATCCGACTACATGCAAAGAAGCGATGATGGGCCCTGACTCCGTCAAATGGCTTGAAGCCATAAAATTCGTGATAGTTCCATATACAAAAGATCAAGCTTTGAGCTTGAAAGACCCTCTGGAAAGGTACAAGACCTTACAGTCATATTTGGATCTATAAAGAAATAGACATGGATGTTTCACATCTATGAAATTATCGACATGTCGGGAAAGAGTTCACGGCAATGTTCAAAGAGTTGACTATGACAAGATCTGATCTTTCATTAAGCGATATTTAGTCTAGACGGATTAATGTAGCAACCACAACATATAATTTTGTTATGTGTTGAATAAACAAAACAAGTTCTTCTAATAGAATGGTTACCTAAGACGTGTGCATGACACGGTCCAAAGGGTTTTGTTAATTTAAAGGATGCTAAAATCATATGCAAACTTCAATGGTTGAAGTAAGCATCGCGGAGTTGGAATCTTCACTATGATGAAACTGTTAAAAGAGTTTAATTTCATCGGAGACGATGAAGATGCTTGCATTTGCAAGAAATTAAGTGGGAGCGCTAAGACATGTTTCTAATACATTATGTGGAAGACATATTATTGATTGGAAATGATGTATATTTTTAATTAACACAGGATAAGAATTTCATCTCGATGAAAGGCTTAGGTAGAACCCGAGTATTTGGCATCAATGTCTATATGGATAAATTGTGACGCCAATATGGTTGTGCCAGAAGTACATAGATGAGATATTGAATGAGTTCAATATAGAAACTACAAGAAAGGTTCTTGTTGCACAGGAAGGATTAAATAAAGATTTAAGTATTTTGATACTTGATAGATACAATCACAAAGAGTATTTTATCAATCATGTTGTGATGTGTACAAATCCAGATATGTCCTATGCTCTAAATGTTATGAGCTTATACCAGAATGATTCATAAGATGATTATTGGACGATAGTAAAGATATTCTTATGATCTTTTAGAAGAACTAAGAATATATTATTTTGTAGAAGTGACAAATAGATGGTTAGTTCATTGTAAAAGTATTACATTGATAATAGTTTTGTCACAAAGTAAAAATTAAGTTTATCTCAATCTAAACTAAGGCTGGCACAATATGATGGAAAGTAAGTTCCATAATAAATTTGGATGAGTTCCAAAGTTAAGACATTGTGACAGATGCTACAACAAAAGGCTAAGTATATGACTGCTGTTATAGCAGCAAAAGAGGGCATTTGTGTCAAGTAGTTTGTTATCAAACTAGGTGTAGTTCACAGCGGTATAGTACTATGAAGATATATTGTATGACAATATTATCAAAATGTTTTAACCCCAAGGAACTAAAGGTCTCACCAAAGGACCAAATTTGTACAAAGCCATCTCATTAGAGAATGAGTGATGCGTAGAGACGCAAAGACATGCAATTACACACGGACCTGAAAGTGTCGGATCCGGAGATCAGTTGACCACTAGCAATCGTGTAAATACAACACTGGAAAGCCATAGGTGTTGAATGCACAAAGGTTTGAAACTAGATTATTGACTCTAGTGCAAGTGGGAGTCTGTTGGAGATATGCCCAAGAGGCAATAATAAAGTGGTTATTATCATATCTTCATACTTATGATAAATGTTTACATACCATACTATAATTGTATTAACTAGAAACATTAATACCTGTGTGATTTGTAAACATAAAAGGGTCCCTAGTAAAGCCTCTTGTTAAACTAGCTTGTTGGTTAATATATGATCATGGTTTCCTGATCATGAACATAGATATGTTATTAACAAAAGGGTCATATCATTAGGAGAATGATGTGATGGACATACTCCTATAGTTAAGCGTAGCATAAAGATCAAGTCATTTAATATAGTTCATTTGCTATAAGCTTTCTGATACATAGTAACCTAATTCCTTCGACCATGAGATCATGTTAATCACCATTACCGGAAGGATGCTTTGATGACATCAAACACCCCACCGTAACTGGGTGGTTATAAAGGTGGCATTGAGTGTTCGGAAAGTATGGGTAGAGGCACATGGATCAAGAGTGGGATTTGTCCATCCATATGATGGATAGATATACTCTGGGCCCTCTCGGTGGAATGTCATCCAATTAGCTTTCAAGCATGTGACTGGATCACAAGGGATCACATATCACGGGAACGAGAAAAGAGTACTTATCGGTAACGAGGTTGAACTAGGTATGCAGAGATACCGACGATCAAAACCTCGGATAAGTAAACTATCGTGGGATAAAGGGAAATTGGTATCGTATGTAAGTGGTTCATTTGATCACAAAGTAATCGTAGAAATATGTGGGAGCCATATGAATTTCTAGATTCCTCTATTGGTTATTGATCGGAGAAGTGTCTCGGTCATGTCCGCGTAATTCACGAACCGTAGGGAGACACACTTAAGGATTCGATGTTGTTGAGTAGTTATGGAATGATGAGTAAGAGACCGAATGTTGTTCGGAGTCTCGGATGGGATCCGGGATATCACGAGGAGATCCGGAATGGTCCGGAGAATAAGATTCAGATAAGGAAAGTCCTGTTTCGGAGTTCGGGAATGATTCCGGTGTTTTCACCAGGAATGTTCTAGAAGGGTCTGGAAGGTCCAGCACTCCGGAGGGGAAGGGTACATGGATGTGTCATGACAATGTGGAATGGTTGCATAATGTACTAGGTCACTTGGCTGGGCAATATGGAGAGAGAAATCAAATCCAAGTTTGAAAGTCAAACACCAATTTGAAAAGTCAAATCTGAAGTTTGCTTGGTAGAGGGAGAGTAGGAAACCTACTTGGGGAGGAAGTCCCACTCCCTCCCACCCGCCGGCCATGAGGAGGAGTTGGAGGAGGACTCCCTCCTCCCCAAACCGCCTCTCCCCTCCTATATAAGGAGGGGTAGGGCGCCCCCTCTCCCTACACCTCCAAACCCTAGCCTAAGGCGCCACCACCACCACCAAGTGCTGCTGCCGCCACCACCTAGGGATCTCCTCCCAAGTCGCCGAGTTGGGGTATCCCAAACCCTAGCCGCTGGCTGCACCTCTCCCCTTGGTGCCCTCTAAACCCTAGATCACCAAGGCCTCTCTCATACTCCACCATACTCGCTCTGGCTTAAGGCAAAGCCCTGCGAGATCTCCCCTCTACTTCCGACACCACACCGTCGTGCTGCCGGAATCACGAGAAGAGTGCTACAACCTCCGCTGCCTGCTGGAACAAGGGAGAGGAAGGTCTTCATCGAGTATCGTACGTGTGACCAACTGCAGGAGCGCTGCCGAAACGCAGCGCCGGAAGGATCGTCTACGCAATATTGAGATCGGCAAGAGTACGAATACATCACCCATAAGAATCTGCTCTCGTTAACCGCTTTGGATCTTTGAGGTTAGTATTCTATCGACTCGTTGCTACAATCTAGTAGATAGATCTTGGCTTGATCATAGATTAGATCTTGATTGTGTGTTCATGCGGTAGATTTTTTTTCCATGCTACGAACCCCTACATTCCCTTCGTCACGCAATATTTTACTCGCCCGAAATTTGATCGTTGGTATCAGCATACCTTGTTTAATCTCGTTCACAACAAGTACTTTAATCGTTCCGTAATCCGATATCACTTTGTGATTAACTCCTTAACCACGTGCTTGCAAGCGGTGTTGATATCAATTACCGAGTGGGCCCGAAGTATATCTCTCCGACTCGGGAGGGACAAATTCCATCTCGATACACACAACCCAACAAGTACTTTCCGATCACCTGAGAGACACCTTTATGATCACCCTCACATAGGATGACGTTTGATGACCTCAAATCTTTCTTCCGATACCAGGGAGTTGTATTATCTCATGGTCTAAGGAATACAATACTTGACATAGGAAAAAGCTTCGCAAAGATGAACACGATGACACGATCTAATTGCTTTGCTTAATTTGGGTATGTCCATCATATCATTCTCCTAATGACATGATCTCATTATTAATCGACAACTCATGTCTATGGTTAGGAAACCTTAACCATCATTAATCAATGAGCTAGTACATAGACGCATACTAGGGACACGGTGTTGTTCATAAACCACACAAGTATCAAAGTTTCCGCTTAATACAATTCTAGCATGGAATATAAACTTTATCATGAACATGAATTATAATAATAACATATTTATTATTGCCTCTAGGGCATAATTCCAACATTGACTTGGCACATGCTTACACCATGTTATGACTATGAACAAGTCACCATAGTCTCTATGATCATTTAGTCCTTGACTTGTAGTACCACTCTATGCTTTGATTAGTAATGTTTTGTCGCTCTGCATGATTATGGCCATTATTGCTCTCTTAGTTGGTTGCTCCCAGTCTGTTGCTAGCATCCACTTGTATGAGTAAGCTCTACTCATGCTTCTAACTCCCAACAAATCAAGTTATTCCAAAGTTCCCACTATAAATTTCTATGCATGGTGTGTGATACGTCGGAAACGTATATATAATTTTTGATGCTCCATGCTTGTTTAGTATCTACTTTGCTTTGCTTTGTCTACACTTTGAGGTGTTTTTATATTTTTTTCAAACTAACCTATTAAGAAGTTGCCATAGTGCCAGTTGCCTGTTTTCTTTTGTTTTTGGTTCCAGAAAGGCAGAAAATCAATATTCTCGGAATTGGACGGGACAAAAGCCAAAGTCAATATTTTACCATGGGAGACACGAAGTCCAGAGGGGAGACGGAGAGGCGAACCATGGCCGCCACACCCCCTAGGCATGGGTAGGCCCACCCCGCGCCTGGGTAGGGTGTTGGCCCCCTGGCCGCCTCCCAGCCTCGCCTCTTCGCCTATAAAAAGCCCCCGATGCAGAAACCCTAGATCGGGGGGATATGAAGTTCTTCCCGGCACCCTGCCGGAGGGTTTGTATCGGGTGCCTAGGGTTTCTAGGGTTTCTGCATCGGGTGCCTAGGGTTTCTGCATCGGGAGCTTTGATCGGGTGCCTAGGGTTTCTAGGGTGCCTAGGGTTTCTGCATCGGGGGCTTCTTATAGGCGAAGAGGCGAGGCTAGGAGGTGGCCAGAGGGCCCACACCCTACCCAGGCGCAGGGTGGGCCCACCTGTGCCTAGGGGGTGTGGTGGCCCTAGCTCGCCTCTCCGTCTCTCCTCTGGACTTCGTGTCGCCCACGGTAAAATATTGACTTTGGCTTTTGTCCCGTCCAATTCCGAGAATATTGATTTTCTGCCTTTTTGGAACCAAAAACAGAAGAAAATAGGCAATTGTCACTATGGCAACTTGTTAATAGGTTAGTTCCAGAAAAGATATAAAAATACCTCAAAGTGTAGACAAAGAAAATCAAAGTAGATAGTAAACAAGCATGGATCATAAAAAATTATAGATACGTTTCCGACGTATCAAGCATCCCCAATCTTAACTCCTGCTCGTCCTCGAGTAGGTACGTGATAAAAGAATAAATTTTGAGGTGACATGCACCGTCAAAACCAAGATAAAACCATTTGCAAGTACTGAAAGCTGGGATCAAAGAACTCTAAACATGTGCATGAAAGATGGAGTTCTAACAATAGGACATAGTAACTATGCGTGCAACATGAAGGGCTACAAACAAAGATCATGAATATCATGCATTGAAAAAAGTTTGTTTGTTTCACATACAGAAAACATGACATAGTGGCAATCAGCTTGTCCCTCATAGAGTATCAAATAGATAAATAGGACACCTTCAAAGTTCATAAGAGTGACTAGATACAAATAGCACAAGAACATGCAATATCACAATATGCATCAATCAATAAGTTTTGGGACACTGCACACAGAATGACAACTATGCTCTCTTAATGGTGCCTAATGGTAGAAGGTGGAGACTCAATAAAATAGTGGAAGAAAGTCCCTTCATAAGGGAAGCATGGATTTCAAGTTTAAAAAAAGAGCTTCCAAAAATTATGGTACTTGTTAGCTTTCAGCCCTCATTGTCCCTATCATAAGCATCTTGAAGTGATTAAGGTTAAAGTGAACAAACTATGGAGTATATGCTTGACAAAGTATAAGTTGGCAATCTCAAGTCCCTTGAATACGAGGACCACACCTCATGCTACTCAACTTTAGTCACATGTAAGTTCTTGTCATAGCAAGTACATGCGTATCATAGAGAACCGCCAACGGGGTACCCCTTGCACATGGTATAAGAGCTATCCCATAACCAAAATGACAAGGCAAGCAGACAATGAGTATCTCAGCGATCTTTTTATTTACTATGTGCATAGCTTTTTATTGAGGATGCTTCACAGATAGCTCATTATGGTGATGCTGCAAGTTTCCACCATGATTAGGCATGGATTAGGCTAGCGGCCCAGGCGTTTCTCTTAACACAAAATACATAACTCCATGGACTTACAAGCTCCCTCTTTATTTCACACCGGTGACATCCATAGACAAAAGTGCATGATATCAACTGAGTACAAAGTACAAGTGCAATGTTGAAAATGTTCCCCGTGGCAGCACGGTTCTGCTAATTCCAACGTATAAGTGCAAGCATATACAACATAGATGACACAATGGTTCAAGTTTATTAGGGCAAAGAATATAAAGTGTGCCATCAAGTTTGTGAGGCCTTTAATCACTAAGTTTTCACATGACAAAATACTTTTTAATTGGAAGATAACTGAAAACAAGAATATACTTGGAATGGTGTAACACGCCATGCATAGAAATTTATAGTGGACACTTTGGAATAACTTGGTTTCTTGGGAGTTGGAAGCATGAGTAGAACTTACTCATACAAGTGGAGGCTAGCAAAAGACTGAGAGCAACCAACTAAGAGAGCAATAATGGCCATAATCATGCAGAGCAATAAAACATTACTAATCAAAGCATAGAGTGGTACTACAAGTCAAGGACTAAATGATCATAGAGGTTATGGTGACTTATTCATAGTCATAACATGGTGTGAGCACGTGCCAAGTCAACCCAAACAAAGCATCAAAGGAGAATACCACAATAATATGCTTTTGCATGCTAAAACAACGCATAATTCTTTTAAGGCATAGTAAGCAATCCCAATTGTTTGGAACAAGACATGCTACAACAATAATCACTAAGCATAAGGTTAAAACAACACCTAACATGTCATGCTAAAGTCTAAGTCTGTTATCGCCATATTTTGTCCAAAGGAGGAGATGGGCCGTAATCAAGATGGGCTTGGAAGATACATATATGCAACGTGTTGTTGAATCGGCCTTGTGCGTGGATTTGGGCTAAATTGCCCGTGTATCTTATATTGTAGTAGGTTCCGTTTCGGTTTAAGTAAGAGATAGAGTTGTTAGGGTTATTCCAAAGATAGAAAGTCTCCGGACTATAAATATGTACCTAAGGTTATTGAGAAAAGGAGGACGATCACGTTCACAACAAACACAATCTCGGCGCATCGCCACCCCTTGTTTCTAGGGTTTTTTCTCGGGTAAGTGTCATGCTGCCTAGATCGCATCTTGCGATCTAGGCAGTATCTATTTATGCGTTATTTAGTGTTACTCGTGCTGAAGCCTTGTTGATGGCGAGTAATACTGTTATCATAGATCTGTTTGGGCTAGCATCGGTACTTTTTTGTTATGATTGCTTAGCTATGCTGCCTTTACTTATCTCGCTGCCTTTGCACCTTTTTTGGGTGTAAGGGTAGCATCTTGCTTGATCTTTATTCAGTCGATTTGATCTGTTATGGTTATGCCTTGTTTTCCAAGGTTTAGTTTGATATCCACATAATCAGGCCTTACAAACGGGTTGAACAATCCAGTAGTATGTAAGGATATGGTTTGCTAATTCGTGAGGAGTTGTTCCGGGAATTGACTTTACGTCGGTTGTTAGGCCTTCTCTAGGGTTAGTTTTCTATCATCTTTCATGTCTACCAGGCTCAATTACGTGTAGGATGTTCCAATTATGTGGTGAAAACGTTAAACTGTCGTAGATCGAGTTAACTTATATTGATGAAGCAAAACCCCATGTTATCGTAGATCTAATACAGAACCATGGGATAATCGGCTCCAGGAGCCGATTCACAGGGAAACCTGGGAGCCGGTCGCGGCTCAAATTTTACGTATGTTTGTTTGCCATGCAGGAAACCAATCGAAGCAATCCATCACCTTCCTGACCAGGTATAGGTCAGGTGGCACGCCCTTGCACCAGCCAGGACGTGTGCCGGAGTTTTTCGGGCCATTGCCCGAGGGACCAGGGACCACCAGCAGTTCTGGGAGCCTCCCGGCTCTTCGTGTTGCCCGTCGCTGCTCGCCGGTGGGTTTTGGCAGGCAACACATTCTGGCATGCCCGGTGGGACCTTCAACAACGTCTACATCAACGCCCGACGTTGCAATGGAGAACAGACCGGTCACGTACGACGATCTGCCTGAGGAGCACAAGGCGAAGTATGATGATATCAAAGCTCTCTTCGAAGCCGATCTCATCGGCTCTTTTGAGAAGACCCGTAAGCATGGCATCAGGTGGAAAGGGTTCTCACCCGAAGGTGCTCTTGATGAGGTGGATCTGTCTGTTCCGTCAGAGGAGCGCACCAGAGCTCTGCGACAGGAAGTTAATTACATGGTGGCTCATTCTCTTCACCGCCATTCTGAGAGCCTAGTGAACGCTTTCGAGCGCATCGCGGTTCGCGTAGTTCAGGAGATCATGAAACATCAGTACTCTCCGTCGGGGCCTACTCTAGGGACTCACCAGGGAGAAAGACCGCTCCAGACCAGGCCACAGCTGCCATTCACGCTTGCAGCTCCGGAGCCACCAGGGGCACCGGCGTACGTCGTCTACAAGGTTGGAGGTGACCCTGGCGATTGCCAATTCCTGTTTGAACCACCTAAAGAAATCCCACAGGGATATGTGTGCACCTACGTGCCGGACTGCAATAACCTGACGCGCATGAACCAGGTGGCAACTGCAGGGATTTCTGGGGCAGGAGTTTCTGGAGCAGGGGCTTCGGGGGCAGGTATTTCCGGAGCAGGAATGTCTGGGATGGACGCTGATAAACAGGCATGGCTAGCCAAGTACGCCACCGGAGCGAGTTCTGAGAATTTAGCCCCTGCAGCTCAAACGGTGGAGCAAATCTGTACCATCTTGAGAGACCAGTTCGGCTTTGTGCCGAAGAGAAGGACAATCGGCTATTCTAAGCCGTACCCCAACGAGTTTGATCTAATTCCGCTGCCACCCAAGTATCGGCTCCCTGAGTTCTCAAGGTTTAGCGGATCAGAAGGGTCGAGCTCGATCGAGCACGTGAGCCAATACCTGGCACAGTTAGGCATGATTTCAGCATCGGATCAGTTACGCGTAAGGTTCTTTGCGCAATCTCTGACAGGACCAGCTTTTGGGTGGTACACCTCGTTGCCACCGGATTCGATCCAAACCTGGAAGCAACTGGAAGAGCAGTTCCACATTCAGTATCATTCAGAAGCTACCGAGGCTGGCATTGCAGATCTAGCGCAGGTGCGGCAAAAGCGGGGAGAAACGGTAGCTGAGTACATTCAACGTTTCAGGACTGTCAAGAACCGATGTTATTCGGCTCGTTTAACTGAGAAAGAAGCGGTCGAGCTGGCAGTGTTGGGTCTCTCAGCACCTATCAAGGATCTGGCTTTCCAAGTAGAGTACAATTCATTGGCGCACATGGCCCAGAAACTGACAATGTATGAACAGCGCCACCCTGAGTTGTACCAAGACAAGTTCAAACGTCCGATAGGCCTGGTCGATACAGAAGAAGAGGATCCTACACAAGACCAGGAGGTGGCCGTGGCTGAATGGGCTCGGGGGGCAGATCCTGTGTCCTGCAAATGGGTGAAGCAGCAAGGGCCTGCAAAAGGGTTCGACTTCGATGTGAGCAAAGCTGAGCAGATATTCGATTTACTGCTGAAAGAAAAGCAGCTGAAGTTACCCGAAGGCCACAAAATCCCTATGGCTCAAGAGATGAACGGGAGACCATACTGCAAGTGGCATCACTCATTCACCCACACCACCAATGACTGCAAAGAGCTACGTCGCCAGATCCAAACGGCGATAGAACAGGGCCGTCTGATCCTGGGGCAATTCGCCATGAAAGTAGACACAAACCCATTTCCCGGCGTCAACATGGTAGAACACAGCCACTCCACGAGGCGTCAGTTGGATTTCTCGTTCGATGTTAATATGGCAGGACCTGTGTACCACCATGGCACATATAAGGAAGAAGACGGTCGCTCTCGGGGCAAGGAAAGAGAGGAGGCTGGTCCACGCGACCGGCCCCGTTATGACGACAGGCGGTATTTAACCGAGGAGCAAGTGAGAAGCGTGCGGTATCAGAAGCCACACTCCACGCATCTCCTTAACAAGTATGAGCGTCAGTATGACCGACGTCGCCGGCGCGATAGGGATGATGAAAGATATGAGCACCTCGCTAGGGGAAAGTCAAAGGAAAAGGAAGGCATGGACAAACATTGGGATTGTCCCTTCTTCAAGTATTGCTGGGATGCCGGAATGAGCCGATTGCCTACAATCGACAACTGCCCAGAATGTGGACAGCAGAAGGATGACACAGGTCCAGTCTCAGTGTTCAAGCGCCTAGGGCCTCTCCCTCCTCGAGCAAAAGACCTCGAGGAGCCAATGGATGGAAAAGAAGAAGACAGATATCACCGGCCAAGGTGGTGCCCCGATGGACTCAGGCACACCCAAAAGCGTAGAGTTCAGCGACTGCGTAGCCTGGAGGAAGCCGAAGCACAGTACCTCCACACTTTAAGGAAAGCACGGCCCGATCTGGCCGTGAAAGTTCGGCAAACCTTGGAAACAGAGGCTCGTCCGAAAAGGAAAGAGTGGCGCCCCAAACCAGTAAAAGCCGATGCGAAGACATCGGCTGGCACAAACATGGTGTTCACACTTCCGTCAGAATTTTGCGCTCCAAGAACCAAAGATCTACCAGTGGCACAGTTTGACTGCGGCCCACGGCCGGTTATCTTTGAAAAGCCACAAGAGAAGGGCTACAAACATCTGAAAGCTCTGTACCTGCGAGGTTATATCAATGGGCAGCCTGTCCGCAAGATGTTGGTTGACACCGGAGCGGCAGTCAATATAATGCCATACTCCATGCTACGGCGTTTGGGACGCTCCACTGCAGATCTGATCAAAACCAACGTAACGTTAAGCGACTTCAATGGCCAAACTTCAGAGACGCAAGGCGTTCTGAATGTGGACCTGACCGTGGGCAGAAAAACCATCCCTACGTCATTCTTCATCGTTGACAGCAAAAGCACCTACGCTGTCTTGCTGGGGAGGGATTGGATTCACGCCAACTGCTGCATTCCATCCACGATGCACCAGTGCCTGATACAGTGGGATGGAGATGAAGTGGAGGTCATTCATGCAGATGATTCGATCGAGATCTCCATAGCTGGCATGAACATCTGGGAGGCAGGAGACCAAGAGCCGATCTCTGGAGTCAGTCTAGACGGCTGTGAGCGCATTGAAGCTACAAATAACGGGGTGAGGCTGGTCTTATCCACTGGCCTGACAGAGTAGCAAAGTCCACGATCGTACGTGGTATGGCCGATCCCTGCGATCGGCCACAAAAAATAAAAGGCAGCAATCTTACGACAAACAGGTCATGCAGTCGTAGTAGGGAGGTTCCCTGCCATTGTAGAGCACAAATAAGTTGTAAACCTTCCTTGACTAATGCAATCAAAAAGGGGGCCGATTCCGGCAATCGGCCCAAATTACCTTTTTTATCCTCACCAACTGTTTGCCCCGTGTTTAGCATCGATTTAGCAGGTGACGGAAAGCTAGGGTATGGGTTTACCTCCGCTGATGAGCTAGAGGAGATTGACATCGGTCCTGGGGATAAGCCACGACCAACATTTATCAGCAAGAAGTTAGATCCGAATCTGCGGGGTCCGATGATAGCTTTGTTGAAAGAGTATCCAGATTGCTTTGCCTGGGACTATACAGAGATGCCCGGGTTAGACAGGAGCATCATTGAGCATCGACTCCCGCTTAAAAAAGGGTTTCGGCCATTCCAGCAGCGAGCACGACAGATGAAGGCCGAAATTTTGAAAGAAGTCAAGAAGGAGATCGAGAAAATGTTGACAGCCAAGTTAATCAGGCCATGCAGGTATGCTGAGTGGATTTCTAGTATCGTACCTATAGAGAAAAAGGATGGCCGTTGGCGTGTTGCCATAGATTTTCGGGATCTCAATAGAGCTACTCCGAAGGATGAGTATCCGATGCCGGTAGCAGAGACATTAATCAACGCAGCTGCTGGTCATAAGATCTTGAGCTTCATGGATGGCAATGCCGGTTACAACCAAATTTTTATGGCTCCAGAAGAAATACACAAGACTGCATTCAGAGTCCCAGGTTCGGTGGGGTTGTTTGAATATGTAGTCATGACGTTTGGATTGAAGAATGCCGGCGCCACATACCAAAGAGCCATGAATTACATTTTCCATGATCTGATCGGCAAGCTGGTGGAAATTTATATCGATGACGTGGTGGTCAAGTCTGCTTCAGTACAAGGACACTTGGACGATCTGCAATGCGTCCTAGACCGAACAAGAAAATTCGGGCTACGAATGAATCCAAAGAAGTGTGCCTTCGGGGTGACGGCCGGTCAGTTCTTGGGTTTCTTGGTCCATGAACGCGGAATTGAGATCGGCCTGAAAAGTCAAGAGGCAGTGCGAATGATGAAGCCACCTACCACGAAGAAAGAACTGCAGTCTCTCATCGGCAAGATCAACTTCGTCAGAAGATTCATCTCCAATCTGTCGGGAAGAATAGAGCCGTTCATGGGACTGGTGAAAATTAAATCTGATGAAGAGTTCCGCTGGGGGACAGAACAACAACGAGCCTTCGACGAGATCAAAGAATATCTAACGAAGCCGCCAGTATTGGTTCCGCCCCAGCCGGATAGGCCGTTCTACATTTACTTGTCAGTAGCTGACACGTCCATCGCCTCGGTGGTGGTGCAGGTTTATGATGGTCTGGAGCGAGTTGTGTTTTACATCAGCAGAAGGATGCTGGATGCAGAGACAAGGTATCCTGAGATCGATAAGTTGTGCCTCTGCCTGTTTTTCACCTGCACCAAGCTGCGCCACATCTTGCTCTCAGCAGAGATTATCATTATATGCAAATCAGATGTCATAAAGCACATGCTGTCGGCTCCTATGTTGAAAGGCCGACTCGGCAAATGTTTGCATTATCGGAATTTGACATCCGGTATCAACCCGTGAAAGCGGTTAAGGGTCAGGCATTGGCCAACCTTATTGCTGAAAGGATCAACACTGATATAGCAGCGCTGTCTATACGAGCGTGGGCTATGTTTTTCAATGGATCGGTTTGTGATGATGGTTGCGGCATTGGCATTCTACTCGTGTCGCCCCGGGGGGCTACATATTCCTTCTCCATCAGGCTAGCCACCCCTCGCACCAACAACGTCGCCGAGTATGAGGCGATACGCAAGGGAATGGAGTTGCTCATCGAAGCTGGAGCAGAGGCAGTGGAAATTTTTGGAGACTCCAAATTGGTGATTTCCCAACTCACTGAGGAATACAAGTGTGAGAGCGAGTCGCTCTTCCCATTATGGGTGCAATGCCGTGAGCTCATGGCACAGTTCCGGTACATAAACTTTAACTGGATCCCGCGATCGCAGAACAGAGGCGAATGATCTCGCACAAATGGCTTCAGGCTACAAGGACGTAGCAGAGGGAACTGATGTTCAAGTACAGTTCCTGGAGGCGGACGACTGGAGAGCCGATATCTTCAATTACTTGAAAGATTCGGCTCGGGGGGCACCTAAACGGATAAGGTATAAGGCCATGAAGTATGTGCTTATCGGGGACGACATGTTCTACAGGACTCTGGAAGGGTTACTGCTCAAATGTCTGGGACCAACCGAGGCCAATCGGCTCCTACACGAGGTACACGAAGGCGCCTGTGGAACTCACCAATCGGCTCACAAGATGAAATGGTTGATCAGGCGATCAGGGTTTTATTGGCCCACCATGCTTGAGGACTGCTTTAAGTACTACAAAGGGTGTCAAGCATGTCAGAAATTTGGAAAAATTCAGATGGTACCCGCGTCAGCAATGAACCCCATCATCAAACCTTGGCCTTTCCGAGGTTGGGGCATGGATATGATTGGCAAGATCAACCCTCCATCGAGCAAAGGCCACATGTGGATTTTGGCCATTACGGATTATTTCACTAAATGGGTGGAAGCCGTCCCTATGAAGTCAGTGACCTCGAAGGATGTTATCGATTTTGTGAAAGAACATGTCATTCATAGATTCGGGATTCCCCAAACTATCACGACCGATGGAGGTTCGGTCTTCACTTCTCACGAGTTTAGAGAGTTCTGCGAGGACACGGGAATTAAGCTGATCCGATCATCTCCATACTATGCTCAAGCAAATGGGCAAGCTGAAGCGTCCAACCAGAGCCTTATCAAGCCGATCAAGAGGAAGATCGATGAGCACCCTAGACGTTGGCACGAGGTTTTGTCAGAGGCTTTATGGGTTTATCGCATGTCATGTCATGGAGCGATAAAAACCTCGCCATACCATCTAGTCTATGGACAAGAAGCCGTATTGCCCTGGGAGATTACGGCTGGATCGAGACGTGTCACCTTTCAGAACGATCTAACAACTGAAGAATATACGGCCCTGATGAGTGACAGTGTTGAGGATTTAACTGAGCTTAGGCTATGGTCGCTTGAGAAAATCAAAGAGAACAAGGCCAAGGTAGCTCGTGCATATAATAAGAAGGTGAGACCGAAGGAGTTCCACGTTGGCGATCTGGTATGGGAAGCTGTATTGCCATTGGGGACTAAGGATGCAGCATATGGTAGATGGTCTCCAAATTGGCACGGGCCATACAGGGTCGATCAAGTTTTAAGGGGGCACGCGTACATGCTTGAGGAGCTGGATGGCGTGAAATTCCCAGTGGCTATCAACGGTCAGCATCTCAAGAAATATTTCCCAAGCATGTGGGATGATGGACAGTGAAATATGGGGCCCGATACATGAAATCGGCCAATAAAAAAAAATATACAGCCGATGCACAGCCATCGACTCTAGAGGTTCAAACTGCTACGAGCAGGTGTCAGTTTACGTGAAGAAGCTACTGAAGGAATGCCTCGAAGGCGTGGAGGGCGTCAGCGCGGACACGATCCACCTCAGCGATTTCGGCTTCGTCATCTTCGTCCTTGCCCATCACTAGCTGCTTGTTCAGGGCACGTATTTCCGCCAGATCAGTCTTCAGTTGAGCTTTGAGGCCTTCCGCTTCGTCTTGAGAGCGGGCGATGAATGCTTCCTTGTCACGGATGAGTTGTTTAGTCGCCCGGACCTTCTCTTCAAGATCTCCCAGTTCCTTTTTCAAGGATGCAAGCTCGGCGGTGCTGACAGAGGTGTCAGTTTTGGCATCCAGAGACGCCTTTTTCTCGTTGAGCTGCTGACATTTGTCTGCAATGTTGGCCTTCAGTGGGAGTTGGGCGTGGCGCAGATTAATCCTCTCGCGAGCCAACTTCACCCTTGACCCGTAGAAAGACAGAGTTACAACTGGCCAAAGCTTCACCTGCAGTGCTACTGGGAGTTGGTCCTTGATTTCAGCAAGAACACTCTTCACCTCTTCAGAACCCTCGATCAACTTCTCGATCGGGGAGGACAGCAAGGCTTTGAGACGCTGGAATTGAGGTAGAACATCCCTTGCTCGTGGTTCATCGTTGGCAACAGGGAGGGTTGGTTCGATGGATTCAGGGTCGAACGTCAGCAGGCCTGAGATATCACAACCCTGGCAGGCCGAAATGGCGTCAGTATGCGTCCAACACGGAAGGAAGAGCCGAACGAAGCGAACGTACCTCTCCTAAGGTCAAGGGGATAGCAGATGACGAGACCATCAGCTTGTGTGTTGTTGCTGGGGGCTTGGCCAAAGTGGTAACCGTTTCAGCTACACCTTCAGGGATTACTAGATCCAGCCTTGCGGCAGGCATCGGCACTTCCCCGGCTTTTCCACTAGAAGTGCCAGTCGTCTGCATGGAAGGTGCTTAGCCGATGTAAATAAGTGATGAATCAGCAGATATAAAAAAATAATAATTGGTAAGAGCATCGAGGGTGATGACTTTCGAAACCTCCTGGCTTGACAAAGAAGTTTGCAACCCCTTGCGAGCCCTCTTGGGGCTCACAGCTGGCCCCGCCTCGACTGATGCTCGGGGGGCAGTAGGTGTAGGAACCGACCTTTTCCTGGAAGCCGATGGTGGCAAATCTGGCTGGCTCGGTGTGGTGGTCCTTTCAGAGTCTGTTGGGCCCGATTCTCCTCGATTGGATTGTGTGTCCCCGCTGGAGGTGTCTTCGATGGAACCCTGTAAGAAAAGGAGAGCTAGTAAACACAAGCATGTTTGCAAGGATGAAAGAGATCAACCAAGGCATGGATCAGCGGACATGCGAACTTTCTGGAGAAGGGCTCCGGCGCTTCAAAGTCTTCCTGGCAGCTACCTTCCTCACCACCGTTCTTGTTTTAGTTGGAACTCGAGAGGCGGCGGACCCAGAAGTGACTTGGATCTTGGAAGCCGATTGTGGTGATATCGGCTGGTTCTGCATCACGACCTTTTTAAAAGGTGGCGAATTTTTGCAGAAAAGGACCACAGGAGCTGGTGGGAAGAATTCGAAGGGAGAGCCATCATCGTGTGTAGGTTCAGGACCATCTTGTTGCTGCAAGGAAACAGAGCGGGTTATTAGAAGGATCACTTGGGAGCTGCATCAAGAAAATTTACAAGTAATAGTACCTGTTCTACGGGGATATCTTAGTCAGCATCGAGCTGTTCCAGCAACGGTCCCAGAGCTCTCCTGAAGGCATGAGTCTTCCACATCGCCCACCAGTTCTCAAAACCATCGGTTGATGAAGTAAAGATGAGGTTGTTGGGAATTGGGATGGTCAGAGCATCGAAGAAGGAATAACACCTTTGACTGGTGAGAGGATCGGGCAGGTCAGCTCTGCTCTCCGTAAGATGGTGGAGAAAGAAATGGGGAGGTACTTGTCCAAGGCCAAATTGCCGAGCCACTACGACTGGCTGGTAGAATTCATATCCAGGCTTGATTATTCTATTGGATGTGCTCATGCCAACTGGAAGGAAGCAGGGACGGATCACAGTGGAAAATAGCTGCCGAGTGTTGGTGTCATCGGCAAAGTTGTCTAGCCTGAAGGAGATTGGATTTTCAAAATGTTCCGATTCTTCCGTGTAAGGAAAGAAGATAGGATTATCCAGGCCTTGGAAGAAAATGCTGAACCATTTGGATGCTTCCTGAGGGATCAGTTTGCTACCTGGCAGTCTGTACAGAGCTTGGCCATAGCTGGTGCATCGGATCTGCTTCCCTTTGACATTTGGAAAGGTGCAACTCGCCAAAAGGGGGAAGTTTGGGACATGGTTTTGAAAATACAGCTGATACCATAGCTGGATGAACCACCAAGGACCTCCTGTTTTGACTGCTATGCCGGAGAATAATTTGACAGACATCAACTGGAGATATCGATAGACTTCTCCAAGGAACAGTTTGCCGACGCCGAGTTGAGTGCCTTTGGCAAGTTCGTAGGCCAAGGAGAGGTAATTCTTGGTTGGAGCCAGGGAAGGGCCACAGAATATGAAATGTTCCAGCCAGAAGTTGAGGAAAGCCGTGTGTTCCTTCTCTGTGACAGGGCCTTTAGTTTTCATGTGTTTTTGAAGATAGGCACCCCAGTTCGTGCAGTCTGTTTTGGAAGAAAGCTTGTAGGGGACCTTTGTCAGCTTAAAAGCAGAGGGGCTGGGTGATGTAACGTCCAGACCAGTAATCATCACCACGTCTAACAGAGTTGGTGTCATGGGGCCATGACCAAACATGAAGCAGTTCAGAGCATCGGACCAGAAATAGCCGATGGTTTTTAGAAGATTTTCATGTTTCTCCAGGGGAGACAATGACAAATGCAAGGCATCAGCTATTCCCGTGGTTTCCCATTGAGATTGGTAAGTTTTGGCTAATGGAGGAAGATGGGGGCTGCAAACTGCTCAGATGAATTTAAATAAGGGGAATAGTGGGAGACGGTTCAATGCCATAGCAGTTTCCATAATGTGGTGCCAAAACGGTCAAATCATGCACTGCGGAGGAGTTGAGAAGACAGGGCATCATGATGAGGGGGTGGCGTGACGATTCTGCTCTGCAACGCGTAACCCAATATTAAAAAAAAGGGGGGGAAGAAAAAACATCAGTAGAGTGGTTTTGGAATTATTATTGCCAAAACCAGGGGGGCATGTGTTATCGCCATATTTTGGCCAAAGGAGGAGATGGGCCGTAATCAAGATGGGCTTGGAAGATACATATATGCAACGTGTTGTTGAATCGGCCTTGTGCATGGATTTGGGCTAAATTGCCCGTGTATCTTATATTGTAGTAGGTTCCGTTTCGGTTTAAGTAAGAGATAGAGTTGTTAGGGTTATTCCAAAGATAGAAAGTCTCCGGACTATAAATATGTACCTAAGGTTATTGAGAAAAGGAGGACGATCACGTTCACAACAAACACAATCTCGGCGCATCGCCACCCCTTGTTTCTAGGGTTTTTTCTCGGGTAAGTGTCATGCTGCCTAGATCGCATCTTGCGATCTAGGCAGTATCTACTTATGCGTTATTTAGTGTTACTCGTGCTGAAGCCTTGTTGATGGCGAGTAATACTGTTATCATAGATCTGTTTGGGCTAGCATCGGTACTTTTTTGTTATGATTGCTTAGCTATGCTGCCTTTACTTATCTCGCTGCCTTTGCACCTTTTTTGGGTGTAAGGGTAGCATCTTGCTTGATCTTTATTCAGTCGATTTGATCTGTTATGGTTATGCCTTGTTTTCCAAGGTTTAGTTTGATATCCACATAATCAGGCCTTACAAACGGGTTGAACGATCCAGTAGTATGTAAGGATATGGTTTGCTAATTTGTGAGGAGTTGTTCCGGGAATTGACTTTACGTCGGTTGTTAGGCCTTCTCTAGGGTTAGTTTTCTATCATCTTTCATGTCTACCAGGCTCAATTACGTGTAGGATGTTCCAATTATGTGGTGAAAACGTTAAACTGTCGTAGATCGAGTTAACTTATATTGATGAAGCAAAACCCCATGTTATCATAGATCTAATACAGAACCATGGGATAATCGGCTCCAGGAGCCGATTCACAGGGAAACCTGGGAGCCGGTCGCGGCTCAAATTTTACGTATGTTTGTTTGCCATGCAGGAAACCAATCGAAGCAATCCATCACCTTCCTGACCAGGTATAGGTCAGGTGGCACGCCCTTGCACCAGCCAGGACGTGTGCCGGAGTTTTGCGGGCCGTTGCCCGAGGGACCAGGGCCCACCAGCAGTTCTGGGAGCCTCCCGGCTCTTCGTGTTGCCCGTCGCTGCTCGCCGGTGGGTTTTGGCAGGCAACAAAGTCACAGTCGACGCAAGCTCCTCTTGCACTTATCAAGCAAGAACTTTCTACTCCTTTCCAACACCAAGCAACTTATTTGAAACAACACATCGAGAACGGGGGTCCAAACTACTTTATTCAAGGAAACTAAACAAACTAAGCAAAGCAAACTAAAACTAAGACGCTCCAAGAACAACACAACAGTGCATGAAACAATAAAAACGAAGTGTTTAGACAGACCCGAGCTTTTTATTGATGAAGAAGGGGATGCCTTGGGCATCCCAAGCTTTGACGCTTGTACCTCTTGGATATTTCTTGGGGTGACACCGAGGTGGCATCCCCAAGCTTAAGCTTTTGTCCATGCTTAATCTTATTACATCATTCTTTCTCTACACCTGAATTTTTTTCCTTCATACAAACTTCACACAATCTTCATTAGCAACATTAGTGTATTCAAAAGATAATAGACCTTTAGGCCTAGCTTTGGAACAGCAAATTTTTTCACTAAAAACACATGCTACTGTAGCTACTCCTTCAAAAAGCTCTATTCCCCAAAAGATAACTCAAAAAGGAATCAATAAGAAGCAAATGCAAATAATGGCAGAAATCTGTCAAAACAGACCAACAGGTAGAAACCGATTTTTTCGAAAATCTTCTGTTTCTCAAATCAAAAAGTGTTGAACTAACTAAAGTTATCTAACATACTGGAGGATTTATTCGTAAATTTTCATCTCAATCCGAATTACAGAGACTCCTCACGATGTTTTATGGTGGAGGACAGAAATTTGTTTCGGGACAGCAACTCCCCAAATATTACTTCCCTCTCATTAGAGGTCATTCTTGGCACAAAAAGCAAACAAAAAGGATAAGGAGAGTTTATTACTGAAGTAATAACTTCCAAGACTCAAGTAAACTCTTGGGTTATCTCCCAACAAGTACTTTTCTTTAACGCCTTTAAGTTAGACTTGATAATTTGAGAAGATGCTCACATAAGAAATATGAATTGAAGTCAAAGAGAGCATCAAGAAGCAAATTCAAAATACATTTAAGTCTAACCCACTTCCTATGCATAGGAATGTTGTAAAGAAACAAGTCAAGATAGCACAAAGAAACAAGCATAGGAAAGCAAAACAAATGCAACTTCAATATTTTCAACATAAAGAGGGAAAACTTAATATTTTTGAGATGCATAAAACCATGTTTCCCTATCTCATAATAATTTTCAGTAGCCTCATGAATAAACTCAATAATATAGCTATCACATAAAGCATGCTTTTCATGATCTACAAACACATAATTTCTATCAAGCTCAAAAATAGTGGGATTAAAACCTTAACAGGTTTTAACCAAAGTAGATATTTCAAAAGGATCCACATAAACATAACATTCATCCTCCTTTGGTAAGCATGGGGGACAATCAAATAATGTAAGGGATAAAGAGTTACTCTTATTACAAGGTAGGCATGGGTAGATAGTCCATTCTTCCTTCTTTTGGTCATCACTCTCCTCCTCTTTTTCATCTAATGAGCTTCCAGTTTCAACAATTTCTTCTTCCATAGGCTCCTGCAAGGCATTAGTCTCTTCCATTTGTGGAAAGCATCTATTAAAATATTTAAGAATATAGCCATTTTCTTCCTTGTAATTGTCAAAGCAAAATTTAAGTATCACATAAACCTCATATTCATAAGGTGCATCATCAGTATTTTCAAGCAAACTGGCAAGTTCAGATGCACCCTTGAAGGCAATAAATTCTTCAATTTGTTCCACATCATAAAAGTCATAATTTGCTTTAACATAAGAGGATATGGTAACATTATCATTATAATCACATTGAAAAGGGAGGTGTTTATACCTCCTGTAGCAACAAGCTTTATCAAAGCAATAAGTAACATTATAAGTAGAGCACACCTCTTTAGCAATAGTATTCAATTTATCAATTTGCTCCCATAAGTGTTTCCCTTTTTGTGACAAACGGTGTTCGTTATAATAATACATTTCTTCTTACATGAACCCACCTTGCCAATAAGAACTAGTTTCAAAGAAACCATCCATTGATAGAAAGCATGACCAAGCAAGCCAACAACAGACCAACAACTAGAGTAGGAACTATTTTTTTTGTGTTTTTGATAGGAAAAAGCAAACCAAACTAAACTTTTTTTTTGAGTTTTTGATAAAAATAGGCAAACAAAACTAAGCAAAATAAACTAAGCAAACTAAAACAAAGTAAAGAGAAAGGTTGAGGAGGACTCCCCTTGTGAAGACGTCCTTAGCCTCCTCGGCAACGGCGCCAGAAAATCTTGATGGTGCTCGGAAGCACTTCGTCGGAAAACCCCAAGAGCAAGGTGTGAAGCAACACAACAGCAAGTTTTCCCTCAGTAAGAAACCAAGGTTATAGAACCAGTAGGAGGAAGGAAACGTCTCAAAGGTTTTGCAAGAAACGTGGAAACCTGCACAACACAAACTCAAGACTTTGCATCAACGAATCAGTGAGGTTGTCAAGCTCACCGGTTTGCTGTAATAAAGGATTAACTATATGGTGTGGAAGGTAATTTATTGCAGAAAGTAAACAGGTAACAGTGGAGGATGTATTAATGGTAAAGATTGGACCGGGTCCATAGTTCACTAGAGGTGCTCTCTTTAGATAAACAACATGCCATGAAGGGTAAACAAATTACAGCAGGGCAATTGACAGGAACTGAGGAAGGCATAATAATGCAATACCAAACAAAAAGATCCTATGAGATTTGATTGGGCAATACAACAATATACATAGACCGCCATCCAACCAATCTATGACTAGAAGTCCACCTTCAGGTTATCATCCGAACCCCCTCCAGTATTAAGTTGCAAGCAACAAACAACTTCTTTAAGAAAAGTGTGTAAGGTAAACAATCCACTTGTTCCGTGAACAAGAGACCGTTGTTTTCTCCCTAGTGGCAACATCACATCTACAACCAAAGAGATTTCTGTCACTTCCCTGGGAAACTAGAGGCATGAACCCACTATCGAGCATAAATACCCCTCTTGGAGTCACTAGTAACTACTTGGCCAAGATAGCTACTAACAACGGAGAGCATGCAAGATCACAAACAATACAGACATGATATTATATAGTAGACAAAACCATTAATCAATCTGACATAGTAATCTCAATATCCATCGGATCCTCGCAAACACAACATGCATGATTACAAATATATTAGATCTTGATCATGAATGGAGCTCACAAGATCTATACATGAAAGCACAAGGAGGAGATATAACCATCTAGATACTACATGGACCCGTAGTCCAAGGTGGAACTACTCACGCTTCATACCAGAGAGAAGGCCTCCGGGATGATCTCCCCTCCGGCAGGGTGTCGGGAAGAACTTCATATCCCCCCGATCTAGGGACGATGGTGGCGGCGACTACAGAAGGTTTCGTGGAGTTTTGATCGGGTGCCTAGGGTTTCTGCAGTAGGCGAAGAGGCGAGGCTAGGAGGCGGCTAGAGGTCCCACACCCTACCCAGGCGCGGGGTGGGCCCACCCGTGCCTAGGGGGTGGTGGCCCTGGCTCGCCTCTCCGTCTCTCCTCTAGACTTCATGTCACCCACGGTAAAATATTGACTTTGGATTTTGTCCCGTCCAATTCCGAGGATATTAATTTTCTGCCTTTTTGGAACCAAAAACAGAAGAAAACAGGCAACTGGCACCGTGGCAACTTGTTAATAGGTTAGTTCCAGAAAAGATATAAAAACACCTCAAAGTATAGACAAAGTAAATCAAAGTAGATAGTAAACAAGCATGGAGCATAAAAAATTATAGATACGTTTCCGACGTATCAATAAGGAGAGATCATTACTGAAGTAATAACTTCCAAGACTCAAGGAAACTCTTCGGTTATCGTCCAACAAGTACTTTTCGTTAACGCCTTTAAGTTAGGCTTGATAATTTGAAAAGATGCTCACATAAGAAATATGAATTGAAGTAAAAGAGAGCATCAAGAACCAAATTCAAAACACATATAAGTCTAACCCTCTTCCTATGCATCGGAATCTTGTATACAAATAAAATCACAAAGAACAAAGTGACAAGCATAGGAAGATGAAACAAGAGTAACTTCAAACCTTTCAGCACATAGAGAGGTGTTTCAGTACCATGAAAACTTCTATAACCATATTTTCCTCTCTCATAATAATTTTCAGTAGCCTCATTAATAAACTCAACAATATAGCTATCATATAAAGCATGCTTTTCATGATCTACAAACACATAATTTCTATCAAGCTCAAAAATAGTGGGATTAAAACCTTCACACGTTTTACCCAAAGTAGACATTTCAAAAGGATCCACAGGAACATAACATTCATCCTCCTTTGGTGAGCATGGGGGACAATCAAATAATGTAAGGGATAAAGAGTTACTCTCATTAGAAGGTAGGCATGGGTAGATAATCCATTCTTCCTCCTTTTTTTCATCACTCTCCTCCTCTTTTTCATCTAATGAGCTTCCAGTTTCAACAATTTCTTCTTCCATAGGCTCCTGCAAGGCATTAGTCTCTTACATTTGTGGAAAGCATCTATTAAAATATTGAAGAATATAGCCATTTTCTTCCTTGTAATTGTCAAAGCAAAATTTAAGTATCTCATAAACCTCATATTCATAAGGTGCATCATCAGTATTTTCAAGCAAACTGGCAAGTTTAAATGCACCCTTGAAGGCAATAAATTCTTCAATTTGTTCCACATCATAAAATTCATAATTTGCTTTAACATAAGAGGATATGGTAACATTATCATTATACTCACATTAAAAAGGGAGGTGTTTATACCTCCTACAGCAACAAGCTTTATCAAAGGAATGAGTAACATTATAAGTAGAGCACACCTCTCTAGCAATAGTATTCAATTTATCAATTTGTTCCCATAGGTGTTTCCCTTTTTGTGACAAACGGTGTTCCTTATAATAACTCTTTTGTTATTCCGTGAATCCACCTTGCCAATAGGAACTAGTTTCAAAGAAACCATCCATTGATAGAAAGCATGACCAAGCAAGGCAATAACAAACCAACAACTAGAGTAGGAACTAATTTTTTGTGTTTTTGATAAAAGAAAGCAAATCAAACTAAACTATTTTTTTTAGTTTTTGATAAAAAAGGCAAACAAAACCAAGCAAAAGAAACTAAGCAAATTAAAAACAAAGTAAAGAGAAAGGTTGAGGAGGACTCCCCTTGTGAAGACGTCCTTAGCCTCCCCGGCAATGGCGTCAGAAAACTTGTTGGCGCTGTGTTGACGTGGGAGCTTCTTCTTCTTTATTCCCCGGCAACGGCGCCAGAAAACTTATTGATGGCGCCTGAGAGCGCTTCGTCGGGAAACCCCAACAGCAAGGTGTGATGCAGCACATCAGCAAGTCTTCCCTCAGTAAGAAACCGAGGTTATCGAACCAGTAGGAGGAAGGAAATGTCTCAAAGGTGTTGCAAGCGACGTGGAAACCTGCACAATCAAACTCAATACTTTGCCCCAACTAATAGTGAGGTTGTCAATCTCAACGGTTGCTGTAACAAATGATTAACTATGTAGTGTGGAAGGTGATGATGGTTTGCAGCAAGTAAACAGTAACAGTGGCAGATGTATCAATGGTAAAGATTGGACCGGGGTCCATAGTTCACTAGAGGTGTTCTCCTTTGATAAACAAACATGGCATGACGGGTAAACAAATTACAGCAGGGCAATTGACAGGACTGAGCAAGGCATAACAATGCAATACTAGACAAAAAGATCCTATGACATTCGATTAGGCAATAAAACAAGATACATAGACCGCCATCCAACTGCATCTATGACTAGAGGTACACCTTTGGGTTATCATCCGAACCCCCTCCAGTATTAAGTTGCAGGCAACATACAACTGCTTTAAGCAAAGTGTGTAAGGTAAACAATCCACTTGTTCCATGAACAAGAGACCATTGTTTTCTCCCTAGTGGCAACAACACATCTACAACCGTAGAGATTTATGTCACTTCCCTTGATTAAGTAGAGGCATGAACCCACTATCGAGCATAAATACCCCCTCTTGGAGTCACTATCAACTACCTGGCCAAGATAATACTAACAATGGAGAGCATGCAAGATCACAAACAACACAGACATCATAGAATCAATAAGATAAAACCATTAATCAATATGACATAGTAATCTCAATATCCATCGGATCCCCACAAATACAACATACATGATTACAAATAGATTAGATCTTGATCATGAATGGAGCTCACACGATCTATACATGAAAGCACAAAGGAGAAGATACAACCATATAGCTACTACATGGACCCGTAGTCCAAGGTGGAACTACTCACGCTTCATACCGGAGGCTGGCATGATGAAGAAGAAGGCCTCCGAGATGATCTCCCCTCCGACAGGGTGCCGGGAAGAGCTTCAGATCCCCCCGATCTAGGGACGATGGTGGCGGCGGCTACAGACGGTTTCGTGGAATTTTGATCGGGTGTCTAGGGTTTCTGCATCGGGGGGACTTTATAGGTGAAGAGGCGAGGCAGGGGGCCACCAGGGTCCAAAAGAAACTAGTAAATCTTCCAGGTCTTCAAAGTCTTCCTTCTTACGAGACACGGTCTTGTAATTTTCCGAAGGCAGCAGAAAACTAACAGACACCCAACCACAACATGTAGATATCAATGAGGGTTATCCCATAATTTTAATTTGAACCGCAGTGCCAATGCTACATGCATGCACACAACCATTAGATTAATCGATCAATATTGCAAGAGTACCAACACCAATATCCCAGAAAAAAGCAATGAACAACCTATTCGACATCGTTGGCGAACCCAGAGTATGAATCTCCGTTGTTGAGTACATAACAGCAGAGACAAATATTGTGAGGCCTTGCGACAACCACAAGAAAAAAATGGATCTGACGAAGTAATATCTGAAAGATCTTACCTATAAAATCTTAATCTTCCAGCACCACCGTTGATGCCAGGAAGGAGATCTCGTTGGCAAGAAGGGCAAAAAATCACGTGCTATAGACAATGCAATCTCCATTGACATAGAGGTAAAAAATAAGATGACTACTAAGACTCTAATTTGATCTGGAGGAAGGGGGCGATCTCTGGAGGAGGCGGAGTGGAGGCTACGGCTAAGTCAGGACAGTAGACGGCCGAGAGACTTGGCTTGTGCTGAAAACCGGTTCTAAAGGGTTTGTTTTGTTTCTCACTAGAAGTACAAATGCGGAATTGATACCCGAAATAATTGTTTGAGGTGCTAGGTTTTGGGGTGTGTTACCACAATGAGAATGAGTTATGTAGATTTTAGACATGTAGAACATGTAGATGCATGTGAATCTTAACTAATTTGCGACTATTAATATGGAACATAAGTACTAGTAGGAGTAGCTCAGTCTAGCAATTGAATTAGGCTTAGTTGCTGAACTCATATTGGTCAAACTTATCATAACTTGCTACGAAATGAGCATGGACGTCGAGAAATGGATAAATAGGGGTACATTACGGCAGTCCACATGGCGAACAGATTAAAAAGGAGAGCAGATATAGCTTTATGTGAACGATAGCATCCACCTTTTTCCAATTCGAAAGTTTCAAATTTGAAATCGTGTCTAAGCGCTATGTTGGGTCTTATGTTTTTTAACATGATTTCTTTTATTAATCGGTGACAGAACGGGAGCAATTTCTACAGAAAATGAAACGGACAGAAACGGCAAAAAAAAAAAGCACAGGCCAGCACGAAACCCTTCTCCCCTACAGTTGAACTCTGAATTTTCTAAAAAAAAAAAAAAACAGTTGAACTCTGAACTGAATCCCCTACCTGAAGACAAGACAAGCGAGGAGCATAGTGCAGAGGCGCCGCGACCGCGAGAGTCCAACCCCCTCACCTACTCGCCCTCCCGACCCAGCAGAACCCCCCGTTGCCGCCGTGATCCCGCGATGTCGTCGTGGCTGCGGAGCGCGGTGAGCAAGGCCGTCGAGGCGGGCGGCCGCAGCGGCGTCACCCGCGCCGTGCTGGGCTACGCCGACGCCGTCGCCCACCACGCCGGCCAGGCCGTCGCCGAGGGCACCAAGATCCTCAACGATCGCATGGTGAGCGCCCCCTCCCCTCTGTCTTTGCTGCTGCTCCTGCTCCCCCACCCCCTTCGGTTTCGTCGAAATCCTTGCTGCCTGTCGGGGAGGCGCGATGCGAACTGAGAAAATTAGTCAGTCAAACTCGCGATGCCTGTGCTGAATAGCTAGCTTAAACACCATTTGAGTTGTCACGGTACTAGTTTAATATGTATGGATTGCGGAGATCTCTGAACAATGGGATGATTTCATGTACCACCTGCGTTGCCACAAAGGGGGATAAAGGTTACTAACACGTTTGGGGATTTGGGCTTTTATCAGGCTTTTTTACTTTATGGCTCTGGGCGAGTGCCTATGTACTGCACTCAAGATATCAAATGCCCTGGCCTTGAATCCTGACGATGGTTAGGTGGAATTTGTCCTAAGCTGTTCAACTCTTTCAATGTGATCTGCAGATCATGCAGAACTACAAAAGTGTCAAAAAGACAGTGAAGCGCCTGGAAGAGGCGGCGGTGTCGGCACGCGGGGACGAGAGGGTCCAGGTGCTAAGGCGCTGGCTCAGGGCGCTCCAAGAGATCGAGGCTGCACTCGGAGGTTTGGATGGGAGCACCACGCAGAGTGCCTCTTCAAATGAACCGCCGACCATCTCGAAATCACCATTAGCAAGAGTATGCACCAGCGCATCACATTACCTTTTTATGTGCCCGTTTATAGCCATGCTCTATGTCTGCTATGCTTCATGTGTTCTGAGGTTGACTCTCGTGCACAGGTTCTGTTTTATGATGCTGACATAGGAGGAGCTCCTATGAACTTCCGAGATGTATTCCTCTATAGCCAAGCACTCGAGGGTATTGCATTGTCCATGGTGAGTTGGTTCAGCCATGCTAGCCTGGCTGTGAAGATAGCATCTAGTACTTCATCTGACTGAGTAATTCATTTTTTTAAACCAACCAGCTTGAATTTACCATTATATTGTTTGTTCATCTGACTAAGTAATTCATCTAGCATTTTTCATGCTCAGGTTCTTGAAGCTCCGAATGAAGAAGAGGTCTCCCTGCTTTTGGAAATTTTTGGGTGAGCTTATTGTGAATATAATCTACCTTTATATTTTGTGGTTGGTGTTGCTAATTTTATGATATACTGATCTAATAGGTTTTAACTGTCTTTAAATCCTCATTTCCGATTTCTGCTTAGTTGGTATAATATGAATATATGGTTATTTGCTTAAATACTGTAGTACAGGGAAAAGAGCATAGAAATTGTATTGATTATGCTAGTAGTTTCGTGGTCCGGATGAATCATATAGTATATGATCTTCTGAAAAAAAAGGAGTAACTTAGTGCTTTGAAATTTTATGGATCGTTTGTATACTTTAGTGTTTACTCTGTGAATTTCATGGTTATTTACGAGATAGCATCTGCAAAGTGTGGATATAAGATTCTTATTTTATTATTATCTGTTTATTTGGTCTAAATACTGTATATTCTTCCTGAAAATGCACAATTAAGATAGCACTTTCTTATGGTTTTTATGTGGTGTTACTATCCCTGAGAAAATATGCTTGCTCGATAATTCATGTAATGAAATCATGGAACAATCTAAGCTAGTTATTATAGGTTTCCCACATATTCTGAACAACCGCATCAGTTGTGAAGGCCTTGCATGCAGTGGCGAATCTAGGATAAAATTACTGGGGGTGCTAAGCTAAAAAAAATGCCCCATTAAGCTTTGCATTCAGTCACGAGTAGTCCAAATATACTACTAGCTAAAAGAATTTCTATACTTTTGGAGGGGGTGCCATGGCACCCATGGCACCGTCACTAGATACGCCACTGCTTGCATGATTGAGTTTACTCCTCCCATTTTACTGAGTGCTTTTTTAAATCTCAATAACCTTTCCATTTTAACTATTTGTCATTTCCTCTAGTCTATGTCTTACAGGAGGGAAAGAAATCAATAATGCAATTATGAGCAGTATACAAGACTTAGCAAAATCATTCTCAATTTACCATGATGAAGTCTTGGTACGTTTCTTGGATGTCTTGTACTCTTATTATGCCATCTATTTAAATTACTAAATCAGCTAAGCTAAAGTTACAAAGTAATACTTTGTACAGATGAAATGTGGTTATTCAGAGTATGTAATGTATCTGACAACAAACTTGCAGTCTACAACTATCATTCACACATATATATACTTTATCTCTTCTTCCCCGCTGTATTGAGTTTCGTTGCCTATTTTATCTCCATTTCCTGCTTACTGTTGAAATGGTAGAATTATATATCATAGCTTCCCCCTTCTCTTTGCAAGTACTCCATCCCTTTTTTTTTCACAATATCCTTTCTCAGTGATCTGTGTTCTACACCACACGTGATTTTTTATCACCTTTTTTATTTTCATAAGCGTACAAGACCCCTAACAAAAGGGGTAAATGATGTGTTATGACTTTGTTATTTGATTAGACCTTTTAGGTTTCTTACGAAATAACAATGAAAACGGAAAGGACCAATGACCATAGATGATGAGGCCAGTCATTTGATATGTCAGACTGTGAGGCTGTGACTTATTGCTTGAAGAACTAGAGCGATAATGTGATGATGCATTTCTGTTCCACAGTCGCTGGACTATGGCTATTCTCTTCTATGGAGAGAGGACATAAATTGTTCGCTATTACCCATTTTGTGTGTCTCTCTGTTAGGAGAAATTTGATGTGATGCACAAGTTAGTGAAGTTTTGATAAATTGACTTATTGTAACATATTATGCTCCTTCATATATATAGGTGAAACGTGAAGAGCTGCTTCAGTTTACCCAGAGTGCTATTTCAGGACTAAAGAGGAGTGCTGATATTGTGAGGTGAGCATTTATGTACTAACCAGCTGTCAAACTCTGATTTTTTTGCTGATTTTTTACGTATTCTGAATATTGTATGCTATAATGAATGTACACCATGTATTTTGCAGTAATTGTTTCATAAATGTCAACTAAACTGCCAATGATTTGAATCATAAATCTGGACACTCATTTTCCTTTTTTCTGTTCCTATGGTGCTTTTCCCTCTACTTTTGCAGGCAATGGGTAGCACTTCTTTTGTTGTTACTCTAATATGTTAATTTCACTTCAGGATAGATGCTGAAGCCATAGAATTGTGGAAGAAACTAGGTGAGAAGGAGGCATTGCGAGTTCAATCAAATCAAGGTCCAGAAAAAGTATCGGAAAATACTGCTGTTGCAATCGTTGAGGTGTTACATATTCACAGAAGTTTTCTTGATTTACCTGAGTTGTCACTCGCCAGATTTGCACAGTGCACATGTTTAGCCTGAGAACTTGAACTATTTCATTAGAGTTTCTTATTTCATCCTACCCTATTGAGCGAATGCTGGTCAGGGAAGCACACCTGGCAGATAGATTCTCCCTGAAAACAAATGCAAATGACTAATTGACTATACAGAACGGAAGTGCCAACCATGGTTTCACTGATCATGTTAAATATGCTGACTGCATCAGTAGGCAATAGTTCTCTTCTAAACAAAGTCAGTGGTTAGTATTACATGTTCAGTTTGTTTTGACATGTTACATGTTCTCCCCTTTGGCCAGTCTTTCAAGGAAGCACTCACTGAAGTCCGGTTCTGCTCTAGAATGGAAGACCTTCTACTGAAGAAAAGATCATTTAATGCTGGGGATTCCCCAGAGGTCCATTTCCAAAAGGCATGTATTTATGTGATCTATATATATATATATATCTTTGTTAAGCTAGACATTTTTGTATTTTGAACTTAGCTATCCTGTTTTGGACAATGAAAACAAATGCAGTTCACATGAACGAAAACACACATGCATTTTTTGGAGAAAGTAGTACTTAAGATCTCCAGTAGGGATATCTTTTAATGTCATGCGCTGCAAAGTGCATACTTCTACTTTTTTTGTTCCTGGAACTTCATCTGTGAACTTAATTACTAAAAGAATCGATCTGATGAGTCATGGGGCTATGTTATATTGTATTCCTTCTTAGATATATATTTACCAACGAATAGTTGTATACTATGTAGTATTACCCAATCTGTTGGATGCTTGGACGTGATGACTGTAAAAGTTGATTCTTCTGCTAAAGTTTCACACATGTTTTGTGTGGTTCCAAAGGACCAATTACCAATGTGCATTGTTGACACCGCAAGGGTGTCATCTTTCGTGTTACATTTTATTTAATTTAGACTTCTGATATTGACTTGGTACTCAGCATCAACGTTGTTTATATATGCACACTTGGTGAAGCATGGATTGCAATAACAATACCATTTGGTAAACTTTGCAGGTTGACAAACTGAAGGTCTTAGCATCTTCCCTTGCTAATTCATCCTCCAAAGCAGAGAAGCGTATTGTGGATCACAGGTGGAACTTCCATACAATTTTTTCTGTATGATTCTTTTGATGCTATTTGATGCATACTTTGTAAATTCATGTTCCTTTATCGATGATCCCTTAAAGTTTATTTTTTTTCTGGGTGAATTCATACTCATAGACCATGAAGTATCTGTCATGTTGCTCCCTATTATGGTTGTGTGTTCTTCTCGATTTTGCTGGTGCATTTTTTTTCCGAACTATTCCATTCATTGTACAAAAGACTTTGAAGTTAACTTCAAATTTTATTTTGCAAATGCTGCCAGACGCCAGAAAGAGGAGGCTCTTAACTTTCGTGCCAAAAAGGAGATTGAAGTGAGTGCAGTTGAAAAAGTAAGAATCCTAGCTCATATGGTGGTATAGAATATGTTTGTACTCCTATATGAACTCATATATTAGAACATAGGACTTTTGCTGTGACTAGTAAAAGTGCCCATGCGTTGCACTGGGAAGACCGATCCAATTCGCATGGAGAATTTTTTGTCTTGCCTCATGACACCGGTCTCGAGCTGGACCTTATCTTGGCCATACCTATTCACACCGGTTACGGAGCTATGCCGCAACTTAGAAATTATTTCCACTACCTATATTGACATGATTTGTAGATTTTCAGATAAATCATATTCCAAAATATAGTATCCTAACACTCATACCGACTTCTGTAAAAAAAGACAGACGTATTCACTTTGCAGACGCCTAATGCGGAGGGTGCATGCAGATTTTTTCTTTTTCCAAACCCCTCTTTCTTTTTCTGCAAAATAAAAAATAGAAAAAGGCAAAGGAAAGAAAGAAAAAGCGCATATGAGCTCTCACCTAAGAGTCCAAGTAGTTTACTACTACTAACTTGCAGCCCCTAATTTTGTCCATCAGAGAGCCATGCGCAGTACTAAGCTGTGCTTACATATGCTGCTTAAAAAAGATTCTAAGAAAATAACTGATACCACGTGAAAGTCCATGTAAAAAAATTTGGCCCCTAATTTTGTGTGCATTTGCATGCACACAAGCTTTATGGAATAGCTTGTTAATTTTGAGCTTGGGCCAAGCTTGAACCGAGCCTAGTTCTAGCTGTGGACTTGAATAGTTTGTTGAGCCTACATGTTTTTACAAGGCTATTAAGATGTCTACCTATGTTGTGGAGAATAAGCACTTCTCGTGCCAATGCATACATGGCACACTTTTTGAGAAAACGCAAAGAAAGCTTCGCGTTTCATTTCATTCAGAAGATAGAGAAAACACAAAGAAAGCTTAGGCTGTCCGGAAATCCATTTTTGAACCCGGGTGCATTTGCACCTGGTACAGAAATAACATATTTCAAAATATTGAAAAATTTCAAAATACATGGCACACATACATCATAAAAATGAATACATGGATAATTTTTGCTTGTCGCATATTCTGCTGATGCTCCAATCGAGAAACATATGTTTAATGTGTCACTGATATAGGACTTGACTGCTGAGATTTCTGAATTGGAGAAACAAAGGAATGAACTCGAGGCTCAGTTGAAGAAGGTACCTTACCTTTTCCTTAATTAAGATCTTTATTATTATCTTCATGTTGACTTCATCCAGGCCTAGGTTTGACATGGACACAGATGCACCATCCATTCTCCATTAGTTGCCTTTAACCCATAGTGGCAAAGGCCTGATACAGGTTATCCTAGAATTGCAACGTTGTAATAGAGGTGTTGAGTTACCAGTTATCTTTACCGGTTTGCTAATTTTAAAAGTATCCCCATGAACTTTTCTTTCGTCTTATGGATAAAAGAGTTTCAGAAGAGTATGCATCAACGAGGATTTCCGAAAACATGAATACTTTCCCACACAATGGAAGATTCCTTTTGTTCATTAAACTCCTTCTGGGCCTTATCAATCTCATTATTTACGGTCATAAACTCTATAGAGTAGATTGTAAATGCCAGATGTCCCCCTGATGGAGTCCTGTTATTAATTTGTCACTGGAAGACTTTAATTTTAATTTTGATGTCCTTTCTCTGTTTCTCCAATAGGTCAATATTTCACTAAATGCTGCTGTTGGACGGCTCAAGCTAACAAGAGAAGAGAGGGATCAATTTGATGAAGCAAACAACCAGATGATCTTTAGCCTAAAAGCAAAGGTGCTGTCACTTTTCTGATTGACCCTTTTTTTGTTTTCTTCCTGTAATATTTCACGAGATCAATTTTCGCTGTTTTTGAAGTATTGATGAGCTTGTTGTTTTCTTCTCTCACATTAAATCAGGAGAACGAACTTTCAAAAACTATTGCCTCATGTAATGTGGAGGCTGGTGTAGTCAAGACTTGGATCAATTTCCTTGAGGATACCTGGCAGCTTCAGTCATCATATGATGAACAGAATGAAAAGAAAGCAAAGTATGTAGTGATTATCACATACTGACCTCGAACTGCAACCATTTTGTAAATCTGTAATTAAAACTGGTACTGCATTTCTTAATCAATTCAGCTTTATTTTTTGGTTTATGACCGTAGTGATGAGTTAGAGAGGTGCACAAACAATTTTATGAAGTTGACGAAATACCACCTTTCTACATTCAAGGTATTTGGTTGGACATAAATGTTGAAAGCCCTTGCTGCATCTAGCAAACACACTAAACAATTATAGTACGTCTTTGATTCACTGTCTTGTGTGCATCTTCTGCCTTGGACAGGAAGTTTTGAGCCCATCAATTGAGCGGATCCACACATACGTGGATAATTTGGCAGTCTTAAATTCAAGGTTGTTCAGTTGTTTTTCTTGAGACTTTTCATATATTCGTGGACCATCTTTTTTTATACAATTATACGTCCTAATGACTTTGCCATTGTGTGATTTGGACCATATGTTGCAGGGATGAGTCAACAGAACTTGAAGATGAACAGGTGTCGGAAAAGACAAGCCCACAGAAATCCCTTGAGGAGGAATATTTGGAAACTGAAAAAAAGGTTCCGAGTACCCGCTGTTGCTTACCTGGTTTTATAATCGGACTAATTAATAATTAATAATTCTTTTAAAACGATCAACCTCTTTAAATAAACATCCCTGCGTATCTATGTTTATTCCCTAAATTGTAGTTGTGCAGTAAAAATCACATCATGAACAAATATCATTTTGAGCAAGTCCAACTTTGCTTTTAAAATAAGTACCTTGGGTTGCTGTTGATGTTGCAATGTTTTCAGATCGTAATTGCCTTCAGCATCACTGATCACATGAAGAAGCTGTTTTATTCTGAACAAGGGGTCAGTTCTAGGTACTACTAAACTCTGCATACCTTTTATCTTTCTCGTCCTTATGATTCGTTTCGTGAGAAAACGTCGCTGATCCCTGCAGCTGGACATATCTCGTTTGTTTTCTTTCAGGCGAGATGATCCAGAGGTCAGGAGCTTATTTTCTGAGATAGAGAAACTGAGAGAGGCATTCGATTCTATAGAAAGGCCAATGCTAGATATTGAAGTCCGCAGAGCAAAGGTGCCAATGAAGGAGCGACCCGAAACGAGCTCTTCGCCTGTGCAGGCACCCTCTACGCCCGAAGCTGTACATGTGGACTCTCCAAAATCTCCAGTGAAATCCGAGCAGACGCCGCATCCTGATTCGGAGCTTGCGGAGTTGGAGTTGGAATTTGGCAAGTCCAATAGGTACTCCCCTGAAGATATAAGTGGGTGGGAGTTTGATGAGCTCGAAGAGGAGCTGAGAGCAGACATATCCCAGTCGAGCAATACAAAATAACCACATGGAATCCTACACCGTTGAGATGTATACTATGTTGGGCAATGCATGTCGCGGAATACCTGAATGTACATAGTATTGTTTTATTGTGTCAAATTTTTTTATTCTCACTGCATGAGATGCAAATATATAACACTACCTTGACTGGTCATTTGTTGTTTGTTTGTTCTTGACATGGACGTGTATACGTGTAAGGGAACGGTGAAATCCCATTGATATGTTCTTCAGGCTTCTGAACAAAGTGTAATTTACATTTGAAACGCACTTACATCCCACTGATATGTTCTTCAGCCTTATGAACAAATTCCTGGGGCTTGTGGTGCAGCTTGCTCTGGTTTAAGAAGTTTTTTTTTAATCTCTGAAATGACATAATAGTAGTATCTAATTTGTGTTAAGCTTGTTTCAATGTTTCATCATGCTCTGTGAATAAATTCAATGTCTATATAGCTTCTCTTAAATCAGATCTGCTTTCTACATTTGATTTGCAGTATGTGCTGCTGGTGCTTGGAGATCACATGATATCAATGCGAAGTTGATGACCATCAAACGGGCTATCCATCAGCTAAGTTCGCCATACTTAGCACGGTAACAGCATGTCACACCTGCACCTACCGTGTCGGTGGACAGCGAGTCGCTGGTCCGCGAGATGGACCTAGCGAGCAAAGAAGGACCCACCTGTCAGTCACCTGGAGAGATTGAGCGTGTAGAGTAGCTCTGTGAGTTGGTGCTGTGGACCTGGGAGGCCCAGCTGTAAGGGTTTGTAAGTGCGTTAAAGAGGAGGGAGTGGGCCCTGTGTCGTGTGTGTTGTAACAGAATTCTGAACTTCTCACCCAAGTTTCAATCTGAATCTCATCCCCAATTCGTCTCCTCACCTCTGCTCTATTTCCCATCCCCAAATTCTTGCTGATTTGTGTGTGTTCAATTCCATCAGAGATCGGGACACCACAATTTGGTATCAGAGCCTTGGATCCGCTCAGCTCGTGCTCAAAATTCTCGGATCCGGTCCGGTAAAATTCCATTGCGACGGGTGCTGGATCACTTCGGTGAACCGGCGCAAAATCCCTAGCTCGGTTCGGACTGGTGAGGGGTGTAGCCGCGACGGCGCCGTCCAAGCCCAAACCATCGGGGCAGACTGAGATCGTGCTGGAAAGGATGGAGGACATGAAGAAGACGCTCGATGAGATCGTGACGAAGCTCTCTGCGGTCACAACCGAAGTCAGGGCGACTAGTGAGGAGGTGCATGGTTTTCGTAAGCAGATGGAAGACTACGGTGCGGATCTGGATGGCGTCAAGCGCCGTCTCCTGGACACAGACCGCCCGGCGGCGCCACCGCGTGTGGATGTACAACAGCGCAACAAGGGTTCGCTCACCAACAACGGCGCATCGCTGCTGGGTGCGATTCCGTCGGGGCCGTCCAATTTCCCCACCGCACCGTCTTCACTGCAGGAGCATGAGGATCCCAGGGTGCGCGCATCACATGGACACGATGAACTCAGGGTACGTGCACCTAGGCATGACTTTCCTCGTTTCAGTGGACAGTTGCCCTTGCTGTGGATAGACCAAAGTCTGAATTACTTTGATATGTTCAAAATTCCACCGCATCAATGGGTGGGCATGGCCATGCTGTATTTTGAAGGTCATGCGGAGTTGTGGTATCAAGCATACAAACGCCGGCATGAGCATGTGACCTGGGACTCACTGACGACAGCTGTTGTGGAGGAATTTGGACAAGATGAATATGATGGGCAGATGAGCAAACTCATGCAACTCAAGCAGGCTGGCACCGTAGCTGAATACCGTCAGGCTTTTGAAGAGTGCATGTATCACCTGATCGCATTGGATGAAACACTGAGTACTAGATGGTTTGTGTCCAAATTTATTTTCGGGCTGCGGGATGATATTCGAACAGCAGTCCGTCTTCAGGCACCAACCAGCATCACCCGTGCAACATCTCTGGCTCGCATACAGGAGGAGGAATAAGAACTCACTAGACCGCGTCCTCGCCCTGTTGCTCCAACCAAGCATCCTCCAGTAGCAGCTGCCGGCTCACAAACAGTAGCCGCCACGCGCACAGATTGGCCGCGCAAGCAGGGCAACGACGATTTCAACCGTGAACGCCAGTTGCATGATTTCCGTCGCGCCAATGGACTATGCTTCAAGTGCGGCGACAAATATTCAAAGGAACATCAGTGCAAACGCTCGAGCCAATTACTGACCATTGAGATTGGGGAATTCGGTGAAGTACTTTCTGATGAGGCTGTATTGGCACTGGAAATCTTACAGGAAACACCAGTGACTGAAGCTTGCTGTCATTTGTCTCTTGCTGCTGTGGCTGGCACTGAAACTTCGAATAGTATGCGAATTCGTGCTACTGTCGGTGATCAAGTCATGATCCTGTTGGTCGACTCAGGCAGCTCACACACCTTTGTGACCAACTCCTTTGCTGAACGAGCAGGCTGTCAGGTTTCATCAGCACCACCAGTTTCTGTTAAGGTTGCAGATGGTCAGCTTATGCCTTCTGATAAACAAGTGCTAGGACTTCAATGGTGCTATGAAGGACATGTATTTTCAGATAACATGCGGTTGTTGGATATTAGCGCGTACGATGCAATCTTAGGCATGGATTGGCTCGACCGCTGCAGTCCTATGTTTTGTCACTGGGCACTCAAAACACTAAGGTTTGTTCATCAGGATGAGGTTGTCACACTTAGAGGCATGATCCCACCAAACCAGTCTACATTACCCGAACTTTCAGTGGCACAATTGCAAGAATTATTGGACACCAATGACATTTGGGCGATGGCCGTCTTGGATCCAACAAAGCAAGGATCAGCAACGGTAGTGTCACCTGATATGCAGAGATTATTATCTGAATTTGGCGACATTTTTGAAGCACCTTCTTCTCTGCCACCGCAACGTGCTCTGGACCATGCCATATCTCTGGAACATGATGCCAGACCAGTGAATTCTCGGCCATATCGTTACTCGCCACTTCAAAAAGATGAGATCGAGCGGCAAATTGATGAGATGATCAAGGCAGGAGTTGTAACCCCGAGTATGAGCCCTTTTGCATCTCCGGTGCTTCTGGTCAAGAAGAAAGATGGATCATGGCGCTTTTGTGTGGACTACCGCAAGCTAAATTCACTCACCATCAAGAACAAATTTCCGTTGCCGGTGGTGGATGAATTGCTGGACGAGCTTGCGGGCACCAAATTTTTCACCAAGCTTGATTTGCGCGCGGGATATCATCAGATTAGAATGCGCCCTGAGGACGAAGCCAAGACCGCATTCAAGACGCATCACGGCCATTTTCAATTCCGGGTAATGCCCTTCGGACTAACCAATGCTCCCGCGACATTCCAGTGCATCATGAATTCGATCTTTGCACCTTTTCTTCGCAAATTCGTGATCGTTTTCCTGGATGACATTTTGATTTATAGTCCTACTTGGTCCTTGCATCTTACTCACTTGCGCATGGTCTTTGAAATTCTGCGAGATTCCCAATTTTTCATGAAGTTGTCCAAGTGCGAGTTCGGCCAGCGTAGTATCCACTACTTGGGCCACATAATCTCTGACAAAGGCGTCTCGACAGATCCAGAAAAGACAGTCGCCATGGAGAAATGGCCAGTTCCGTCCAATGCGACTGAACTCAGGGGATTCCTGGGCCTCACAGGCTATTATCGCAAGTTTGTGCCTAATTATGGCATTATCTCCAAGCCACTCACACAATTATTAACCAAGAAAGGATTTGAATGGTCTGCAGCAGCTCAAGAAGCGTTCATCACACTGAAGAAAGCAATGGCGCACACCCCTGTTCTCGCCTTGCCTGACTTTACAGTGCCATTTGTGATTGAAACGGACGCTTGTGACACGGGTATTGGCGCCGTGCTAATGCAACAAGGCCATCCAATAGCCTTTATGAGCAAAGCCCTGGGCACATTAAATCACAGCCTCTCAATTTACGAGAAGGAGTTCATGGCGGTAATCATGGCCTTGGACAAATGGCGTCAGTACCTTCAGCGAGGTCCCTTTCTAATTATGACAGATCACAAAAGCCTTTGCAATCTCACTAATCAACAGTTAACATCAGATCTGCAACGCAAGGCTATGGCCAAGTTGATTGGATTGCAATTCCAATTCAAGTACAAGAAAGGCATCGAAAATGGAGCCGCTGATTCTCTCTCCCGCGTTGGACACCTGCTGGAGATTCAAGCAATTACAGTTTGTCGTCTGGACTGGATAACTAAAGTTGTGAACACTTATACCACTGACTCTGACATGCAACAGTTACTGCAGCTGTTAGCTTTGCATTCTCCAAATGAGAAGGGCTATTCCTTGCATCAAGGCTTGATCAAATTTAAAGGACGCCTGGTCATCGGCAACAACTTGGCAATACAAACCAAGTTGATCTCAGCACTTCATGACAGTGCAGTAGGAGGGCACTCCGGGATACAAGCTACTTATCAGCGGGCGAAGAAGCTATACTACTGGCCTGGCATGAAGCTTGCAGTCGAACTATTTGTTCGTCAG
Source organism: Avena sativa (assembly GCA_916181665.1). Classification (NCBI taxonomy): domain Eukaryota; kingdom Viridiplantae; phylum Streptophyta; class Magnoliopsida; order Poales; family Poaceae; genus Avena; species Avena sativa. The sequence goes on from OV702281.1 coordinate 41,377,537, forward strand.
TGCCTAGTCTGTCAGCAAGCGAAACATATCAACACCAAACCTGCAGGTCTGCTCCAGCCTCTACCACCTCCTAAAGGCGCTTGGCAGGATATTACAATGGATTTCGTTGATGGGTTACCTCTCTCCGACGGTGCCAATGCTATTCTGGTGGTGGTCGATCGCTTAACAAAGTATGCACACTTTATACCCTTGCGGCATCCGTATACTGCCAAATCAGTCGCCAAGGTATATGTGGATCATGTGGTGAAACTTCATGCTGTTCCCCTTTCCATTATATCTGATCGTGACAAGGTCTTCACGAGCGCTTTCTGGAAGGAGTTGATGGCTGCAGTGGGTACTAAATTACATTACAGCACGGCCTATCACCCTCAGACAGATGGTCAGACCGAGAGGGTCAACCAATGTCTGGAGCAATATTTGAGATGTGCGGTGCACGATCAACCTAAGCAGTGGCGTCGCTGGCTAGCAATGGCGGAGTTCTGGTACAATACTAGCCACCACACAGCTCTCGGTTGTTCACCATTCAAGGCACTGTATCGCACTGATCCTAATTTTGGAGCTATGCCAAATGTGACGGTTGCCGATGATTCAACGGCTCTAGACACTGCGCTGGACTTTCAGTCACAAACTGAATTATTGCATACACATTTGGAACAAGCACAAGCTCGCATGAAATCTAAAGCTGACAAAAATAGAACCGAGCCCTATTTTGCTGTTGGAGATCAAGTTCTGCTGAAATTACAACCCTATGCTCAACATTCAGTCGTCAATAGACCATGTCACAAGCTTGCATACAAATATTTTGGCCCATTCACAGTTTTGGAACGCATTGGAGCTGTGGCTTACAAATTGGAATTGCCTGCCTCCGCTCAGGTTCATCCTGTCTTCCATGTTTCCCAGTTGAAGCTGTGGTCATCACATTGGAGCTGTGGTCATCACATTGTACTGAGTGCAAATCTTATTTTAATTCGATATGAAGATAGTAATCTACACGCTTGATGAGATAGAGAACTAGGAATGGGTGATCTTTCGCTTTTATAAAATTGGATCTCAGTAGCACAACGATTCCCATGTGAATAAGCAATGGCCACCTCCTATGTAAATATCGCCTGACCAGGATATGGTTATGGAAATTGACAACATATGTAGGCTCCAAATGGGATGGAAAGAAACTTTAGCACAGCTCTCGGGAAATGCTTTCATGTTGTCAAAATGTTAGAAATCAGATCCAGAACATAGGCAGAGTTTACAACAGGCAGGAATAACTAATTAATTAGCAACTTGGCCTTATTCCAAGCTGAAAAAATAATGAATACATACAAAGTACTAGGTAAATTCACAGTTCACCAAAATTTCATCCTAACACCGCAAAATTGAGCAAGCCCAACAATCAGGCATAACATGAAGGTATATACTGACAAAATCATGAAGGCGGAGAGGGAAGAGGCAGAAAGTGTGTCAACCGAGAGATTTACTAGACCAGTTAGGATATTTGCCTGCAATGGAAGTAAATGTCAGTTCCTTTGTACCGACTGTTTAAAGAAATCAATCATTTTTCTGTTAGAGATTCAAATTTCAGTTTCACTAGTCTGGAAATTTCCATTATGGCATCACTACTAAGAATAACAGCAAATGTTCTTACCAGAAGGAATGAGCCAAGCATATTTTGATTGAATGCGTCTTCAAGAACCAAGTTCTTGTCATTTGAGACAAACCCCACTAGTGTGAGAATAGATATAACCTGATCAATAATAATATTTATCATCAATAGTGGAGCCTGAACCAAAAAAAAACGCTATACATAATTACAATACAATGATAAAGGTTAGCAGGCTTCATTGTTGTTAAAGCCTTAAGGAAACAGGTCAATTTACTCTAAATGTAATCAAGTAGCGTACATGTGACTTGTGAAAGTTGTGCCTTGCTAATTTTCCTAGTACTGATATCAGATTCCAAGCATCATCAAAGTATTAAAACTAGATGAAGTATATGAATGGTATAATTATAATTTGGACCAGCTATGCACATTATTTTTAGTTAAAAGTTTGAATGTCATCCTCATTTAGGAAGATGAAATATGAAACACACACTATCCTTGCCATTTTGGGAGGCGTTATTAATTAATATGAAGATACTAGTATCATTTAAATTGCACATTATTCCTGTGTTTTTGACTCATCATGTGGCTTAACTGTTAATCCGCATATACAAAAAGCTATATCACCCGAAGGGTATAGAAAAGCTAATTTGACTAATGTGGATGTCCTAATCGATAACAATTGCACATTACAAGTTCATAAGAGCGAGAAAGATTAACCAATACCTGAAAATTCTGTCCAAACACAAGCATAACATAAGCGAAATTGCACTGCAAAATGAAATGGTATAGTCATTATTAGTTCAGAAGGTAAAGGAGCGAAATTAGGTTCCTCGCCCCGAATTACACATGAGTTTAAGTGTAGAACCAGTGTTTGTACCCTTTCAGTATGAAAAACACTAAGGTAATCTGTGTACATATTTCAGAAGCAATATACGCCAAGTTACCGGCATCCAATTGAATCGAAACATGCATAAAAGGAGTGTGCTTCATTCGGCAACTTGGGACATGGAAGTACATGTTTTGGACCATAAAGAAAATCCTGAACTTCTCAAGAAGAATAAATACCAGAAAAATTAAGTTGTTTGTACACATTATATCTTCATCCTGTCATCTAGGAAAGCAATTGTTCACATTTCCTTCATGTTGGAAGAATCACATTGCATGACTGGAACGTTTACATCTCAGCATGTAACAAACGTTCTTACTTCAGATCTATTTACTCCGAACCTTGTTCCTTTTTATGCCATACACGACTTAATCATTCAACATGTTCCTTAACAAACATAACGTGTCCATTCAGATATTACGAGAACAATATTGTGTTCCATATAGCATAAACCTACTGCTACAACATCACATACTACCATAAAGATTTATTCAAAGATGAATCTACATTTTTTAAGGCCAGAGTACAAAATAAAATCAAGTGTGTAGCTAATTAGTGCCATACCATTCGACGAGAAACTCTTTCAACGTAGCTGTCAAGAATGATCGCCAAAATCCTAAGTACATGCCCATCAAAGGAAGTGTTAACAATGAGGAAACATTAGAACTCCAAACCATAGGTGTTTCTGTTATTGTTGTTTCCCTACCAAAAGGATGCCGCAAGAACCCATACTTTTACCACTTGAGTACTCCTACTCTTGCCTTTTAAACTAATGTCAAGAAACATGTAGTAACCTAGAGAAACACCAATCAAGTACATACCCCAGTACCCTGTCAAAGGAGGAAACTGATTAGATTGCATACCGTGGTGTATGCAAATCTGTGATATTGAGAATGCAGATATAAAAGTGACTCGATAGCACAGGTTATCAGCATATTAAAACATAGAAAATCAATAAAAAGTAATAATAGAATGATTGCCCAACTGAATGATGGTTCTTCTCAAGCACGTTTGGGAGCTGTACTCTGCGTCCACTGCCTTTGACATAGTCTCCGCATCCTGTGGTGCCTTGTCACACCACCCGCCATAAACCCCTCCGGACGCCATAACCCCACTAAACCTATGGCCCTCTACTCCTCATACTGTTCTATGCTAAACCAGACAGTGCCTGGATCACCCTCTACAACCAGGATAATGGATTGGTGGGAAAGGTGAAGCGGTCCCTCACCCAGGAACCTCTAACTGCTGTTGCCACCGGAAGGGTGCTTGGGAGAAAGACATAAAAAAGGCGATGACGACAGAAGGCATGCAAGAAGGAGATATTAAAAAATAAAATACATAAACAAAAGAATAGAAAGAGAAACTATGTCAGCCAGACATGTATGCAAAATACCGACATACGCGTGCATGTGTGTGCCAAAATTCAAGCAGTTTACATTTGAGGTTTTTCTTTTTCTTTGAGACTATCAGACTTGTGAGAGAAAGAAAAACAAGAGATCAAACTAACAGCGCTCTCTGGTGTTTATGGCTTAGCCGCACCGATTATGTTTCATACAATAAGCTAAGCTGCTTTCTTACTCACGCATATTGAAATTCTATCCTTTATTCAGCCAGTTGGCAATGTGGGACAACAGAGAAGAACTGGACGCGTTGGGCCCTTCCATTCTGCAGGATCTTCAGGCACAACATTAGGATATTGCAACAAGCACAGCCATGGGCTGATTGGCTTATCTTTTATAGATGTCTGTTTTGTTACTTAGTGGCAGTGTTATGTATAGCTATTTTTATCCTAGTGCTAAGTTGGCTGTAATGTAATTTAAATTGCGTATATTTTTGTTTTGTGGCTTCTCACTCCTGAGGTGAGTAGTTTGGTTGTAATCATGAGCTGGTAAACCCAGCATAACACCTGCATCAGCAACAGTATTTCGTCCGACTAGCCAAAAACAAACTTGAAATGATCTATGTTCCTCACCACCTTAAGCAAAGAAATGACAAAGAAACCATGTGCACAAAAATATTTTTTACCAAATATGCTATACACGCCTTCCTTATTTTGGCTGATGATATCAGCATTTCTCTCATTAGAAATGAGGTACTCATTCAATCCAACATTTAGCCATACTTGGTATCCTGTAGAAAACAGGAGCAATTAACTCTTGAAAAGGAGGATCATTGCACCTTTTAAGCCTTCTAACCAAACTATCAAACTAGAGCTGTTAGTACCTGCAAGAACAAGCATACCAACAATCCCACAATATTTAGGATGAATCCTGATAATGGATGTAAGGATAGAAATTGCCGCAAGAGTGAAAAAGAAGTTCCAATGCACACCGTATTCTCCTACATGGACCTACAAGGTAACAAACAAAACATGCATCTTCAGGAAGACAGCCTTGTAATATGGAAAATTTGACTAAATAACTTTGAATTATGCCCTGCAAACTGCAATCGAATTACTCGACTTCCATTATTAAATTTGGATTATCCCTATAAACTGAAACCCAAGCACCCCATTTCAGTTATTACACAAGGTTAAGCATGCTATAAGTAACTGTTGTATCACTATCTGGAAAACAAGGAAATGAAAATATGGTAATTGACAGGGGCCAGAAAAGACAACGAAAACTTTAAGAACTTTGCACAAATGGCATTATTATATGATAATGTTTCATTACACTGCAGGCGACAAGTTATGATGAATTTGTCATTTCAGTAATTGGCACAGAGAAGAAAAATACCTGATAATCAACGCCTGATGTGGAGATCAGACGAGCAAAGCCAAGAAATACTAGAGGACTTATGGACTTCAATGCTGACTTCCATTTCCTAAGAAATAGAAGGTCTACTGTAAGATAAAGAATACTATGTGGTAGAATAGTGTCAATCAGAAACTACAGTAATCTTCCAAGAAAAAGCAAGAATTCAAACAGTTGGGTCTGTTAGAGTAATTGTACTTTCTGGTGATAATATTTGACAAACACGGATACGTTATCAGTACATTGATAAATTTCACCTATAAGAGAAATAGTACCAAGTCTGAAATCTATTTGGGGAAAGAAAAACTTAACAAGCAGCGCTTAACAAACCGATACCCCCTACATGGAAATAGAGAAGGTGCAGAAAGTTGCTGAACAGATCTCACTAGAAAGGAGAGATGACCATCATCTTATCTTGAAAGTTAATAGTTTTCTTCATTTCTCAATGAAGTAACAACGCTAAGATTTTGCATACACAATTGTAATATTTTATATCACAGTTTGAATAAGAAAAAAGAACTCAGCACACAATACTAAAATGGTAATTTTACACATATGCCATTAGTCGGAAGTGTAATTCAGCTTTTTTCCCTAGTTTTTTTATGTTACACATATGCCCACTGTGCTGAAGACCTAGGCCGACTCATACGCTCCCACTCCTGGTGCACCCCACAGGCGCACACCTCTTCCAAACGGCTGGCAGACCACTCATATGTGGCGCTGCTCCACTCTCCTAAGGCTGACCCTCTCCTCAGCACTGAACTGCATATAGGCCGTCAGGAGCTCGAGATGTTGCCAGCACTCACCAAGATCGCCTGCCCGGCAGGCGCGAGGATATCTCAAGGGGCGTTGTGGCAGCTTGAGCTCATGAGATCTGCCACTTTCCCAGACTGGCTTCCCTCCTGGCGGAAGGAGCAGGCCATGGGGAGCCGTTGTTCACCACCATTTGCCTGGGTGTGTGTCCTCCCGAGTGGCATGAGAAGCCCAGAGGCGTGGTATTAGCCTGGTAGCAGATCTCCCGTGCTTGCCTGGATGCAGACACCCGGGGGCATGAAGGAGAAGCTCAAGGACACTGTAGGGAGCCCGAGCATGGTAGCCCACTCTGGGAAGGTGGCTCCGCCCAACTTTGGCAAGCAAGGAAGCAGAGGAAAGAAAGATGGGAGAGGTGGGAGAAGAAGAGGGAAAATCAGTCCTTTTTGGAGAAGTATTGACATGTGTAGCCGGTCAACCTATTGGCCAGATGTAAAATACCACTTAACGGAACAGTAGCAAATGTGTAAAATGGAAAGAAAATGATAGGAGAAGTTGAGCTAGGCTTCATAATAATAGCAAATATGTAAAATTACATTATTTTGGGAAATAGATAACTCCAAAGTGATAACGTTGAGTCAGTGTGTAACTAGAGCTTCTAGGTTCCTACAAGCCCCTTCATCCAATGGTAACAATATTAGTTCTTTAGATTATAAATAGGACATAACTTACGTTGTAACAATATTAGTTGAGATAAAGCCCCTTCAGGATGACAGTATCAAACACTATGAATAATTCTTACCATAAAAATATAAGATTCATTTCTCTAGAATGAGAAATCAACTTTCTCACACCGCGTTTACCCTTTAGCTTTAGCTTCAGTATTCATGTGAGTTACTCTTGCGAAAACTATAACTGGAAACTGGAGGTGACGATATAGCATTCATTTGATACTAGATAGCACTTCAGAGGAACCAGATGAGAATCCTTAGCCACATACCATGCAGTGCATCATGTTGAATGTAAAGAACTATTTGTTAACCTATAAATACATTTTTTGTAAGATAAATGAGATCATTTAAAGACTTACATTGAGGTTATGTTTCGTGCTTGTCTAGATACCAGTGCATTAGCCACCACAAAAGAACCTACTCCAAGATCCATCTGTTAGGCCATGAGTCAATATCTTAATCATTAAGCAGGGATGAGACGCATATCAGATTTTTGAGCTTTGAAATTAACAGAAGATGGGTGTCAAAATAAATGGTGAACACAATCCAAATTACATGAAGGGAGACACAGATTGACAAAACATTAATAACTAACAAATAATAGATTGATGACTAAAAAATGAAAGCAAGATATTTGTAAACAAGAAGCTTTTGTAAACTCCTGAAGAAAAAAAGTAATAATGAACAGTGGCCAAGGACCATGACAGGGGAAAGGCATTGAAAACTGACTGACAATCAACAAAGATAACGGCAGATAACACTATAAGTCCATGACTAAGCATGGATTCATTTAAGCAACCGAATGAAGCTGTAATCATTAGCAACCCAAATAAGATCATATCGAATCTCTAAAGCACAATTTGCATTGCTCCCAATTTTCGCACGACCAGTTCATGATTATGTGCAATACTTGGAATGGTGATTATAAAACTGAGGATAACCAAGGAAATTTCCTAGAAGATACACTTACAATGCCACAACCATATGTTTCAGCCTTGGCATACCGTCTAGGGAAGATTTTGAAATCCACAGCCAGTATGGACAAGCATGTCACTAAAACCTACAAAGAACAGTCACCATTAAGGCAATACCACAATAGTACTGGTACATCTCTAGTAATTCTGAAAGGGTGATATTATTATAATCAATAAACTTTTACATTACCACTGACACTCGGTAAGAAGATATGTCTGTCCTGAGGGAAGGAAGGTTATGCTGTCGAGACTGGAGATGAGACTGAGATCTGAAAATGCAGTATTGCATTATTTCAGGTCAGCTTGGATTGTGTGAAACAAAAAGGAAAATCAGAAGTAAACTTTAGAACTGGAAATAAAAACATGGTAACAAAATTGGAGCAACAACTAATACCAAATACCTTTTAAACATGATGTAGATAGATATCACAATTACAAGAAAAATTGCACAGATATAGGTCCATTCAGCTAAGGCCTGCAACAAACCAAAGGAATAACCACTTGTTCACTTCACTAGTTAACTCCAAGTTAAAATTGTTAAAGTTCATCCAAAGATTAGTAAATGATAGACGAATAGTTCAGCATAAGATTGCACTTTGCACGTTCCCGGATTTATGTTGTTTAAACAATTTCATCATGTAAGCACATCAAAATGCATCAAAGAGGGTACTTACCGTGAAAATCAGAAGTGTTGGCAATACAACTGTGATATAGTCTATAGCCAGCGCTGAAAAGTAATACACCCAATATTTATGACCACAAAGAGCGTCATCATTTTTCTTCACTAAATCCCTCCTGATATTATCTAAAATAGGATAGACACAAGGAAGCAGCAAGCTCTGTCAGACGTACTCCATACATGAAAGTTACAGAAGCTGGTGTTATGCTGGATAAAATCAAAATTCCATCAGAGTAAAGAAAAACATTGAAACACTGAAAAGAATGCCATGGCATAGCTAGCATCAGATGCTAGCGAGATTTAAAAGTAGATGGCATGCTAGTTTACCACGGTGAAGTAAAAAGTAATTGATATAGGTGCTGGGACATTAAAGGTTTTGGGCTGGATGGTTGAATCTCACAGCATACACATTTATGATCAAAAGCTCAAAACGCTAAATGCGCAAAATTGCAGCATACTGGCAACTTGAGATTCCACTTCCAACTCATATCACCTTATCTCACTTGCCCATTAGTTGCACAAAAGGACTCTATACCTTGCACTACAAAGGTAGGAAGTGTAAATAAAAATTACAGTATCCCTAACCAACTGACCTCCACTGCTCCATTTCCGTAAAACCACCACCGCCTGCGAACCAAAGAAACGAAATCAGGTCACAACCCTGCTGCGCACATACACAGATAAGGAAATGCTGGGAATCAAAGCTAATCAGTCACCGGCACGATAGTGGAGAGCGCCGCAATCTCCAGAAGGGACGACCCGGCCAGGTTGCTCACAAATCTGCATCATGAAGGAGGGAAATACTTACAAGTTAGTGGGAAACAACAGTATGGGCGAGAGTAAAGTGGTGGCAATTGGCGGGGAGGGTTTGGACTCACTGCTCTTTGAGGATCTTGTTCGGGTTCAGGGACTTGTCGAGGAAACCCTCCATTGTTGACTTGAGACTTTGAGAGGTGGTTCAGCGCAGGCCACGGTGCGTGCAGGAGTGGGAAGGCGACAAACCTCGACGATCGCAACCACTTCTTCTCTGGCAATGGCGATTAGCAGCTCGACGGTATGTCTTCACATTATGGCACGGCTTCCAAGCATCCTCTGCAGCCCTCTAACACCAAATGCGGCCGCCGACTTCCTTTCCAGTCTTCGCCTCGCCCCTTGGTCCTACCTGGCGCCGGATCTGTATGGTTGTGATATAAGGGGGATTGGATAAAAAATACCACTGATATCTAGACAAGCACGAAACATAACCTCAATGTCAGTCCTTAAATGATCTCATTTCATTTATCTTCAAAAATCTATTTATGGCACAATTAATAGTTCTTTGAATTCAACAGAGTGCTTGGCATCCCATGTTGCTTAGCCGCTACTTTTTCCATTCTCCATCTATCAACATATATTTATCAAGGGAACTAAGGCATGTAAACATACATACACATACATGGACGGTCCTCACAATCTGCATGGACAGGAAACAAAAATTACCTTGAGTTCGGGATGGAGGGGAGTTGCTGGCGAGCTGGATTGAGGCCTTAGGGCAGAGTCGGTGTGGTCCGGTGCGGCCGTGCGGGGAAGGGCGGGGCAGATCCCTACGGGAGCTCCGACGGCGGTGGCGGCGGCGGCGGGCAGATGGGAACGGGGTGGCGTAGAACAGGGTACGGGACCGGTAGAGCGTCTCGGTAGGGCGGGAACGGGGCGGCGCCGAGCTGGTACAGAGTTGGGGGCGGCGCCGAGCTAGTACAAAGTTGGTGGCGGCGCGGAGGTCCGTCAGTGGCCGGATGTCAGCACGACGAACTGAAATATCTGACGAAGTGTTCAAAAGTTCAGTCTTCTGTTCGATTCAGTTATCGAACGGGTACCTTCGCTAGCTCCTCGCATCTGATAGTCGCTCAACGGCCAGGATTCACTCAACACTTTATTAGTTTACTTGCTCCGTCCATAAATAAATGGTGTATGAATTTCATCAAGAGTCAAGAATTTTCTATGCAAAATATTACGATCTAAATAAATATCAATAGATATACCATAAGACATGTAAAAAAAGTTACACTATAACGTATATTTTCATAATGTATATCTCTTAAATTTTGTAGTTGTTGATATTCCTTCGACATATTTAAACTTAGTAAGTTTTGAATTTTCACTAAATTTATATGTAAAATATTTGTGGTTTAGGGAGTACAATTTAGTTTTCATCTTTTTGCCACTACAATAAGGCCACTCCCAATGCTTAGCTCTTAGCGCAATATTGTACGCAAACGGCTGATATGGCACCATAGTAAATGAGAAAATACATTGACATTTTATATTAGCTAACATATGAATCTTCCACATGCTCATATGCAAAAAGACATTACTATCCCAGACACATACAAGATTGATTCCTAAATCAATTAAATACAAATTCACTTAGATACAACATATAAGAGATACTACATTCATTGTGTCTCTTAAAATACATGGTTGCTATAATATGGTGTTGACAGCTAATTCATCGTGGAAGGGTTAATTCCTACATTAGCATATTAAAACATCTGGGTTATAGTCCGTGCCTTCATTATCTAAGAATTTCGTTGCTATTAAGATAAACACATACAAGATATGCTCATCCCCATTGAATTCATTCATAAATCCCCTAACGAGTACATAGTCTGATCCATAGCTAGAGTTCGAGTAGTGGTATCATAGACTCGCATCAATCCCTGGAGTCATTTTCGAGTAGGGGGATCAGGTGGTTGGATCTCTCTTGAAATCCACCTAATCCCTCCAATCTTGCGGTGACGATGTAGAATTTGCCATCGATGGCGGCTTGGTGGCGGTAACTACTCAAATACATATGTGGAATCTAGAAGTCGCTACAGGAAATATTGTTAGTTGCCTCCTCTTGCATCCACCAACAATAAATTTCCCACGTCGGGATCTTTGTCATGTCACGACCTTGTCCTTGTTCCACCTCGCCTTGTCGTCGATCCACGTCAGGAGATAAGGGGGAGAGGGTCGGGGTGGAGTGGAGTGGAGAGGGAGGATGTTGGGGGTAGTGAGGGGAAGTGGTGATGGAGTTACAAAGGTGAGGGAATGGATAGGTGACGAAGTCAAGCAGTTGTTGATGCACTTGAGGCGAGGAAAATTTTGACGCGGAAGGGGCAATGCTAGGGGAGCGAAGAATCAGAGAAGAGAGAGGAGGCTTGATGGAAGGAAGATAACCATGAGCGAAGTCTATAGGGTATGTGGGGGTTGGCCACACGAGGTAGGAGCCCAAAGAAGAGGGGAGGGAGAGGTCGACCACGACCACATGAGGCAAGAGGAGATGGGGTGTTAGAGAAATCGGGAAAATATATAGAAAAAATAGAGAAGCTAGAGAGAGATGAGTCTAATAGTGTAGTTCGAATAAAAAATTTCCATTTAGTGTGTGTGGATTGTCATATTGTATCATTTTAATAGTTAGAGGAGATTAATAAAATTAGATTGGTTGAATTTGGAGAGTGACATACCATTGGGGACCAAAACACTCGTTCTGAACGTACTAAGGTGTAACACCCTCAGAATCGGCCCTATGCAAGTTTTAGCGAAACTCGCCAAACCCGCATAGAAACGATTCGAAGGTGCCCACCAGGCACTTTCGTGTGGGTGGAAAGCAAAGTAATAACATTACACAACAGTCCTCGATGGGACCCACAGAACAGATATATATACAGCAGCGACTCAATGAGTCAAGAATACAGGTATAATATACAAAGATCCAAATCACCTTGAAAGCGATAGAGCGTCCGTCTACGGACAAGATGCAAATGGGGCTAAGAGCCCTGAAGAATAACCAATGGCGTCCATAACCCTGCCCAGGCCAAGCCGGAAGGGTAACCCTGCTAACGGCGTCGATCTCAAAACCTGCTTAAACAAAAGGGGTGTCGACAAAGGGCAAAGGAAAAAGAGGAGCGTCAGTACTGAGGCCAGTACACGGCGAGACTAGAATTCGGCGGTCCTCGCCTACATAGGTATGGTGGACTGAAGCGGCAGCGGCAGCATGCACTAAACAACCTATAGAGACTCGATACAACTGGCGGCTATCAGAGAGGGGTGAGAAAGACCTATTCGGATCCAACCTGATACTAGCATCAAACAAACCCATCCTGGCGTTTCCCCCTCGAGACCAAACGAGGAAGTCAACCGAGGAACTCACACAGTTGGCAGTTTTACTTATTCAGTTATAGTTGCGGCACTTTACTAGTCAGGTTTAGATATCATCCTGATAAAGTAAGCAGTGGGAACTTTTAGTTAACCATTCCGTTATAGTGGCAACACTTACTAGTCAGATACAATTAGCGTGAGATCACCCAAAAACCCAGCAATTGTTGGTACTTTTACTTAGTCATTCCGTTGTAGTGGAGCTGATTACTAGTCAAATCGGATACAAATCAATTTATAACAGTAAACTTTAGTTATAGTTGTCTATGATCAAGCACTGTGCTCCAAGTCGTCCATAACCGCGGACACGGCTTCTCGAAAAGATTTAACCCTGCAGGGGTGCACCAAAGTATCCACAGGCACTTCGACCCTTTTTGCCAGATCAGTTAACATACACCCATCGGTATGTCGGCGGGGCCTAAGTCACGACGTTCCCAGACCCAAAGCAAGTACATGGGGGCCACCCCACCAAGTCGACACCCGTAACGAAGTCGGCCGGTCTCCGAGACGGACTTAGGGTTTGGGTAGACGGCAGTGAGCGACAGCAAATCCCCAAACGAGGACTGTCGACACCGCGAAAACGTGTCCCGATCCTAAACAGTACATGTGCTATATGTCGCACAATTTAGATAAAGCAGTAAAGCATGGCATAAAACCTCAAACTAGTTTGTGGCCCCCAGTACAATACTTTGAAATTAGGTAATAATCCATGGGGGGCCCATATCTCCCCACCTGTGGTTAGCGCGCTCGATCTCGGAACAGGTGTCAAGAACTCGGGGTCCTACGGGACACAAGTGGGCGGTCGGAAACCAAATAATATCTATCACCCACCGATGCCTCTGCTTAATTCAATTTTAGTTGTTAAACAGGAATTAAAGTGAAACAATAATTAAAACCATGATCATCTTCAACATCAACATGTGGCAATTCTCCAACAATTGTGGTACTCGGCGACATGCAACAGCACTTGAGCAAGCGACTACGACACGCGGGTCCAACTACCTACCAAACAACAGGTAATAGGATGTGTCCAAGGCTATGTATGGCTGCGAGGGATATCACGGGTATGAAACTAGAGCATCGCAACACAGATAGCAAAGATCAACAGGAGGGAATAAATACTAGAAAAGTAAGATAGGTAGAAAGAGGGGAGATGCTCGCCTGAAAACATTGTCGAAGGGTGCAACCGAAGATCGGGGCGAAGCTCACATCAACTCAACGGCCTTATCCGCGAAGAAGCAAAACACTAGAAGAAACATCGGATGCACTATTTAATACAACGGCAGAAGATCGGCATGATGCATGTATGATGTATGGCATGGCAAGGGTGCGATGCAATTAGGTCATATTAAGTGGAACCGGGGTCCCGATATTTAATTAGGTGGTTCATGTTGTTTAGCTTCCCCGCAATTTATAGGTTGTTTTAACATGGCAAAAGATAATACGGGTTCGCTACACAAGTATAAATGAGGCCGATATGAGACTAGATTTGCCCGCATATGGGCCCCATATTTAATTATTAGGTGAATCGGCATAAGGCCCCCAAACCACAGACAAGGAGGCATGCATGAACAATTAATATGCGACAAGTTAGATTATATTATAAAATAGGGTTTCGGGAAGGGGAACCACACATTAGGGGTTCTCGACGAACTTGGGGTTCCGAGGGTTCGGGGTCGGTCTCAGGGTCCCGGGTTCGACGGAACGTTCTCGGCTCCGGGGTCGTTCTCGAATAACAGGGGTAGATCTTGTCGCATCCGGGAAGCAGGACTTGGTTCGGCGTCGGGGCGCATCGGATCCTCCTGGTCGCTGTCGTGCTGGTAGTCGCGTAGGTCTTGACGGGTCCGCGTAGACGGTCATGGCGTTCAAGGTGAAAACTTGGCGTTCCGTGTCGAAGGCCCACGGGGACAGGGTCTCGGCGAACTTGGCGTGTCGAGGCGCGGTTTCCGGGTTCATGTCGGTGTACTCGGTGTTCCGGGAAGGCGATCTTGATTCGGGGTCCCGATGAAGATCTTGGCGAGGGGGTCGGGTTCCGGGCGCCGGGATCGATCTTCGGATCAGGGCATCGGGGCTTCGGTCTCGTAAAGATGTTGTCGAGGAAGCTAGTATCATCACCTCAAGGGCATCATACTATCCCCAACCACCACTTCCCTAACATGCCAGCAACAACACCACTTCACTTCTTCACCATGTCATCTGCACCTGGAACCTTCGGGTACAACACACGGTGGAACATGGCGGTCGAGGCAGCGGCACGACGGAACAACGACGAGGTTGGCGTGGGGTCCTGCAAGGCGGGGCCACGGGCGGCAGGCAGACGGGCCGGAGCAGGGCGGCAGGGGCTCGACGGGGACGGGGAGGGCGGCTCGCGACGGGGAGACGGTCTGGCCGCGGCCAGGGGCAACGGCGAGGAGCCTAGGGCCGACGGGGACGGCCGGCGAGGTGCGGGAGGGGGCCGCAGGCGGTGGAGGCGCTCGGGGAAGGACGGTTGCAGCGGGGTCGGGGCGGAGCCGGAGGGACGGGGCCGACGGGGGAGGAATCCGGCGAGGCGGAGGGGCTCGCCGGCGGAGATCGGCGCCGGGGATAGCGCGGGGACGGGCGGCCGTCGCTGGGAACGGGGCCGGAGGGAGGCGGCGGCGCGGGGTCGGGTCGACGGGGGTCACGGCCCAGCGAGGGGGCAGCGACGCCGGCGAGGTGGGGAGGTGCTCGCGGGGCCGCTCGGGGAAGGGGGCGAGGCCGCGGAGGCGCACGGAGGCGGGGAGCATGCAGGCGGCGGAGGTCACTGAACGAGGGGGAGAGGTGGGGGGTCAAGCGAGGGAGGAGGAGGTAGGTGGGGGAGAGCGCGCTAGGGAGGAGAGGCCGGCGGCGGGGCGAGGTGCTGCCGAGGCTGGCGGCGGCGCCAGAGAGAGCCGCGGGAGGAGAGAGGAGGCCTCAGGCGGGGCGGAGGGAGGAGGATGGCCGGCCGCGGGTGGCGCGGCTGTCCGCAGGGCGGCGGCGGCGGCAGGCGGTGGGGCGAGCGTGGAGGGGAGCGGCCGGAGGAGGGGGGGTCGCCGGCTGCTGCGCGCAGAGAGAGCGAGCGAGCGGGGTCGGGGAAGGGAGGAAGGAGAGGGAGAGGAGCGGGACAGGTGGGGCTAGGAGAGCGTGGGGGCCACGGGGAGAGGGTGCGCTGGCCTGGCAGGTGGGCCAGGGGAAAAGGTGGGGGTGGGCTGGCGCGTGGTGTGCTGAGTGGAGAGAGAGGAGAGAGTGGCTGGGCCAAGTGGCGGCATGGGATAGGTAGAGGGGAGGGGAGAGGGTGAGGTGGCAGCGTAGGACTGGTCGGGGTGAGGTGGAGGGGGGGGCTGGGTAGAGTTTTAGGTAGCTGTAGGATTTAGGTTGGACCGATTTAGTTTTCTGGGGTGGTCGTTCGGGTCGGGTCGGCCCGTTCGACTGCCCCCGCTAAAACAATTAATTAAAATATTTATTTTTACCCAGCGCTTTTGCAATCCGACAGCGGACAAAACAAAATAATCCGGGGACCCGGGTTTGCGTGTTTGAATGTAGATGGGGCGTTTGGAAAACAAATCGGGCTTTGCGAAAATTAGTTTTGACAAACAACATATGATGATGACGATGCAATGCACAAATTCAACGCGATTTTCTAGTAGTGGTTTTGCGGGATGCCACATAAGGGCATGATTTCTTTTCTTTTTTTTGACTTTGACTCTTGACCACTAGTACCTCTGCGTATGTGTATGAATCCTAGTAAAATCATAATATTCAGAAAATACTTTTATGTTCTATTTTCAAATTTGGAATCTTAACATCGGGAACCATATACTGTTTCTCAAAAAATGATTAAAGATATAGTATATATCCAAGATATCTCACTTGTTCTCTCCATGCCAAAATGCAAGTGTAGGAGTATAAGCTTTTTCACAAGACAGACGACATAAGTTTGATCAAATATATAAAAAAGTATCAAATTTTACAATATCAAGTCAATATTTATCAAATCATGACGAGATATACTCCGTACTTTAAAACAAGTCCGCAGCAAGCCCGACGCTTACAACGCTCCATGGAAATTGTCATGTGTATGTTGTACGTGTTTAACTCGAACCTGTAATAAGAAGTTATAGTACGTCAGAAATACGGCGTCGCAATTAAGCAAATAAAAACCAGAAAGAAATATGTGCGTGCGGGTCAGATCGTACAACACGACAGATCTATACTATCAGGGCATCAGGCCATGATGAACGACGAGAGACAGCCGCCGCAACGGAAGAGAAGCAAGATGGCGGCGCACCTGCCTCCGGAGCTCGTGTGGGAGATCATGGTCAGGCTTCCCGTGAAATCGCTGCTGCGGTTTAGGTGCGTCTGCAAGGCCTGGCGCGACAGGATCTCCGACGACGCCGCGTTCCGCCGCGTCCACCTCCGTGGCCAGACGCCACGCTTGCTCGTGTGGAGAAGCAAACATGTAGAAGGCTGCCTGAACGAGGTCGTCACCACCGTCGGCTTGCACGCGGCGGAGGAGGGCGCGTCCCTCGAGGACACCATGGAGTTGCCCCTCGAAGACGAGTCGCATTTCATCTCGCACTGTGACGGGCTGCTGCTGGTGCCCACGGAGAGCGTGGTCCGCGTGCTCAACCTAGCCACGCGGCGCCTCCTCATGCTGCCCGCGAGCTCCAACAGCGTAGCACCGGCTGAGCTCTTCCACGAGTTCCTCACACACCAGATTTTCGGCATCGGCCACGATCCTCGCAGCAACACCTACAAGGTGACCCGCTTCTTCTACGGCCCTATGGACCGTCTCCCGACGGGTGGCTTACACCACAACTTCGGGATGGAGGTGTTCACCATCGGGGTAGACCAACATTGGCGTGAGATGACGGCGCAATCGCCCTACCCTGCCGACATCGGGGCAAACGGGGTGTTCTTTAAGGGCTCATTGTTTTGGATCATCGACGAGGCCAAGCTCCCCGAAGAAGAATCGGCACTAGGGTTTCTCCGCTTTCGGCTGGAGGACGAGTCGTTCGGCGTCACGCCGCCGCCTCCTCACTGCCAAGGGCTCAGATACAAAACATCCTACTTGTCCGTGCTGCGTGGGGAGCTAAGTGTGGCTCATGTGGCAGGGCCCAAGTATGACTCGATCGAGATTTGGATGTGCAACGACGTAGACACCGACCCGCCACGATGGGTTCAGCGTTACGCCTTCAAAACCTTTTGTATACTAGAAGAAGATCCAATATTTCAAGCCGAGACGTACTACCAATGCAAGTACGCGTTGGTCCGACAAGTTCTCAAGGAGGTAGTCGGCGAAAATGGTCACCACCTTAACCTTCACTCCGTAAGCCCCTACCATCCATTGTTCCACTATAGTCTAGTTGAAAAGTCTTGAGTCTCTGATTGAATATGTATTGGCGGCAAGATAGCTATTGTAGACATGTATAGATAAAATTCCCATTGCAATATACAAAAATAGTTCTATATCTGGCTTTTTCTTGGACAATATCAATTGTATATAGACGTAAGTTGTGGGTTAAGTTCTGTGGGAGGGTCCATAAGCTAACTAGAGCATGATGTGACTCGATAACTTCTAACAGTGCATTTGGGTGTTGGTGTTTATCAGGGGCACGTACGGGTGCAGGCACTTAGGGCATGTACAGTGGTCTAGACGGTGGCCGTCTGTAACAAACGTCCATGTCAACTGTAGATGGTCCTAAAGACAACAAATACATTGGGCCGTCGTTTTGGTCGTCTGTAAGATTTAGCCATAGCTTAGAGCTAATTCAGTTTTCGAAATTCAACAAAACAGATGATTCCAAACTACAAAACAACCAAGCTAGTGATGCGTGTAGAGTGAGGTCCTGCAAGCATAGACGAAAGCCGAACTTGGTTCATGCGACGCCGGCGGCTAGAGCTGTATGCCGGCGGCAAGAATGAACGAAAGAAAAAAGAAAAGAGACAAAGAGCATAAAAACAAATGATCCTAATTCTTTGCATGCTTCCATCAAAAGCTGACTTGATTAATCGATCCATCAAGTTCGCGAGTTGCATCTGCTCGCCCTCTGCAAGTCTCAGCTCACGCCGGGAATCTCCATCGCGCGCATCCTTCACCTCGCTCCAGTACATCGCCCACAGGTTCGCGCCGCCGCGCCGGCATCGACAATCTGCTCCCCGGCTGAGCGCCACCACCACCTCCATGCGGTCAGGTCACGCTACCGACATCCAGAGGATTGGTATAGAAACTCCATGAAGATAAAAAGGAGAAAATGAATTGGATGTGCTGGTATACAGACGACTTCCATATAACGGGAACGAAGCCGTCGGTAAGGAGCGATTTGTACGGGATCAGACCGTCTGTATCTCAACAGACGGACTCAGCGGTTTCTCATTTCCTCCCTCCTCCACGTCATTTATTTTCCTAGGTGGTCTCTCTTACCGACGGCTGACTGGATACCACTATACATACCCTTAGGGCGGCGCTAGGGATTTAATCCCGGCAGTTTCAAGCAGTTCCTGGCAGTTTTTCTAGCGTCGATGGAAACACAAGCGTTGGCCATTTAGAAATTGCATTCAAATTTTGCTTGGAAGCGGCCGGCGCTTGCTGAATGTAGTAACCAACTATCTAAGTGCCCTAGGTAAAAAAAAAAACAGCGTTGTACATGCCCTCAAGATGAATGAAATGCCCCATGAGGCGGCTTCTGTCGAGGTCTAAACTTAGCTGCCGCTCTCCACCTCTAGATAGACCCATAGGAAAGGCTATATGATCGGTCGGCCAGACAATCTTCCTTTTCCAAGTAATTCCTCCCTTTGTCCCAAAATAAATGACTCGTTGATTTATCTAGATTTGCATATGTCTAAACATATTTTAGTACGTAGATACATGTAATCAAAATAAATCCAAGACACTTATTTTGAGACAGAGGTAATATCGTATGATGATTTTATATTATAAAAATGAGTGAATTCCACTTTTTACCCTCTATTTATGCATTTGAGACACTAATTAACCCATTTAGTGGAAGTTATACCCGAAAGTCCCCTTTAAGAACATTCTGAGCATGATGTTGCCCCGTTTTAGCATTCAACACGTGTTTTTGGATAAAGCCGGCATGTTAGGACAATTTGCTGCAACAAAATATGTTAAGATCGGAGGACGTCGTTGCCAATCATATCTACCCTTCTCTGCACCAAATATTCTATGCTTTGTTGCCATCTCGATAATTTCGAGGTTCAATCGTCACCTCACACCTTGACTTGACCAATAGATATGCATCAAAAAATGAAGATTTAAAGTTTTCGAACATGGTAATTTAGATAAATTTTTACTACATAGGATAATTAGTGTCATAAATGCACAAGTAGTGGGTAAAAGGTGGAATTCACTCTATAAAAATAGATAAACATGTTCCTGTATGTATTTTGGTAACCAGCACTACTCGGCCTCTCACAACGCAAGCAAGGCCCATAAAGTGGTGTATAGAAAACAATATACAATGACTATCGTCTTGAAGATGTTGTGAAGAAGCCGATGAAGGCTCGACAGTTTACACGGACGACAGGTTGACCTACCAGCACTACTGGAAAAATCATCTTCGGTTCGATCAGAACAAGCCCAGTAGTTCCGGCCCGTCACGAACCGCGACTAGTGCTAGCACTAGTCTCGGTCCGTGAGACCTCCAACGGCTAGAAATGGACATAAGCATTAGTCCCGGGCCGGACCAGAGCATTAATAAGCTGGAGCGTGGCAACAGCTCTTTTTGGGGACTATTAGTCCCGGGTCGTATCACGGCCCGGGACTAATTGTTCATCACTATATATACAGCTCCCTGGCCAGCTGCCCTAAATCCAAAGCTTTAAAAGGTTAGAACTTCATTCTTTCATCTCTTATTGCTACTTTAGCTCTATATAATGCTCTAGAAGTATAGAGATATGGATCAAATGCATGCATGCTCTAGAAGTAGCTAGAAGGATTTTGATATATATGTGTAACAAATTTTGATTAGGCACATAGTTACTAAAAATTGAAATGTGTAATTTTAGAGTTTCAGAGCTTAGAATGGAATGAGGTTTTCACTGATGGAACAATAATAAAAAACTCCACATTTATCATGTTGATTGTTTTCTCTAATTCACAAATTGGTGCATGTAAATTTTTCAAAATTCAAAATTAATGCTCTAGAAGCTCTCAATATAACTTGTAATAATTTTATCATGTTGTGTAATGGTTTTTGATATACTTTTACTATAATGCAGATGGTCCGGGAATGGATGTACGGTACTGACCGACGCTCTGGCGAGTTCATTAATGGCGTGCATGAATTCATCCGTGTTGCTGATGCAAACAAGCACAATGGTTTTGTATTCTGTCCATGTAATGGATGTAGGAATCAGAAGGATTACTCTGACTCAAAAACCCTTCACAGCCACCTGTTGAAGTCCGGCTTCATGCCCAGTTATAATTGTTGGACCAAGCATGGAGAGAGAGGGGTTATAATGGAAGACAATGAAGAAGAGGAGGAGGATGACAACTATCATGGTTTCCCTGAGTACGGAGATACTTCCATGGGGGATGCTGAAGGGGAGAATGAAGAAGAGACACATGATGAACCCGCTGATGATCTTGGTCGGACCATTGCCGATGCACGAAGAGATTGTGAAACTGAAAAGGATAGGGAGAAGTTCAATCACATGCTAGAGGATCACAAAAAGTTGTTGTACCCAAATTGCGAAAATGGTCTGAAAAAGCTGGGCAGCACACTGGAATTGCTGCGATGGAAGGCTGAGTGTGCTATACCTGACTCCTCATTTGAAAAGTTGCTGAAAATGATGAAGAATATGCTTCCAAAAGATAATGTATTGCCCGCCAATACATACAAAGCAAAAAAGGTTGTCTGCCCTCTAGGTTTAGAGGTTTAGAAGATACATGCATGCCCTAATGACTGCATCCTCTACCGCGGTGAGGAGTATGAGAATTTAGATGCATGCCTGGTATGCACTTCACTTCGGTATAAGATTAGACGAGATGACCCTGGTGACGTTGAGGGCGAGCCCCCCCGGAAGAGGGTTCCTGCGAAGGTGATGTGGTATGCTCCTATAATACCACGGTTGAAACGCTTATTCAGAAACAAAGAGCACGCCAAGTTGTTGCGATGGCATAAAGAGGAACGTAAGTCAGACGGGATGTTGAGACACCCCGCTGATGGGTCGCAATGGAGAAAAATCGATAGAAAGTACCCGGACTTTGCAGATGACGCAATGAGTTTAAGGTTTGGTCTAAGTACAGATGGCATGAATCCCTTTGGGGAGCAGAGCTCCAGTCACAGCACCTGGCCCGTGACTCTATGCATCTATAACCTTCCTCCTTGGTTGTGCATGAAGCGGAAGTTCATTATGATGCCAGTGTTGATCCAAGGTCCGAAGCAACCCGGCAACGACATTGATGTGTACCTAAGGCCATTAGTGGAAGAACTTTTACAGTTGTGGCACGAACCCGGGATACGCGTGTGGGATGAGCACAAGCAGGAAGAATTTAACCTCCGAGCATTGCTTTTCGTAACAATCAATGATTGGCCTGCTCTTAGTAACCTTTCAGGACAGTCAAACAAGGGATACAATGAAAGAACATTTCTTAATCCCTAGTGTTTTGTGTGTTAGATAACAATACCAAGGATCATTTAATGTGTGTTGAAGTGTTGCAGCTCTATTTGAGAATAAAGGGAAAAGGACTCTGCCTTTGGGGGCGGATAATCCGGCCCCACCAGGGGCGGATAATCCTCCCCTCCCTTTGCCCAAGCAGGCGCAAGCCCTAGAGAGGGGGCGGAGTTTTGGCCGGACTTTCCGGCCTGGCCGGATAATCCGCCCCTCAGGGGGGCCGGATTATCCGCCCCCCCCAAGATCTTCACCAAGCTTCACCAAGGCGCAAGCCCCAGAGAGGGGGCGGAGTTTCCCCCGGATAATCCGCCCTTGGGGCGGAGTTTTCCCAGGGGCGGATAATCCGCCCCCAAAGTTGTGCAACAGCCAGATCTGGGGGGGGGGTATTTAAGCCAGCCATCCCCCTCCTGCCAGAACTCTGGATTCATCTCGAAAAAGACCAGATCAGATCTGAAAGCTTCATCCAAGAGTGCTCCACCTAGATCCACCCAAAGGCCCCATCCCTTGGGGAATCGAAGGAGGAGAACTCAATCTTCATCATCAACAATCAATCGCTTCATCTCCTCTCCATTCATTTGGAGAACCTCCGATCTAGTATTTCTTGCAAATATCTAGATCCTCGTTTTTGTTTATATTGATAAACCTTGTTCTTGTGGCAGCTTGTTGTCTTCTCGGGAGCCCCCAATTCAGTTGTGTGTGTGTGCCCCGATAGTGTTGTAAAAGGCACCAGTTCCCGCCTCGAAGGGATCCAATAGTGGAGAAGGTGGATCAGGACTCTCGTGGCGAGATCCATCGGAGAATAGGGTGAGGTTTATTGTGGCGTGGTCGTCTTAGAACCGCCCACCCCTCCAACGCAGATGTACTTCCCTTAACAAGGAAGGAACTGCGGTAAAACAAATCCCTGTGTCTCCGCGTGCTCCACTATGGTTTCCTCGCTCCTCTTTTACGTGCTTAGTAGTTAGGGTTACATATAGGGAAATTCTCGTAGTTGCATACCTAGAGAATTTACTTTGTGTCAAGCCTAAAATTGAAAAAGTATTAAAAATTGGTTAGCACCTATTGACCCCCCTCTAGGTGCCCATACGATCCATTTCAATTGGTATCAGAGCCTCGGCTCTTATTTCGGGCTTAACCGCCTAAGAGAAGTATGGGTTCCAAGGGAGATGGGAGTGATGCTCCGGAGGTAGTCACCATGAACGATCTCAAGACGTTGGAAACAACCTTGGTGAGTTCAATGGAGGCTAAGATGGAAGAGATGCGTCAATTAATAATGCGTCTCTCCACATCCGCAGCATCACCTCCATCTAACTCTGAGGATACCACTCCGCAATCAAAGGAAACGGGTAAAACTATTTCCAAAGAAAACGAAGTGGTAGGTGATGATACTAGCAAGAGCTCCTCCTCGAAAAAGGATAGCGGTAAGGATGAATACAATGAGGTTACTCATGTGTATTCCCCTGATCCGCCTATCCCTCACCCACATATACATAATAGGGGTGATCCACCCAAAATTTCAGCATCTACTTTTTCTCAATGGCAATTTTTGATAAAATCTCATGTGTGCAGTTCCTCCATAGAGTTGTGGAAGATCATCGAAAATGGTCTTGATGTTGGAAACCCCAACAATCTCACAAGAAGAGAAGTGGTCGATAGCCAACTCAACGCTACATCTCTACACATGATACAGCTTGGTGTGGGTGACAAAGACATGCCACACATTCAGCATCTTAGCACAACTAAAGAAGCTTGGGATGCCCTCACCGAGCTCTTCATCGGATATGAAAGTATGAGAAGGAATAGATATGATGCCTTGAGCAATGAAGCTGAAGGATTTTATATGCTGGATGGAGAAGACCACGAGGACATGTATAGGAGGCTCAAGGCAATAGCCACAACCTTCAGAAACCACGGTGCAGCTCATGTTGATGATGCTTGGATCAAGCGCAAGTATGTCAGTGCTCTTATGCCATTTGAGCCCACAGATTTGAAAAGTCTCCAAGGTAGGCATAACTATCACCTCATGTCATCCAATGAGGTAATGCAAGAAATGGCCGCCTTCAAAGTGGCTGCCAAGAATGCCGAAGATGCTCGTGCTCGAGCTATGGGGATGCAAAAGGGGGTCAACATGGCCTTGAAGACTAGTGTGATTGATCATGATGAATATGCGGTAGAAGGTCTGGACTGTCCCGAAGATATAAAAAGGATCCACGGACAATACTTGGCTCTTTATGCAAGAAACTTTTGGAAAGATCCAGCCAAGGCTAAAGCTGAACTAGATCGCAAGAGTGGAGCCTATGGAAGAAAAGAAAATGGTCCCAAGCCGAGAACATGCTTTAATTGTGGTGACCGGCTACACTTCGTGGCTGAGTGTCCATATCAAAGTAGAGAGGATAATGAGTAAGACTCATTTTCAAGGACAAATCAAAAGCTCCACGTAAGAAACAGTTTGTAAAGAAGAATGCTCCTTTCAAGAAGCAACCAAAGATTGTTCTAGTGGCTCAAGAAGAATATTCATCGGGGAGTGAAGATGAGGACGAGGACGATAGCTCTCAAGAGGTGGCTGCTATAGCCACTACATCTACATCAACATCTCTCTTTGACTCTCCGAACGAAAACATCATCAACAAGAATGCTACTTGCCTCATGGCAAGAAGCTCGAAGGTAACCTCTTCTAACTCTTCTTTTCCCAAGGCTATGATAGACATGGATGATCCTGCTAGTCTTAAGGTTAAAGAAGAGATTATTGCTTTGGATTATTTCTATACTAACTTGCAAGGTGAGCACAAAGTTCGTTTTGAGGCTCTTATGGATCAGCTGGCCCAAAACGAAGCACTCCTCGAAGAAAAGGGCAGAATTGAAAGGGAGGATGCAATGGAAATTGCATCCTTGAAAAATGCTCTTGAAGAAGAAGAAGAAGCTCGGGTCTCTCTTGAAGAGAGGCTCGAGTCTATGGAAGAGTCACATGAAGAAATTGTGACTAAACCTGTTAAGGAACGTGACAATGCTGTCACCAAAGCCAAGAAGTTAAAGAAGGAAAGGATTGACTTTGGGGCTGCTCATGATAGACTCTCCGAGGAATTGGAGAAACTTGACAATGCTCACAAGGCGTTGAAAAATGATTTCTCTATTCTCAATGAGTCACATGATCAGCTTCAAAGTCGATTGGTCAAATATGATACTCCTAGCTCGTCCAACTCAACATATAGTAACAAGAAAAATACTAGTGTGGAAAAAGAAGTGATCAAGGACATCACTACAAAGGACAAAGGTGTGCTTGATGAAGTCCTTGGCAAGCAAAGGTCAAATCATGGTAAAGAGGGACTTGGGTATGTCACCAAGTCCAAGAAGAAGAAAACCAAGAAGAACAAGACCAAGAATGTACAATTAAAGACAAGCATTGCTGAGAAGGTTGTCACAAAAGACAAGACTAATAATATTGGTTTTGTAGGGTCTCACAATCCGAATTATGAACTCTTTTGTGATGACTATGGCAATGTTTATGCTTATTATGTTGGTCCTTTTGATGAATTTATTGCTTGGTCTATTTGGGTCCCAAAGACCCTTGTTACTAACATGAAAGGACCCATTGAAAAATGGGTACCTAAAACCAAGAAGTAATTTTCTTGCAGGGCTATGCTTCCGGTGGGTCGAAATGGGTGCTGGATAGTGGCTGCACTAGTCATATGACCGGAAGCAAGGAGATCATCACGAAGATGCATCCAAATCATGATAATATCACAGTCTCCTATGGTGATAAGTCTAAATCTCAGGTATTGGGTCTTGGCAAGGTTGTGGTTGCCCACGATATCTCTCTCGTGGACGTCATGATTGTTGAGACCCTTGGCTACAACCTTCTTTCTGTTCGTGCCCTTGGCAAGATGGGTTTTGCTGTTTTTATCGATGATGATTTGGTGGTACTCTTATGGAGCAAGTCTCTAAAGGTCGCTTTCGTTGGATACGTCGAAAATGACCTGTATGTGGTGGACTTCTCGGGGAAAACCACTTCGGGTCCGATGTGTCTATTCGGAAAGGCCGACGTGGGCTGGCTATGGCATCGCCGTTTAGCCCATGTCAACATGAGAACTTTGCAAAGTCTCCAAAAGGGTGGCCACATCCTTGGACTAAAAGACAATGTCTCTTTTGCCAAAGATCGTGTTTGCAGGGCTTGTGTTGAAGGAAAAATGCATGACTCTCCCCACAAGAGGAAGACTATTGTGTCATCAAAAAGGATCTTGGAATTACTTCATGTGGATTTATTTGGTCCTCCTTCTCATGAAAGTCTTGGTGGGAAGAAATATTGGTTGGTCATTGTCGATGACTACTCAAGATATACATGGGTATATTTCTTCAAGCTGAAAAGTGAGACTCAACAAACTGTCATCGACTTTGCCAATGAAGTTCAACATCAACACAATGTTCCCATCTTGGCAATTAGAAGTGACAACGGCTCAGAATTCAAGAACTACACTTTAAACGAGTTTCTTAGCGAAGAGGGGATTAGACACCAATATTCCGCTGCGTACACCCCTCAACAAAATGGTGTAGCCGAGAGGAAGAACCGGACTTTGATGGATATGGCAAGATCTATGCTAGCTGAATTCAAGTCTCCTTATAATTTTTGGGCTGAAGCCATTTCCACTGCTTGTCACTCATCAAACCGGCTCTACCTTCGGAAGATCTTGGACAAGACCCCATATGAAATTCTTACCGGTAACAAACCCAACATATCATACTTCAGGGTATTCGGGTGTAAGTGCTTCTTTCTTATTAAAGGTGTCCGTTTGTCAAAATTTGATTCCAAGGCTTTAGAAGGTATTTTTGTTGGTTACGGTGCTGAATCCCACACTTATAGAGTCTACAACAAGCTCACTGGGATTGTTGTAGAATCTTGTAGTGTGGAGTTCGATGAAAATAACGGCTCCTTTGTAGGGCAAGTTGATGTTTGTGATGCAGATGTTGAAATACCTCAAGATGCCATAAGAAGAATGGGCGTGGGATTTTTCCGCCCCATTGAGGAACCCCTTGTGGCGGATCGGGAAGGACAATGCTCCACACATGTGGAGCCCTCATCTACACAAGATCAACAAGCTCCTACTGTTGGAGACAATTCTGCACCAACACCACAATCTGCTGAAGACCATCTGTCCCCTGGACAAGTTGGTAGTCCCAGGCCGGACTATCCGCCCCCTCCAAGGGGCGGACAATCTGCCCCTGGCACTCCAACTCGTTCCAGAGGATCCGAAGGAGAAGTCAACAACTCTGAAGCTCCCAGGCCGGACTCTCCGGCCCCCAGGGGCGGATTATCTGGCCCTGGGTCTCCAACTCCAGTCAGGATTTCTCAGGAAGATGGTTCTGGTACTTCTTCTCCCAGGCCGGATAGTCCGGCCCCTCCAAGGGGCGGATTATCCGGGCCTGAAGAAAATGTTCAGCAACAATCTTCTGGCAGTAACGGTGATCAAGATCAAGGGCAAGGGAGTAATCAAGACAAGGATACAA
This sequence comes from Avena sativa, assembly GCA_916181665.1. NCBI lineage: Eukaryota > Viridiplantae > Streptophyta > Magnoliopsida > Poales > Poaceae > Avena > Avena sativa. The sequence goes on from OV702281.1 coordinate 41,405,221, forward strand.
CAATTGAATCCACTCCTCCGAGAAACAATAAGGACATTGAGGCTTGTCGCAAGGCTCGTGCTGATCGGAACCTTGAACTAAGAGGTCACACTCTTGACAAGGTTGTTGGTGATCTACGATGAAGGGTATCCACTAGAAGAGAGCTTGCAAGCTTCTGTGATCATCAAGCTCACATTTCCATGGTTGAACCGAAGAAGGTTTTTGATGCTCTTGAAGACCTCGATTGGGTTGTTGCAATGCATGAAGAATTAAATAACTTCGAACGCAACAAAGTTTGGAAGCTCGTAGAAAAACCAAAGGATTGCCTCAATGTTATCGGCACCAAGTGGATCTTCAAGAACAAACAGGATGAAAATGGCATTGTTGTGAGGAATAAAGCACGACTCGTGGCTCAAGGATTCTCTCAAGTAGAAGGAATTTATTTTGGCGAGACCTACGCTCCCGTGGCTCGCCTTGAGTCCATCCGTATCCTTCTTGCATATGCATCCTATCATAATTTTAAATTACAACAAATGGATGTTAAGAGCGCTTTCCTTAATGGTCCTCTACACGAGTTAGTATACGTCAAGCAGCCCCCGGGGTTTGAGGACCCCAAATTTCCGAACCATGTCTATAAACTCGATAAGGCGCTCTATGGCCTTAAACAAGCCGCACGTGCGTGGTATGAGCACCTTAAAGAGCTTTTGCTAGACCGTGGATTCGAAGTTGGGCAAATCGATCCCACTCTTTTTACTAAGAAGGTCAATGGGGAGCTTTTTGTATGCCAACTTTATGTAGATGACATTATTTTTGGCTCTACTAACCAAGCTTTTAACGATGAATTTTCGAAGCTTATGACTGACAGGTTTGAGATGTCCATGATGGGTGAGCTCAGGTTCTTTCTTGGATTTGAGATCAAACAACTTAGAGAGGGAACCTTTATTAATCAAGCTAAGTACATCCAAGACATGCTCAAAAGGTTCAAGATGACGGATCTCAATGGCGTTGCTACCCCAATGCAAACAAAGTGTCATCTTGAGCTCAATCCCAAGGGTAAAGACGTGGATCAAAAGGTATACCGATCCATGATAGGCTCTCTCCTTTACCTTTGCGCATCTAGGCCCGATATCGTGTTAAGTGTAGGAGTGTGTGCAAGGTACCAAGCCGCTCCTAAAGAAAGCCACTTAGTGGCAGTCAAGCGAATCTTCCGATATTTGGTTCATTCCCCAAATTTTGGGCTATGGTATCCCAAGGGTTCAAGTTTCTCTCTATGTGGTTACACTGATTCAGATTGGGCTGGTGACAAAGATGATAGGAAATCAACCTCTGGTGCATGCCAATTCTTGGGCAGGTCTCTAGTGTGCTGGTCATCAAAGAAACAGAATTGTATTTCACTCTCAACCGTCGAAGCTGAATATGTTGCTGCTGCAAGTGCTTGTACTCAATTGTTGTGGATGAGGCAAACTTTAAAGGAATATGGTGTCAATTGTGACAAAGTGCCTCTTTTATGCGACAATGAAAGTGCTATCAAAATTGCTTACAATCCCGTGCAGCATACAAGAACAAAACATATAGAGATTCGCAACCACTTTATTCGGGATCATGTTGCTCGTGGAGATATTGCTCTATCCTTTGTGAGCACGAAGAACCAACTTGCTGATATTTTCACGAAGCCTCTTGATGAAGCAAGATTTTGTTATTTGAGGAATGAGCTAAATATCATAGATTCAAGGAGCTTGGCTTGACTACCCTTGCACACTCACTTGCGCTTATTCATGTATTTGGTTTAGATGCGGGCATAGACATAGGGGGAGTGTGGTCCTAATTAATTGGGCCAACCCTCCCCCCATAATGCCGAAAGCAAGTAAAATCATTTCCCTTAATATCATTTTGTGATATGTGGGTCATCGATGAGCATTGGTTTTGAACTCAAGATACATCTTCGCGATGTCATGCCATGCGCTCCAACATGGTGGCCTCGGCCACCGCCCTCTTCCTTGAGAAGAGTTGGTTTTTCATGGGTCCCGTTGGATTTTCTTGCATATCTCTTCTTCTTCTGGAAAACACACTCAAATTTGGCTTTTGATTGATTTGATTCTTGCAAATTTGGGTGTGTAGTACCATCTCAGTTTGATGCTCTCAACCCAAGCCTTTCTATCCCTCCTTGAACCATCTATTCTTTCACACAAGTCCTCTCAAACACCATCGAGAGGTTTGCTAGGTTGCTCTGGCTTGATTCTGCATTTTCCAGAGTTTCTGGGGGGGGGGCGGATTATCCGCCTTAAGTTGGGGGCGGATTATCCGCCCCGGGCGAAATCTGCCCCTTATAGGCTGGGTCGGGGAGGGCAGGCTCAAACCGAGCAGCCAGTCCTCTCCCAACCCTACCTCTGCCCCCCAGCCGCCGCCGGAGCATCCGCCTCTCCCGAAGTCGATTCGACCACCGGATTCTCTGGGCTCTCCCCGGATCTTCTTCACCTCGCCTCCGGGTATCTTCTCCTCCGCGATTTTCCTCCAATGAGTGAGGGTAACTCCCTCATCTCTCTTCTGCGGGGGACGGATTATCCGCCCCTGCCAGGGCCGGATAATCCGGCCTGGAGAGCAAATTTTGGTATGTTTTGGTTCTGCTTTTGCCAATGCACTTCATTGGTTATGGGGTTGCACTGCTACTCTTTCTTCATGTTTTTCTCCTGGACTTGTGTGTATACTTATCTCCATGATATCCCTCTAACGCTGTTCACAGGTGGTTCCAAGCCGACCAAGACCTTCGCCCCTCGTCCTTGTCCCCGTTATCTCAATCCCACTGCATACGGGAAATTCATTGACGAGACCGAGGTCAGCAGAGCAGCAAGAGAGGCTGAACAGATGGCAGAGGCAAGTAAGAAAACTAAGAGGACCGCATCTCGCAAGGGCAAAAAATCTCGGCCCAATTACAAGGCTATGGACAGTCTTCAGTACGCCACCATTCGTCAGACTGATTATTATGATGAGGCTGACAGCGATGGTTCCCCCGAGGACAAAATGTTTTGGAATGCTCACTTTCGGGATATTCATGATGATGTCTATGCTACTCTCAAGATTCGCCCCATGCGTCCCATCAATTTGACTGAGGCTCAATCCAAGACAAGGCTCATTGAGGCACTAGATGTGACCAACAAAATGGGGCTGCACCACCTCATGACTATCCAATGCGACTATGATTCCTCTGTGGAGCGGCAGTTCTTCTCAACTCTGGTGATTTGCGGTGATGAGCGCCACACTATGAAGTGGATGACAGGGACAACCATGATTCAGTCGGACTTTCGCACCTTTGGGCAGGTTCTTGGTTATGCTTTCCATGGCCCGACACTCCTTCGGGCCACCGTATCATTTCTCCCTTGAAGCCCTCCAAGGATACTGCACTTGCTCCTTGTCTTTCCTCTGATGGCGTCGCTGGCACTTTCGCTGGTCTCTCTCCCTTGTTTGCAGCCCTTGTTGGCATTTTTAGGGACTGCATTGCTCCTAGTGGTGGCAACAATGACAGGATCCGTGGTCACCTGGTTCCGCTTCTTGCGTTTGCTCACGAGTGTGCCACTAACTCTGGATCAGCCATAGGTTACAAACTGGATGTCATGGACTATATTTTTCATGAGATGACGGATGCTATGATCAACCGGCTCTCTATTCCTTATGCTCCGGTCATTATGATGCTTGTCAAGCATATGTTACCCCATGAAGAGTTTGGCACTGCTTTGGATGGTGTTCATAAGCCCAAGAAAATCTACAGCAAGGCTCAGAAGACTCATCACCCCTCCACTGCCCCGGAGTCCTTCATGCGTGATGCTCGGGCTAGTGGTAGTCATTCCACGGTGTCCCCAATGGCACGTGAGGTCAAGCAGCTTAATTGGTTCCAGCGGAACATTCTTTGCATGGGTATTGACATTCACAAGGGCCAATATGAGGCGTACCGCAGGGATCATGAGAGGGATCACACGCAGCAGCTTATCCTCCACCATGTCTCAGGTGCCACTGGCAATCCACCTCCTCCCACTGCTCCGGATCCGTATGCTCAGTGGAACACCTCAGGGATCAACTATGGCGAGCTCGAGAGTTGTCTCTTTCCTCCTCCACCGAGGGCACCCACTCCTCCAGCTGATGACGATGATGATGAGTATGAAGAGGAAGGGGACGGGAATGACTACGACGAGGATGAGGAGGAGTGATCTCCAGGGGCGTTAGCATCGCTCTTATTCCTTTTTGGCGTTTCGATGCCAAAGGGGGAGAAGTAGTTCTATTAGGTCTCGTGGATTTGCAAGGGTTGGGCACAAGCTTTTTGATTTTAGTCGTTTTTATTTGCTTGTTTGTGCCTTTTTCTAGGGTGAACTCAGTTGCTATTTGTGGTTGTTTGTGTAAGACTATGTCGTACTCCACAGTTTGGTACTATGTTTGGTATTCATGGAATTCTGGATTTATCTATCATGGACCCCATGGAATTCTGGAATTATGGAGCATATTTGATGGCATATGCCTTGGCTATATTCTCATTCCGGTGGTATGACATTTTTTCCCAAACCTTAAAGTAGTGTTCTCCCTAGTGTGTGTATTTGTATTCAAATGCAAATCTTAAATATGCACACATCTAGGGGGAGCGTCTTTCATTATTTAAGGTGGCATTTGCCGGTTTTATTGCAAATCCTAGTATTGTCATCTAACACCAAAAAGGGGGAGATTGAAAGAACATTTCTTAATCCCTAGTGTTTTGTGTGTTAGATAACAATACCAAGGATCATTTAATGTGTGTTGAAGTGTTGCAACTCTATTTGAGAATAAAGGGCGGATTATCCGCCCCTCCCTTTGCCCAAGCAGGCGCAAGCCCCAGAGAGGGGGCGGAGTTTTGGCCGGACTTTCCGGCCTGGCCGGATAATCCGCCCCTCAGGGGGGCCGGATTATCCGCCCCCAAGATCTTCACCAAGCTTCACCAAGGCGCAAGCCCCAGAGAGGGGGCGGAGTTTCCCCCGGATAATCCGCCCCAAGTGGGGGGCGGATAATCCGCCCCCAAAGTTGTGCAACGGCTAGATCTGGGGAGGGGGTATTTAAACCAGCCATCCCCCTCCTGCCAGAACTCTGGATTCATCTCGAAAAAGACCAGATCATATTTGAAAGCTTCATCCTAGAGTGCTCCACCTAGATCCACCCAAAGGCCCCATCCCTTGGGGAATCGAAGGAGGAGAACTCGATCTTCATCATCAGCAATCAAGCGCTTCATCTCCTCTCCATTCATTTGGAGAACCTCCGATCTAGTATTTCTTGCAAATATCTAGATCCTCATTTTTGTTTATATTGATAAACCTTGTTCTTGTGGCAGTTTGTTGTCTTCTCGGGAGCCCCCAATTCAGTTGTGGGTGTGTGCCCCGATAGTGTTGTAAAAGGCACCGGTTCTCGCCTCGAAGGGATCCAACAGTGGAGAAGGTGGATCAGGCCTCTCGTGGCGAGATCCATCGGAGAATAGGGTGAGGCCTATTGTGGCGTGGTGGTCTTAGAACCGCCCACCCCTCCAACGCAGATGTACTTCGTCCCTTAACAAGGAAGGAACTGCGGTAAAACAAATCCCTGTGTCTCCGCGTGCTCCACTACGGTTTCCTCGCTCCTCTTTTACGTGCTTAGTAGTTAGGGTTACATATAGGGAAATTCTCGTAGTTGCATACCTAGAGAATTTTCTTTGTGTCAAGCCTAAAATTGAAAAAGTATTAAAAATTGGTTAGCACCTATTCACCCCCCTCTAGGTGCCCATACGATCCATTTCATACAATGCATGCACACACTGTTTAGATGAGACTGCAAGTATATATTTGGAACATTGTAAGAAGAATGTATACAATGAGTATCGTCGATTTCTTTTGGCCAAGCATCCCTTAAGAAAGAAAGGCAAGCATTTAAACGGTCTGGCATGTCACCAGACGAAGCCTAAGGAGCGTACTGCGAGCTCCCTTTCCCGCCTATTAGCGAAAGAAGGCAAGCATTTGTAATAATCCAAATCATATCGTTGTGGTTCACCGGTGGCGGGCCATCACCCTCGTACCTGGCGAGCTCCCTTTCCCGCCTATTAGCAAAGAAGGCATTCCAGGTGTCGTAGTTGTCGGGATTCTTTATATTTTTTGATAATAATAGACATATTATTTGTTTTATTTGGATTATTACAATAAAAGATATGATTTTTCAAAGTTTTTATATTAGTTTTGAATTAAAAAAGAAAATTTACAAATGAAATAATTTATAAATGATGCAAACAGATAAATGGATATTATATTAAGATTCATTATATTTTTCTGATAATAATAGACATATTATTTGTGTTATTTGGATTATTACAATAAAAGATATGATTTTCCAAAGTTTTTATATTTGATTTGAATTAAAAAAAGAAAATTTACAAATGAAATAATTTATAAATGATGCAAACAGATAAATGGATATTATATTAAAATTCTTTATATTTTTCTGATAATAATAGACATATTATTTGTTTTATTTGGATTATTACAATAAAAGATATGATTTTTCAAAGTTTTTATATTAGTTTTGAATTAAAAAAGATTTTTTTTAAAAAAAATAGTCACGGGTCGTGGCTGGACCCGGGACTAAAGGGTGAGTGCGCGCGCGAAAACGAAGCGGCCGAAAAAAACCCTTTAGTCCCGGGCCGTGGCTTAGCCCGCGACTAAAGGGGGAGGGGTCTTTAGTCGCGGGTTAAGCCACGGCCCGCGACTACAGACCCTTTAGTCGCGGGCGGTGGCTTAGCCCGGGACTAAAGGGGGGTCCCTATATATACGCGCGCTCGCCCTGGCGTGCCGAGCCAGCACTTAGCACGCGTAGACGAAGACGAGCAGGCGCCATCGACGCAGAGAACACAGGGGAGGTGCTGCCCGCCGGCCGGCCGATTCCCGCGCCGCCGCCGACCTCGTCTCCGTACCGCAGAGCCGCCGCCCGCCGAGCCTCCGCACCGCCCGCCGCCGTACGTGTCGCGTGCGCCGTAGTCGATTGCTTCGATCCGGTGAGCTCATAGCGCATTTCATACTACCTCCAGAGTATGAGGAATTTGAGGTAGATGGTATTACCCCAAGGCCGGGTGGGCTTGAAAATAGAGCGAAAGTCAAGGAGTGGGCACTAAGCAAGATGGCTGAACTGTACCGGAACCACCAGAAAAATTTATACGCGAAATATGTCGCGAAAAAGAAAACTCCAGACTTCAAAGGAGTAAACGAGAAGTTGAGAGAACAGTGGCCCGATTTTGTACAGTACAAGCAATGTGATAAAGCAAAGGCAAAGTCGGCAAAGAACGCGTTAAATGCTGCCAACAAGAAATACCATCATAAAATGGGGACAGGTGGCTACAAGAGTGCCATCCCTAAGTGGGAAACTATGGAGAAGGATATGAGGGCTAGAGGCGTCACTCCTGGTACAGATGGATGGCCCGAGAGGTCAAAGCACTGGTGGTACGGGCACGGGGGATCCTTGGACCCAGAAACAGGGAAGACATTATTCATGATAAAATTCTAAAACCCTCCCAAGACCTTATTCAAGCAATGAACGATGCTCAATTGGTATTGTTCCGTCCCGAGAGAGAGAACGACGAGCTGACACGCGCCCTAGGAAATCCTGAAAAGGGAGGACGAACACGAGGCAAAGACGCTGGTGTCTCGTGGAAGAAAGGGTTTCCTCTGTACGATGCCAGTTACAGAAGCCGTCAGAGAAAGAAGGACCGGGAGGCAGACCAGATCTCTAGGGTAGAGCAGGACCTAGCTGATCTGAAGAACCTCATGCATGAAATTAGCCAAAGGCCGTCGTCGTCAACTCACCCGCGGTCTGATGATCCTGCATTGGATCTTAGCCAACGGAGAAGCAGCGTGGCTTCCACGGAGGTCCGTGCTTATGATCAAGCACTGCTGGATGATGCACCGGCTCCTCACTACCCCGTGGATGTTGTCAGAGAGATGGCACAATGTGAGCTACATCAGCCAATGAACAACCTGTCCTTCAAGGTGGCGATCGACACTGCTTTACCTTGTCTACCTGGAGCACTCCACCATTCACTTCTGATTCCACCAGGCTATGCTCGTGTCACGGTGGATGACATAGTGGAGGATTTTGCGGACCTAGAGATTGAAATCGCTACGCCTGAAGGCCTTACGAAACTAGGAGATGTCAAGCGCAACAGCATTCTATGGAATAAGAAGTACATCAAGTTTCCAAGCTCGGTGCCAAGGCCATCGACTCCAAGGAATCCAAATCCACCCCGCATCGAATATCGTCAACCTCCAAGTCCACCCCAACCCGATTATCGCCAACCTCCAAGTCCACCCCGTCCCGCTGACGATCGCCGCAGCAGGAGTACATCAACTCGATCTCCGCCTCCGCCTCCGTGCAATACTACTACCTCGTCGAAGAAACGGAAGTTCGACGGTCCCCCGCGCCCCACATCGAAGAAAGGTCAAACGCCGAAGATAGTCGATATCCCGCCGGCTCTTCCAAAGAGACCTTATGACAAGACCGACGAGGAAACTAACGCGGATGTGGTTGCCCAAGTTAAGGCGCATTTTGCACCCAAAAAGCCTGAGCCAAAGCCGGTATATAACGAAAAAACAAAAAAGTGGGCTAAGTCCTTTCTTGAGCAACCATCCCAGATATCGATGAATCTGGAATCAGACTATGACCGAGAGATTATTAAGCAAGCACAGAAGAAAAAAATCACAAGTGCAAAAAGCGGGAAGCAAGTTGCCCAGCTCGGAGCACATAAGAATCAATCGGTCGCCCCGCTCAAAGTCATTTCAGACCTCGACAAGGCCTTCAGAGCTGAAATGGATATGGACATGCAAATAATGAACCCTAGAGCCCGTAATAATGCTGCACTTATGGGAATCACTGTATCGGAGGCCAAAGCACTTGCTAACGAAGCAAATATGTCTCTTGGTCAATATTTAGGCTATGAAGATACGCCAGTGGGTCAGATAGTACGACAGTATGTCCAAGGGCAGCATCTAGTCAGTAATGAGGAGCTCGCGCGTCTATCCACACATATGCGAAATCTGCATGAATGGTACATGTCGCAAGCAGAAAAAAAGCATCATAAAGATTGGTTTCTGGTGGACGTTAGAAAAGAGCATCACTTCAAACCATACTCGATACAGGTTCAAATGACCGAACTGTTTCAGTTATACAACCAGCGCGCCCTCGACAAATCTATCATTGGTTGCTACTGTCTGTAAGTTACTTATTTCTATAATTAAGTTTGTAGCTTTAGCTCGTTCATTGCATTTAATATATTATCCTAACTATATATCCTTTTGTATGATGATATTATATTCTGCAGAATGAAGATGCTTGAATGCAAAAGAGCTATAAGATACGACGTTGGGTTCATTGACCCATATATCATTAATGAATATACGTTAAAAAATCACCCCAAAGACATGGAGGAAGACCTGTCCAGGTTCTTAACCGAGCATAATTTTGTTAAGGAAATAGTATTTCCTTACAACTTCAAGTGAGTGTTTATATCTTGTACGCATTTTATTTTTGCTTACTGGATGAGCTATGCATGTATGCTTATGTAAATGTCCGCAGATTCCACTGGATCTTGCTAAACATTCAAGTTGACAAGTCCCTAGTTGAAGTCCACGACTCATTAAGTTAGGACCAAGAGAAGTGGTGCGACATGAAAGCAATGCTCCATAAGTAATTTCAATCATTATCGCATTATATCGTCCTCTTTCATTCATTTCCTGATATCAAGTAACTAACTCCTTTGTTCATTTTCTTTGTCGAGCAGGTGTTGGACACGGTTCAGACAGAAAATACTAGGTCCATTCAAAGAGGAGCTAACTTATAAAATGGCGAAGAGTTTACAGCAGCCACCGGGAACTCATTTATATGGATACTACGTCTGCGAGTACATCCGCGAGTTGACCAGTGAGCAGAAAGTTGACTCACATTATATTTATGATTTGCGAGAGAAACTAGAGCCAGACCAGCGCATAAGAGCAATTCAAGAGGAGCTGGCGGGATTTATGATGAAGGAAGTCCTTGATGTACATGGAGAGCATTATGCGGATGACGTGAAACTCGATTTGCCTTAGTCATCTCCATGTAGCTCATATGATATATATATATTCATCAATGACCATGTAATTTCAAAACATTTCTTCCTTTTGATATGATTGATTATATGTATGCTTGCAAGGGATCGATCTTATATAAATGCATCGACGTGTAGTGTGTATGTAGTAGCGTATAATATGTCTACTGAAATATATGTTTGTTATAGTGAAACACAAAACGAAAAAGAAACAAAATGACCAAAAAAAAGGAAATACACAATCTCTGCCGCGGCAGAGAAATGTGGTGTTTCTGTGCCGCGGCAGGAAACCTTTTAGTCCCGGGTGGTGTTACAGCCTGGGACTAGAGGGTTTCCGCCCCCCGAGGCGCCGAAACAGCCACGTGGCTCCGTTGCGAGCCGGGACTAGAGGGGGGGGGGGGGGTTCTAGTCCCGTTTTCGCAGTCCCGGGCCCAAAACCGGGACTAGAGCCCGTTGCGGCCCGGAACTGGAGGCCTTTTTTCACCAGTGCAGGTGGTAGAGGACAAAAATGTGGCAAATTCACAAAGCAAGAGACTAGCTGCGATTGGTCTTACGGAGTACCGCTAGACATTTCCCTCTCGATTATTACAGCACCGAGAGTTCGCCTTTCTCTGCATCAATCGATGCACACACACATATAGTACTATTTGAAGGGAAGGGAGTAGATCAAACGCATAGTAGAGTAAGGCGCAATGTACGCGGCGAAGGGAGTAGATCAAACGCATAGTAGAGTAAGGCGCAATGTACGCGGCGAATTTGGCGAACGGCCTGTCGCCGACGTGCCAGATGTTGCTGCGGCACCGCGCGCGCGCGCCCATACGCACCGTCAAAACATAGCAAAACAGAATCTCGATTACCTTCAACATCCCGGCGAACAGATAGCATCAGAACCTGACCCTGTCACCCACCACCACCGAACCGATCGATGACCTGCCGCATGCAGCTGGAGGAAGAATATCATTTCGCAGCGGCAGGGCAGCGCAGGTGTGCAGATTCTTCGGCGGCCGGCATATATGCGTGCAGGTTCGCGCGACGGACACACGTCGGAGAGGGGCCGCAAAGCTAAAGGCGAGGGGCGCTGCCGCGCGGCTAGCTATAAAAGGGGACGCGGGCTCGGCACACTGAGCAGATCATCCATCGAGACCAGACCAGACACGAAATTAGTACAGCAGGTTTCTTCTCTGCCGAAGCAAGCACAGTTGATCGACCATGGGCGGCGGGCACGACATGCACGGCGGCCACGGCGGCGGCGTGAAGGGGTTCGTGTCCAACCTCGTCGGCGGCGGGAAAGGCCACGGCCACGGCCACGGACAGGGCTACGGGTACGGCGGCCACGGGCAGCAGCACGGGTACCCTCCGCCCGCCGCCGGGGCCTGCCCTCCGTACGGCGGCTACCCGGCGCACGGCTACGCGCCGGCGGCTTACCCCACGCAGCCGGCGCCGCACCACGGTACGCAAGCGTAGCTATAGCCAAAAATTACCTGATCCATCCGCGAACTATATGCATCGCGTTTCTGAGTACGTTCACGTACGCGCAGGCGGCCACATGGGAATGGGATCGTACCAGACCGGCCACGGCGGCGGCGGGCACGGGCACTTCGGCGGGAAGCACAAGGGCGGCGGCATGTTCGGCGGCAAGCACAGCAGGAAGTGGAAGTGAAGTGGAGGATCGTTCGCGCGAGCTACGTGCACAGCTACGCTAGCTCACTGGTCATCTGCGCGTCGTCTTAGTTAAATTAACCATGCTCCGTACGTATGCTTATAGGTAAATAAAGGGCTAGCCATGGCGCGTGCGTGCGCCGCGTTATGCTTTGGCTTGAGCTGGTAATAATACTGTGTGCTGAACTGCTGATGTGAGTGTGGTGTGTACTTGCTACGAATAAAAGTGCGATTACATGTCTACTCATTTCGTCTCGTTTGTACCGGACAGTCTTGTATTGCATTTGTACCATTTGTTATGTGCTGATTTCGGCTACCACGCTAAAACACACCATCTCACCACTATTAGACAAGGGCCGTGCTAGGCGAAACCTGGGATAACTTCCCCGATCACCCGGTTCCAGTCAACCACGTGTCCCTGATGTGGTCAACACGGACGATGACTGCGCACACCTTTTCCTTTCTCTTCCATGGAACTGAACCACCTCTGTTCCTGACCGTCGCTGCCGCTCCTCGCTGTCGTCGGAGAAGTCGCCGGAAAGACATACTCGTTGCAGTAGCAACGACCGGTTGCCCTTTGTAACAGCCCCTCCCACCACTGGTAGCAAAGTCCCCCACCACTCGCAGCAAAAAATGTGTTGTCGCCAGAGAAGAAACCGTCGCTGGAAAATACACCGTCACTTGAGAAGGCATCGTCGCAGCGGTAGCAAGGCTGTCCAACCTTTGTAGCACAGCCTCCCGCCGCTGGTAGCCGAGGTCCCAACCGCTCGTACCAAAAGGTACCCTCGCTGAAGAAGAGGTCGCAACTACAGCAAGGTCGACCAACCTTTGTAGAAGAGCCTCCCTCCGCCGGTAGCATAGGCCATTATCGCTCGCAGCGAAAAATCCCTCCGCCGGTAGCAAAAAAGTCGGCCACTCGTTGTAGGGAGGGCTCCTGCCCCCTTGTAGCATGGCCTGTCGTCAATTGTAGCAAGGCCGGTCGCCGCCTTGTAGCAAGGCTTGCCGCCCAAGGTAGCAAAGGTCGGATGTCCGTGTAGCAAAACCTGTCGCCTAACGTAGCAAGGTCCCCTCGACAAAGCTATTTGGAAATTGATCCCGCACTCGGTGCCACGGAGAACGGCACCAAGCCGGTCGACCCTAAAGTTAGATCGGCGCCAATGGGGTGGCACCGAACCCCTAGAGTCATTTCGGGCCAAAAATCCTTGGCGCCGACATGCGCAGGTTTGGTGTTATCCACCGTGGCGCTAAATACAGAGGCTAGATTTTGAAATAGTTTTGCAACCATAGTATTAGTTTCGCCCAAGTGCTAGATTTGGCAAAAAAATATAACAATAAAAGAGGCATTTCTGCACAAGTGAACAGGATGGAGTACTGTTGTAGTTACTCACCTCCAAATATGGCGGAGTTACTCACCTCTAATATGTAGATGACACCATGATCATGGTGCAGGGCTCGGATCATTACATCATCAATCTCAAATTCCTGCTTCTTTGCTTCAAATCTATGTTAGGACTCAAGATCAACTTCGACAAGAGCGAGACGATGATCTTGGGCTTCTGGGATAAAGATAGACAACGGATCGCAGACAACTTCAACTGCAAGCTTGCAGACTTCCCAATCACCTACCTAGAGATGCCTAGGTCCTGATTAAGGACATGGATCCCTTAGTGGCAAGGGTGAGGTCTAAGGCTAAGCCCTATCAAGCTCGCCCGACGTCTAACGACGGCAAGACGGTCCTTATAAACTCCTGCCTATCCATCCTCCCCATGTACCTGATGGGACTATACCTTCTTTCTGAAGAAACACATGCCGACTTTGCTAAGGAGTTGTCACGTTTCTTTTGGTTAGCAAGGGATGGCTGCTAGAAGATGGTGAAATAAGACGGTATATGCGCCCCAATAGAGTTTGGGGCATAGGCATTTTGGATTTTCCCCGCTTTAATGTAGCCCTCATGCTAAAGTGGGTATGCCGCATACTATCTGATGATGGTGGATTTTGTTTTCAACTCATCAAAGCCAAGTACTTACGAGGGCACCCCCTCCTGGAGTGTGAACGCAGAGAGGGTTCTCAATTTTGGCATGCGGTTTAGGACATCAAATAGGAGATCCACCTCGGGATTTCCTTCACCATTGGCAATGGAGAAGGGGCCCTGTTATGGCTGGACCCTAGATGGACGCCTTGCCACTGTGCGCCGAGTTCCTCTTACTCTTCGCGACCCGCTCTGACCCCACGCTCCTTGTGGCCAACGCCTTCCAAGGGGGACCTGGAACATCCCGTTCCAGAGAACCTTTGGCATGGCCAAAGACCGGAGTTGAAGGCTTTGAGAGGGCGCCAACCAGCCTCCCTCTCGGACTCCTCAGATAGTGTCTCCTAGCATTTGTCCCCATCAGGGAATTTCTCCACTAGTTCGTCTTATTAGGCCCTTTTTCGAGGGGCCCCTCTCCCCTGGACTGACCATTTGCGAAAAGCGCCACCACCGCTTAATATGAAAATATTCATGTGGCAATTTCTACGAGATCGGTTACCATTAGGAGTGGAGGTGTCCAAGCTTAATAGGCCAGTCAATGGCCTATGTCCGTTGTGTGGGTCCCTGGAAATAGGGATCCACATAATGTTCACCTGTCCTGCTGCCCAGTTTCTTTGGAGCTTTGTCCGTGAGCGCTTGGGCCATCCTGCCAGACCCAAGACCTTGCTGAGTTCCTAGAAACCGAGACAAATTGTACTAAAGAAGGTGTCGCCTCTTTTAGTTAGTGTTTGTTGCGATGACCTGGACCTGATGGAATATTCATAACAAGATGGTCATCGAGAAGGTGTTCCTACGACGTGCCTCTGACTCCATTTTCATTTTTTTTGCTTATCTACAACAGTGGCACCCCTCGCTAGGTAGCAGGACAGAGAGCAGTTGGACGTCACTCTTCGTCTCTTGTCGGTGGCGTCTCGCCAGTTCGCCGCACCTCCAGCCACAGGGCTCTCGTAGAGGGAGCTTGTATGTGTCCGTTCGTCATCCTTTTTTTTTCTTTGGGCTTTGTGTTGCTATGGCCCCATCGGACTATCTTGTGTTTTTTTTTGTTGCTCGGACCTTGTATCAAATTGGGAAGTTTGTATTTTATTTATAAAGCGGAACGGAACTTGAGCAGTACTCCTGAAGTGAATAGCGAAGAGCCGATTTGCCGCCTCCCCACTTCTGGTCACCTAAATCGAGCACACGCTGTACACGGCTAAATCTACCCAAGCATGGTACACAATTTCCACGTGATAGTCATGCGCATATTCGGTGTTGTACTGGTACATGTGCTAGCCAGCAACAACTATCGAATTGCCCGGCAGTCTTGCTTCATTCCATTTGCAAAATACTGTGTTTTCCTCTGAAAAAACAGTGATTGTACTCAGGTTGCCATTTAGGTATCAAGAATCCATAACTCCGAGCTTCAAACGTAGTAGTAATCTCAGTCTCGCAGCCTTCCCAAACTCCCAGAGAGGATTAATGGATTTCTTATATTTCCTCCTTTTCTACAAATTAAGCACAATGTTACCACAAATTCAGTATTAATAAACAGTCTGAATTCTGAACTCATGTTACAAAGCGTCTGGGTAGGTCCCATACAAACAAATCTCGGTCTGTATCTAGCTCTTCAAAAGAATCATTCGTTATCAGACTATATCTGTTATGTCTGAATATATGGCCGACCATGTGTCCCTATTCCAACTCCCCAATCTATCTTTGGATTTTTGATTCTCCCTCTTCTGCCATCCATGCTAGATACGGCTTTCTTCTTCAGGTCGCGTGCACACGCTCTATAACTGGCCAGACAGGCCTCGCCCCGGTTCATACCTCGACAGCAGCCTCCTCTGTCGAAACATCAGGGAACAAGAACAAACACAAGGAAGTCAATTACCATGGCACATGCATGGTGAATACAAACTCGGTACAGTACTAATATTCAGAGAACGGATGGAGAGTTCAGAGAAGGCTGGGTTGGGTACTCAGTACTCACGACAGGCTCAAACTGCGAGGCTGTCAGGTTGGTCTCGAGATTCCTCAGCACCAGCAAGATCTGTCCATGCAAACAAACGTTGAGTCGCAGCTTAATCAGGGAGCAGAGCAGGGGAGACTTGACACTTGACAGTATGAATGCTCATGCTGAAGAAAGGAGTAACTAGAAGTGCAGCTTACCGTCTTGACGGTGATGCCGTCCACTCCATGTCCTTCAGTTTCTGCAGATGTGCTTCGATGGGCTACGATTCCGGCTCCGATTCCGACGCCGTTCATCGCGACTGCAAGGCGCGCCACTTCACGGCAGGGAAGACCTTTTGTCCTACGGCTGTACGTCTATCCGATGGGCGAGGATTTGATGAACGAGTTCCTTGATGATTTTGACAATAAAGTCCGATCCCCTTTGTCCTTTATGGTTTGTAATTAGCCAAATTTCCCTCTGATTGTTAGTTATTGGCATTGTAGTTTGAACCTCTATGTCCATTTGGAGCTGGATGCGAGTCCGAGCATCGATTGCTCGTGGGAAGAACATGCCGAGTGGAAGAGGAAGGAAGATTGTGCGGACCATGCTGAACTCACGGCAAAACTCACGAAGAGGAGGTTACAAACAAAAGAGGTCATTATGAACGAACGAGTAGTATTACGGAACGGTGCAGAGCCGTCTCGCCGTGGACGACTCACTCAGCAGAGCACATGCTGTACATTGCACACGGCTATCTAGCGAAGCATGGTACACAACTTCAACGTGATAGTCGTGCGCAGATTCCGGTGTTGTCCTGGCGATGGCAGGTGCTCGCCCACACAACTGTCGAAATCGAATTGCCACGCGGCCTCGATTCATTTCATTTGCAAACATATTTTTTTCTCTGACAAATAGCCGATAATGTACTAAGGTCCATTCTTTTATCAAGACCAAACTTGTCATGAAGGCATCATAATCTCATAGTTCCAAGCTTTGAGAGCCTTGCCAAATGACAAGACAAAGCTAAAGAACTTCCAATGTACCCTGTATTCAGATCTCGAAAAAAATATATTTCCTGCATTCAGTAAACGGCATTTCTCCAAGTTGAACACATGCTACAACTTAGTACAACACAGATTCAGTAGTAGTACCAGACGGTCCGAACTCCGAACACACGTCATGACATCATCTGGGCAGGTCCCCTACAAACAGAATCCCAGTCCGTATCTACTAGCACTTCACTGTAATCATCCATCATTGACAGTATATATATATCTGTATGTATGTCATATTTCTGGCCGACCATCTATCAGTATCTTTCCCAACTTCCCAATCAACTCATCAGTCCTCCACTCCTCCAGGGCACGCTCTGGTTTTGCTTGCTCTTTATGTTACTTAGCTACTACTACTGTATTGTTTCCTCTTCAGGTCGACGTGCGCTCTCTACAACTGGCCAGACAAGCCTCGCGCCGGGTCATACCTGGACAGCAGCCTCCTCTGTCGAAGCATCAGGGAACAAAACACAGGGAAGGAAGTTTAATTAGTACCGTGATTACAAATGGTTACTGATTACTAACTACAGCAATGTAATTTTCAGAGGATTCAGAGAAGGCTACTCACGACCTTCTCAAACTGGGGCGCTGTCAGGTTGGTCTCCAGGTTCCTTAGCACCAGCAGGATCTGCACCATGGATGTTAAACGTTGAGTCTGTTGATCAGAGTTCGTCGCTCGGGAATTGGGATCGGGGCAGAGCAGAGCAGGGGAGGGGAGGGGAGGGGAGGGTTGTGATCATGCTGAAGAAAAAGGTGATGGAAAACTGCAGTACGTAGTGGAGCACGCTTACCGTCTTGACGGTGATGCCGTCCATGTCTTTGAGCTTCTGCAGGTGGGCCTCGATCTGGCACGGCGTGGTCGGGTCGAATATGTCGCCGATGAACCGGTACACCTGCGCGAAGTGCATGTCGTCTGCAATGCAAGCAAGGAGCAGAAAACCAGAGAGGGGGGAAACAGATTCAGTTTACAGTTAAATTTTCAGAAAGAATAAGTTTGATCGTGGTAAGACAAAGAGGATGGTTTACCTGGAGACAAGGGAAGTGGGATCGTCCCGTCCTGCTCGTCGGCGATTGCCTGCGCTTCGCCTGCGCCGCTGCCGGTGCCGGTGCCGGCCCAGTCCATGCTCGTGTCGCTGAAGCTCGGCGTCCCCGTGAACGAGCTGCTGCCACCTGAGGAAATTCGAAGTTGTTGTGTTCATGCTGCTCTGGTAGCATCTCCAGAAAGAGAGAATCACATGACAGGAGTAGTTACCTGCATGTGTTGCAGCAGCTGGTTCACTCTGGCTCGCTGCACCGTCATGGTTCGGCCATGCTGAAGAAGTTCCTGCCCAGTCCAACATGTGCATGCCGTCTGAAGAAACATTCAGAACACAGTGCAACGTCATTAGGTCACTAAATCAGATGTACTAGTAGTATAATAGGAAGCTGAAGTTGCGCATTGCTCAGAGGTTCAGAACAGTGATCAGGGGGAGAAGTGGCACTTGCCGCTGGATGCAGAGAGAACTCCCGGACTGTTCCACCCGATGGCACTCTGAACGACGCCGGCTGGATACTGCTGCGGGTGCCCCTGCAGAACCGCCGGCGAGCCCTGCGGCACCCCGAGCCTGCGGCTCGGGTACTGCGGCGGCAGGTTGGCGGCGAGGCCCAGCTTCTGGACCTTGAGGAAGTACTTCTGGGCATGGCTGCGTATCTGCGCGCGACACAGGCATATTTCTGTCAGCAGTTCAGCAATACGATCACTGCATTCCTCTAATCCTCCAAACGCGAAGTGATCATGGAGACTGAGTTTGGATTACCTGCACCGCGCTCTTGGTGCGGACGTGCTCCTCGATCTTCTTCCAGTCCCGGCCGAACCTGACGAACCGTACAAGAAATTCAGAGTTTCAGACTAGCTGGTCCGGAGACGTCAGAGCAGAACAGAGCAGGGGTGCCATGCCATATGCACTGCACTGCACTGACCTGAGGAGCGCGTCGAGGAAGCGCTCGTGCTCATCGGGGCCCCACCGCTCGCGCGGCCTGGTGATGGTGTACGGCTTCCTGGCCTTCTTCCCCGGCGACGACGACGTGCCCTCGCCACCACCACCTCTCTCCGCCATGGTCACCTGCCAAGCTCTCTTCTTCCTCTCCTTCTGCCGCTCGTCGCTCTCGGTGTCCGAGCTACCGCGACACCCGCGTACGTCTATATATACCGCACCGCTAACACACGCGTCGTCCTGCAAATCCATTTCTTGGCCTGGGTTCTGAACTCCGGAGGACAGCTTGCCGGGTGTATGCGTCGTCCTGTCAGGTCTTACACGGATCGGTGGGGATTCTGCCATGAGACTGAGAATCCGAGGTGGCCTAAGAATTAGGCGAGGCGTGTACAGTTGGCGGTTGCATGGAAGTGGCGAGGCCGCTAGGCGGAGGCAGCCACCGGGTTGGTGCAAGTCGCCCGCCGGGCCTCGTGTCGTGGGCTTCGGTCGGACCGGGACGTGTCCAATGTCCAGCCCAGCGGCGGAGTGGAACGTGCGCGTGTGCGACGGTGGTAACCGCGTACGGGGAAATGCGTATCTCGCGGCCGGTTCTTTCCGTTTCGGGAGGCGGTAGTCGGCACACGGCACGTTTTCGCCGCGCGCGCCCGTGGCCGCGCGGGAGGATACAGAAGGACACAGATCGAGCACGGTTCGACACGAGACGAAATTCTTCCGGGGCGGCATCCCTGACGGCTACGTGGCCTTTTCCTCACCACCCAACATCCTGCTCGGCCAGCTTTCAACGGTTAGAGTCTGTTCTAATTTCTTTCTCCATACCATATGGTTAGATGATCTCCATCTTATTTTCAACATATAAATAAAGATAATCTCTACCTTCGAAGCAAATTAAATGGCGAGGATGATCAATGACCGATCAAAACAAACAAAAAAGAGAGATAATGTGATTGTGCGTTACCAGTCGTGCGTTTATCCATTTCTCATTGGCTAGCCTCCCTCTCCACTGAACTTCACATGCCCCTTCATCAACCTAATTTGTAGCCATCGATGTCAACACTGTCGTATTCGTCGAATATTTTGGGATTGCAGACAACCTCAAAGGCTCAAATTTCGCGTATTGCGGCACACAATCAGCAACTATCAAGTGGGACCCCAACTTATCACCGCAACCCTCGTCAGCCTCCCGCCGCCGACTAGGTGCGCCCTGAAGGCTACGTCTATGCTCTTCGAGGCGCGAAAACCCGGTCCACACCAAAACGGGATGCAATCTCACCAAGTCAATCCTCTTCTCACTTCGAATTCCAGTTGAATTAATATAAAACTTGTAACACCAAACCTAAAACACATGTAGACTGGACGAGATTCACCACTCCATGAAAACGGTGACCAGACGAATCCCTGCCCTCCTCAACGCCAGCGGCAAGATCGTCGCAGACGAGGTGGAAGAGAAGACGAGTATACCTTATTCTTGTCCCGCTCAACACCGCCATTGCCACCATAGCGTCGATGTCGGTTGACCAAACTCTAACTTTAGGGAACTTCTACAACGCCAAGCGCAGGTCCGAGGTTCCCACCCCCTCCCATCGCCGGAGCGAGAAATAGAGAAGGTAGGGACCCGTCAATTTCCAAACGTAAGCGGCTAGGATGACGTAGATTGCGACAACTGCTAGGATATTCACCCTAGCCGCCTCTCTTTTTCTTACAGGAGGAAGACTCTCTCTTCTGTTTTTCCACCACGCTCCTAGAAACTTGCGCATATTGCCATTCTTTTTCAAAAAAGGAGGGTCCGTCCTCCCCGGATCTGAATATTTGATATATTAAGCTTACTCAAACGTGCTGAATGTTCAGATAACCTAATCACATTTACAGTCCATGAAAATTTATTTCGCAAAAAATGTTTTTTCAAAAGAATCATTAAACTATTATAGTACGATAAAATAAAGGAGAGAGACTGTGTACATTCCCTCGACCGTGTCTGAATTTACCGTGATCAGTCACGCGACATGTCACGAGTCACAACACGCAAATACTTTTCGCGAAATCTCGATCAGCGTTGGGCGAAGCCCTGTCTTCTCCACGCGTCCTTTGGCTTATCAATCATCGTTTCGGTACGAGAGGTCGCATTCGTTTCTCTGGATAGAGCTGGTTGCCTGGTTACATATATGCCAGAAACGGAAATTCTAGCACCACGCAAAGACAGACAGAGGCGATCCAGCCTCATGCGCGTACTCGTGTTTGTGCAACGTACCGATCAGACATGCTCCGATGGTACAGCACGTCTCACACGTTTTCGAGTTCGGCCGGCGGCAAACCAAATAGCGCATATGATCGTCGTGACATGAGCCAGCAGATTTTAGCGGCACGTTTCTATTTTAGTTCTACGTGTATTTATTTTGCGACAAAGGGGCACGTTTCGGCTAGTGGACGAGATTTGAACAATTTTTTCTTGGTTGTAGGGTGGGGATATAGACCACGCTACTAATAATTTTTCATTTTTCTTAAAAAGACGCTTGTACTACTATTGAATTAGCAGCAACATATGTACGAGAAATCTAAAAATTATCCAGATTCACCACATATTATTAGAAAATATCTCAAAACAAAGTATGACTTGGAATCTGACAGCGGTTGGTTATTATAAAAGATGATGTCGACGACGGACACCGTCTGAAGGTCTCCGCGCGCAGTGTTCCTGTGGTTGGTTGTTTGCAGTTTGGAGAAGAAAGCTCTTCCACTCCTCCTTGTTGAAGACGGTGCGGTCATCCGTCACCCACTTGTACGCAACAGCGATGGCATCACCTCTTGCTCCAACGTGTACTCGAACCGAGCCTTCTTAAGGAATTTGAAGAGAAGAAACCATCCTCAGCGGTAGTTTCTAAGATGCGACAGTTTGATAGTGTGGCGTTAGATAGAGTACCAACACACGATACAAATATAATAAGAAATAAAAAAAGAATGGTAAATTTGAAAAACATACCATATTCTGTAGCTCAATATGCATCCTTGTCTAGCAAGTGACAAATGTCAGCCCGATGAAGGAATCAGTTGGAGGGTAGTTGTCGAAGTACTTCTCTCGGTATAGGTAAGCTCGCATCTTTGAGCGATAATTGCAAAACCCAATGCGTCTTGATCCTCCTCTTCGCCACCTTCCTAGCCTCCACCCTCCTCTTCGCCACCCTCATTGAAATAGAGGACACTGATCCTTGAACAATGATCTGCCATTGCAAAAAAAAAAATAGGTACACGCATGTGGTGATACTGTTCTGGGTAATAAACCTTGTCCATTCTGCACCTGCAATGCGAGTCCTTGTTCAGTCTTTGTGCACAAAAAATAATATGTTCTCCCAAGAACCCATAATTTCCATGACTTCTGGTTGGCACCGAACTTAGTAGAAGAAAATTAAAAGACATAATTCTATGTCTTGCGTGCGACGGAACTAAATCATTGACGCACCACTTTTATTCTTGTCGTCGTACCATCATCGTGTGGTCTTCCCTCTTACAGCTCACATGAGGTAGGTTTGAATTTCCTCCGAAGAAACTATGGTGTCAATCAAAATTGCAAGGGCGGCACCTAGACTATATCGGGAAAGCAAAGTCAAACTAGGTTTTGTGGGTTCTAATGTTGATCTATAACCTATTGAAAGTAATAAATGATGCTAGGGTTTCAAAGAATATAGAGGATCTGAAGGCTATTGATGTGAAGACAATGGCTGGTGTGGAAGAGTGGCGGCATGTACATGTTTCGCTAGCCATGACATGTATTCGATCGATGGAGCACTGGATCCCCCTGATGCGTCTTGGGTAAAGTTCAGTGTAGATGGTGCTTTCCATCATAACAACATCATTGGAGGGGGTGGCGTAATCATTCGAGATCACCATGGCGCTTTCATCTCTGGAACTTGCCATTTTTCGTGCAAGCAGCCGATGCATAAGGTGTAGAGATTCTTACATATAGACGACGACTCCTATTGGCGCAAGGGAATCACATACAAATGGTAATCCTGGAGACAGATAGCACTGGAGTTTCTGCAAAGCTGATCAAGAGAGAAATGGATCGCTCCCTGAATAGTGCATTGGTGGAGGAAATAAAATCTCTGATCAAGAGTTTTGGCAAATTTTTAGTGCAAGTGGTGCGGCGTTTGGCAATCTGGTGGCACATATCTTAGCTAAGGAAGGATAGAAATATAATATTTGTATGGTTTGGTTTGGTAGTGCTCCAACCTCTATTGAGGACCAAATTGTAGTGGACTTGGTTATTGAGTAATAAATCACAACAATATCATCTGTAAAAAGTTTCATACATCTCATAGTTTATGTCGCAACTAAGTATCATAAATCTCATAATTTTTCATCATATGTGGCAATTAATAAGGCAATGTGTTGATATCATATCTCTTCTCGAAGGCGCAACCTTGGTACTCCACGATCCGTGGTTTGGAAGCTTAGTGGTGGTACAAGTTCGGAGGGTGCAACTAATTGTTTCGCCATTGACATTCTGCTCCCTCCTGAGAGTTGTATTGCCTTTTTCTTTCTTGTTGGGCATGTACCGCCGAAGAATTAAGCAACCTCGAATATTTAATGTTTAGTAATTCTTGTCGATAAAGTACCGAGTTTGAAGATTTGCGTCGAAAAATTGCCATCAAATCACATCGTTAGAAAACTAATGTGGAATATTCACTTCTGGAGTTGAAAATCTGAGTCAAAAAGTCACCCGCGGAGAATGAACACTAGTGCACCAGTGAAAAATTCTGTTGGGAAATTACCGACAAAATATTCTACACCACTGAAGAATTACTCATGGATACTTAATGTTGAAAAATGCCAGTTGTAATAAAGATTTGTATTGCGAAATTATTGTCCATCACTATTAGTTAGTTAACACCATGAAATTATTGTTGCAGATTTCCTTCGAAGAATTACACATCCTCGAATAGTTAATTTGAGATAGCTAACGCTCCTAAAAAATTACTGACAGGCAGTTGACGTCGGCAAATTAATGTTGACACTGAAGATTTGTACTAACAAATTACTTTAAAAAAAATTAGATGATAATCATTGAAAAATTACTGTTAAATAGTTAACGTCAGAAAACTACTTCCTACCGTCGGAATACTGCAAATTTGTTTTTTTTTTGTCGAAGTTAAAGGTTTCTACAGATGATGAATTACGTAAATTTTTTACAATACAGGGTACATGTACTAGCCTTGTATACTCTTTCTTGGAATATATATTGGGAGCTTTAAAAGATCGAGAAAGAAAATCTTGCAGCGCAGCAGAGGCAAGCACGCGGCACACACGGCCGTGAAATTTGCGTTACCACATGAACTCACGGTGGACTTACCGTCTCACTGACAACGTCGGCCCCACCCTTCTCCGATGTTTAACCAGGCGTCGTTTCACTTTTCACCTTGGCCGCGGGTGAATTGGCGGTTACGGCAGTGGGGTCCACCCAGCCAGGCAGGCCGCTGGATATTTAACCAGCGGAGCACCGGGACGCGATCGAGAAGCCCGTCCGCCGGAAAAGTTCAGACGCACCGCATCGCAACCGCAGCGTAGAGGAACAACCACCGCAAGGGAGAGAGGAGGAGGGGAGAGAGAGAGATGGCGGAGGCGGCGTGGAAGGCACTGCTTCGGGAGCGCGTGACGGGCGCAGGCTACCGCGTCCGCATAGCCGTCGGGGGCCTCAGGGCCGTGAACATCCTGTTCACGTCGCCGGCCTCCCTAGAGGCGAAGATGCCGGGGACGGTGGCTCGGGTGGCCACTCTCCGCGGCTTGTACACCGTCGCCTTGGAGTGGCTCACGGAGGTGACGTACTACCTCAACTCCGCCATCGTCCACATGGAGGCGGCCGAGATCCTGGCGCTCCACGGAGGCAACCCGGCGGCGCCGTTCCCCTCCATCGAGCACCTCGAGCAGGGGGAGCTCGCGATTTACGCCGCCATGAGTAGGCTCCAGACGTGCCGCGCGATGGCGGTGGCTGCTTGCAAGGTCATCGGGTGGTGCCGCGGCCACCTGTCGTCGGCCATCGCCCTGGTCGACGCCCCTGGCATCCCGTATGCGCCCAACTTCGTCCAATGGGAGTGGGCAACCGCCATGAACGCCCTCGCAGGCGCGATCGAGCGGACGCAGGCTGCGCTCCGTGATTTCTACAGCGCCCTGCCGTTCCTTGCTCCTCCGCCTTAGCTGCTGATTGGCCCGTCGTCGCCACGCCACGCCTTTGTAAGTGTTCATCGATCTCTCCTAGGCCAGTTAGCGTTGGTGGGCCGAATTCGTGGAGTCGCGATCAGCATCAGTTCAATTCTTCGCCCGTCCCCAGTACTGTCAGAATGTGTACTGAAACTATGATCCTTGCAGTACCGTCAGTAGTTTTCTATACGCTGGATATGTACGTACTGTTGTTAGCTGTTTCGGTTATCTGAAACTGGAATCATGATCGATGCAGTAGTTCCTCAAATTGGATGTGTGTTGATTAGCAGCAGCTTATTTCCTGTTGACAGAATTGGTATCGATGGATGATATGCAGTATCTATCGGGATTTGTTTCTGCAACTTGTGTCTGTGACAGGAAGTTTTGTGACTTGCAGTTGATCCTTTCACTGTTATAAGTAATTGCCACGCTCTTACCTGGAACTGGTATCGATGCAGCAATTCCTTGATTTGTTTTGTGTGCCGTTGTTGATTACTGATTATTAGCAGTTTATTTCCTATCAACACCATGCATGGTTCACAACAATGTACATCAGTACTTAGTTTGTGATCCGAGATGATCTTTTCAATGACAACAATGTCAAGACAGCCAACGCGCAAGATATCCGAAATGATCTTTCAGTAGCATTTAGTTTTCTTATTTCCTGTTGACAGAACGCTTTCCATGGATGATATGCAGCAGGGATTTGTTTCTGCAACTTGTTTTTTGACAGGAAGTTTCGTGACTTGCTTGTTGTTGGTTCATCTGACATCCCATAGTTAACTGTTATGATCCTTTTACTGTTAATTGCTACGCTTACCTGGAGCTGGAATTGGTGCAGCAATTCCTTGATTTGGTTGTGTGCCGATGATTACTGATTGCCAAGTTTATTTCCTAGTAGGCCTC
This sequence comes from Avena sativa, assembly GCA_916181665.1. Lineage (NCBI taxonomy): Eukaryota > Viridiplantae > Streptophyta > Magnoliopsida > Poales > Poaceae > Avena > Avena sativa. Next base: position 41,431,037 of record OV702281.1, read on the forward strand.
GACGCTTTGCGATCCGAAATGATCTTATCAGCCAGAGTGAAAGTCCATCATGTAGATTCAGTATGCATACAGTAACAGTAGTGTCAAAGCAGCGAATGCAGATTTGTACCATACTGCCATCAGCAAGAGTATCGAGCAGAGGATCGACCAACAATTCCTAGTAACACAATTCCTTGATTTGGCTGTGTGCCGATGATTACTGATTGCCAAGTTTATTTCCTTGTAACACCATGCTTGGTAGGCTTCGACGCTTTGGTATCCGAAATGATCTTATCAGCCAGAGTGAAAGTCCATCATGTAGATTCAGTATGCATACAGTAACAGTAGTGTCAACCAGCGAATGCAGATTTGTACCATACTGCCATCAGCAAGAGTATCGAACAGAGGATCGACCAACAGTCTAAATCAAAGTTTAAGCGCGTGCGCCATACTGGCATCATCGGCAATAATCCCGGGCACAATTTGGTTTCAAACTGGCAAAACCATCACCCCAGCCCGCACCGCACCAAATTAACAGTTTATACCGGGTTATCTGGTTTCCAGATCAAAACCATATTAAAAATTATCTTTACTGGGTTGAGACCGGCTGGACCCGGTAAACCGACCAAACTGTCGCACACGCAACTCCCGTCTCCTCTCCATTCCTGGTCCTGCAATGTGTGCGTGTAGTGCGGTGAAAGTGCATCTCCAATGACGGCATGTTTTAAAGTGTAATTGCATTGTACTCGTGCATGTGGAAGCACGAGATGGTCGCATCACCGCCGGGGCTCGCCGGCCGGCACGAGAACGACATGCCGAGGTGGCTTTGGCATCTCGACTCACACATGACGCGGACGCCGACGCCGCCCGCACCACGGCCCTAGTTTCCTTGCCGACGCTGCCCGCACCGCACTGCCAGTGTCCTCTCCGACGCCGTCCGCACAGCGCAGCGCTGCCAGTGTCCTTTTCGACGCCGTCCGCACCACGCTGCCAGTGTCCTTTCCGACGTCGTCCGCACTGCGCTGCCAGTGTCCTCGCCGATGACGATGCCGCCCCCACCGCGCTGTCAGTGTCCTCGTCGGTGAGCCGCCCGCACTGCGCTGTCAGTGTCCTCGCCGACATCGACGCCAACGGTGCCCGCACCGCGTTGACAATGTCACTCGCCGACACTGACGCCGCCGCCGCCTGCAGCACGCTGCCAGAGTCCTCGCCGACGCCGACGCCACCCTTGCTGAGCATCATGTTCACGACGGGAACAAAGCAGCTGCCAGCAGCAGCACCCTATATGCTTCCTCCGTGGCATCGCCGTCAGTGAATTCGTTGGTCCAGCCGGCCGCTCTCTGCTGACAGCGCCCGACGCGTAGCGATCGGCTTCAAGATCGCACAGCCGCACTAGTCTTGCAAGTACTGCCTGAACGGGAGCTTAGTGTCGCCGGGGAAAGGTAGGGCATGTGTGTTCTTTGCAAGCTGCATGCGCGCTGATTTTTCTTAGCCGGTGCCAAACCAGTTGAAACCGAGGAACCGACCCGCACCAGACCCTTATGCCACATGCTATCTTAGCAGTTTGCACCGGACCAACCCAGTCAAACCTGTTGCAACGGCCTGGTTTAAGAAACCGGCATAAACCAGCGGAAACCGGGAATGCCCAGGTTTAATCGGCAAGGTCTAGTCAACGATCGCACAGCAGACTGCTAGGAAGACATTGTAGGGAGCCAGGCCAGCATCGGTCAGTAATGGATGATCCTCCCGGCCCCGGGCGTACTTGGCCTGCAGAGCTCATCTCCGCGGCGATCCAAGGCGGCCGCCCCGAGCGACTCCAGGCTCCGTCGCGTGGATGATCGGCCGCGTGCGCCACGCAGTCCTGGATCACTTCCTTCACGCCAGGTGTCCTTTGTGCGTGCTTGTCTCTGCAACTTTTCGGGCGCCCGGCATCTCGATCGCCTCCCGGCATTCGGTTGGCCACGCTGGCGGCCTGGACCCCACCGCCGTAACATGTCCAGATTCGCTTGATTCACTTGAAATTTTGGTCAAGCATGAATGCACGTTCAATTTGTACATTTTCAGACACCATTTTACATTTTTTGTACTTCCAGAGCCTCTCTTCATTTTCGTCTCCGTATTGACCATGTTATAAACTTCAAGTGTGCTTAATCCAAAATATGTTGTATTCTCTCCCTCAAAAAAAAAAAAGTTTGTATTCCACACTACATAAAAGACGAAAATATAGATCAGGGTATGTGACTAGTGCACCTTCGAATCTTGTTTGGTTTTTATGTAAACAATAATATATCCTATTTTAAACGAGACTTTCTTTTGCGAAATTTCACCGGTTTATTAATAATCATCAACAATATTATAAAAATACCAATATAATAAAAAAATTAAAATATGTTATTAGACCGTCTAGCGACGACTAAAAACACTATTACGAGCCAATTGCATGCCGTTGTCCTAGCCCCCTCATCATCGGAGCCGGACAAAACTTATTGTAGAGAGCTTGTTATATACATGAATTATACACCATTGCCTCTATGTACCCGAATTTTTTGAAAATAATTAAAATATCGGTTTTAGAATTTTAAATACTGAGCTTGGGCTCCAATTGAATTTTTTGCATCGGGTGCCTATTAATCTATTGTGCCTAACTACTAATGTAAAGTCGGTGGTTCGTGAAATTGTGACGCACCTTGGAATAGACTTATATATTGGGAGCTTTAAAGGTCTCTCCGACTCAACTAAAAAAAAGGTTCTCTCAGACTTAAAAGAGGAACTTGCAAAAAATCAATATATTTGGAACTAGGGTTTAAAAAACGCCAATTTTCAATTTTTGCACAGAAATTCATAGGTTGATCCTTTATTTTATTTTTCAAAAAACACGAATTGCTCACTATATATGTTTCAGATTACATGGCCCATCGTAAGTGCTGGTAAGTGCTGACGATGCAGGTACGAGAAAATCCCAGACTACAAAATCAGTAGTATCACTTTTGTCTCCTATTTTCCTTTGTCTATTCTTCTTTGTCCTAAGTGGACAACCCCGTGAGGTAATCCACAACCTACAGCCCCAACGCCATTGGCGGCCCAAATCCTCCCGGTGCCACCCCCGAGCTCCACCAGCGACCCAGATCCTCCCCACCACTAGCGCCAGTGGCTCCTCCACCTCTGCCTCCCGTAGTGTGTGCGGGCAGTGCGCTGGAGTTGCACCCATCATGGCGGCTACCTCTGTCCATAGGCGTACACTGTTGTTATGGCGGCGAAGGCAACAACGTCAAATGTTGTTGAAGGCGTGTTGGGCCAGCTCCTCCTAGAGAGTCGGGAGGATGACTATGACAGAACAGAGAACCAACCTCGCCGTTGATCAAAACCCGCTACGACATCAATCGGCGTCTGCGACCATTTTGTCAACACCGGCGAACCCCGACCCCCGCGAAATCCTTTCATGGTGCGTGGTATGACGCTCGAGAGGTGGAACCTCGAGAGGTCGCCGCTGGTGACCTAGCCTGACCACACATACGAGCCAATGGTGGAAGTGGTCGACGTGGGGAGCCATACAGGCAGTTGGACGACGGGGCGGCTCCACCGAGATTCTTCGGTGAATTTGAGCGAGAGAGATGGAAGGAGGGGGGATTTGATAGGGGAGCTAGATGAAGCTTATAAGGTGGGTCCTTCAAATAATGGACACACACCCAGAAATTAGATCTCTCAAACTTTTGCCTCCCTATACCATTTACTATACGCCACATCGTCCGGTTACTAGCCGCAACGGTGAGAAAACACTGCCAGACGAGTTAAAGTGAACGATTAGTGTATATCAAAAAATTAGAAGGTCAATCGGTGGTTTTCTAGATTTTTTTGTTTTGAAAAGTGATAGTTTGTGAAACCCAAACCTCCAATGTGGTGGGTTTTTTCAAATTTCTCCGATTTAGAATGGCAACGCAGAGTGAATATCTTACCGATTGAGAGAAATCTTGCAGCGCAGCAGAGGGCAGGCACACGCAATACACAACACCAAAGTCGGCCCCACCGGTCTCGCATGTTCAACTACTCGTCGTTTCACTTTTCACTTTGACGGCGGGTTAATTGGCAGTTACGGATCGGTGGGGTCGACGACCCAGCCAGTCTGGCCCCTGCTGGGTATTTAACGAGCAGAGCGCCGGGACGGGAGAAGCCGCCCGCCGGGAAAGCTCAGACCCACCGCAGGGGAAAAACCACCGCACCGCAAGAGAGAGAGAGGAGAGAGAGATGGCGGAGGCGGCGTGGAGAGCAGTGGTCCGGCAGCGCGTGGTGAGCGCGCAGGAGCGCCTCCACGAGGCAAACGGCGTCCAGGGGATCGGGACGGTGAAGGGATACTTCCACACGCCGGTCGGCCCGTTTGCGACGGCGCCAGGGGAGGTGGCCCATGTTTCCGGCATGCGCAATAAGCTCTGCCTCATGATGGATATGGTCACGGAGGTGGCGCAGAACCTCGACTGCGCCGTCGTCTACATGGAGGCGGCCGAGATCCTGGCGCTCCGCGGGAGCAACTTGTCCGGCCCGGAGTGGCCGTTCCTCTCCGCCCAGCTCCTCGGCCCGCAGGAGTCCGCGCTGCAGACCGCCCTGGGCAGGCTCAAGACCTCCCGCGACATGACGGAGGCTGCTTCTACGTACGCCAGGTGGTGCAGCGGCCACCTGTCGATGACTACCGCCCTGATCGACTACCTTGGCATCCTCCCGTCCGCGACGAACCTCCTCGATCGCGAGGCCCAGACCGCCTACCTCGCCATCGATGTCGCGAGCAGGCGCACGGAGGATGCGTTGCGTGATGTCGCCGGCGCCCTGCAGTTCCTTGCTCCTCCTTAGCCGTTGATTGGCCCGTCGTCGATCGATCGCCTGCGCTTGCCGCACGTAAGTGTCCCAGGCTATGGACCTTCTAATTCTTGGAGTTGCGATTCTGCACCCGTTCCTTGTCCGCTAGCTAGATCTTAATGCGTACTGAAACTATGAGCGCAGAACTGTCAGTTGTTGCGGTTATCTGGAACCAGAATCACGTACTACGATCGATACGGTAACCTGGTGGAACTGGAATCACGATGATTACTGATTGGCAGTTTATTTCCTGCTAGATAGCAGGCATTGTTGACAACAATTTACAGTACCTGGTAGGTCTCGACGCTTTGCGACCCGAATTGATCTTTTCAGCAACAATGAAGTGCTAGTTCTAAAGCAGGAATTAGTACTCTTCCTATCCATATTAATTGATTTTGATTTATCAAAATTTGGATGAATCTATCTATTAAATAGTGTCTAGATTTATTCAGATCTAGATAAATTTGAGTCAATTAATATGAGCCAGAGGGAGTAGTAGATTAGTCTGACAAACAATTAGAGCATCAGAAAACCCGCTTTTAGGTCGCGTTTTGCGGGTTTTTTCAGGTCACGAACGGCGGGGCGGAACAGAAACCAGAAACCCAAACCAGAAAAGAGAATATTCAATTTAGATTCCGCCCGTCGCTTCGTCGTCTTCGTGTACAAATAGGAGGCGCCATGCGCTCATCCCCATCCATCCCCTCCCTCTCCAATCTCCACCGCACCGCCATGGAGGTGCTCACGCTTAACTTCTATGAGGCGGTGATGTTCGCGCACTTCAACATCATCGCGCCGCGGACCGCGACGGTGCCCCACGAATGGCGCATCAGCTATGCGGGGGTGCCAATGGCTCCGCTCCCGGGCCGAGCCGAGATGGAGAACAACATCGTGGCGTGCCACCGCCAAATACCCGTGGAAGAGGGCGCTCCCCGATACGTGGCGGCCAGCCCGTACTGGCCGTTGCTGTTTAGGAAGGAACGGAAGGCCAAGATAGGCAACCGCATCGTTTACGGGCACATGGTGCACCCGGATCTCCGCAACCGAGAAGGGCGGCTGTGGCGATGGGTGGACGCAGAAGGGAGGGGAACGCGCTGAAACTTCCGTCCCGCCAAGCATCCCATGGTTCACAGGTCGGCTCCGGATCGGGCTCGAAACTGGGGATTTGTGGTTCCGCGGGGTTGTTTTTTCGGAGGTTCTAAATTTTGTTTCGGTTTGAACGGTTTTAGAGGGTCTGTTTTAACCACTTTTAGCAAGTGAAACCAAATAGTGGTAGTTATTTTTCTGATTCCGTTTTTTTATGAGGTGTGGTAGAGATGCTCTTGTTGTGCATCCATCCATCCCTCTCCTCTCGCCCGCGAGCGCTCCAGGTGCGTGTTTGTCTCCGGAACTTTCCGGGCGGACGGCATCTCGATCGCTTGCCTCCTGGCGTTCGACGGCATCTCGATCGCTTACCTCGACGCCAAGGTGAGTATTGGAACGTCCACTGTCGTGGTGGTGGCACGGCAGATGCCATGGGTAGGCTAAAGTATGGGGCCAATGGATGCTAGAGGGATCTGGGGAGGGAATATGTAGTTAATTCTACACACAGAAGACTAACGTAAAGATCTTTATTTCTCCTTTTTTGGGCTACAAGTGCTCCTTGAGCTGTATACAAGTGGAGAGGAAGAACTTTACCAGCCTAACGGTATCAAATGAGTCGATGACCTTTTCAGAGTCCAATTTGTACATTTTCAGACACCATTTTACATTTTTTGTACTTCCGGAGCCTCTCTTCATTTTCTTTTCCGTATTGGCCATGTTATAAACTTCAAGTGTGCTTAATCCAAAATATGTTGTATTCTCTCTCTAAAAATAACAGTTTGTATTCCACACTACATAAGACGAAAATATAGATCAGGGTATGTGACTAGTGCACCTTCGAATCTTGTTTGATTTTTATGTAAGCAATAATATATCCTATATTTAAACGAGACTTTCTTTTGCGATATTTGACCGATTTATTAATAATCGTCAACAACAGTATAAAAATACCAATATAATAAAAAATTAAAATAAGTTATTTTAGACCATCTAGCGACAACTAAAAAATACTATTACGAACCGATTGCACGCCATTGTTCTAGCCCCCTCATTATCGGAGCCGGACAAAGCTTAACGTAGGAGATGTACTTATTTTTTCCCGGATTTTTTGAAAAAAATAAAATATCGTTTTTAGAATTTTAAATAGTGAGCTTGGGCTCCAATTGATTTTTTCGCATCGGACGCCTATTACTCTATTGTGCCTAACTACTTATGTAAAGTCGGTGGTATTGTACTCTTGTTCACATGCAAGAGTATATTGGGAGCTTTATGGGTCTCTCCGACTCAACTAAAAAAAAGGGGTCTCTTCGAGGAACTTGCAAAAAATCAATATATTTGGAACTAGGATTTAAAAAAGGCCAGTTTTCAATTTTTGCATAGAAATTCATAGGTTGACCCTTTAATTTTTTCTTCAAAAAACACGAATTGCTCACTATATATGTTTTGGACTACATGGCCCAGCGTAGGTGCCGACGAGGCAGGAACAAGAAAATCCGACTACAAAATTAGTATAACTTTTGTCTCCTTTTTATCCTTTGTCTATTCTTCTTTGTCCTAAGTGGACAACCCTGTGTGAGGTAATCCATAACTTACAACCCCCACGCCATTGCCGGCCCAAATCCTCCCTTTGCCACCCTGAGCTCCACCAGCGACCTAGATCCTCCCCACCACTAGCACCGGTGGCTCCTCCACCTCTGCCTCCTGTAACATGTGCGGGCAGTCGCGCTGGAGCTGCACCCATCATGGCGGCTACCTCTGCCCATAGGCGTGCACTGTTGCTATGGCGGCGAAGGTGACAACGTCAAACGTTGTTGAAGGCGTGTTGGGCCAGCTCCTCCTAGGGAGTCAGGAGGATGACTATGACAGAACAGAGAACCAACCTCGTCGTTGATCGAAACCCGCTACCACATCAATCGGCGCCTGTGACCATTTTGTCAACACCGGCGAACCCCGACCCCCGTGGAATCCAATCATGGTGCGCGGTATGACGCTCGATAGGTGGAACCTCGAGAGGTCGCCGCTGGTGACCTAGCCTGACCACACATACGAGCCGATGGTGGAAGTGGTCGACATGGGAAGCTATACAGGCAGTTGGATGATGCGACGGCTCTGCCGAGATGCTTCGGTGAATTTGAGCGAGAGAGAGGGAGGGGGAGATTTGACAGGAGAGCTAGTTGAAGCTTATAGGGTGGGTCCTTCAAATAATGGACACACACCCAGAAGATCCCTCCAACTTTTGCCTCCCTATACCATTTACTACACGCCACATCCTCCGGTTACTAGCCGCATCGGTGAGAAAACACTGTCAGACGAGTTAAAGCAAACGATCAATGTATATAAAAAATTAGAAGGTCAATCCGTAGTTTTCTAGATTTTTTTCGAAAAGTGATAGTTTCTGAAATCCAAACCTATAATGTGGTGTGTTTTTTCAAATTTCTCTGATATAGAAAGACAAACACAGAGTGAACATCTTGCCGATTGAGAGAAAAAATATTGTAGCGCAGCAGAGGCAGGCACACGGCAGGCACACGCAATACACAATACTCCCTCCATCCGCAAATAATCCCTGGTAAGTGTACTTCTAGCTTTGTCATAAGTCAAAGTTAATAAAATTTGACAAAGTTTATAAGAAAATGTAGCAATATTTATGACTTTAAATTGGCTCTGGTACTCCCTCCGGCCCAATTTATTAGGACACACGTAGTTTAAAAAAAATTGACCATCAATTTGACTAATAGATATGCAATACATGTCTCAAAAAATAACCATTAAAAACTACTTTTGAAGATGAATCCAATGGTATAATCTTTATGATATATTATGTAAAAATTGTTGACCAAAATTAATGGTCAAAATTGTTCTTAAACTAGTCTAATAAACCGGACGGAGTAGATATGTTTTCAAATTTAGTTTCATAATATATCAATTTAATGTAATATATATTGTTATATTTATCTATAAAATTGGTTAAAATTTGATAAAGTTTAACTTAGACAAAAACTAAAACTAGAAGCACACTTGTTCGGGCGGAGGGAGTACGCGGGGTTGTCAATGTACGGAGGACGAAGTTAAAATTGCGATGGCTTGGGAATTTCACGGCGGACATACCGTTACACTGACAATGTTGGCCCCACCGGTCTGGCACGTTCAACCATTTCTCGTTTCACTTTTCACTTTGGCCGTGGGTTGATTGGCAGTTACGGAGGTGGAGCTCCTGCAAGTAGTAGTTGTTTGTTTATCTGACAACCCTGATTTGGGTGATTTTTACTGACTACCATGTATGATAGTCTCAAAGTGCAATTTGGAGTCAAAGTGCAATTCGCAGTTTTAATCGCGATCAGGGACCGGTCGCCGGCAGCAATGGCGGCGGATTGGAGGAGGACGGCGGCGGCGGCGGCGCTTCAGAACCTCACCGACATCAACCTGACGATCGTAGCATCGCAAGCCATCGACGCCTCCCACGCGTACCTCGTTCTGGCCACCGAGGTCTGCCGCAACTTCCGCCTGAGATTGCTCAGCCAGACCCGCGCCGGCGACGCGCCCTTCGACCTAACCGCCGACATGGAGCGCGTCAGGTTCGCCGTGGAGCGCGTCGGGTTCGCCATGGAGCGCGTCACGTTCGCCATCTCCTGGACCAGGCGGCTCGGCACGTACCACGCAGCATCCGGCCACGTCTTCTCCATCGGCGCCGCGCAGCTCGGCCTCCAGGGCGTCGCGCCCTGGTGGTTGCAGAGGTGGGAAGGCCACCACGCCGGCGCTGCCGCCCACGCCGACATGGCGCTTCTGAGTCTACGATCCGCCTTCTCGCACGGCGCTGCGGCCCGTGACGTCTTCTACATCATGTTGGAGTCGGCCCCGATCTGCGACGCCTGGGCACACGCGAACGAGCTGCTTCTGGGCCGCACCACCTACGAGCTGGCCATGGCGCGCGCCGCGCTGGAGCGGATGCGCCCCGCCGTTGTGACCAAGTACTTCGACGCCTGGATGCTTCTGTCCCGCCGCTGAGTGCGCGCGCGCGTGGCATCCCCAAGCAGCCGACGATCGCCAGCAATAGTATCTCTCTTCTGTTTCTGTTCATCGCTACGATCGATCCCTGCAGGAATCGACTTCTTCCCCGATCGATGTCGATCAAATTTCAACCAAGTACTTCAAACCCTACGTCGATCTGTGACTGCGATATACCTACTCTTCTGTATGTTCAGTTAATTTGTATGTAGATGAATTACAGAATGCAAGTCTTGAGTTTGTACATGAACTCGAGGACTCGATTAATAAGCTAGTACTCTTCAAGTTACTAATTGTTTCTGCAAACTTGTTTAACCCGGTGGACATTTCTTGTCTGGTTTGCAATTTGTATGATATACATCGATGTAACATGGGGTGAGCATCAAAGCTGATCATTTACAGATTCACATCGACTCAGCAACTAAAGGAAACAAACTTAACTACTCGTTGATTAACCATAGTTCCTGGCTACTTCAACCTTGTCTGCATGCACAACTGCCCAAATATTAGCAATTTAGCATCAGAGTTTGAGGACTCAATCGACAGTTGAGGTGAAGACAGCCGAAGCTGCCATCGTCTCGTCCTGCACATCGGTGGTCGCCGACATTTCGCTTGTGCCAGCCCAGTCCATGGTCGCGTCGCTGAAGCTTGGCGTCCCATGAATGAGCTGACATCAAAGTAGATTGAAAGGGAGGTTATTTGTTCCGGCGGTTGGCTGCAACTTTGGGTTTGTAGAGAGGGAAAATCAGATGACAGGCAACAGTTGCCTACATATGTTTCAGTCTGGCTCCATGGTAAACCGATGCTGAACAAGTGCCTGCCCACACCAGGTTTCTGCATGTCTGAAGAACATTCAGAATGCAATGTAAGGTCAGATGACTGACGACAAGAAACTATCAAGGGAAATTGAATCACACAGGATTATTGTTAGGGTTTTTGGGTTGGGTGCAACATTGCGTTTGTAGAGAGGTAAAATCAGATGTGTTGCAACAACTGTCTGCAACAGTTACCTGCACGTGGTGCAACAACCGGGTCAGCAATTGCCGCCACTACTCCAGTGCTAGTGCTGAACAAGTGCCTGCCTAGTCGTCCAAGTTCAGCATGCCTGAAGAAAATGCAAAATATAGAGTGTAACGTTAGATGTCCCCATGGGCACTGACTCGAGTTGCCTCTTGGTGCCGGAATGCTCCGCGATCTTCTTTCGGTCGCGGCTGAACCTGAAAAAACCGCACACAAAATTCAGCGATATTCAAGAGTTTCATGCGTCTGTCATCATTCATGAGTTCTTACACGGATCAGCCATGACCAAAGAAATAGGCGAGGTTTTTTTTTGAACAGTGGCAGGGTGTCAGGCACCCACTTCATTATCTTAAAGCACGTGGCAGGTATAAATTACATGGAGGCCCAGAACAACAAACTATTCTAAGATATGGCCTCCATTTTCCAGAAGACACCCTAGAACAAAAAGGTAAAAAGCAATCAAGTCCTAAGGTGCCTCTGCCACAGTCGTCGGCGACCTCCACGCGACCAGCGTCGAGATCCGAGAAGAAGTGCTCGATGATATTTCTCCGGCGAAGAATCACTTGGAGGACACCTCAAAAACTCCAGGGACAGAACCATTTGGAGGATAAGAGGCGTCGAGCTCCGGCGCAGGATGAGAAGGGCCTCCTCAAAGGAGGTTGAAAACGGGCCGCCATATCGGCCGAAGATGGCGACGACGATGTTGTCGACCGCTTGATCCGCTCGCAGAAGATAAGGCCAGTAGTGCTCACCGAGAAGCTTCGAGCCACCGCCGTACTCCCCTCGCCGCCACGGCCAGACAGGAGGAAGCGGTGCCCTTGACATGGAGAGGAGCACCAGTAGCCGCGCGTGATGAAGAGGGAAGTGGTCGTCTGCCACACAGAAGCCACCTTCATCCCCCTGCCTCCACGGCTAGCCGAACGAAGATGAATCCACAGCCACAGCAAGAACGACCATCGCCGAGCGCGCACTAACACCAGGACGAGAACTCCCCTACCGCCTCTATAACTGAGCACCACAGGGCACCCCATCCTCTTTCCCTTGCCGCCACGGCCGGCCATAGGAAGATGGGGAAGCCATTGAGCAACCCAGAAGAAGGGGCCAAACAGGTCCCTACCTTTATTTAACGATGCGGCGGCCACCGCCGCCGCCGGCCGCACCAGCCAAAGGAGCAAGAGGACAACTACGGCGAGCCCTAGAGCCAGGATCTGGACCATGAGATCCAAGGCTTCGCATCTGGGCAGACCGCTCATTATCGGCACGAGGCCAAGACTACCTACCCTACAACCTACTACTACTCTGGCGGCCCTCCTCCGCCACCTCCCGCCGGCTATTCCGACGAGAAGGGCACGGGAGTGCCCCGACTGCTCTTGGTGTAATCTCAAAGCAAGGGGGTGGGGAGAGGCAGAGGGGGATGGTGGCTCTCCGAATACGAGATAATGAGTTGTCCCATTAGGCGAGGTTGATACCGTGATAGTGACACACAAGGAGAGAACGAGAAGGGTCACAGTAGTTAGGGCATCTCCACCGGGCCGACGCATCTCGTCCGAGCGTGTCCGAACTTGTCCGCACGGACGCCCCAGCGGGCCGACCTATCCGGACAGGCATGTCCGGCTCGACCCATCCATGCATCTAATCTGGCCTCGGCTGCTTTAGTCCGAACAGCGCGCTTCTCCGAGCGTATCCTCCCTTTATCTTTGGCGGTCCCTCCCGCCAGTGGCATAGAAACCACACCACTTCTCGCTCCGAAAAATCTCTCCCAAATTTCCACTGGCGGGAATGGGAGGGAAGACGATGGATCCCGTGACCATGGTCGATGATGTTCCCTCGGCGTTCCCGCCGCGAAGAAGCGCGGCCGGCCGAAGAAGCCCGCAAAGGAACAGACGCCAAAGGAGCGGAATATTGAGTCGGACAAGCGCGTTGGCCGGCGGGTAGCAGCAAGAAATTGATGCGACGCTGCTAGGCTCGAGATGGAGCATCGGGAGGAGCAGGATCGCCTCCTCGCCTCCTAGAACAGGGTCGACGCCAACGAGCTGGTAGGGAATGCCGCCAAGCAAGCCGTCAACATGATCAAGCAGGAGGCGATGACCGCCATTTTCGGCGGCGCCGTCTCTCTTCCCGGCCTACACATGGACTACCCATCCTCTACCAGCTCTGTAACTTCCACGCCTACCGGACGACCACTAGCTCCGCCCGGGACAACAGGGACGCACACGCCCTCGCTTGGAGGGCACCAGCTGTCCTGGTTCAACCATCCCCGCACATCATCAATGGAGGACGCCCGCCATCGAACTAAACTGCAGTCCATCCAACGCGGATGCAACCTCGAAGGCATCGAAGAAGCGGCGGACCATATCTGCCGCGAACATGCTGACGCCAGTCAACCTATTCGGTGAAATGCGATCCGAGCCGCTGGCGGCCGCTGATACGTTGGAAATGTATCTATAATTTTCGATGCTCCATGCGTGCTTAGTATCTACTTTGCTTTGCTTTGTCTACACTTTGAGGTGTTTTATATGTTTTTCTATACTAACCTATTAACAAGTTGCCACAGTGCCAGCCTGTTTTCTTCTGTTTTTTGGTTCCAGAAAAGGCAGAAAATCAATATTCTCGGAATTGGACGGGATGAAAGCCAAAGTCAATATTTTACAGTGGGGAACACGGAGCCAGAGTACGAGACGGAGGGGAGCCACCAGGGGGGCCACACCCCCTGGCGGCGCAGGCTAGGGCTAGCCGTGCCTGGGGGGTGTGACCACCCTGGCCGCCCCCTGCCTCGCCTCTTCGCCTATAAATACCCCCCGATACAAAAACCCGAAGTACCCGATCAATATTCCACGAAACCGTCTGTAGCCGCCGCCACCATCGTCCCTAGATCGGGGGGATCTGACGCTCTTCCCAGCACCCTGCCGGAGGGGAGATCATCCTGGAGGCCTTCTTCTTCATCATATGTGAGTAGTTCCACCTTGGAATACAGGTCCATGTAGTAGCTAGATGGTTGTATCTCCTCCTTTGTGCTACCATGTTTAGATCTTGTGAGCTCTATTCATAATCAATATCATCTATTTGTATTCATGCATGTTGTGTTTGCGAGGATCCGATGGATATTGAGATTACTATGTCAGATTGATTAATGGTTTTTTCTTATTGATTCTACCATGTCTGTTTGTTTGAGATCTTGCATGCTCTCCGTTTCTAGTAGCTATCTTGGCCAAGTAGATGCTAGTGACTCCAAGGGGGGGTATTTATGCTCGATAGTGGGTTCATGCCTCTATTTAATCTAAGGGAAGTGACAGAAATCTCTAAGGTTGTAGATGTGTTGTTGCCATTAGGGAGGAAACAACGGTCTCCTGTTCATGGAACAAGTGGATTATTTACCTTATACACTTTGCTTAAAGCAGTTATCCGTTGCTTGCAACTTAATACTGGAGGGGGTTCAGATGATAACCTGAAGGTGGATTACTAGTCATAGATGCAGTTGGATGGCGGTCTATGTATCTCGTTGTATTGCCCAATTGAATCTCATAGGATCATGAATGTCTAGTATTGCATTGTTATGCCTTGCTCAGTCCTGTCAATTGCCCTGCTGTAATTTGTTTACCCAACATGCCATGTTTGTTTATCTAAGGAGAACACCTCTAGTGAAGTATGGACCTCGGTCCAATCTTTACCATTGATACATCTTCCACTGTTAATGTTTACTTTCTGCAAACCACTATTACTTTCCACACCATACAGTTAATCCTTCGTTTTCAGCAAACCGGTGAGATTGACAACCTCACTGTTTGTTGGGGCAAAGTCTTGAGTTTGTGTTGTGCAGGTTTCCAAGTTGCTAGCAACACATTTGAGTCATTTCCTTCCTCCTAGTGGTTCAATAACCTTGGTTTCTTACTGAGGGAAAACTTGCTGCTGTGCTCATCACACCTTCCTCTTGGGGTATCCCAACGAAGCTCTGCATTCAACCAGTGCACCATCAGCCGCTGACACGGTATGCTTGCCACATTTCTTCGACATTGCTAGTGCACTACTCCCGCCGCTTTATGATGGCCAATTTGGGTGTCGGGTTTTGTGGGAAACAATGGCGAGGATGACATGCACAACATGATCAATGAGGGTGACCACGGCTATGCCGACGACGGCGAGGCCAAGCCGGAGACCCAGCAAGATGCCTGCAACATTGTGGACGAGGCATTTTTTTGGGAACGATGGTACTTCCATGGGCAAGGGCGTCATGGCCGCATCGTTGGCCGCTTCACTTGCGGCATCACTTGTCAATGGAAAGAAGGTGAGCCAACGAACCGGGGGCTACAACCCCGCTGAGGATAAGCTCCTATGCAAGGCATGGATGGATATTTCACAAGATCCAGTATGCGGCGCCGAGCAAAAGGGCTTTGCCTATTGGAAGAAGGTGGGCAGGTTATTCCATGAGCATAGGAAATTTGGGAAGGACTCTTTTTTTAGCGATCAAAAAGATTTCTCCCTCTCCAAGCATTGGGGCTCCATCCATGCCGAGTGTAGCAAGTTCCCAGGCTCCTACGAGGTGGTGATGAAAAGGAAAATAAGCAACATGCAACCGGTTGACATGGTAAAACCTCTTCCTATCTTTGTTGATGTCTTGCATTTGCGTTGAGCCATTGTTGGCATCCATATGTGTAGGTCATGAAAGCAATGGGGCTGTCGGCCATGCCCGCCGGGGCTTCGTCTCTACAAGCGACAGCGCTGCCGGTCGTGCCCGCTGCCCTGGTGGCCACAAGGCCATGAAGGCCGAGATTGCCCGCCAGGTTGGTTCCTTGGCATTCCAAGAGACCTTGAAGAAGATCCTGGAAAAGAAGGAAGAGGCCATAATCTAGATGAAGGAGAGGCACCGCAAAGAGAAAGAGGTTGCCACCAAGACCTTTGTCGAGCTGCAGACGAGGTCCATCAAGGTGGAGGACGCCAACGCCAAGGCCAGGCTAATATAGATTGAGGCCAAGGCGAAGTCGACAAAGGCCGAAGCCAATGCCAAGGAGGCCAAGGTGAGGTCTAGGGTGTTGGAGGCCGAAGCGAAGGCCAAGGAGACCGAAGCCAAGATCATGGCTAAGGAGAACGCAATCATGCTCACCGACCTGGATAGCATCGCCGACCCCGATCACATGGCTTGGGTTGCAAAGAGGAAGCAGGCCATCAGGGCTCGCGATGCCTGATGGGCAATGGCGACGGCGGATGCAACTTTTTGGGTAGGAAAGCTGCCATTTTAGGAACATTTGTGTATGAAAATGTCCCCTTTTGTAAATTTCGGAAACCAGTGGCCACTTGTTGGCGATGCCTAGAGGGCGATGGCGCACACCTACCATGTTATTTGCTAGTTAATCTGTGTGTCTTTGGCTTGTTAATTTGACATTTTCAACTGATTTTCATCCATTGCCTAGCGATGACACCAACGATTGCTAACGCCAACAAATGGGTTGCGCCGCGGGGCGTGGTCGGCCGAACAGGCTGGACCATGACCCCAAATTGATTGTGGCTTGACCCAAAGGGATATAAACGGACCGGATGGGTCGGCCCGGTGGAGATGCCCTTAGCGCCTGCATGGAAGTGGCCGCCACGTCAACCACTACCTGGGTTGGTGCTAGCGGCCTGCCGCGTCTCATGCGGTTCGAGCGGAGCAAGACGTGTCAGAGGCTGTGTGCAAGTGGAAGGAGGAACGTGTGCACGCCCATGGTGACATGTACGCAGAAACGCTTTTATCCCGCGAGTTCCTTTCGTTTTGGGGTACACGTAATGTTTTGCCGTGCTCGGCCGGGTACAGGCGCGAGATGAAACTCTTCCGGGTACTTGGCCTCTTCCTCACCTTCCCTATTTTTTCGGGGGAAACATCGAGATTATTTCTACATTGAGTATTAACAAGTGCATTTTTTACCTAAAAAAAGTGGACGTGCATTTTCTCTAGTAGAAAACAACCTTTCCATCCATTCTCCGAGCCATTAGTCTCGGTTCCCTCATGAACCGGAACTAGGGCTCATATTAGTCCCGGTTCGTAAGTCCAGGATGGCGCACGGGGCAGAGCGACGATTTTTCTGGGTTCATGATGGACCTTTAGTCCTGGTTCGAGGCAAGAACCGGGAATAAATGTTTCTGGTCACACGTGGCCGCTGGCGCGGATCTTTAGTCCTGGTGTTTTGTAGAACCGAGACTAAAGATCCATGTTGTATATATATATATCACCCTAGCTCTAAATGTTTGTGTGAGCTGGTTTGTTTTTACCCTCTCATTCCCAAGTGGTGTATGTTGCATAGTTTTTCTCCTCTATGCACAAGAGGTGCTTGATGAAATGCACAAGTGCATGAGCCACACTTAAGCTTTCTCCTCTTTCTTTCCTCCTCAATCGAGGTTAGCATGCAACTTAATATTTTATCTGTAATTGATACAATGCATGTGTCGATGTATAGTGGTCATTTCTCTAGATGTTATGTGATTTTTTAATAAACTTAATTATATAATGCAGATGAGCCAACAATGGATGTACGGTGACCGACGCACTAGCGAGTTCATTGCGGGCCTTCATAATTTTATTGGTGTGGCTGAGGCAAACAGAAGTATCGGTTTTATGTGTTGTCCATGTGTTTAATGTCGGAATCAGAGGGATTACTCTTTCTCAAGAACCCTTCACACCCACCTGCTTGAGCATAGTTTCATGCCCAACAACAATTGTTGGACCAAGCACGGAGATAGAGGGATTATGATGGGAGACAATGAAGAAGAAGAAGATGATGATGACAACTATCATCGTATGTTTCCTGAATACGGTTATACATAGAGAGAATATGGTGATACAACTGGTGAAGCTGAAGAGGCGCCCGATGATGCTGAGCTCGTTGATGATCTTCATCGGGCCATTGTTGATGCACATAAAGAATGTGAAAGTGAAACTGAGAAGTTGAAGTTGAAGCACATGTTAGAGGATCACAAAAAAATATTGTACCCAAATTGCAAAGATGACAACACAAATCTCGGTACCACACTAGAATTGCTGCAATGGAAGGCAGAGAATGGTATATCTGACAAGGGGTTTGAGAAGATACTGGAAATAATGAAGAGGAAGCTTCCAAAGAATAATGAATTGCTTGCCAGTACATACGAAGCAAAGAAGGTTGTCTGCCCTCTAGGATTAGAGGTGCAGAAGATACATGCATGCATTAATGACTGCATCCTCTACCACGGTGAGGAGTATGAGAATTTAGATAAATGCCCGGTATGCACTGCACTGCTGTATAAGATCAGGCGAGATGACCCTAGTGATGTTGATGGCGAGCGAACTAGGAAGAGGGTTCCTACCAAGGTTATGTGGTATGCTCCTATAATACCACGGTTGAAACATTTGTTCAGAAATAAGGAGCATGCCAAGTTGTTGCGATGGCACAAACAATACCGCAAGAAAGAGTCGATGCTGAGACACCCCGCTGATGGGTCGCAGTGGAGACAAATCGAGAGAGAGTACCCGGGCTTTGCAGATGATCCAAGGAATTTAAGGTTTGGTATAAGTACAGATGGCATGAATCCTTTTGAGGAGCAGCGCTACAGTCATAGCACGTGGTCTATAACTCTATGTATCTATAACCTTACTCCTTGGTTGTGAATGAAGCGTAAGTTCATTATGATTCCAATGCTCATCCAAGGACCAAAGAAACCCGACAACGATATTGATGTGTACCTAAGGCCATTAATTGAAGAACTTTTACAGTTGTGGCACGAAACTGGCATACGTGCTTGGGATGAGCACAAGTAGGAGAAATTTGACCTACGAGCGTTGCTTTTCGTAACAATCAATGATTGGCCTGCTCTTAGTAACCTATCAGGACAGCCAAACAAGGGATACAATGCATGCACACATTGTTTAGATGATACTGATAGTGTATATTTGGATAAATATAAGAAGGTTTTGTACCTGGGGTATCATCAATTTCTTGCGACCAATCATCCCGTAAGAAAGAAAGGCAAGCATTTCAAAGGCGAGGCAGATCGCCAGAAGAAGCATGTCCACCGTACTGGTGATGATATATTAGGTATGGTCAAGGATCTAGAAGTATATGGAAAGGGTCCTAGCCGTCAATCTATTCCGAATGACGCCGTTGGACACGTGCCCATGTGGAAGAAGATATCTACATTTTAGGAGCTACCCTATTGTAAAGTCCTAGAGGTCCGCTCTACAATCGATGTGATGCACGTGACGAAGAATCTTTGCGTGAACCTTATAGGCTTTCTAGGAGTGTATGGGAAGACAAAAGATACACCAAAGCACGAGAATACCAACAACATAAGAAAGATCCACACAACATGCATCGAGAGAATGAGACGGATAAAGGATATCGTCCTGCCAGCTACGCTCTTACCAAAGCAGAGAAGGAAATCTTTTTTGAATGCCTTGAAGGGTTCGCAGCATAGAAAACAAAAAATTTCCTACGATGGGAACAACTAAGTACCAAGATCTATCTACTAGATACAAGCAATGGGTGGATATACATCCATAGAATACATACCCTCGAAGACCGAAAAGTGTTAACGAGGTTGTACTCATGGATGATGTAGTCGAACGCTTGCCGATCTCAAGATCGTGATGAAGTCCATCTGGTCTAGCCGGTCCAGCACCATCAAGTCCAGCACCGCAAAGCAGTGGTGCATCCGTGATCGCACACACGTTCAGGTACCCCGACAACCTCCACGCCCTTGCTCCAACAAAGCAGCGGAAGCAACAAATCCTTCCAGAAGAAGCCACCGGGAACATGTATCTTGTTGATCCGAGACCATGGGGGAATTATAAAGGGGGTAGAGAGATCTTTTACGAGGAGGTGTGAGTGATAAGTGAGAGGAGGGGCTCCTTTTATAGGAGGAGGGGGACAACCCACTATCCATGGCAGGCGGCCAAGGTGGTGCCCCCACCTCTTCCTCCATTCATGTGAGTGGAGCTCCCACTCACACAAATGCCCCTCCATTTCCTCCACTCAAAATCCCACTCAAATCCCATTAAATTTCCACCAAATTTAATGGAATCTCTCTTTAAATAAAACTCTTTTATTTATTTATTCAGAGTTTTGTTAATTACTTTAATTAACAAACATTCACATAAAACCCCTTACAACATTTCAATTTCACATGTAGAACCAGTTTTAGCAATTTCAACCGAAACAATTCCGGTGTCCAATGAAATAAATTCCTGCACTTTCTTTTTCTTTCTCTTGCATATTATTTGCCCTGAATGGTTTCGGTATCCCTTAAGTGTGTCACCCTACGGTTCGCGAATAATGTTGACATGATTGAGACCCCTCTCCGATCAATAATCAGCAGCGGGACCTGGAGATCCGTACTGACTCCCACACATTCAACGATGACTTCTGTGACCGTGTAAACCTTATACACATGTAACTTAATCCCTTTGTCTCGCGATATATTACATGTCCAAGATTCGATCATCGGTATCTCCATACCTAGTTTGATCTCGTTGTCGACATGTACTCTTTTCTTGTTCCCGTGATATAACATTCTAGTGATCAAATCACTTGCTTTCAAGCTAACTAATGTGATATCACCGAGAGGGCCCAGAGTATATCTATCCTTCATCAGGATGGAAAAATTCCACTCTTGATCCATGAGCCTCAACATAACACCTTCGTAGCACTGAACCCATATTTATAGTCACCCTGTTACGGTGTGACGTTTGATGTTATCAAGATACTCTTCCGGTGTTAGTGATTGACATGGTCTCATGGTATAGGGACTAAGATTACTTCGTATGATGTTATAGCAATATAAACACAATGACCTTGATCGTAATGCTATACTTCGGATGAATGTTCATCACATCATTCCAACAATGTTGTGACCTCATTATTAACGACATCCAATGTCCATGATCAGGAAACCTTTGATCATGTTGTTAATCAACGAGCTAGTTTATAAGAGAGGCATAACTAGGAACTTTATTTTTGTTTATTAAACACACATCTATTAACGTTTCCATATTAATAAAATTATAGCATGCAAAATAAGCATTTATCATAAATAAGGAATAAGATAATAACCACTTTATTATTGCCTCTCGGGCATATTCCCTTTAGTCTCCCACTTGCACTAGAGACAATAATCTAGTTTGAAAACTTTGCGTGTTCAACACCTATGGATTTCTGGTGTTCCATATACGTGATTGCAACTGGTTAACATATTCTACAGATCTAATGCTTTTAGGTCCGCTTGTATTTGCATGTATTTGCGTCTTCACGCATCACTCATTCTCTAATGAGATGACATTGTATAAATTTGGTCTTTTGGTAAGACCTTTAGTTTCTTGGAGTTAAATCATGTCGATACTATTATCGTACAATATATCTTTAGTGTTAGCCTATTGTGAACCACACCTTAGTTGGATAACAAACTACTTGATACAAATGCCCGCCTTTGCTGCTACTATAGCAGTCATATACTTAGCCTTTTGCTGTAGTATCCATCACAATGTCTTAACTTTGGTAATCATCCAAATCCGTCATGGAAACTTCTTTCCATTACATTGTGCCACCCATAGTTTAAATTGAGATAAACTTAATTTGTATCTTGTGTCAGAACTAGTGTCATTTTACAATGAACTATTTGTCTCTTATACAAATAGAATATATTCTTAATTCTTCCAAAAGATTATAAGAATATCCTTACTATCGTCCAATGATAATCTTATGATTCATTCTGGTATATGCTCATAACACTTAGAGCATAGGACATATCTGGACGTGTACATATCATGGTATGATTGATCAAAACATTCTTGTGATTTCACTCATCAAGTGTCAAAGCACTTGAATCTTGTTTCACTTATCAAGTGTCGATACACTTGAATCTTGATTCAATTCTTTTCCATGCGACAAAAACCTTTTCTCATCGTTTCCATATTGAACTTCTTCAATATCTCATATATGTACGTTTGGCACAAGTGTCACAGTCTATCCATATAGACATTCATGCTAAATATTCGGGGTTTGCCTAAGTCTTTCATCAAAATGAAATTCTTAACCTTTGCCAATAAAAGATACATCATTTCCAATCAACAACATGTCCTCCACATAATGTATTAGAAATATGTTTCATCGCTCCCACTTAATTTCTTGCAAATGCAAGCATCTTCATCGTATCCTGATGAAATTAAACTTTTTTAACAGTTTCATCACGGTGAAGATTCCAACTCCACGATGCTTACTTCAACCATTGAAGCTTGCATGCCCTTTTAGCATCCTTTGAATTTAACAAAACCCTTTGGACTGTGTCTTGTACACGTCCTGGGTAACCATTCTATTAGAAGAACTTTGTTTTTTTGTTTCAACTACCATATACCAAATTATATGTAGTGGTTGCTACATTAATCCGTCCAGACTAAATATCTCTATGAAAGATCAAATCTTGTCATAGTCAACTCCTTGAACATTTTCTTAAAAACTTTACCGACATGTCGACTATTTCATAGATGTAAAACATCCATGTCTGTTTATTTATAGATCCAAATACGACCGATAGGTTTTTATGCCTTTTTGGAGGGTCTTCCAAGTTCAAAAAACTTGATTTCTCGTGTATGGAACTATCACGGATTTTATGGCTTCAAGCCATTTGACGGAGTCAGGGCCCATCATCGCTTATTTGCATGTAGTCGGTTCATCATTGTCAAACAACAATGATTTACTCTCAAATCTTAGCATTTGATTGTTTATCCGACCTATTTGGTTCAATAGGAACTTAGACCTCCATGACCGCAACCTTTGAGGAACGTGACCCATGAGCATCGTGGCTGCCTCCGGAACTTTTTTTGGTGCTGCACAACTCAGCACATGTAGCTAAGGTTCGTTCACCTTATTAAAGTTCTATTGTCCTCCCACTTAACTTTTGCGAAAAATTCCTTTTTTAAGAAACTTCACGTTTCAAGCGACAAACTCTTTTGTCCTCGGTGTTATGGAGGAATACCCAATGGTTATTCAAAATAACCTACAAAGACATGTTCATCCGACTTTGGTTGTAAACATCTTACTTATGCTTATCATACCAAAATTTAAGAAAGGACAACTTGGGTTTTACCCCAAACCATTACTTACATGGTGTCATTTCAACGGATCAAGATGTATCTCTTTTCAGTGTAAAAGTGGTAGTCTCTAAAGCTTTAATCTTGTAAAACATAATGGAATTTTTATAAATAACACCTTTGATCCAACCATGTTAAACAAGGTTTCATTACAAATCTCAAACACTCCATATTCCTACAGTGTTTCGGGAGATGCAAATCTAGGTGTTTTGCTAAACTTGCAACTCAAATAAATCCCTTTATGATCAAATAATAAATTATTTATTTTCTTGTTACAATGATTTTCCACTTCATCTTGAAAGTCTTTGAACATTTTCAAATATTCATACTTCTTTATCATTAAGTGAATATTCACTCAAATTTCTGGAGAAAGCATATGAAGTTGAAATCCATCGCTTACGACTACACATAATGGACTACATACATTGATATGTATAAATTCCAATAATTTAGTTGATCATTCTTATTTGGCCTTTGAACGAAGTTTTAATTATCCCGAGGAAAGTCTCACAATCGTCATTTGATCAAATAAAAGACTCCAAAAATCCATGAATATGGAGTTTCTTCATGTTTTCTTTCCAATATAATTTAAACGGCGATGTCACTTCGTAAGTGATCTTTCAATCATTTGTCTTGCGACATTTTAGCATTAGTTTTGTGGATGTGATTTCTGCAACTAGATTTGTAAATCATCCATATTTAATGGAATACGGTAATTATTTGAACAATCTTTGTTCTCATAATACCTGATTTAAATAACAATTATTAAAAAAAATCTTGAAGGCAGGCTTTGGTGTCAACGAGAAATACAGACAACAGTTTGTTTGTTTTCGATGAACATCATCACATATTCTCTTGCTAGTTACTTAGGCCATTGTGGTTCGTGAATTGCATTGTCATGTATGATATTTCACACCAACCAATTCGGTATCCAATACCAAAGAACCACATTGTTTAACAAGCAAGAATACGGCCATAACATGTATATCATCTATATACCTAAACTGGATATTTCCAGTCTTTTCTTCTCTGCCAAATATATTTTATAGATTCTCTTTCAGCATTTCCTTTTCCTTTTAAAAGAATCTATCAACATCAAAAGTGGCGCCATATACATGACACATAGTCCAAAGCGTGTATATTCAAATACTAATACCTTTGTACTTGCACTTTGAAGTAGATCACCATCATCAAATGATTGGCATTCTTTCAAAATCCATTATTTAATAATCTTTTAGTGTAGTAAACACTTTACATACATATTATATTCATCTTTATCATGACGACTTTCATGATCAAGCTAATATAGCTTATAAAGGCGAATCGTGAGTATAATGTTACTTTCCAAAACCTTTTTGGATGATTAGGATGTCTAGCATCTCAAACCTTTACAAATTCTCATACAATATGAGAACATATTTTATACTCTATCGTTTGCAACCAAAAGATCGATTTAGATATCGTTATATCTGCCACACATGATGGTTTCTAAAACAATTCTTTCAGCTCCTAGATAATCTCGATATTTAAATCAAGAATCATGGAGGGAAACATGATACTTTAGATACTAACACTGGAATTGTTACTCTCGATTTAATACTAATTATTAAATTTCACAGAGCAAACAGAGTTTGCTAAAATTTTGCTATAGGACTTTAAACTTTAGATTGACACTCAACACAATACGATACCATATCATAAAGTAAATATCTAGAATTATATAGTTCTAATATCTCAATTACAACTAATCATAAGGTGGTGAACGAATGCCAATGACTACAACAAAAATTGTGAAAATTCTCTTTGATTTAATTTATGATAAATTGAGTTTTACTAATCCAAATTAGAAATGAACTCCCACTCAAAAACGACATTCCTCGTGTATTTTTGGTGATTACATGAACCAAATCCACTACACCAAGTCCGATCATCACGTGAGTTGGTGTAGCTTTAAAGGCGAGCATCTATTTTGTCATCATATCAAACATATGACTCATGCTTAACCTTTCAGTCCATGTTCCGAGACCATGTCTGTACATGCTAGGCTCTCCAAGTAAGAACCTTAGTATTCGCGTGTGTAAAACTGTCTTACACCCGAGATATGCTCGTGGATTCAAGTACAGCCGATCATTATGTGATGTCTTGAAGCGGCAAAACATAGTTGGTGCATATTTAAGGAAGAACACATTTTTATCTTGATATCTAAATGAGGGATCATCTTATAATGCTAATAAAACACCAAACAAGCAATATAAGATGCAAATAAAACATCATATGCTACAGTGATATGATATGGTTCTTGCACTTGATCTCTATCTTGTGCATCATGGAATGATCTTTATCATTCCTATATGTGTAAGGACAAGTCTATGGAACTTACACTTTGCCATATTATAATTTTCAATAGTATCAATCCATACTACAAATTATAACACTACCATATCATAGTACTTGCCCGGCAAAACCAAAAACTAGATGCCTCTAATTTATCTTTTGCATGTTGTACGTGGCTGAGGGCTTTCGAAGATAGAACCATTCTTACCTACGAACATGGAACCACAATGATGATAATCAAATTATTGATAACTCGTTGTAAATCAGATATTGACTATAGTAGGAGAGACATACACCCGGAAGCCACTTATGCAAAACTAGTTGCATGCCAAGCATGGAACAGGTCTCATGTGCGAGGACATGTAAAGTTTGTCCGGGCCGCTTCATCCTACTATGCCACAAATATCCAAAAGTATAAGGAAGAAGCAATAACATGACCATCAGCGCCCATATACTCATATGTGTACTACCCGTGTAAAGCATCTACGCATAGATCCGGCTCTGATACCACTGAAGGATTCACAGCATAGAAAACAAAAAATTTCCTACGATGGGAACAACTAAGTACCAAGATATATGTACTAGATACAAGAAACGGGTTGATATACATCCATAGAATACATACCCTCGAAGACCGAAAAGCGTTAACGAGGTTGTACTCATGGATGATGTAGTTGAATGCTTGCCGATCTCAAGATCGTGATGAAGTCCATCTGGTCCAGCACCATCAAGTCCAGCACCACAAAGCAGTGGTGCATCCGTGATTGCACACACGTTCGGGTACCCCGACAACCTCCACGCCCTCTCTCCAGCGAAGCAGCGGAAGCAACAAATTGTTCCATAAAAAGCCACCGGGAACATGTATCTCGCTGATCCGAGACCATAGGGAAATTCTAAAGGGGGGGAGAGAGATCCTCCGCGAGGAGGTGTGAGGGAGAAGTGAGAGGAGGGGATCCTTTATATGAGGAGGGGGCAGCCCACTATCCATGGCCGGAGGCTAAGGTGGTGCCCCCACCTCTTACTCCATTCATGTGAGTGGAGCTCCCACTCACACAAATGCCCCTCCATTTCCTCCACTCAAAATCCCACTCAAATCCCATTAAATTTCCATCAAATTTAATGCAATCTCTCTTTAAATAAAACTCTTTTATTTATTTATTCAGAATTTTGTTAATTACTTAATTAACAAACATTCACGTAAAACCCCTTACAACATTTCAATTTCACATGCAGAACCAGTTTCAGCAATTTCAACCGAAACAATTCTGATGTCTAGTGAAATAAATTCCTGTGCTTTCTTTTTCTTTCTCTGACATATTATTTGCTCTGAATGGTGTTTGTATCCCTTAAGGGTGTCACCCTACATTTCTTGAATAATGTAGACATGATCGAGACCCCTCTCCGATCAATAATCAGCAACGGGACATGGAGATCCGTACTGACTCCCACACATTCAACGATGACTTTTGTGATCGTGTGAACCTTATACGCATGTAACTTAATCCCTTTGTCTCGCGATATATTACATGTCCGAGATTCGATCATCGGTATCTCCATACCTAGTTTGATCTCGTTATCGACATGCACTCTTTTCTCGTTCCCGTGATATAACATTCTAGTGATCAAATCACTTGCTTTCAAGCTAACTAATATGATATCACCGAGAGGGCCCAGAGTATATCTATCCGTCATCGGGATGGACAAATTCCACTCTTGATCCATGAGCCTCAACATAGCACCTTCGTAGCACTGAACCCATCTTTATAGTCACCCTGTTACTGTGTGACATTTGATGTTATCAAGATACTCTTCCAGTGTTAGTGATTGACATGATCTCATGGTCTAAGGACTAAGATTACTTCGTATGATGTTATAGAAATATAAACACAATGACCTTGATCGTAATGTTATACTTCGGATGAATGTTCATCACATCATTCCAACAATATTGTGACCTCGTTATTTTGGGTAAGGGAGATTTGATCTAAGGGTAGATCAAATGTATTAAAAGTTAAACCTTAATACAATGTGAATTATACTTGATCATTAGGTGATCATATTATAGTATTCATTATAATCACTCATGAGTACCAAGTTAGAGGATATAACACCAAATATGAAATTAACAACTATATCTTAATCTCATCTGCATATACCCTGAGTATCATAGTAATACCTAACTTTAAAACTCTTTAATGAGTTAGAGTTGGAAAGAGACCAAGTTAAGATCATCCACTATATATCTTTCTTTCTATAGCAATCTTTATGGAACTTATCTTAATATCTGTTGTTTATCAATGTTGGATAATTCCCCATTGATTCACAAATTCTTTAACTATCAATCCTTGACCTTATCCTAGGGCATAGTCCATTAATAACCTTAATCCAATATGAGATACTAAGAAGATAATTTCAAGACAATGAAAAGTAGGATTGATAAAGCCTTGCTTAGTCAACTAAGAACTTAAGCAATAAATGATTTAAGGATTATAATGGTGATGCTTTAGCCACCAATATTTAATGCTTATATTCAGTATAAGTAATACTGGTGGGTAGAACATGATTGGAACCTTAGTAGAGATAAGTTATCCTAGAGTAGTCATTGAAAGCCACATAAATATAATTAGGGTTGGAGTAAAGTGCATATAAGATGATATTATTCAATTAAAGCTAGTATAACATAGAGTTATAAAAGTGGTGTTATTCATATTAAAGGATTGTCAACTTTAGAGAAAAGTAGTTGGAAGCATACAACTAATAAAGATACATTAGTAATGAATGATTAAGAAGAGTATGAGTAGAGTTGAAGGAACTATTTGTTGGATGGAAGGCTATCAACAGTAGAGTAGTAAATACAACCAAGCCATGATGATAGATAGAAAAGGGTAGTATATCTAGGAAAGGAATTCTTTAATAAGAAGTCTAGAATTATGAATTATGGAGGATAGTAATTCTTGGTAAGAAATCAACTCTAAATCTTAAAACCAAGTATAATATCCATTTTATATTAAGAATCCCACATTATATATATATATCACTTTATAGGAATACTTTCCTAATAACAAATCACATAAGCACATCTCTGTTTATTCCAATTATCATAATTATATGTGCTTAGGAGTATCTTTATCAATTCCTTTCTATAAAACATTCAAGATATAACTTTCTAGTACTAAAGGTGATGCCATCAAATATCCCAAACAGAAAACAATATGCTTAGTTATTGAATCTTTAACCACATCCATAAAGGAGTCTAAGTATATTAAAAACCCTAAACCCTAGGGTAAATAATCATAATCCAAAAACCTTAAACTTCTTTGTTTATCACAATAGAATATATACATTGCCATTTTCCAAATTAATGGGAGTAGTAATAACCATATGAATGTCTTTTATATTTCATGCATCAAATAATGGTATAGGATCATTATACATATAAAAGTTTCTATTCAAACTATGAGCCAACTAGAGTTAAGTTTATAAACAAATAAGAATATATCATTTAGAAATCCATAACTAAAAGAGGAGAGTAAAATAATAAGAAAAGTTTCTACAAATTATTAAAAGGGGTTCATATAGAGCAAATAAAAGAAATATAAAAAGATTATATAATAAAAGTTCACAAATGATACCAAATATATTTTAGTATTATTGCAAATATCCAGCAAATAAATCCTACAAAGAAAGGTTCAAAATATAAATCAAATTCAAATGTAAATAGGAAAACAGAAAATATATAAAAGGTAAAACAATAAAAAACATTACCTGGACGTGGCCCAACACCCGTATACTTATCTGACGCCATAGACAGCCCACAAAAGCCTAGCACCGAGCCCAGCTCGTTTCCATCTGTGACTGACGAGTGGGGCCAGATAAGGACTGTGGGTTGAGAAGAAAGAATCGTCAGGGGGTTATTCACAAAACAACCATCGTCGTCATCGTCACGCACACAAACAGCTCGATGGCGGAGCTCGCCACTGCCCGATGCTGCCATCGTCGTCGTTGCACCAAGATCAACGCCGTCGTTGTCAGGAGAGGATAAGAAGGCCACCGCGACAACCCTGCTCATCCTCATCCTCAATCTCGCTCTCCAGACTCACTTCTTTTCCTCACCCGAAACCCTAGCTCACCGGAACCACCCCTCGCCGTTGAACCACATCTCCCCACACCCTTCCAAGCAGCCATGGAGAAGCGCCATCCTCCGTAGATCCTCTGAGAGAAATCCTGCATCAAGGGGAGCACTGGAGTGGACGAATTTTGCCATTCTTCCTCGCGGCAGTTCGTCGGAAATCTTTCCAGAAAGCTCGCCTCCGACCGCGCCTGTCCTCGCCAACCTCTCTATCGTCATCAGGGTAAGATTATGCATCTCTGGACCCTAGTTTTGTTTGCTGATTCGCACCATAGACCCCATTTCCTTGAGCACCGCCATTGGCCGCCGCAGAAGCTCGTCGCCGGTGTATTTCCGATGACCATTAAGTAGCAGTAGCAGCGTTACCACCAATAGGTTCACCTCTGTTCCCTCTTTCCAACGCACCAAACCACGCATGCTAAATCGCGGTAGATCATCACCGATGAACAACCACTGACGGCGGTGGTGGTGCTGACGCCATCGCCACGTCATGATCACCTCATGATCAAACCACGTCAGCTCGTTTGACTAGTCTTTACCAGCGTGGCTGATGACATGGCCTTGGGCCCATACGTGATTGACTGGGGGTCAAGGCAGGGTCGGTAATAAATGGATTTTCTTTACACAGCGTGCTAAGGTGGTCACTGGCCCACTAGTCAGTGACTGGGGCTAGCTCTTGGTGCGGTATAAAAAGTATTTTCTGTTAAGGAATAAATAAAATGTTATAATTCAATTAATAATATTCCAGAAATCAAATACATGATTAAATCTTGTTTAATTAATAACTTTTGATTTATAATTCATAAAAATGTGTATAATATATGAAAAATTTCAAAAAATAAAATCTACAACTTAAAACTATTATCAAATATTATTATGATGATTATTTAAATAAATAGTATTTAATAAAAGTTTTATAAGTAATAAAACTTTGATAATTCATATTTTAATAATGGTAAATGTTAAACATATATATAGAATACCAAAAATCTAAGAAAAATAAAGTTATAATTTGAAACCATAATCATGTATTATTATTTCACTTAAGTAAATATTTATTATTTATTAAGTAATTATAAAGTAATAATAATTGTAAAAACCATATCTTATTATTTATAAATCACATAAATAAATGTAATATACCAAAATGATCACAAAAATAATATCTACATGCTAAAAATCTAATATTTCACTTTTGAATTAAATAAAAATTCAAATAATTTAATAACTCAAATTTAAACTTAATTACTTTATTAATAATTCATATAAGGATAAATAAAATTTGTTAATATTTTTGAAATGAGTCAATTAAGTCTAATAAATAGTAATATTATTAAATATTAATAATATGAAGCCATAATGGTTTAAAACATTGTAATCATCTTTGTATTAAATTATCTTCAACCCTAAGTGAAGATTATATTCTCAAAGTATTCCAATTCATAATAAAAACCTTAAATAACACCTTGTGAAAAAATCAGATCCTTTCCATCCATGTTAACTACCAAATTACAAAAACTACCACAACACTATAGAAAATTCAAAAGTAATTAAGTGACAATATATCCTGGTTTATAAACTATACTCACTATTATTAAATCAAGAAACCATTACACTAAGTAAAAGGATCACTAATATTAAGTAACCTAAAGGAAACATTCCAGATACACAAGATACAAATATTATTAGTATTATACCTTCAAAACTATCTAAATCTTAAAGTTAACTTTAGTCTCCAAGAATCTAAATATCATACCATAAACATTACTATATGTTTTATAGTTTACTTTGGTCTGAAGTAGTTAAGTTATAAAAACATCTCAAACCCAAAACATTCGAGCAAACATAAATAACAGCTACACAACTCAACTAACCACAAAGGTTGTCTAGACCTTAGAAGAGAAACCTTTTCTTCGAAGGTTATTCTTTTTGCCACTTCAAACAAGCACTCTTATATAAGCAATTTTGACTAGTATATCATAAGTATATATTTTACTACTACATATGTATTGCTCATAACCACTCATAAACTCTAATAGAAGCACAAATGTGAAATCTATCTAAAAGAACCACACATTCCAAAATAACCATTTTCAGAATCCAAACCCTAGGACAATGTTATCTCCGGAATTCGCGTTTAGAACGTGCATCACATTACTTATGCATAAAAGCATATTGCTTCTTTAAACATTAGTCCTTACCGGACCAACGATGCTAATTTCAGATTTTGGATCTTATACTGACTCGAAGACCGAGAGTGCATAATCTTGCAATCACAAAAGGCAAGTTCACACTTGCTCATGTCCTTTGTTTATTTTCTATAAAGTATCTTATAAATCCAGTGTTGTTATCACCTTCATTTGAAAAAGGTCTAAAAACACTAATTTCGATAATAATGTGAAATATTGGTTACTGATCCAGGGTGATCAGCTAATCTATTAAATCTGACAGTTGGAATACCACTGTTCAGAACTATATCACCTAGGACTTAACAACCAATGTCGCCAGTGATTCTTGCGCCGTATATTACGCGTTGACCATGAGATTTGGAATGGGACGGATAAGTCAGCTGTATCTTCCTCCTCTCGCATGAAGCCGGATGTGCAGGTCGTGGCTGTTATCCTCGAAGTGTGCATATTAATTGGTAATTCGCAGAGGATATGCAACATATGGGTGGGAACCCTCAACGTCCCACGATAGTTCTGACATCTAACGGTTTGTACAAACCATTGCCGTAATTCATTATGTGGGCATGGTGTACACCAAGGAGGCATGCGAGGTCGCGAAGGGGGCAGTGATTGGCTTGGATCATCTTCTGGGCCCCACATCATGGAATTGTGGACAGGAATAAGCTGCCCGGTTGTGCAACAAAGAGTTGATCTCTCATGGGTAAAGTAACGCACCTCCGCATAGTGTAATAACTGTAACTTGTTACTCCCTGTTCCGGGAAGGAGCTGCGAACGCTGCGGGAAAGGAACTCCATGAAAGTTCTGGTAAACCCGTGAAGGCTGACGGACATAGCTTTTTAGAATAAAAGCAACCTTTGAAGAAATGTTTATGAAAACTTGCATTTCCTATGACCTACGGTCTGTGGCTGTAGTTATAGTGCATCAAATACTTCTTTTCTAGTGAATTTGCTGAGTACGCTCGTACTCAAAGTATCTTCTTAACCCTTGCTAGATTCTGAAGTTGGAATATACAACAACCACATCAAGATATGCTCCAGGACTTATCAAGACCAGCTAAATCTCTTTAAAGAAGACAAGGAAGTCAACATATACCTCAACTCAAGTGAAGACGAAGTTACTGATTAGATAGGAATATTATCTCAAGCCAAAGAACCTATTTCTGTAGTGCGTTGCAATAGCAGCAATGCCAACCTCTTAGCTAGAATACTAGGCTTAATAGTATAATCATTCTTGTGTTATTTATCTTCGATTCTTCTCCGTAAGAAGTTCTTTCTCTCTCTTTAATCTAGAATGTTCTCTGGACCTTGTGTAAAGAGTGAGTTGTAACCTTTAGCCATGTATTGGACCCGTTGTGTTTCTGTTGTGCCATTATGAGGGATGTAATACTAGTAAACGGTGTTTCATTGGTGTTATGTCAACGACTATAGTATACTACATCATGTAGTGGTATGCTGGATCACCGCATACTATTTCCTTACAACTTAGAGTGAGTGTTACTATCTTTTGCACATTCGATTTTGTTTACTAAATGTTAAGTGTAATTTTTGAGATATACGTGCACAGCTTCCACTATTTGCTGCTAATAATTTACATTGACACCGGAAAAGTACTTGTTATGGACTCAAAACTTAAAGACCCTAAGAGATGGTCTCACCTAGTTTATATGCTCCAGAGGTAATTTTAATCATTATCACACTATATCATCATCTTTCGTTCATTCCTGATATCAAGCACTTAATAACTCATTGACTAATTTTTGGGAAACCGGGTCGGGTTTAGAAACGGTTCATCAAGGCTGCTATGGGTGAATGGAAAGAGGTGTTGACATTTCAACAAATCCCTATAAGTACTACTATTGACTGAATTTCCGCGCATCTCTTTGAATCTTGTTTCAATATCATTACCATGCTTGATTATTATTTTGATTGAACTCTATTCTCATGAAGTATTTGAGGCAGCTAGACGGGAACAATTTATGTGGATACAACATTCGTGAGTTCATTCGTCTGACGACCTATGGGAAGAACAGAGCCAGGCAACAACTTAAAGTACGTCAACAATGTTCATAATCTTATTTTATTACCATCAATAGTATTGAGTTTCATTCATATATATTGATCCCCTTCTTTAAATTAGATCAAACGGATTCGGGACGGTCTCCTAGAGCAGGATCGCATACGAGCTATTCAAGAGGAATTAGCGGGATTCTTAGTTAAGGAGGTCATAGATCCAACCGAAGAATACCATCGAGAACTTGCATTTATACAATAGGGATCGTGTAAGAGAAATTATATTATATATATGCATGAACGTGCGTACTGTATGTAATATGTTCGACCAAAGCACGAAGAAAGATTTCACTCTTCAATCTCTATATTCATGATGATGTTCTGTAATGGTTCCTATCACAAATGCCAAACCTTGGTCGCTCTCCCTCCTCTACCGCGACAGAAAAACATCCAAAAACTCTGCTGCGGTAAAACCTGCCGCCGCACAGCCACCCGCTGCCGCGGCAGCCGAAACACGCGAAACACTATCACGATAGAGCTCAATTTGTCCCAGTTCGTAATACGAACCGGGAATAATTGTCCTCCACCCCCCGCTCCGCACCGCAGCCACGTGTAACGTCTTTTATCCCAGTTTAGGGAGGGACCGGGACTAGAAGGGGGGACCTTTAGTCCCGAACACGTAGTCCCGGTTCAAAAACCTGGACTAATGGCCCTCTCGAACCGGAACTAATGCCCCATTTTCCACTAGTGTTTATAGGGACATGCATGCTTGACTGGCATTTTATCTCTTCAGTGAATCAACCGAGTCCGTGCAGCCTAAGCAAAGAGCTGACTCTCGCGGATCTCGCAAATGCGCGGTTGTAAAACGCATTTACACGGCGCTGAAAACATGTTTCAACAGTTTGCGGGGTCTGCTCCACGCTGGTACAATTTGAACCACAAAACAGGTTTTCACATTTTATTATTTGCATATGAAATAAAAAAGATAAAATCATAGGCAAATATATATGAAGGTTTTCAAACATCACATCACATAATAATCATCCAAATTATAATATTATTTAAATCAAATTACAACAATAGTTCCAATCAAATAATGAATCGTTCAGAGGACAAATAATTGTTCATCTCACAAATACATATAAATAGTAAATCAAATGAATGAAGGAGATAGAGCATTGGAGGCCATGTAGCTGCCCAGTGGTGCGCAAAGAGATCATTGTTTAGCTGGGTATGCCAGATCAAATCTTCAATTTGTTGACACGTCTCAAGAATGCTTAAATTCGGTAGGGATTTCTTTGTGGTTTTACTCGGCTACTAATATTGTCGTAGAAAAACTCTAGGTTTAACCAATTCTCGAGGATCATGTTGTGGAGGGTTTTTTGTCCCAAAAACGAACAAGACCTTAAACAATTGCAAATGTTGCTTGCAAAACACCAAAAGCTCTTTCAGTGTCATTGTGGCATGCCTCTTGAGCTGTGGCAACAACATAATCCTTACTTGATTTTGGCTCATGAATGGTCTTCACAAAAGTTGATCATGGAGGATATATGCCGTTCGGGAGATAGTAGCCCATCCCATTGTGTACTCATGGTTCATGACTTTGTAATTGCAAGTCGGAGCATCACCATTAGCAAGCTTTCAAATAAATGACATATATGTAACACATTTACAAAAATGCTAAATCAATGCCGAAG
Source organism: Avena sativa (assembly GCA_916181665.1). Classification (NCBI taxonomy): domain Eukaryota; kingdom Viridiplantae; phylum Streptophyta; class Magnoliopsida; order Poales; family Poaceae; genus Avena; species Avena sativa. The sequence goes on from OV702281.1 coordinate 41,466,409, forward strand.
CAACGATGCAAGAACTCGAGGACATGGGGATCGAAATCTTACTGTGGGATCAATGCGGTCGATTTGGGCTTCTCCCATGGTTGGGGAAGATGTGGCGCACACAACATCTCCAATGTGATGGGATCTAGCCGCTTGTGTCGATAGTGTGGCGGTGGAGCACCTCCACGGCCCGTCCATGGCAACCACAACCTCAATTCCTTAGTCCACTAAAAAAGACGGGAGGAACCGACAAGATTAGAGCTCGTAGCAGCACGGCGGTGTGTGTGGGACAGTTGGCGATGGTGAAGCGTGGGCGGAGGGAGTGCAGTATCTATAATTTTTGATGCTAAAAAGGTGCTTGATATTTGATACGTTGGAAATGTATCTATAATTTTTGATGCTTCATGCTTGTTTAGTATCTACTTTGCTTTACTTGTCCACACTTTGAGGTGCTTTTTACATGTTTTCTGGTACTAACCTACTAACAAGTTGCAACAGTGCCATATGCATGTTTTCTGCTGTTTTTGGTTTCAGAAAAGTTAGTAAAGAAATATTCTCAGAATTGGACGGGACAAAGGACAAAGTCAATTACTTTCCGTCGGGAACAATAAGTCCAGAGGAGAGTCGGAGGGCCAGCCAGGGGGCCAGACCCACCCCAGGCGCGGGTAGGCCCAGCCCCGCGCCTGGCTAGGGTTTGCCACCCCTGGCCGCCTCCTCGGTCTCCCCCTTCGCCTATAAGAAGCCCTCGATGCAGAAACCCTGAGTACCCGATCAAATATCCACAAAACCGTCTGTAGCCACCGCCACCATCATTCCTAGATCGAGGGAGGGGGGGTCTGAAGTTCTTCCCGGCACCCTGCCGGAAGGGAGATCATCCCGTAGGCCTTCTCTCCGGTATGATACATGAGTATTTCCACCTTGGACTATGGGTCCATGTAGTAGCTAGATGGTTGTATCTCCTCCTTTGTGCTTTCATGTATAGATCTTGTGAGCTCCGTTCATGATCAAGATCTAATCTATTTGTAATCATGCATGTTGTGTTTGCGGGGATCCGATGGATATTGAGATTATTATGTTGGTTTGATTAATGGTTTTGTCTTTATGATTCTATCATGTCTGTGTTGTTTGTGATCTTGCATGCTCTCCGTTGTTAGTAGCTATCTTGGCCAAGTTGTTGCTAGTGAATCCAAGAGGGGGTATTTATGCTCGATAGTGGGTTCATGCCTCTAGTTTCCAAGGGAAGTGACAATAATCTCTTCGGTTGTAGATGTGTTGTTGCTACTAGGGAGAAAACAACGATCTCTTGTTCATGGAACATATGGAATGTTTTAGCTTACACACTGTGCTTAAAGCAGTTGTCTGTTGCTTGCAACTTAATACTGGAGGGGGTTCGGATGATAACCTGAAGGTGGACTTTTAGTCATAGATGCAGTTGGATGGCGGTCTATATATCTTGTTGTATTGCCCAATCAACCTCATAGGATCTTTCTGACTAGTAATTGCATTGTTATGCCTTGCTCAGTTCCTATCAATTGCCCTACTGTAATTTTTTTACCCTTCATGCCATGTTGTTTATCTAAGGAGAGCACCTCTAGTGAACTATGGACCCTGGTCCAATCTTTACCATTGATACATCTTCCACTGTTACTTGTTTACTTGCTGCAAACCATTACCTTCCACACCATACATTTAATCCTTTGTTACAGCAAACCGGTGAGCTTGACAACCTCATTGTTCGTTGGGGCAAAGTCTTGAGTTTGTGTTGTGCAGGTCTTCGCGTTGCTTGCAACACCTGTGTGACATTTCCTTCCTCCTTCTGGTTCGATAACCTCGGTCTCAACTGAAGGAAAACTTGATGCTTGCTGCTTCACACCTTGCTCTTGGGATTTCCAACAGGCTGTGCGTAGACAGTCGTCAATATTATATACTAATCTGTCGGTTCATCGAGAAACTTCGTTTTACAAGGCTAAACAAAGTTTTATGTTAGCAAGTTCTTATCAGAAGAGGATGTAAAACTGGTTTCCCTAAATATTAGCCCAAAGCCTATTTTATTAAAACACTATCCAAATAACCACTTAGGTATATAAGATACACTCTTACGATTTTGCCACACAGGCGCAGAAGAAAAACCGTGCAAAAGAAAAGGAAAACGATAGGACGCCCCTAGGACTCCCCCTGGGGATTGAACGAAACGATCCCCGGGTCGCTCGTTCACAGCAGTGCGCCCCCGCGTTGGGCCCACTAATTAAGGCTTCGCCCTGTTCTTCTGTTCCTAAATCAGCGCACGGAGCCACACGCGGTCGCTACAGGTCTCGCCGCCCCGCCCACCACTGCCGTCGCACGGCCCGCCCCAGCAGGTCGTGTCTCCATCTCCGCTCGGCGCCTCAGCTCTCACCGCCATGCCCCCAGCAGCTGTCCGCCAGTGTCGAGAAATATGGTGTCCTTGTCCAGCGCCATCGCCCTTCTCTGCGTCTACATGAGCCCCGACTCCTCATCCTCCGGCCTCGTCCTTCAATGATATCCAAGGTTGAAGATGCTACCTCCAGCGAAGTGGTGATGTGAGCCAACATCGATGATGGTGTCATCGGCGATGAAATTGCTGCAAGCGGTGTCGAGTGGTGCTACCTAAGAAATTCGGTGTTTCTACCATCAGCGTGGGCAGGTGCTACCACCTCGTCAGAGGCTTTTCTAGGACAATGAACCAAAAACATTTACTACAAAATGACATAATTTTTTTCTACAACCGTTTTATGTTTTTTTAAATAGTCGTAAAATGTTTGCTAGAAGGTCTCCGGCGAGGCCTCTGGCAAAACCGGATTTGCTATGATAGGATATTTTGTTTTCTACACCCGTTTTGTGGTTTTGCTACAATATCGTAAAGTTTTTGCTACAAGTTCTCCAGCGAGGTCTCATGGCGAAAGTCTCCGACAAGGTCAGGTTTGCTATAATTAAGAAATTTTATTCGCTACATAAGTTGTGTGGTTTTGAAACAATAGTGTAAAGTATTTGCTACACGGTATCCAGCGAGGTCTGATGACCCACAAGTATAGGGATCGCAACAGTCTTCGAGGGTAGTATAACCCAATATATTGATTCGACACAAGGAGAGTCAAAGAATATTTATAAGCCTTAACAACTGAGTTGTCAATTCAGCTGCACCTGGAAATAGTCTTTCTCACAGTAGTTTATCAGTAGCAACAATTTTGTAGTAGCAATAGCAAAGTAACAGCAACAGTAAAATAAAGTCAATAGTAACAGTTGTAGTAAACAGTAGGATTTGAGTGCGGTAGGCATAGGGATGGATGGACGGACATTGCATGGACAAGACTATCATGTAATATCAATATCAAGGGCATTTACAGATAAATAAGATAAATCGTCCAAGTACTAAATAATCATATGCATGTGTTTCATATATAGTCATACGTGCTCGCAATGAGAACTTGCACAACATCTTTTGTCCTGCCAGCCAGTTGCAGCGGGGCCTCAAGGGAATCTACTGGCAATTAACGTACTCCTTTTAATAGAGTACCTGAGCAAAGCATTAACACTCCATGAACACACGTGATCCTCATATCACAGCCATCCCCTCCAGTTATCCCAATTTCTGTCACTTCGGGGCCTCGGGTTCCGGACAGCAATATGTGTAAACAACTTGCAGATAAGACCACAAAAAATAATATCATCATGAATCAATAACATGTTCAAATATGATATCATGGCACTCGGGCCCTAGTGACAAGCATTAAGCATAACAAGTTGCAACAATGTCAAAAAGCACTAACAATAGATACTGGGCACCATGCCCTAACAATCTTATGCAATTACATGATATATCTCATCTAATCCCTACCATCCCCATAGCCTACTGCAGGGTATTACTCACTCATGGATAGGGGAAACATGGATGGTTGATGGAGAGGCGCTGGTGATGATGATGACGATGATCTCCTCCAAAACCCCGTCCCGGCAGGATGCTAGAACAGAGTTTGTAGTTCCAAATCGTGGTTTCTGGTGGTGGCGGCGCAACAGAACTCTATCTAGAAAAACGTCGAACCTCCCTCTGTTTTTAGGTCAGAGGTATTATGTAGGCGGAAGGAGAGGTCAAGGGGGTGCCCGAGGTGGCCACACCACCCCCTGGCGTGGCCAGGCCTGGCCCACGCCACCATGTGATGTGGGCCCCTCGTGGCTCTTTTCTGTCTCGTCTTCTGGCTCCGTGAGTCTTCTGGTAAAATAGGAGTTTTGCGATATTTTCCGGGATTTTTCCTGAAAGTTGATTTTCTGCATAAAACGAGACACCAAAGCAATTCTGGTGAAAACAGCGTTAGTCCGCATTAGTTGTATCCAAATCACACAAACTAGAGGAGAAACAATAGCAAAAGTATTCGGGAAAATAGATACGTATTGGACGTATCAACTCCCCACAAGCTTAGCTTATTGCTTGTCCTTAAGAAATTCAGTTGAAAACTGAGTGCGATAAAAGAAACTTTCACGAACACATTTGCTTCATATGATGTATATATTCTCAGCATATGATCAAATACTTAGACAATTCATAATAAGGAGTATGCAAATAAGTTTACCTAATAATCATGCAAGCTATGAAGAGGTTCCAACACAGTAATAATAAGCAACATGAAACATAAGCATAAGCAACATTGTAATGCTCATAAGAAGGCATGATAAAGTGGTATCTCGCTTGCCTTTGATTGTGGAGCAAAACATAAATGCCAAGGCATTTAAATGAAGACTAGAAGTAAAGACATCAAAGATACAAGCATCAAGGTTATGTCACAATTAACCATGTTCTGGGACAAGCACATTACACTAAGAATGACGGCTATGCTCTCAGGAAGGTGCTCATAGAATAAATGGTGACACAACAAAGAAGTGAAAGGTTTTGAAAAGTTTGAAAGGCTTCCAAATGCCTAAAAATATGGTACCCATTAGCTTTGAGCTCTCATTGCCCCTATCATAAGCATCTTTAAATGGTTAAGGTTAAAGTGAGGTAAAATTCGAGTTATATGTTGGACAGACCATAAAATGGAAATCTCATGTCCCTTGAGTACGAGGGACGTTCCTCATGCTACTCAACTTTAATCACCGGTAAGTTCTTGTCATTATAAGTATATGTGTATCATAGAGAACCTCCAACGGGGTACCCCTTGCCCCATGACACAGGAGCTATCCCATATCAAAATGACAAGGCAACAGACAATGAGTATCACAGCGATCCTTTTATTTACCATGAGCATGGTGCATATATTTTTTTCTCTCTTTTTTTCTATATTTTTTTCTGAGGATGCTTCATAGATTGCTCACTATGGTTATGCTGCAAGTTTCCACCATGATTAGGCATGACTTAGGCTAGTCTCCTAGGCGTTTCTCTAACACATATACATAACTCCATGGACTTACAAGCTCCCCTTTTATTTCATACCACCGACATCCGTAAACAAAATAGCATGATATCAACTAGATAATATTTATAGGTGTTGAAAGCGTTCCCCATGACAACATGGTTTTGCTAACTTCCGGCCTATAATTTGCAAGCATATAACTTTCATGGACAGTTACAATGGTTCAAGTTTATTAAGTGCGAGAAAATAAAGTGTGTCATCAAGTTCGTGAGAGCTTTACTAACTAATTTTCTCATAACAAGCAAACATTTTATTTGGAAGAAAACAAGGCATAATAAATATGCACGGAATATCACTAATGCTAATAGGTAGATATGGTGGACACTTTTTTGACCATTTTGGTTTTGGGGAGTTGGATGCGCGAGTAGAGTTCATACTCAGTGAAAGTGAAGGCTAGCAATAGAAAGGGAGCGACAATCGAGAGAGCAGTAACTGTCATAATCATACTTGCAACAAAACAAAATTAATTATGGCATAAAAGTGACACAAGAACTCTGAGGCAAAATAAATCATCAAGGCTTAACTGGCTTTTTGTTTAGTCATATGCATGTGTGATAATGTGCCAAGTCGATTCAAATAAAACATTCAGAGGACGATACCACAATGTCATACCAAGTTATGAATAGAATAATGCAAGCAAACATTTATATGGTATGCTACCAACTATTAGCAAGTTGGAGCTAATCATAAGAGAGCAAGAACTACTAAGCATCCATTAAATAACATACACCCTACACGAACAAACTAAGCATGCCCATAATGACGAGTATATGTACAAAAATGAAAACAAACAGAGTTCATTACCAGCCTCTTACCACATCTCGAGTTGTCATAAATCATCATTATTGTCTTTCCCTTGTGTGGCTTGAATAATAAGATAAAACCAAACTCCAAAGGAGTCACTGAGAACCGCTGAACCCTACAACGAATTTTACAAAACCAGAGAAGAACACAAATATTTTTGGGTTTTCGATTTTAAAGAACAAGAACTAAAGGAAAGAGCAAACAAAGCAAAATATTTTTGGGTTTTTTGGATAATCAAACAAAACTAAAAAGATTGAAGCAAACCAAAGCTAAAAGCTAGGGAAGCAAACAAAGAGAAATAACAAAAATATGTTTGGTCTTTTGTGTTTTAGAAGAAGGAACAAAGACTAAAAAGAAAGAAAGAAAGAAAAAACATGGATATGCAAAGTACCGACAGAACATGATATGTAGATGAGTGTGATGTCAGTATACCTCCCCCCAAGATTAGGATTTTGGCCTCAGTGCAGATCAATATCGCAGGTAGGAACTCCACGCCGGTGGGTCATCATAAGAATGATCATAATCAGGCCCTTATGAAGAAGAAGAAGCGCCCCAATCATAAGTGGGCAGCTGGTACGAAGACTCCCCAGTGTTGGAAGGCCAGAGCGAGTTATCCTCGGCCTTCCTTCCAACATTCTCCTCTTGCTGGGACAGCTCCGCCATGTATGTGTCAAGTTCTTCCTCAGTGAGTGACCATCCTTTCCTGGCTTCAAGGTTAAACAAAGCGGGTGCGGGCAAAGGGACTACTTTCTCAGACTTACTCCCTCTCCAACCACTCTTGAGAAAGGTTATTTCATAAGATAACTCGCTCAAACTAGCCCAATAAGAAACAAATTTATGCTTATCATGGAATTAAGATCAAGCCTCTCTATGGGAAACTGCAAGTCTGAATGATGAGGTGCTAAACCATGCAAAGCTAATAAACGAGAGGCAATGAGGCCTCCACAAATTCCACCTTTCTCACGGTTAGCAGTAAGACAGAAAGCTATCAAAGCACCCAAATTATAAGTCCTTTCCCGTTTCAAGGCGGCTGAGATAAAGGCTAGATCATATGAAAATAATTTACTAGAAGTCTTCCTAGCAAGAACACACTTGGCAATGAAATAAGCAAAATATCGAATAGATGGGAGATGAATATTCCGAATTTTACAACTCTCCTTTGAGAAGCTGCTCCCTTGGCAAATCTCTGCATATATGTCCATAAGTGGCGTAGGCCTCTCCCTAATCTTCTCGCACGAACCCCACTGTGGCACCTTAATAGCTGCACAAAAAGCATCAAAAGGGAGATCGATAGCTATATTGTAAACTTTATAATGAACCATGGGGTTAGGCAAGGACCAACTAAACTGAAAATCCTGCACCACATACATAGTTAGTTTAACATATTGGTAAGGTTCCTCTCCAACAAAATACTCTAACTCTGCATTAGAAATCAGAGTCTGGAAATCTTGAAAAATCCCCGCAGCTCTCATGAATTTGGGGCATGGATATATAGAAGATAAAACTTCCTCCTCGTGGTCGAATTTCATAATCTCCGGTACCCTTAATTCATGTTGGTTCAGCTAGTATTCATTCATCTTCTTTTCTGAAATTTTTAGACAAACATCAAACCAAGTGATTTCCAAGCTAATAGATGATGGGGAACTATTATAGGGACTTGTAAAAGGGATAAACATGCATAAAAATGATTTCTCTAAGCATAGAACAAGAATGAAAACCCACATAACCTGTCACCCATAGTAGCAAAATACTCAGGATATAACCAATCAATCAAAAATCTAATTGGACAAGCGGAGGAGGCACATACCAAGGAGAAAACCCTCCAAAAATCAGCAGCTAAGATGGGCTGAGCAAAGAGATCAAAAATCGCGAGCAAGAACAACAAGAACTCGAGCTTTGAGAATTTTTCCGGTGTTTTTTAGGAGAGAGAAGGAAGTGGCAGGACGGAGAATTAGTGGAGGGCCAGGGGTGGCCCGCACCATGGCCAGGCGCGGCCCGCACCATGGCCAGGCGCGGCCCGCACCATGGCCAGGCGCGCCCCTGGTCTGGACGCCCCACCAGGTGGTGTGCCTGCCTGGTGGGCCCCCTGGGTCACTCCAGGTACCTCTCTGCCCTATTTTTACAGAAAAAATTAATATGAATTTTCTAAAAAAAATCGCGAAACTTTATTTTTGGGCAATTTTCAGGTATTCAAAAATGATTTTCTTGCAGAGAAATGATTTTTGAAAGATGCAAAAACAAACCAAAATTAAGACTACAGAAGTTCCAAGACACTCTAAAATGCAAGCTACTAGCAAAACAAAGATGAACAAGGTGAAGATCAAAGATTGGAGTAGAGAAAGTAAAAGTGAGCAAGGATAATCATGGTGAAACATTGTTTTGTTCATTAAAATCCCTTTGTTAACAAGGTTGATCAAGTCTTGTTACCAAAACAATTTTATATGAAACAACACTTTGCATTTCACTTAATGATTATGTTACCTCAATCTTGAGAGAAATAGTCCCAATCATAATACTTTCATAATTTCTTGTGGTATGGGACAATATATTTCTCCAACTTTGATGCCCTCAATATTTTCAATTGAATTTAGGCCATATCTCTTTGATACGTCGAAAACGTATCTATAATTTTTGATGTTCCATGCTTGTTTGGTATCTACTTTGATTTGCTTTGTCTACACTTTGAGGTCTTTTATATCTTTTCTGGAACTAACCTATTAACAAGTTTCCATAGTGTAAGTTGCTTGCTTTCTTCTATTTTTGGTTCCAGAAAGGCATAAAATCAATATTCTCAGAATTGGACGGGACAAAATCCAAAGTCAATATCTATACGTGGGGGACATGAATCTAGAAGACGAGACGGAGAGGCACCAGAGGGTGGCCAGACCCCCTGGGCGTGAGGGTGTGGGCCCTCTGGCCGCCTCCTAGACTCGCCCATTCGCCTATAAGAAGCCCCTGATGCAGAAACCCTAGGTACACGATCAATATTCCATGAAACCTTTTGTAGCCGTCGCCGCCACCGTCGTCCCTAGATCGGGGGGATCTGGAGTTCTTCCCGGCACCCTGCCGGAGGGGAGATCATCCCGGAGGCCTTCTCTACGGTATGATGCGTGAGTAGTTCCACCTTGTACTATGGGTCCATGTAGTAGCTAGATGGTTGTATCTCCTCCTTGTGCTTTCATGTATTGATCTTGTGAGCTCCGTTCATGATCAAGATCTAATCTATTTGTAATCATGCATGTTGTGTTTGCGGGGATCCGATGTATATTGAGATTATTATGTTGGATTGGTTAATGGTTTTGTCTTTATGATTCTATCATGTCTGTGTTGTTTGTGATCTTGCATGCTCTCCGTTGTTAGTAGCTATCTTGGCCAAGTAGTTGCTAGTGACTCCAAGAGGGAGTATTTATGCTCGATAGTGGGTTCATGCCTCTAGTTTCCAAGGGAAGTGACAGAAATCTCTTCGGTTGTAGATGTGCTATTTCTACTAGGGACAAAACAACGGTCTCTTGTTCATGGAACATGTGGACTGTTTACCTTACACACTTTTCTTAAAGCAGTTGTATGTTGCTTGCAACTTAATACTAGAGGGGGTTCGGATGATAACCTGAAGGTGGACTCCTAGTCATAGATGCAGTTGGATGGCGGTCTATGTATCTTGTTGTATTGCCCAATCGAATCTCATAGGATCTTTCTAACTAGTATTGCTTTGTTATGCCTTGCTCAGTTCCTATCAATTTCCCTGCTGTAATTTGTACCCTTCATGCCATGTTGTTTATGTAAGGAGAGCACCTCTAGTGAACTATGGACCCCGGTCCAATCTTTACCATTGATACATCTTCCACTGTTATTTGTTTACTTGCTGCAAACCACCATTACCTTCCACACTGTACGTTTAATCCTTTGTTATAGAAAACTGGTGAGCTTGACAACCTCACTGTTAGTTGGGGCAAAGTATTGAGTTTGTGTTGTGCAGGTCTCCGTGTTGCTTGCAACACCTATGTGACGTTTCCTTCCTCCTACTAGTTCGATAACCTCGGTTTCTTACTAAGTCAAGACTTGCTGTTGTGCTGCTTCACACCTTGCTCTTGGGGTTCCCAACAGGCTCCACATTAACTGAGCCATCAACAAGTTTTCTGGCATCGTTGCCGGGGAGGCTAAGGACGTCTTCACAAGGGGAGTCCTTCACTTCCTTTCTCTTTACTTTGTTTTTAGTTTGCTTTGTTTCTTTTGCTTGGTTTTGTTTGCCTCTTTTCACAAAAAACTCCAAAAAAATTTAGTTTAGTTTGGTTTGCTTTCTCTATTCAAAAACACAAAACAATTAGAGAGCTCTATAGTATTTATCTTGAGTTGGGACATGAAGTGTTTGAAGAGAAAATTAAAAAACCTTTGGAGCTTTATGTGCATGCTAATGGAAATGTTATTAGTATGAATTCTTTGAACACCATTATTGCTAATGCTATGGAAATGTCTAAGATTGGGGAAGCTAGTTTTTATGAAAATGATCTTTTTAGTTCCCCAGCTTTGGAAGGTAGCTATTCTATTGCTTATGATGATACTATACCTCCAATGTATGATGATTACAATGATGAATATGATATTTTCAGTCCATCTACTATTGAGGAGAAAATTTACTGTGATTACAATGTGCCTCCTATATTTGATGACTACGGTGATGAGAATAATAATGATAGCTGTTTTGTTGATATGAGAATAATAATGATAGCTGTTGTGTTGATTTTGCTCCCACTACTTATGTGGAGAGTAATAATTATTTTATGAATGTGGCTCATGATAAGAATGTTTTATGTGATAGTTATATTTTCAATTTTATTCATGACTCTACTGAAAGTTATTATGAGAGAGGGAAACATGATCTTGTGTAACTCAACAATATTAAGTTTCCCCTCTTTATGTTGAAAATCTTGAAGTTGCACTTGTTTTGCTTTCCTATGCTTGTTGCTTTGTGCTTTCATGACTTGTTTCTTTACAATATTCCTAGGCATAGGAAGTGGGTTAGACTTAAATGTGTTTTGAATTTGCTTCTTGATTCTCTATATTACTTCAACTCATAGTTCTTATGTGAGCATCTTCTCAAGCTATCATGCCTAACTTAAAGGCGTTAAAGAAAAGTACTTGTTGGGAGATAACTGATGTCTACGCACTTCTATTCTTGTAGGCAGTTGTTGGGCCTCCAAGTGCAGAGGTTTGTAGAACAACAACAAGTTTCCCTTAAGTGGATTACCCAAGGTTTATCGAACTCAGGGAGGAAGTGGTCAAAGGTATTCCCTCTCAAGCAACCCTGCAATCAAGATACAAGAAGTCTCTTGTGTCCCCAACACACCCAATACACTTGTCAGGTGTATATGTGCACTAGTTCAGCGAAGAGATGGTGAAATACAAGTGGTAACGGTGCCAGAAAATAGCTTCTGACTTGTTGTTGACGTGGGGTAACGGTGCCAGAAAAGAGCTGATGGCGTGGAGGAAAGGTAAAAGCCCAAAACCTCCCCGGCAAATGGAACAAAGATGGAAGCAAGCAAACATGCAACAAATCTAGTAGCAAACGGTGTTCCAATGCTTATAAATAAGGCCTAGGTATCATACTTTCACTAGTGAACACTCTCTCATATAAATATCATCTCGTCATGATACTACTCTCCGGTTGGACACTCTAATCCATGGTAGGGCTATAACAGCACACCTCAAAGTTCGCCTTCCCCAATCTAGATAACCCCACACTATCACCTTGAGCGCTAGATGGTTCCAACAAACACCACAATTTCATAAAGACATCCAACTCCAAATATAACTCATAAGAAATATTCAATCTAGCCAAAGTGCCACACACGGTATGCCCGCTGTCACTTTCACACACGTGGGGAAAGCATAGATCTATTAAAGCACAAAGAGTATTTATGTAGACTCAAGCCTAAGTGCCACCATGGCATGCACGCTGTCACTTTCATACACATGGGGAGAGCAGAGATCTAATGAAGCACTTGAGTAGCAAGGTGTATCTACTTGATTACAAAGCTCATGACCACAACAAGATCATGCATAGAGAGAGAGACGAACACATAGCTACCGGTAGAGCCCTTAGCCTCGAGGAAGAACTACTCCCTCCTTATCATGGGAATCAGCAATAGTGATGAAGATTGTGATGGAGATCGATGGAGATGGCTTCGGGGGCACTTCCCCGTCTCGGGAGGGTGCCGGAATAAAGACTTTCTGTCCCCCGAATCTCCCCTTCGGTGGCGGCGGTGCTACGGAGGTTTTCGTGGCTTTCTCCCGGATTCTCTAGGGTTTTCTCATCGAGGGGCTCTTATAGGCGCAGGAGGTAAGGTCGGTGGTGGTCCAGGGGGCCGACACCCTCCCCAGGCGCCCCCTGGGCTTGCCCGCGCCTAGGGGGTTTGGCCACCCTGTGGCCCTCCTCCGGTTCTACTTCATGGTTCCGTGTTGCTCCGGGAAAAATAATAACTTTGGCTTTTGTCCCGTCCAATTCCGAGAATATTGATTTTCTTCCTTTCTAGAACCAAAAACAGAAGAAAATAGGCAACTGGCACTGTGGCAACTTGTTAATAGGTTAATTCTAGAAAAGATATAAAAACACCTCAAAGTGTAGACAAAGCAAAGCAAAGTAGATACAAAACAAGCATGGAGCATAAAAAATTATAGATACGTTTCCAACGTATCAACATCCCCAAGCTTAACTCCTGCTCGTCCTCGAGTAGGTAAGTGATAAAAGAATAATTTTTGAGGTGACATGCACCATCAAAATCAAAATCAAACAATTTGCAAGCATTGAAAGCTGGGATCAAAGAAATCTAAACATGTGCATGAAAGATGGAGTTCTAACAATATAGTAACTATGCATGCAACATGAAAGGCTACAAACAAAGATCATGAATAACATGCATTAAAAAACGATTGTTTGTTTCACATACAGAAAACATGGCATAGTGGCATTCAGCTTGTCCCTCATAGAGTAGCAAATAGATGCAAAGGACACCTTCAAAGTTCATAAGGGTGACTAGAAACAAGTAGCACATGAACAAGTAATATCACAATATGCATCAATCAATAAGTTTTGGGACACTGCACACAGAATGGCAACTATGCTCTCTTAATGGTTCCTAAAGGTAGATGGTGGAGACTCAAATAATGGTGGAAGAAAGGCCCTTCATAAGGGAAGCAGGGATTTCAAGTTATCTAAACAGAAAATTTTCAATGAAGGACCTAGGTGAAGCGTCATACATATTAGGCATAAAGATCTATAGAGATAGATCTAGGCGCCTAATAGGGCTATCGCAAAGTACATACCTTGATAAGATTTTAAAGAAGTTTAAAATGGACGGAAGTAAGAAGGGGTTCTTACCTATGTTGCAAGGCAAGACATTGAGTAAGACTCAAAGTCCGGGTACGGCGGAAGAAAGAGAGATAATGGACAAAGTCCCCTATGCTTCAGCCATAGGCTCTATAATGTACGCCATGCTATGTACAAGACCGGATGTGGCACATGATATTAGTTTGACTAGTAGGTACCAATCGGATCCAGGTTTGGAACACTGGATAGCGGTCAAGAATATCCTTAAGTACTTACGAAGAACTAAGGATATGTTTCTTGTGTATGGAGGTGAAGAAGAGCTCATCGCTAAGTGTTATGTCGACGCAAGCTTTGACACCGACCCGGATGACTCTAAGTCTCAATCCGGATACGTATTTCTCATGAATGGAGGAGCGGTTAGTTGGAGGAGTTCCAAACAACCTGTGGTGGCGGGATCAACAACGGAGGCCGAATATGTTGCTGCTTAGGAAGCGGCTCAAGAAGCGGTTTGGATGAAGGAGTTCATATCTAAACTAGGTGTGGTTGCAAGCGCGTTGGACCCAATGGTGATATTTTGTGACAATAATGGTGCCATTGCCAATGCCAAAGAACCAAGGTCTCACAAGAATTCCAAGCATATTAAGCCTCGTTTTCACTCCATCCGCGAGCATGTCAAGGATGGAGATATAAAGATTTGTAAAGTACACACGGATCTCAATGTAGCAGATCCGTTGACTAAAACTCTCCCTAGAGCAAAACATGATCAACACCAGAACTCCATGGGTGTTAGATTCATCACTATGTAACTAGATTATTGTCTCTAGTGCAAGTGGGAGACTGAAGGGAATATGCCCTGAGAGGCAATAATAAAGTGTTTATTATGTGTATTCCAAGTATATGATAGATGTTTATTTTGCATGCTATAATTTTATTAATACGGAAACGTTAATACATGTGTGTTTAATAAACAAATAGAAAGTTCCTGGTTATGCCTCTCTCATAAACTAGCTCGTTGATTAACAAGATGACCAAGGTTTCCTGATCATGGACATTGGATGTTGTTAATAATGGGATCACAACATTAGTGTAATGGTGTGATGAACATTCATCCGAAGTATAGCATTACAATCAAAGTCATTGAGTTTATATTGCTATAACAACTTACGAAGTGATCCTAATCCTTGGCCTATGAGATCATGTCAATCACTAACACCGAAAGAGTTTCTTGATAACATCAAACGTCACACCGTAACAGGGTGATTATAAAGATGGGTTCAGAACTAATAAAGTGTTATGTTGAGGCCCATGGATCGAGAGTGGAATTTGTTCATCCCGATGACGGATAGATATGCTCTAGGCCCTCTCGGTGATATCACATTGGTTAGCTTGCAAGCAAGTGATTTGATCACTAGAATGTTATATCACTGGAACGAGAAAAGAGTGCATGTCAGTAATGAGATCAAACTAGGTATGGAGATACCGATGATCGAATCTCGGACATGTTATATCGCGAAACAAAGGGATTAAGATACTAGCGTAAAAGGTTCCGACGATCACAAGAAAGTCATCGTTGAATGTGTGGGAGTCAGTATGGGTCTCCAGATCCCGCTTCTGATTATTGATCCGAGAGGGGTCTCGATCATGTCCGCATTATTCACGAACCGTAGGGTGACACACTTAAAAGACACCGACATCCAATTGGAGCAAAAGTTTCATGCTGAAAAGAATAACAAGCGTAGGAATTTATTTCACTAGATACCGAAATAGGTTTTCGGGTGAAATTGCAGAAAGTGTTTTTGCATGTGAAATAGAATTCTAGGAAGGGGTTATATGTGAATTTTTGTCATTAAAGTAATTGACAAAATTCTAAATAAATAAAAAGAGTTTTATTTCATGAGAGTTTGCATTAAATTTGGTGGAAATTTAATAGCAAGTTTGAGTGGGATTTTGAGTGGAGGGAATTTAAAGGAATTTTGTGAGTGGAGTGTCCACCCACATGAAGAGGGGAGGGCAAGGGGGCAGCCCCCATGCGCCGGCCACCCCCTTGGGGTCCCCCTCCTCTCCTATAAAAGGCACCCCCTCCTCACTTCTCACTCACACTTCCTCGTGAAGAATCTCTCTCCCCCTCCAGACTTTATCCCCATGGTCTCGGACTAGCGAGATACATGTTCCCGGTGGCTATTCGGCAAGAAAGAGTTGTGCTTCCGCTGCATCGTTGGAGCGAGGAGGCGGAGGTTGCTCGGTGCCTCGGACGTGTGTGCGAGCACGGATGCGCTGCTCATTTGCGGCGCTAGGACTTCCTCTCGATCTTGAGATCGGCAAGAGATCGTCTACATCAACCACGAGTTTAACTCGTTAAGCTTTGTCGGTCTTCAAGGGTATGTTATCTACGGATATACATCCGCCCGTTGTTTGTATCTAGTAGATAGATCTTGGTACATAGTTGTTCCCATCGTAAGAATTTTTTGTTTTCTATGCTGCGAACCCTACAGTTTGTACATTTTGGATATTTCTTGGGGTGACACCGGGGTGGCATCCCCAAGCTTGATATTTTGTCCATTCTTCATCCCATTACATCATTCTCTCTCTACACCTGAAATTTTTCCTTCATACAATCTTTATTAGCAACAAAAGATAATAGACCTTTAGGCAAAGCTTTGGAACAACAAGACTTTTCACTAAAAACACATGCTACTGTAGCAACTCCTTCAAAAAGCTCAATTTCCCAAAAAGAACCCAAAAAGGAATCAATAAGAAGCAAATGTAAATAATGGCAGAAATCTGTCAAAACAGACCAGAAGGTAGAAACCGATTTTTTTCGAAAATCTTCTGTTGCTCAAATCAAAAAGTGTTGAACTAACTAAAGTTAGCTAACATACTGGGGGATTTATTCGTAACTTTTCAGCTCAATCCGACTTACATAGACTCCTCACGAATTTTTATGGTGGAGGACAGAAATCTGTTTCAGGACAGCAACTCCCCAAATCTTACTCCCCTCTCATTAGAGGTCATTCTTGGCACAAAAAACAAACAAAAAGGATAAGGAGAGGTCATTATATAAGTAATAACTTCCAAGGCTCAAGAAAACTCTTGGGTTATCTCCCAACAAGTACTTTTCTTTAACGCCTTTAAGTTAGGCTTGATAGTTTGAGAGGATGCTCACATAAGAAATATGAATTGAAGTAAAAGAGTGCATCAAGAAGCAAATTCAAAACACATTTAAGTCTAACCCACTTTCTATGCATAGGAATCTTTTAAAGAAACAAGTCATGAAAGCAAAAAATAAACAAGCATAGGAAAGCAAAACAAGTGCAACTTTAAAATTTTTAACATAAAGAGGGGAAACTTAATATTTTTGAGATGCATAAGACCATGTTTCCCTCTCTCATCATAACTTTCAGTAGAAACATGAATAAAATTAACAATATAACTATCACATAAAACATTCTTATCATGACCCACATGCATAAAATGATTATTACTCTCCACATAAGCATAGTCATTCTTACTAATTGTAGTGGGAGCAAATTCAACAAAATAGCTATCACTATTATTCTCATCACCATAATCATCAAATATAGGAGGCATATTGTAATCACAATCAATTTTCTCCTCAATAGTAGGTGGACTGAAAATATCATATTCATCATTGTAATCATCATATATTGGAGGTTTGGTATCATCATAAGCAATAGAATAGCTATCTTCCAAAGGTGGGGAACTAAAAAGATCATTTTCATAAAAGCTAGCTTCCCCAAGCTTAGACGTTTCCATAGAATTAGCAACAATGGTGTCCAAAGAGTTCATACTAATAACATCACTATTAGCATGCAAATAAAGTTCCATAGGTTTTTTAATTTTCTCTTCAAACACTTCATGTCCTAACTCAAGATAGATACTATAGAGCTCTCTAATTTTGTTGTTGTTTTCCATTAAGCCTAACTAGTGAAAAAAAGAAACAAAAAAACAAAATTGCAGAATCTAAAGGAAATAACTTCAAGCACTCACACCGGAGGATGTGAGTACCTTTTACCTTACCTCCCCGGCAATAGCGCCAGAAAAGAGCTTGATGTCTACGTACTTCTATTCTTGTAGACAGTTGTTGGGCCTCCAAGTGCAGAGGTTTGTAGAACAGCAGCAAGTTTCACTTAAGTGGATTACCCAAGGTTTATCGAACTCAAGGAGGAAGTGTTCAAAGGTATTCCCTCTCAAGCAACCCTGCAATCAAGATACAAGAAGTCTCATGTGTCCCCAACACACCCAATACACTTGTCAGGTGTATAGGTGCACTAGTTCGGCGAAGAGATAGTGAAATACAAGTGGTAACGGTGCCATAAAATAGCTTTTGACTTGTTGTTGACGTGGGGTAACGGTGCCAGAAAAGAGCTGATGGCGTGGAGGAAAGGTAAAAGCCCAAAACCTCCCCGGCAAACAGAACATAGATGGAAGCAACCAAACATGCAACAGATCTAGTAGCAAACTGTGTTTCAATGCTTAGAAACAAGACCTAGGGATCATACTTTCACTAGTGAACACTCTCTCATATAAATATCCTCTCTTCATGATACTACTCTCCGGTTGGACACTCTAATCCATGGTAGGGCTATAATAGCACACCTCAAAGTCCGCCTTCCCCAATCTAGATAACCCCACACTGTCGCCTTGAGAGTTATATGGTTCCAACAAACACCACAATTTCATAAAGACATCCAACTCCAAATATAACTCATAACAAATATTCAATCTAGCCAAAGTGCCACACACGGTATGCCCGCTGTCACTTTCACACACGTGGGGAAAAGCATAGATCTATTAAAGCACAAAGAGTATTTATGTAGACTCAAGCCTAAGTGCCACCATGGCATGCATGCTGTCACTTTCATACACATGGGGAGAGCAGAGATCTAATGAAGCACTTGAGTAGCAAGGTAGATCTAATTGATTACAAAGCTCATGACCACAACAATATCATGCATAGAGAGAGATGAACACATAGCTAACGGTAGAGCCCTTAGCCTCAAGGAAGAACTACTCCCTCCTTATCATGGGAATCAGCAACGGTGATGAAGATGGCGATGGAGATCGATGGAGATGGCTCCGGGGGCACTTCCCCGTCCCGGCAGGGTGCCGGAGCAGAGACTTTCTGTCCCCCGAATTTCCCCTTTGATGGCGGCGGTGTTATGGAGGTTTTCGTGGCTTTCTCCCGGATTCTCTAGGGTTTTCTCATCGGGGGGCTCTTATAGGCGCAGGAGGTAAGGTCGGTGGGGGTACAGGGGGCCCACAACCTCCCCAGGCGCCCCCAGGGCTTTCCCGCGCATAGGGGGGTTTGGACACCCTGTGGACCCCTCCGGCTTTGCTTCGTGGTTCCGTGTTGCTCCGGGAAAAATAATAACTTTGGCTTTTGTCCCGTCCAATTTCGAGAATATTGATTTTCTCCCTTTTTGGAACCAAAAACATAAGAAAATAGGCAACTGGCACTGTGGCAACTTGTTAATAGGTTAGTTCCATAAAAGATATAAAAACACCTCAAAGTGTATACAAAGCAAAGCAAAGTAGATACAAAACAAGCATGGAGCATAAAAAATTATAGATACGTTTCCAACGTATCAATAACCCAAGAGTTTCCTTGAGTCTTGGAAGTTATTACTTCAGTAATGACCTATCCTTATCCTTTTTGTGCCAAGAATGAACTCTAATGAGAGGGAAGTAAGATTTGGGGAGTTGCTGTCCCGAAATAGATTTTTGTCCTCCACCATAAAAATCCGTGTGGAGTCTCTGTAACTCGGATTGAGCTAAGAATTTACGAATAAATCCCCCAGTATGTTAGCTAACTTTAGTTAGTTCAACACCTTTTGATTTGAGCAACAGAATATGTTCGAAAAAATCGATTTCTGCCTGATAGTCTGATTTGACAGATTTCTGCCATTATTTGCATTTACTTCTTATTGATTCCTTTTGAGTTCTCTTTTGGGAAATTGAGATTTTTGAAGGAGTTGCTACAGTAGCTTGTGTTTTTAGTGAAAAGTTTTGCTGTTCCAAAGCTTTGCCAGAGGTATAATATCTTTTGAATACACTAATGTTGCTAATGAAGATTGTGTGGAGTTTTGTATGAAGGAAAAATTCCAGGTGTAGAGAGAGAATGATGCAATGATATGAAGAATGGACAAAAGATCAAGCTTGGGGATGCCACCATGGTGTCACCCCAAGAAATATCCAAGAGGTACAAGTGTCAAAGCTTGGGGATGCCCAAGGCATCCCCTTCTTCATCAATAAAAAGCTCAGGTCTCTCTAGACAATTCGTTTTTATTGTTTCATGCACATTTGTGTTGTTCTTAGAGCGTCTTAGTTTTTGTTTGCTTTGCTTAGGTTGTTTAGTTTGCTTGAGTAGTTTGGACCCCCGTTCTCGTTGTGTTTTGTTGCAAATAAGTTGTTTGTTGTTGGACAGGAGTAGGAAGTTCCTGCTTGAAAGTGCAAGAGGAGCTTGCATTAACTGTGACTTAGACTTTATCATGCCATTTTAGGTGTTTTTTTGACTTTATGCTTAGTGATTATTGCTGTCGCATGCCTTGCTCCAAGTCATTGGGATTGCTTAGTGTGCCTTGAGGAAATTATGCGTTGTTTTAGCATGCAAAAACATAGTATTGTGGTATTCAACTTTGAGGTTTGTTTGAGTTGACTTGGCACATGTTCACACCATGTTATGACTATGAACAAGTCACCATATCTTCTATGATCATTTAGTCCTTGACTTGTAGTACCACTCTATGCTTTTGTTAGTAATGTTTTGTCGCTCTGTATGATTATGGCCACTAATGCTCTCTTATTTGGTTGCTCCCAGTCTTTTGCTAGCCTCCACTTATATGAGTAAGCTCTACTCATGCTTCCAACTCCAATGAAACCAAGTTATTCCAAAGTGTCCACTATAAACTCCTATGCATGGTGTGTTACACCATTCCAAGTATATTCTTGTTTTCAGCTATCTTCCAATTAAAACTATTATGTTATGTGAAAACTTAGTGATTAAAGCCCTCACAAACTTGATGGCACACTTTATATTCGTTGCCCCTAATAAACTTGAACCATTGTGTCGTATATGTTGTATATTCTTGCACTTATACGTTGGAATTAGCGGAACCATGCTGTCATGGGGAACGTTTTCAACATTGCACTTGTACTTTGTACTCAGTTGATATCATGCTCTTTTGTCTATGGATGTCACCGGTGTGAAATAAAGAGGAAGCTTGTAAGTCCATGGAGTTTGTATTCTGTATTATAGAAATGTATGGGCCGCTAGCCTAAGCCATGCCTAATCATGGTGGAAACTTGCAGCATCACCATAGTGAGCTATCTATGAAGCATCCTCAATAAAAATATATGCATATTGTAAATAAAAAGATCGCTGAGATGCTCATTGTCTGCTTGCCTTGTCATTTTGGTTATGGGATAGCTCCTGTACCATGTGCAAGAGGTACCCCGTTGGCAGTTCTCTATGATATGCAACTACTTACAATGATAAGAACTTACAGGTGACTGAAGTTGAGTAGCATGAGGTGTGGCCCTCGTATTCAAGGGACTTGAGATTGCCAACTTATACTTTGTCAAGCATATACTCCATAGTTAGTTCACTTTACCCTTAATCACTTCAAGATGCTTATGTACGGTGACCCAGCATACCACTGCATGATGTAGTACACTATAGTCGTTGACATAACACCAATGAAACACCGTTCACTAGTATTACATCCCACAGAGTGGTACAACAGAAACACAGCAGGTCCAAGACAGTACTATAGGTTACAACTCAACTCTTTACACAAGATCCAGAGAGTACTCTAGGTTAAAGAGAGAGAAAGAAACTTCTTACAAAGAAGAATCAGAAATAAACAACTCAAAAACTATCATACTCTTAAGACTAGTATTAACTAATGGTCTGGCATTGATGCTATTGCAATAAACTACAGAAATAGGTTCTATGGCTAGAGATTATATTCCTATCTAATCAGTAACTTCGTCTTCACTTGAGTTGATGTATATGTTGACTTTCTTGACTTTATTGAAGAGCTTTAGCTTTTGATGATGATTCCTGGAGCATGACTTGATGTAGACATCGTCTTAAAGGCTTCAAAATCTAGCAAGGCTTAAGAAGATACGTTGAGTATGAGCGTACTCAGCAAGTTCACTAGAAAAGGAGTGGTTGATGCACTATATCTACAACCACAGACCATAGGTCATAGGCAATGCAAGTTTTCGTAAACATTTCTTCAAAGGTTGCTTTTATTTTGAAAATCTATGTCCGTCAGCCTTCACGGGTTTACCAGAACTTTCATGGAGTTCCTTTCCTGCCGCGTTCGTAGCTCCTTCCCGAAACAGGGAGTAACAAGTTACAGTTCTTACACTCTGCAGAGGTGTGTCACTTTACCCACGAGAGATCAAATCCTTGTTGCACAACCGGTCAGCTTACCCATCCACACTTCCTATGGTGTGGGGCCTAGTAGATGAGCCAAGCCAATCACTGTCCTTCTTCGTGACCCCGCATACACCGCAATTGTTGTATGCCCAAACTCAAGGTAGACCTTTCCCCGTATAAAATGGCTATACCTTAGTTGGATACACACAACAACCATTAACACAAGAAATTTGTCTTTTGTAAGCCCAGATCCACGGTAGACCTTTCCCCGTATAAAATGGCTATACCCACGATCTGCAACTTACAAATGCCTAGAACAGTGTCCAATGCATGCGAAAGGGAGCCGATCCAGCTGACTTCTCCGTCCCATTCCAAATCTCATGGTTAACGTGTAATATACGGTGCAAGAATCACTAGCGACATTGGTTGTTAAGTCCTAGATAATATGTTCCTTTACCACCTGGAACTTTCATAGTAGGTTATTACTTCCTAGTAAATAACCTATAATCATATTATTATGAAAATAGAGTTTTCTGACCTTTTTGAAATGCAGGTGATGACAACACTAGATTTGCAAAATACTTTACAAAAAATAATCAAAGGACATGATAAAGTGTGAACTTGCCTTTTGTGGTTGCAAGATTATGCACTCACGGTCTTCAAGACAATATAAGATCCAATATCTGAAATTAGCATCATTGGTCTGGTAAGGACTAATGTTTAAAGAAGCAAGATGTTATTATGCATAGTAATGTAATGCAATTTGATAAACTCAAATCCCTGAACAAGCGTTGATCTAGGGTTTGGAAACTATAAATGGTTCCTTTAGAATGTGTTGTACTTTTAGATAAGTTTCATACTTGTGATTTTTAGTAAGCCTTGTGTGTGTAAAAAAACATGTAATTATAATATCATACAACAATAAGATACACAATTGTGGAATGCTACTCAAAAGACTGCTTATACAAGAATTGTTGTTTGAAGTGGCAAAAAGAATAACATTTGAAGAAAAGATTTCATTACTAGGGTTTAAACAATCTTTGTGGTTTAATCAAATGTGGTCGATGTTGTTTGTGCTTGAATAGTTTGGACTTGAGATGCTTTACGACTTAACTATAATAGACCAAAGTTAACTATACAATACATAACAAAGTCTTTAGCCTTATATTTAAAGTCTTGTAGACTTAAAATTAGCTTTAAGGACATAGATGGACTTAGAGTGTAATGCTTATGTTATTTGTATCTTGTTCACTTCATAATGTTTCCCTAAGCATACTTTAAGAGTGGTAACACTTCTATTTGAATAGTGTTTTCCTAATCTTATAAATGTATAAAAGGATTTCTCTCCTTATAAGGGTGTGGTTATGGTTTGTGAATAAGTAAACAATATTATTTATTACTTATGAATTATCTTTGTATTTAGTCCATTATAAAATTGTGAGTGAAACATTGATAAAAGGTTTTATTTGGTTGAAAGTATCATTCTTGAAGATTTTATAATTGATAAGAATCTTTTTAGAAAATGATCTACACCTATAGTTGAATGATAATTCAATAAGATTGTATTTAAAATGTTTGAACCATTTTGACTTCATATTATCAATATTTAAGACTAATACTATTTATTGGACTCAATTTACTAATTCTAGAAATATTAGAAATTTTTATTTACCCTTATATGAATTATTAACTAAGGAAATAGGTTTAAATTCAAGTTGTTAAAGTGTTTTTAAATTTTTATTTACCTTAAAAGTGGAATATTATATTTTTAACATGTAGGTATTATTTTTGTGATCATTTTGGTATATTATATTTATTTTTGTGATTTATAAATAATAAGATATGATTTTTATAAGATTTATTATTTTATAAATACTTAATAAATAACAAATATTTAATTAGGTGAAATAATAATGCATGATTATAGTTTTAGATTATAGTTCTTATTTTTCTAAGATTTTTGGTATTTTATTTATATTTTTAACATTTACCAATATTAAAATATGAATTTTCAAAGTATTAATACTTATAAAATCTTTATTAAATAATAATTATTTAAATTGTTGACATAATAATGTTTGATAACAGTTAGTGTTATTAATTTTATTTTTCTGAAATTTTTTATATATTAAACATATTTTTCTGAATTATAAAACAGAAGTTATTAAATTCCTAAGATTTAATCATTTTCAGAAATTGTTAAACATATTTACTGCGTCACTGTTAACATCAGCACGAGTTGAGGGTTTTTCAAACTAGAGCTAATTCTATCCTCAGTCACTGACTAGTGGGCCTATGCCATGTCATTCCCACAACAATTAAATAAACAAATAAGAGGTGCTATGACATCAGCACGATGTCATGCTGACATCATCTGAGACTGATCCTCCCAGATCGATTACCGATCGATTGATCACGTACCCGTGCACGGCTGTGATTGTGTTTATCAGAAATAGGACGTCGCAAGGAACCCTATAGTGGTGGCACCGCTCGATTTAGGTCGCCGGAACAGTGGTGGCGACGGTGGCTAACGGTGGCGGTGGCAAATGCTCGTCGGGGAAACAAACTGGGGCGAGAACGAGCAAAATAAACGGTGCCCGAGCATCGCAAGCTCACCGGGATTGCAGAAAAGCGATTGCTGAGGCGTGAGGAGGTAGAAATCGACGGAGAGCTCGGCGACCGGACTTCGAGAACGAGGTCACGATTGAGGCTCCCTGACCTCCTTCAGCTTCCATGAGAGGGGGCAATCGGATTGGAAGAGCACGAAGAACATGGGAGTGGTCTCAATTTTCTGAGAGGATCTCTAATTCGACGGGCATGAGCTCATCCAGGAGCTAGGGTTTCGGGTCATAGGGAAACAAAGATAGAGAGGATAAATGGTGCACATCGAGGTTCTACCGGAGGCACAAGGTTATTTATAGGCAATGAGAAGCGGTGGCGCGTATCGTGGCATCGAGGCGGTCGCCGGAGCTCCACCGAGCTGCTTCCCAGCGCTGCTTTCTGTCACGAGGAAGAAGAAAGGAGGAAAAGAGTGAAAAGGTACATGGGCCGGCAGTAGGCTGAGGTCGGGCCGTGTTGGGCTGATGCATAGGTAACAAATGGCTACTATAGGTTGCTCTGAGCGGCAGATAGCGAGGAGGGAAAATGGGCTATAGCCTGGTTTCATTTCTGTTAGTTTTTATTCTATTTTCTGTTTTCTTTATTTCTATTTCATGTTTGTCTTAATTCTTTCCCTATATAATTTATTCTTTAGACAAATGCAAACACATAAAAAGGTAATTCAAACTCTTGTATGAGTTTATTTATTATGATAGTATACTTTATTTATTACTTTCTATTTCTCCTTTTTTAATCATAGATAGATTCTTGTATTAAATAGAACAAATAAACATTAGGGTTTTAGAATTTGTTTATGATCTTATAAAATGATTCTTATTTCCTCTTAATGGTTTCAATGGTAATGGTTTTAGATATCTAAGGATATACCAAGAATATATACATATTGTTATTATATAACAATCATTATATAAGATAATTTATTTATTAAAATTCTTAAAAAGGTAAATTCTATTATCCCAATTCCACTAATAGGTGAATAATATTTTAATAATCTTTGTTATGACATTAATTATACATTGGTACTCATGATTGAAATAGAAGTTAGGGTTTTGAATTATAAATGTTTACCATGGTTTTTAAGGAGATTCAAAATAAGTGTATTATCTTCTGAATGTGGATGAACACTATGAGTGAAGACATATTGCCCTCAGCTTTGTGATCAGGAATGATATCACTTTTTAAAATAGAAAGTTATTTTCTGGAAGGTCTTATGGAAAATAATTGATAAAGGTAACTCGTAAGCACATATGGTTATGATATTTGGAAATGACAAAGATGTGCAGAAGTGATTTGTTATAGGAAAATATTCCTATTAAGCATTATGGGAATAAAATGATAGTTCAATCATAGAAAATGGATATTATGTTTGGTTATAAATTTAGGGTTTAGTGTTTACCCAATAATTCCTATCTTCCATAATTCATAATTCTGGACTTCTAATTAAGGAATTCCTTTCCTAGATATACTACTTCTTCCTATCCGTCATCATGTGCTGACATGATGAGCTTTACTTCACAAGAATATTCTTATCCACCTTTTATTCTTCTAAATCCATTTATAAATCCAATGAGCTTGACACTAAAGCTTTCATAATATTCTCATATCCATAATTGGGTTATATAAAACTACTCTGATAATGATAACCTCTAATCCACTAAGTAGTTACTTCTAACTCCATTAATATACTTCCTTTATCAGCCTTCACTAATATTACTTCAATAGATGTATACATCAAATCCTACTTCACCTCAAGTGCTTAGTATTTCTAAAGAGGAAAATACTACTTCTTTAATCCAATGTCGCTCTACCATCATCTTAATCATACTATCTGATATTTACTTTACTCCGGTATCTTATATTCAAACTTCACATCATATCATGGTGACTTATCATGACTAACCTAGAATAACATATCTATACTAGGGTTCAATCATGTTCTATCCACCAATGTCACTTATACATGATATAAGCATTCAATCTTGGTGACTAAAGCATGATCATTATAATCCTTTGATCCTTTATGATTTAGGTTTCCAGTTGGATAATCAAGGCTTTTATCCATACAACATTACAGTTGTATTATAATTATCTTCTGTTTATCTCTATTAGACTAAGAGATATTATTCATTGACTATACCTACTTGATCCAATAGGATTACTCCTGGTAACTACCTTCAATATTCATCCTTGTAATCTTATTTATCACCATATAATTATATATTCCAAATAACTCTCCTATCATTTCAGGAGTGAGTTAACTCCATTAAATATCACATTGATCTCATTATCTTCCAACACTCCCATCTATAGATGATACCTAAAACTAGCATTACCACTTACCTCTTCTTACCTCCTTCTCTAAAGAACTATTTGAATGCTATGATAAGGACAAGAGTTAATAGATCAAGAATTGATAGGTTAAGAATTGATGAATCAATAGTTGATTACTCAACATTGATGAACAACAGATATTAGAATATGGTTCAATAGAGATGGTAAGGGTTGACATGGAAAGAAAGATATATGGTTAATGATCTTGACTTGGTTGCTTTCCTACTCAATCTCACTAAAGAGTTAAGGTTAGGTATTACCATGATACTCATGGTATAATTAGATGAGATTAAGATAGATCAAGATTTAGTTGTTCCATTCCTATTACTTAAGTTATACTTATAACTTGGTATTCATGAGTTGTGTAATGAATAATAGGATATGATTTCTTAAGGATCAAATATAAATCATTAAGTAATGTATTAGGGTTTAACTTCTATTACATTTGATCTACCCTTAGATCAAATCTCCTTTACCCAAAATAAGGTTTTAGCAAAGGTCATATTTAAACTTATCGCAGTTAACTTGATGATCTACTTCAGTTCCACCAAGTTAAGAGAAGCTTCAATCACTTTGGCAAGTTTTATTCAAAAGCGCGAAAATTATCCGGATTTTCTATGCATGAATGCAATGCACATATCTGGGTTCAACTTATTTCTAAGATCTAATGTTGGGATGTTACATTATGATAGGGGCAATGAGGGTTGAAAGCTAACAAGTACCATAATTTTTGGAAGCTCTTTTTGAAACTTGAAATCCCCGCTTCCTTTATAAAAGGCCTTTCTTCCACTTTTATTGAGTCTCCACCTTCTACCTTTGGGCACCTTTAAGAGAGCATAGTTGCCATTGTGTGTGCAGTGTCCCAAAGCTTATTGATTGATGCATATTATGATATTACTTGTTCTTGTGCTATTTGTTTCTAGTAACCCTTGTGAACTTTGAAGGTGTCATATGCATCTATTTTCTACTCTATGAGGGACAAGATGATTGCCACTATGCTATGTTTTCTGTATGTGAAACAAATAAACATTTTTCAATGCATGTTATTCATGATCTTTGTTTGTAGCCTTTCATGTGGTTACTATGTCCTATTGTTAGAACTCCATCTTTCATGCACATGTTTAGAGTTCTTTGATCCCAGCTTTCAATGCTTGCAAATGGTTTGATCTTTATTGTTAAGGTGCATGTCACCTCAAAAATTATTCTTTTGTCACTTACCTACTCGAGGAAGAGCAGGAGTTAAGCTTGGGGATGCTTGATACATTGGAAACGTATCTATAATTTTTGATGTTCCATGCTTGTTTGGTATCTACTTTGCTTTGTCTACACTTTGAGGTGTTTTTATATCTTTTCTATAACTAACCTATTAACAAGTTACCATAGTGCCAGTTGCTTGTTTTCTTCTGTTTTTGGTTCCAGAAAGGCAGAAAATAAATATTATCGGAATTAGACGGGACAAAAGCCAAAGTCAATATTTTTCCGTGGGGGACACGAATCCAGAAGACGAGACGGAGAGGCACCAGAGGGCGACCAGACCCCCTAGGCGTGCCCAAGCCTGGCCCTCGCCTGGGGAGGGTGTGGGCCCTCTGGCCACCTCCCAGCCTCGCCCCTTCGCCTATAAGAAGCCCCCGATGCAGAAACCCTAGGTACCCGATCAATATTCCATGAAACCTTCTGTAGCCGCCACCACCGTCGTCCCTAGATCGGGGGGATCTGGAGTTCTTCCCGGCACCCTGCCGGAGGGGAGATCATCCCAGAGGCCTTCTCTCCGGTATGATGCGTGAGTAGTTCCACCTTGGACTATGGGTCCATGTAGCAGCTAGATGGTTGTATCTCCTCCTTGTGCTTTCATGTATAGATCTTTTGAGCTCCGTTCATGATCAAGATCTAATCTATTTGTAATCATGCATGTTGTGTTTGCAGGGATCCGATGGATATTGGGATTATTCTGTTGGATTGGTTAATGGTTTTGTCTTTATGATTCTATCATGTATGTGTTGTTTGTGATCTTGCATGCTCTCCATTGTTAGTAGCTATCTTGGCCAAGTAGTTGCTAGTGACTCCAAGAGGGAGTATTTATGCTCAATAGTGGGTTCATGCCTCTAGTTTCCAAGGGAAGTGACAGAAATCTCTTCGGTTGTAGATGTGTTGTTGCTACTAGGGAGAAAACAACGGTCTCTTGTTCACGGAACATGTGGACTGTTTACCTTACACACTTTTCTTAAAGCAGTTGTCTTTTGTTTGCAACTTAATACTGGAGGGGGTTCAGATGATAACCTGAAGGAGGAATTCTAGTCATATATGAAGTTGGATGGCGGTCTATGTATCTGTTGTATTTCCCAATCGAATCTCATAGGTTCTTTCTGACTAGTATTTCATTGTTATGCCTTGCTCAGTTCCTGTCAATTGCCCTGTTGTAATGTGTTTACCCTTCATGCTATGTTGTTTATCTAAGGAGAGCACCTCTAGTGAACTATAGACCCCGGTCCAATCTTTACCATTGATACATCTTCCATTTTTACCTGTTTACTTGCTGCAAACCTCCATTACCTTCCACACCGTACGTTTAATACTTTGTTATTGCAAATCGGTGAGCTTGACAACCTTACTGTTAGTTGGGACAAAGTCTTGAGTTTGTGTTGTGCAGGTCTCCGCGTTGCTTGCAACACCTGTGTGACGTTTCCTTCCTCCTACTAGTTCGATAAACTTGGTTTCTTACTGAGGGAAGACTTGCTGCTATGCTTCTTCACACCTTTCTCTTGGGGTTCCCAACAGGCTCCACGTCAATTGAGCCATCACTCTTATCAATCTTCTTGGGGAAATAAACAGTATGCTCCGTGTGATTAATATTAAAAGTTACCTTTCCTTGATTACAATTAATGACAACACCTGCAGTATTAAGAAAAGGTCTCCCAAGAATAATAGACATATTATTATCTTCAGGCATTTCAAGCACAACAAAGTCAGTTAATAACAAACAGTTATGAGCCACTTGAACAGGAACATCTTCATATATACCAACAGGAATAGTAGTAGACTTATCAGCTATTTGCAAAGGTATATCAGTTGGTATCATTTTTTCTAGTTGGAGTCTCTTGTAGAGAGAAAAAGGCATAACACTAACTCCAGCTCCCAAATCACACAAAGCAGTTCTAACATAATTATTTTTAATAGAGAAAGTAATAGTTGGAATCCCTGGATCCCCAAGTTTCTTTGGAACCTTACCATTGAAGGAATAATTAGCAAGTAAAGTGGAAATTTCCTCATTAGGAATCTTCCTTTTATTAGAGACAATATCCTTCATATATTTTGAATAAGGAGGCAATTTAATAGCATCAGTCAAAGGAATTTGAAAAAACAAAGGTTTCATGTCACGACCCGGGATCAGGGCTAGACAAATACCAGATCTTCATCTGACATAAGCCTAACCTAAATTCCGAAGCGCGCAGGGAAAGATCGGTAACATTACAGAACATACAAACAATACATTAATAAGGTAAACTCTTAAGAGAGTTACGAACCAGTCATACAAGCCAGGGGTCATAGACCCATCAGTATAACAAACAACGGAAGAAAATAATTTGTTTTAAACAACAAACTTAGCAAAGGGCCATAAACAGAAGTAGCGACCCTTCCATAGATCCTAGGCTGCTGCCCGGGAACCCCGACTACTTGTCGACTTCGATGTAGAAACCACCTTCAGTTGGAGTAGCTTCATCTGTAGAAAACATCAACGAAGCAAGGTTGAGTACAGGGTGTACTCCGCAAGACTTATGGCTAGTGGAGTTATTTTGCATAAAGCCATATTTTGTTTTCAGAACAAGAGGGAGAAGAAACTCATCTAGTCAGGTCATTTTCAAAAGGGGATAAGAACACTAGAACTCTAGCTCTTAGAATCATCTTTGATTTCCACCAAGTACCATCATCAACTGAACCTCTCTTCCCGGATACCCCCTCAAACAACCCCGAGGAAGTATTCCGGATCTCACATTAGTTGGACAAGTTTTATCATTCGGTTATAGTTTTCTATGATCACAGAATCCGTTCCCAAGTCGTCCATAACCATGGACCTGGCTTTTCGAAAAGATTATAACCTTGTAGGGGTGCACAACTTTACCCACATGTACCAACCGATTCTTAATGCCAAATTATTAGCCCTCTTCTTTGGAAGGCCGATAGAGAGTGGTTGACCACGAACTTTACCTTGCTTTCGTCGAGACCATGAGTCACGCAATAAGGAGATGCCGCCGTAATGGGTTGAGTCCCGAAGTTGGTCCCTAGCGATGTGAACAGGGTTCGAGATTACGGATGTCGGGCATCTCCCATTCCCTGCCACGCTTACCTACATGTATGAATGCACCTCCTTCACCTCCATTCAAGAACAACCAAGATGCATATGTCGAATGGAAAGCTTGGACTATGTGACTCATGGAATCTACTAGGCAAGTTAGTTGGTCGAGGTGGTTTCCAGGACCCCGTGTGGTTGTATGCTCGTCTTGGTTCAAGAGGCGAGAACATCAGGTCCTAAGGGTGGAAAGTATGGGACTACGAAAACCACAACCCATGTGGCCTCCCATACAAGCCTTAACATGTTTATCATTCATATCTGATCACATCACAACATCCTACCATACTAGATTCATTCGCATCTCCAGTGCATCATCTGAATGATCAACATCAGACCACTAAGCATGGCTAAGCTTGACTGAATTGTGGCACTAGCAATGCTCATAAGCCAAACCCTAGTTATGCTAGGAGCAGTGGATCAGGTAATATAGTTCAGAAAGGGAAACATGCATCAGATAGGATTACTTTATCTACTGATAAAAGACTGTTGAACCTGATGCATATGGCGAGAATGAAATACTTTGTAAACATAGGATTCATATGTATGAGTGGGGATTCGCTTGCCTTGTCCGTTGTTGGACTGGTACTGCTCTTCAGTAGCGTTGACTTCAGCCTCGGGTTCGGTTCCTATTCACAAGAACCAATAACCAGAAAAGAGAAAGCAACATTAAACACATGGCATGTGCAATTCTCATACAATATGGATGATATGACAAGTTGAATAGTGTTGAAATGAACCCTATAACATGCTTGATCATTTTAAACGGGGTCCGAAAGGTCCAAACCCTAGAACAGGGGGATCCTCGGAATCACCTCTAGGGATCAATTGGTTCTTCTAATTAAACTTGCCATCAAATTTGGTTAACAATGTATGATTATAGCTTAGTTAGATAGGTTTCATTTTTCTGATCATTTTGGTATATTATTTGTATTTTTCTGATTTAAAATGAATTGGTTATGATTTTTCTCAATTTTAATCCATTTATTAATCATTTTAAATTAATTAAACATTTTTTAGATATTATAAAATTATTTTACATCTGAACCCACTTGTCATAAGTTTAATAATTTCATAAATTATTTTCCAAAAAGATTAAAACCCTGACAGACTGGGCCCACAGGCTATTTATTAATTCGAGAAATGAATTTACAAAACATTAATAAAATAAAAGAGATTATGACGTCATGCTAACGTCAGCGAAGGGTGTGGTTATTTTTCACTAGGGCTGGGTCTAGCCCCAGTCACAGACAGGTGGGGTCTGGGACCCGTCAGCTAGCCACACAGGCACGACTTGGTCAGCGCCACGTCACTGCCATGCAGGCTCGCCGGAGAACACGCAGACGGTGGCGGCTGGCAGCGCTAGAGGGCTTGCTGGGCTACGCGGAAGGGTGTGTTCAAACGAGCGCGATACGGGAAGCCTAATAGCGGCGGTGCCGCTGAAGATTGGTCGCCGGAGCGTCGACAACGACGACAGCCAGCGGCGGCGGCAGGTGCACACGGGGAAGGAGATATAGAGGGAAAGGGGGCAAACAGGGTGGTTCTTGAGCACCGGTGGCTCACCAGGAGCACGACGGTGGTGTCGGGGAGGCAAGGCGAGCACGGGCGACGCCAGAATCGAGGGAGAACACGGTGGTCGGAGCTTGGGGGCGAGGTCGATGGTGATGTTCCTTAGCGCCCGCGGCCGATTCCTTCGGTGGGGAGGCGTAGCTCGACGAGGCGCGGCTCCCAGGGGCAACGGCGAGGCTCGGGGCAGCGGGGACGAGCGGCTAGGCTTTCGGCCAGAGGAGAGGAATGTGAGCGGGAGGTCTCTGGGAGAGGAGAAGGGGATAGGGTCGAGGCAGGGGTGGCGTGGCGTTCTTATCCAAGCTTCCAGTTTGGTGGACGGCGGTGATCGAGTGGCGGGATCGATGGCGCCGGCGCTTCCACCCATCTAATTCCCGTTGTCATCGAAGACGACGAGGAACAGAGGGCCAAAGGGGTACGCGGCCGGGGTGGCCTGCTCTTGGGCCAGGTTGGGCTAGCTCTTGGGCTGCTGCGGCGCGCGCGAGCGACGGAGATAGAGAGGGAGAGAAGTGGGCTCGGCCCAGATAGGTTAGAAACCTGTTTTTTATTTACAGAAAACATTTTCTATTTCTGTTTTTCAATTTATGTTTGTGATTTCAAATTCCAAACTGTTTTGAGTGTTTTCAAAATACAAGAACTTATATAATTATTTAAAATGCCATGGAGACCCTTTATAACCATTTGGGTTCCAAACCTCTTTATACTTTTCAAATATATCAAAACCCTTTTGAATTCATTTCAAGTAGAGAGGGAAGCTACTAGGGTTTTATTTGTTCTTACTTGATTAAACCAAAGTGCAAGTATTATGCATGCATGCGATGCTCAAACATGTCTTTATTTATATTACACAAAAGGGTGGTATGTTACAGCTCTACCCCACTTACAAGAATCTCGACCCGAGATTCCTAGGTTTTAGAAAAAGAAGGCAGGATACTCAGATCGAAGATGATCTTTGCGTTCCCAGGTTGCTTCTGACTCAGAGTTATGAGACCATTGAACTTTCAGGAACTTGATGGTTTGGCGACGAGTCTTGCGCTCGGTTTCATCAAGAATACGAACAGGGTATTCTCGGTAGGTTAGATCATCTTGGAGATCCAAAGTTTCATGGTCCACACCACGAATGGGATCTTTGAAGCAACACTTGAGTTGATACACATGAAAGACATCATGAACCTCTAGAAAAGTTGAAGGTAGATCCAATTGGTAGGAAAGCTCACTCCGCTTGGAGAGAATGCGAAAGGGACCAACGTAGCAAGGAGCCAATTTGCCTATGATACCGAATCGATGGACACCCTTCAGAGGAGTGACCCGGAGGTAAACTTGATCACCAACTTCATAATGAACATCAAGGTGATGACGATCGTAGTTGGTCTTCTGACGAGATTGAGCGGCCTTCAAACACTCTTGAATTATGCGAACTTGATCTTCTGCTTCTTGGATCATGTCCGGACCAAAGAATTGTATTTCGCCTATTTCTGTCTAGTTCAGTGGTGTTCGACATGTTCTCCCACACAGGAATTGAAAAGGTGCCATGCCCAAACTGGATTGAAAACTGTTGTTGTAGGAGAACTCCGCAAAAGGAAGACATTTCTCCCAGTTCTTTCCAAAGTATATGACACACCTCTAAGCATATCTTCAAGAATTTGATTCACTCTTTCGGTTTGACCACCGGTTTTAGGATGATAGGCTGTGCTGAAGGAGACTTGAGTTCCCATTGCTTGTTGGATACTAGCCCAGAATTTGGAAGTGAACAAACTTCCACGATCATATACGATCTTCTTGGGAACACCATGAAGGACGACTATCCGGGATACATATAGCTTTGCCAACTGGCTTGCAGTAATGCTTTCCCGAACAGCAAGGAAGTGAGCAATTTGGATAGTCGATCAACTACTACCCATATGGCATCATTTCCTGCTTGTGTCCTTGGGAGTCCAGTAATGAAATCCATACCAATTGTATCCCATTTCCACTCAGGAATTTTCAACGGCTGCAGAAGTCCAGCAGGCCTTTGGTGTTCAACCTTCACACGACGGCAAACGTCGCACTCTGCAACAAAGCGAGTGATTTATGGTTTCATTCCACTCCACCAGAATCTTTGACGGAGATCTCGGTACATCTTGGTACCACCAGGATGAATAGACAGAGGAGATTCGTGAGATTCTAGTAGGATCAGATCTTTGATTTTCCGACTGTTTGGAACCACTTGCCGGTTACTGAAGTATAGGATACCTTGATCATTGACAGAGAAACATTTAGCTTCATCGCTTGCAACATGTTCTTTGATCTTGGTAACCTCATCATCTTGCTTTTGAGCTTACTTGATTTGATCCTCGAGAGAAGATTTTATTTCAAGGTTAGCAAGGAATCCACAAGGAACCACTTCAAGGTTAAGATGCTTGATTTCCTCATAGAGAGCAGGTTGGGCTTGTGAAATCATCAGATTGTTGCAATAAGACTTCCGACTTAGCGCATCAGCAATGACATTGGCTTTGCCAGGTTGATAGTTGAGACCCAAATCATAATCTTTGATGAGTTCCAATCATCGTCTTTGCCTGATATTTAGATCTGGCTGGGTAAAGAGGTACTTCAGGCTTTGATGATCCGAGTAAAGTTCACAACGGTTACCGATGAGGTAATGTCGCCATTGCTTAAGAGCATGAACAACAGAGCGAGTTCGAGATCATGGGTTGGATAATTGTTCTCATGTGTCTTCAACTGCCGAGAAGCATAGGCCACTACATGGCCATCTTGCATCAACACACAGCCGAGCCCTTGGAGAGAAGCGTCACAATAGATGACGAAGTCCTTGCTTGTGTCCGGAAGGACAAGCACAGGAGCGGTGGTTAGCTTAGTTCTCAAGGATTGGAAGCTTTCTTCTGCCTTTTCTGACCATTCAAACTTCTTATCTTTCTTAAGAAGATCAGTCATAGGCTTGGCTATCTTGGAGAAGTTCTCAATGAATCGGCGGTAATATCCAGCCATTCCAAGAAAACTTCAGACTTCCTTGACTGAAGTAGGTGACTTCCATTACAGAATAGATTGAACCTTATTCGGTATGACAACAACACCACTTGCAGACACAACATGGCCAAGGAAGATGAGCTCTTGTAAACAGAACTCACATTTGGAAAACTTGGCGTAGAGGCGATGTTCACAAAGTTTAGTCAACACCAAACGTAGATGCTCGGCATGCTCTTCTTCGGTCTTGGAGTAGATTAGAATGTCATCAATGTATACCACGACGAACTTGTCGAGATATTCCATGAAGACGGAGTTCATGAGCGTCATAAATGTGGCAGGGGCATTGGTTAACCCGAAGGACATCACTGTATACTCGTAAAGACCATAATGAGTTGTGAATGTTGTCTTTGGGATATCCTCTTTCCTGATCTTGATTTGATGATACCCTGATCTTAAGTCCATTTTGGAGAAGACAGTGGCACAACTTAATTGATCAAAGAGGTCATTAATCTGGGGAAGTGGATACTTATTCTTGATTGTCACCGCGTTGAGTGGACGGTAATCAACCACCAATCTTGGAATATTTGTATCCCGCTTCTTGACAAAGATGGTAGGGCAACCCCAAGAGGATGTGCTAGGTTGGATATATCCTAGACCCTCTAACTCTTCAAGTTGCTTATTCAACTCAACCAACTCATGAGGAGGCATGCGGTAAGGTCTTTTGGAGATAGGAGCAGTTCCAGGAACTAGCTCTATGACAAACTCCACACTTCAATCATGTGGCATGCCAGGCAACTCTTTAGAAAAGACATCCGGGAAATCACAAACTACATGGACATCTTGGACCTCAAGAGTGGGTAGGACATCCATGGCATACAACTCCGAAAAAGATTTAAGGACTGCTGACGGAGATTTTGAACCATCAGTCCAATACTTGACAGTTATGCCAGCAGGAGAGGTCACAGTAACTTTTCCATGTGCACAGTCAATGAAGGCTTGATACTTGGTTAACCAGTCCATGACCAAAATGACATTAATGTCACTTGACTTGAGTGCAATAAAAGAAGTGGGAAACTTCTGGTAGGCTATGTCAATCTCATTTCCGTGACTAACCATAGTGGTGAACCAGCTAGAACCCGGGGAATGGATGGTCAAAGGGGTGGACAGGGGTTCAAAATTTATCCCATGCTCTTGAGCAAACAAATTTGACATGAATGTATGCGATGCTCCAGAATCAAACAAGACTATTTCGAGAATTGAATTGACACGGAGCGTACCCAGAATGACGTGTGGATCTTCCTGAGCTTCCTCAACAGTGACATGGGTCAGACGACCATGTCCAACACCTTGAGATTTATCATTCTTCTTTGCCTGCTGATCATTGTGTCCGACAGCCCTTTGGGAACACTCCATTGAGTAGTGACCAGGCTGACCACAGGAGTAACATGTAACTCTAGTGTGAGAACCAGTAGGAGGATGATAGTTTGCTCCACCAGTATTTGACTGTGGCTGACGAGAAGCATTGCCAGAGGACTTGGGTGCATAAGGATCACGAGGCACAATGTTGTATGGAACAAAGATACGGCTCTTCTTGTTACCAGAGGAAGAAGCACGAGAATTTCCTTCTTCACGCTTCTGAGAGACTTCCATATCCTTTCTTCCATGCTCCAGAGTAAGAGCCTGATTGTGCAAGTCCTGGAAAGACTGGAACTTGAAGGGCAGCAAATCATAGCGAAGTGCAGGGTTAAGTCCCTTACGGAACAGCTCTTGCTTATCTTCATCATTGGTCACATCCCTGGTTGCATAACGAGCCAAGCGAGTAAACTCATGCCCATAGGTTTCAATATCCTTGCGCCCCTGAGTCAGATCCAGAAACTCTCTCCTTTTGAGATCCATGATGGGCTTAGGGATATAAGAGGCTCAGAATGATGCAACAAACTCTTCCCAAGTAACAACATGTCCCTGAGCTTGCAGATTCAGAAAACCTTCCCACCAAACACCAGCCTCACCTTACAGTTGATAGATGGCGAAGTTGACGCGGTCAGTGGGACGAACACGAAGAGCACTGAACTTGTGCTCTATGGTGTGGAGACAATCATCAGCTTCAAGGGGCTCCTTGGAGTGGGTGAAAATTGGAGGAAAATAGCAGATGAAATATCCAAGTGTGACACAGTCGTCAGGACGACGTTCAATGTTCTGCGCCACACGCTCCAGAAGGCGTTCATTCCTCATACGGTTGGTCTCAATGTTGTTGAGAACCTCGGCCATAGTGGGAGGTGGCGGAATTTCCTGATCAGCATTGTTGTTTCTCGACGGCCAACAGAACCACGAGTACCAGACGACATCCTGAGGAGAAAATAGAAACCATGAGAATGGATTCACCAAAAAGGGTACATCAAAGGATGACAAAAACCATATCAAAAGATCATGGTAGAGGTGAACATGTGGATGAATATTATATCAATGCATTAAGTATGGTAGTAGAACAAGCATATGAAACGTATACGCTACCAACTTAGATACAAACCATAACAATGGAATGCAAGCATGATATGATACCAACAAGTCAAAAAAGAATAGAGAGCGGGATTATAGGCATCCTTAGCAAAGTTGGAAAACAATGCTCAGGTGCACAGATATATCTTGGAAACTCTGAGCCTTGCAACCAAGTACGGAGTACTAGGAAAAACAACCCAAACCCGTATATCCTAGAAGTTTGAAATGATAGATGATAAGTGAAAACTTTGCAAATAAAACGATATAAGATAACTCAACAATAGAACAACCTTGGGTGAGGAGTAAAAAGAGTCCTATTTAGAGTTTTGCAAATAGTTTTTAGCTTCCAAATAGTTTTCTCAAACTCTAGACTCAACATCGACCAGCTAGAAGGGTTTCCTACAGGCAGTCCTGCTCTGATACCAAAATCTGTCACGACCCAGGATCAGGGCTAGACAAATACCAGATCTTCATCTGACATAAGCCTAACCTAAATTCCGAAGCGCGCAGGGAAAGATCCGTAACATTATAGAACATACAAACCATACATTAATAAGGTAAACTCTTAAGAGAGTTACGAACCAGTCATACAAGCCAGGGGTCACAGACTCATCATTACAACAAACAACGGAAGCAAACAAGTTGTTCTAAACAACAAACTTAGCAAAGGGCCTAAGAGGCCATAAACAGAAGTAGCGACCCTTCCATAGATCCTAGGCTGCTGCCCGGGAACCCCGACTACTCGTCGACTTCGACGTAGAAACCACCGTCAGTTGGAGTAGCTTCATCTGTAGAAAACATCAACGAAGCAAGGCTAAGTACAGGGTGTACTCCGCAAGACTTATGGCTAGTGGAGTTATTTTGCATAAAGCCATCTTTTGTTTTCAAAACAAGAGGGAGAAGAAACTCGTCTAGTCAGATCATTTTCAAAAGGGGATAAGAAGATTACAACTCTAGCTCTTAGAATCATCTTTGATTTCCACCAAGTACCATCATCAACTGAACCTCTCTTCCCGGACTACCCCCTCAAACAACCCCGAGGAAGTATTCTAGATCTCACATTAGTTGGACAAGTTTTATCATTCGGTTATAATTTTCTATGATCACATAATCCGTTCCCAAGTCATCCATAACCGTGGACATAGCTTTTCAAAAATATTATAACCCTGCAGGGGTGCACAACTTTACCCACACGTACCAACCGATCCTTAATACCAAATTATTAGCCCTCTTCCTTGGAAGGCCGGCAGAGAGTGGTTGACCACGACCTTTACCTTGCTTTCACCAAGACCATGAGTCACGCACTAAGGATATGCCGCCGGAACGGGTCGAGTCCCGAAGTCGGTCCCTAGCGATGTGAACAGGGTTCGAGATTACGGATGTCGGGCATCTCCCATTCCCTGTCACGCTTACCTACTTGTATGAATGCACCTCCTTCACCTCCATTCAAGAACAACCAAGATGCGTATGTCGAATGGAAAGCCTGAACTATGTGACTCATGGAATCTACTAGGCAAGTTAGTTGGTCGAGGGGGTTTCCAGGCCCCCGTGTGGTTGTACGCTCGTCTTGGTTCAAGAGGCGAGAACATCAGGTCCTAAGGGTGGAAAGTATGGGACTAAAAAAACACAACCCATGTGGCCTCCCATACAAGCCTTAGCATGTTTATCATTCATATCTGATCACATCACAACATCCTACCATACTAGATTCATTCGCATCTCCAGTGCATCATCTGAATGATCAGCATCAGACCACTAAGCATGGCTAAGCTTGACTGAACTGTGGCACTAGCGATGCTCATAAGCCAAACCCTAGTTATGCTAGGAGCAGTGGATCAGGTAGTATAGTTCACAAAGGGAAACATGCATTAGATAGCATTACTTTATCTACTGATAAAAGACTGTTGAACCGGATGCATATGGCGAGAATGAAATACTTTGTAAACATAGGATTCATATGTATGAGTGGGGCTTCACTTGCCTTGTCCGTTGTTGTACTAGTACTGTTCTTCAGTAGCGTTGACTTCAGCCTCGGGTTCGGTTCCTATTCACAAGAACCAATCACCGGAAAAGAGAAAACAACATTCAACACATGGCATGTGCAATGCTCATACAATATGGATGATATGACAAGCTGAATAGTGTTGAAATGAACCCTAGAACATGCTTAATCATTTTAAACGGGGTCCGAAAGGTCCAAACCCTAGAACAGGGGAATCCTCAGAATCAACTATGGGGTTCAATTGGTTCTTCTAATTAAACTTGCCATCAAAGTTGGTTAACAATGTATGATTATAGCTTAGTTAGATAGGTTTCATTTTTCTGATCATTTTGGTGTGTATTTTTCTGATTTAAAATGAATTAGTTATGATTTTTCTCAATTTTAATCCATTTATAAATCATTGTAAATTAATTAAACATTTTTTAGATATTATATAAATTATTTTACATCTGGATCCACTTGTCATAAGTTCAATAATTTCAGAAATTATTTTCCAAAAAGATTAAAACCCTGACAGACTGGATCCACATGGTATTTATTAATTCCAGAAATGAATTTACAAAACATTAATAAAAGAAAAGAGATTATGACCTCATGCTGATGTCAGCGCAAGGGTGTGGTTATTTTTCATTGGGGTTAGGTCTAGCCCAGTCATAGATAGGTGGGGTCTGGGACGCGTCAGCTAGCCACGCACGCACGACTTGGTCAGCGCCACGTCACTGCACGCAGGCTCGCCGGAGAACACGTAGACGGTGTCGGATGGCGGCACTAGAGGGCTCGCTAGGCTACGTGGAAGGTTGTGTTCGAACGAGCGCGATGCGGGAAGCCTAATAGCGGCGGCGCCGCTGAAGATTGGTCGCCGGAGCGTCGACAACTACGATAGCCAGCGGCGGCGGCAGGTACACACGGGGAAGAATATACAGAGGGAAAGGGGGCAAACGGGGTGGTGCTTGAGCACCGGTGGCTCACCAGGAGCACGGAGGTGGTGTCGGGGAGGCAAGGCAAGCACGTGCGATGCCGGAATCGAGGGAGAACACGGTGGCCGGAGCTTGGGGTGAGGTCGATGGCGACGTTCCTTAGCGCCCGCGGCCGATTCCTTCGGCGGGGAGGCACAGCTCGATGAGGCGCAGCTCCCAGGGGCAACGGCGAGGCTCGGGGCGGCCGGAGACGGCGGGGACGAGCGGTTAGGGTTTCGGCCAAAGGAGAGGAATGTGAGCGGGAGGTCTCTGGGAGAGGAGAAGGGGATAGGGTCGAGGCAGGGGTGGCGTGGCGTTCTTATCCAAGCTTCCAGGTCAGCGGACGGTGGCGATCGAGCGGCGAGATCGACGGCGCCGGCGCTGCCACCCGACTGCTTCCCATCGTCGTCGAAGACGACGAGGAACAGAGGGCCGAAGGGGTACGCGGCCGGGGTGGGCTGCTCTTGGGCCAGGTTGGGCTGGCTCTTGGGCTGCTGCGGCGCGCGTGAGCGATGGAGAGAGAGAGAGAGAAGTGGGCTCGTCCCAGATAGGTTAGAGACCTATTTTTTTTATTTACAGAAAACATTTTCTATTTCTGTTTTTAAATTTCTGTTTATGATTTCAAATTCCAAACTGTTTTGAGTGTTTTCAAAATACAAGAACTTTTATAATTATTTAAAATGCCATGGAGACCCTTTATAACCATTTGGGTTCCAAACCTCTTTATACTTTTCAAATATATCAAAACCCTTTTGAATTCATTTCAAGTAGAGAGGTAAGCTATTAGGGTTTTATTTGTTCTTACTTGATTAAACCAAAGTGCAAGTATTATGCATTTATGCAATGCTCAAACATGTCTTTATTTATATTACACAAAAGGGTGGTATATTACATTTCATCCACTCATAAAACTTGTTGTAGTGTTCTTCTTCCTTTGACTTGTGTCTCTTATTAGGAAAAGGCATTGGTTTTTGCACCCAAGGTTCTCTTTCACTACCATGTTTATTAGCAATAAAATATTCCTTAGTGTACTTAGTATTCTTAGTGTTCCTTTCAGGTTCCTCTTCAATTTCTTCCTTATCAAGAGCATCATTTTTATCATTAGGACTTTCAGTTTTAGCATCAGAGACAGATATACTCTTAGGATCTATAGCAGGTTCAGAAGATTCTACAACTATTTTATATTTTTTCTCTTTTTCTTAGAAGAAGTACCACTATTTTCAACTTGTTGAGAATCTTTCTCAATTGTTTTAGGATGTCCCTGAGGATATAATGGATCTTGAGTGGCAGCACCACTCCTAGTTCTAATTTCATAAGCATGTTTATCTCCAGAAGCATTAGCTAGCAAATCTTTTTGAATTTTAGCAAGTTGATCAATTTGAG
This sequence comes from Avena sativa, assembly GCA_916181665.1. NCBI lineage: Eukaryota > Viridiplantae > Streptophyta > Magnoliopsida > Poales > Poaceae > Avena > Avena sativa. The sequence continues at coordinate 41,509,005 of OV702281.1, forward strand.
TTTGAACCATTTGGAAATGTTTAACAAGCATTTTTACATCATTGGAGGTTCTTTCCATAATATCTTTCAACTCATTAATAGCTCTAGAGTTTTCCATTAAATGATTCTATACTTGCTTATTAAAATTATCTTGCTTAACAATAAAAAATATCAAGTTTCTCTAAGCATTGATCAGGAGGTTTACCATAAGGAATATCACCTTCATCAAAATGTTGGAGAGAGTGTACCTCAATAGTGTATGAGTGGGGAATTGGCTTACATACTTCTTCTATAGGAGGTAAATTCTTCACATCTTTAGATTTAATACCCTTCTAGTTAAGACATTTCTTAGCTTCCTTCATCACTTCATCATTTAGTTCAATCACTCCTCTCTTCTTGGGTGTTGGTGTTGGAGTTGGCTCTAGCACAGTTGGTTCAGGTGTAGTTGACTCAGGTGTAATTGGCTCAGATGTAGTCCAATCATCATAATTCTTGCTTATTTTAGCCATTAATTCCTCAGCTTCTGTGGGGGTTCGTTTCCTGAAAACACAATCAACACAACTATCCACGTATGTCCTAGATTCATCAGTTAGTCCATTATAATATATATCAATAAGCTCATTTTTAGGTAATGGACATCCAAGATGTGCATGAATCAAAGCACATAACCTTGCCCATGATTCAGGCAATTTCTCCTTTTCTCCCTCTTTAAAATCAAAAAGTTTCTGTAAAATGGCATGTCGAGCACTAGGAGGGAAATATTTCTGAAAGAAAGTAGCAATCAAGCAATCAGGGATATCAATGGATCCAGGAGGTGAATTATTAAACCAAGCTTTAGCCTCTCCTTTTAATGAAAAAGGGAAAATTTTAGCAACAAAGTAGGTACGCATCTTAATATCATCAGAAAATAAGCCACTCATAGTAGAAAGCTCAGTCATATGTGCTATAGCACTTTTATTTCCAGCCCCACAAAAAGGTTCTTTCTCAACAATGGTTATATAGGATAAATCAAGACAGAAATCATAATCCTTATCTTTAATGTTTATGGGGGATGTGGCAAATTTAGCATCAGGAAATAGTTTAGGTATAATAATACGTCTCTCAAGAAGACTCTTAATGGCACTAGCACCATGAGTGTTCCAACATTCTTCAATAAATTCATCAGTCATCTCAATATAACTGTTATTAATATCATAGCTCTCTCTAGACTCAGGTGAACTAACAGGTGTATTAGTATCTTCATTAGGAGTTTCAGTGTTTCCCATTATAGTTCTAGCAATTGTAGCATCTAGGAAAGGACCTAATGAACCACTCTCATCAAGCATAGTAGAAGTAACATCATGAGTATCAAAAGCAATTTCAGATTTGGCAGTAGTAACAGTGTGTGTAGCATGTGCATGTGGTGGTGGTGTAAGGATCTTACTCATAACAGATGGTGAATCAAGAGCAACAGAGGTGTTCAGAACTGTACCTCTTCTTGTAGTGGGTGGTAATATATGAATTTTTCCATCAAGAGTTTTACCCATGATGAATGGATAGCAGCGAACAATAATAATTTCAAGTGAACTTTATAAATAAAGTTATGCTCCCCGACAACGGCGCCAGAAAATAGTCTTGATGACCCACAAGTATAAGAGATCGCAACATTCTTCGAGGGTAGTATAACCCAATTTATTAATTCGATACAAGGGGAGCCAAACAATATTTATAAGCCTTAACAACTGAGTTGTCAATTTAGCTGCACCTGAAAATAGTCTTGATCACAGTAGTTTATCAGTAGCAACAGTTTTGTAGTAGCAATAGCAAAGTAACAGCAGCAGTAAAATAAAGGAAATAGTAACAATTGTAGTAAACAGTAGGATTTGAGTGCGCTAGGCATAGGGATGGATGGACGGGCGTTGCATGGACAAGACTATTCATGCAATATCAAGATCAAGGACATTTGCAGATAAATAAGATAAAGCATCCAAGTACTAAATAATCATATGCATGTGTTCCATATATAGTCATATGTGCTCGCAATGAGAACTTGCACAACATCTTTTATCCCGCCAGCCCGTTGCAGCGGGGCCTCAAGGGAATCCACTGGCAATTAAGATACTCCTTTTAATAGAGTACCAGAGCAAAGCATTAACACTCTATGAACACACGTGATCCTCATATCACAGCCACCCCCTCCGGTTATCCCAATTTCTGTCACTTCGGGGCCTCGGGTTCTAGACAACAATATGTGTAAACAACTTGCAGATAATACCACAAACAATAATATCATCATGAATCAATAAAATGTTCAGATCTGAGATCATGGCACTCGGGCCCTAGTACCAAGCATTAAGTATAACAAGTTGCAACAATGTCAAAAAGCACTAACAATAGATACTAGGCACCATACCCTAACAATCTTATGCAATTACATGATAGATCTCATCCAATCCCTACCATCCCCATAGCCTACTGCGGGGGATTACTCACTCATGGATGGGGTAAACATGGATGGTTGATTGAGAGGCGTTGGTGATGATGATGGCGATGATCTCCTCCAAAACCCCGTCCTGGCAGGGTGCCAGAACGGAGTTTCTGGTTCCGAATCGCGGTTTCTGGTGGTGGCGGCGCAGCAGAAATCTATCTGAAAAAATGTCGAACCCCCCTCTGTTTTTAGGTTAGAGGGCTTATGTAGGCGGAAGGAGAGGTCGAGGGGGTGCCCGAGGTGGACACACCACCCCTGGAGCGGCTAGGCCTGGCCCGCGCCACCAGGTGGTGTGGGCCCCTCGTGGCTCTTCTCCGTCTCGTTTTCTGGCTTCGTGAGTCTTCTGGTAAAATAGAAGTTTTGCGATATTTTCCAGGATTTTTCCTTAAAGTTGATTTTCTGCATAAAAACGAGACACCAAAGCAATTCTACTAAAAACAGCGTTAGTCCGCATTAGTTGTATCCAAATCACACAAATTAGAGGAGAAACAATATCAAAAGTGTTCGGGAAAGTAGATACGTTTTGGACGTATCAAGGTCTACCGGCAAAAGTCTCCGGTGAGGTCCAATATTAGGACCACTTTTTGCTACAAAGTCTCCGGCGAGGTCTCCGACGAGGTCTCCAGCGAGGCAGTGTGTTTTGTTCTATTTTTTAAGCTAACCGTTTTTTGCAACATGTAACAAAAGTGGGACTGTATTTAGAAAAAATGAGACATTTGTAAAAAAGCGGGATATAGAGCCGGGAAAAAAATCTGAACATTGATTTTGCTTTGATCAGATAACTGGGACCCGGGGGATGGAATTTACTAGCACTTCCCAAAAGAAAGCATGCACATTGGATGCTTGGGCGTGTTGGTTACTTGGGCCCAAATTTCCTGTTTCCCCTAGTTGGCCCGCTGGGTGCTACATGGGGGAGATTGGGCTTGGGCCAACTTGGGCAAGTTGTTTGTCTTCCTGCATTCAGGTTTCCTGTAAATTGGTCCAGTTGTTTGGTTGCCCATATTCTAGTCTTCTTTCCCTGCTAATGCATTTGACAGGTGGTTACAAACATCAGCCTACTAGTTCACCATCATGAGTTGTCCATCAACAACAACTACTACTACTTAAAAACTTACAAACTACGACACGAAGGCCGTCGTCGGCTAGCCGTGGTCAGGGCAGGTGTACTTCCTGTCGCTGGAGAAGCCCGCCTTGTAGATCGTCATCTTGATGACGAAGGCCTTGAGCTTGAACTCCATGATGTTGTCGCGCTCTAGGTCGTACCTGTACACCAGCTTCGGGCAGTTCTTCCTAAACACAACCTAGCCAGCGAACCAGTCCACCTACACCCACTCGGATCACTAGCATGTGGAGGTCAGTAGTTTCCAGCTAGATGATGAAGCAGCGAGTGACTTCAGCGATTGGGTAGTGGCCAAGCTTTGGCTGCCGGCCCTTCTTGTTATGCGGCTGTGAAGCCGCCTCCACCCTGCCGATGACAACGGGCTTCACTGCCCAGCGGTTGGTCGGGAGAACGTCGGCAAATCCCGGTGGGGGCTGCCATCCCCTTCCCATAGTCTCGCAGTCGAACTTAACCACCTCGGCATGAAGCAAAACAAGGTCAGCACATATTTGGCACCTAGCGGCATTGCCCAATTCGGCAATGGACATGGTATAAACATGGGAAAAGTAACAAGGACTACAACGACTAGTATCCCAAATCGGGCAATGCCCCGGGACATCAACCAATTTCAGGATTCACCTATGTATCCCCAATCGGGCAATACCCCAGGACAACACCCAAATTGAGGATTCGGCTAAATTAAATCCTAAAATTTATGTGCACACTATCAAATCTGTTACTACATAGCGAAAATCCCCAAATCGCTCATTGAAAACTACAACTACCTAGATCGAGTCCTAACTGCCGTTGATTTGGGGCCAAACCCGCTATCTAGATCGGGAACTTACCCTGGTCGGTGGTGGCGCCATCGATGATGATGGAGCAGTAATAGGCGCCGCCGGAGCAGGAGAAGAAGCTGTGACCCCGGGGGTTGGGGCCGCCGACACAGGAGGAAAAACCCTATCCAAAGAGTCGAGGGTAACCCCGACTCTAGCAGGGATTTCCCGGCCTGCGTGGCCGCAGATGCGGTTTCCTCCGCGGATGTAAACGACGTTGCCACTTCCGCGGACGTCGTCGTTGTCGCCCGAGTTCCGCGCGCAGAAGGGTGCAGGAGCCCCGAGTGCCCTCGCTAGGGCCGCCTCGCCGGCGGCGGCGAGCTTCTCCACTCGAGCGGCCTCCCATAGGCCATGCGCACTCACCTCGCTGATGCGGGTTCCGCGGAACAGAGGCAGAGGAGGAGGAGCGACATCCATGGTTGCGAATCGGGGTGAGGGGAGTGAACTGTGCGGTGAGCGGAGTGGCCTGGGAGTTAAGCCGAAAAAGTCTGTCTCCCGTGCTTTTCCACACGTGCAAGCGGTTGGCACACGACGCTCGAAAGCGGCTAAGTTTTGGGATGCTTTAATAATTGTGCCATGCAACAATTCCATATGACCCAGCAAGTCAAACAGGTTTATTTCTCTCCGCGCACCGTGCAAGATACATGAATTGGCCCAACCAAACACGCCCTTGACATATGGCACGTTCGTAGTTGTGCGTGTGCCTCGGTAGCAGCCAATTCCGGAGCTTCTTCAGTGAAAGTAATTTCCCTACTCCTTTCATCCTGATTTAACGGACATAATTTGTAATTTTTTGGATCTTAGGTATCTTCTAACTTGTTTATTTTATAGTGTGAAGAAAAACATGACGTGAAAAGAAAATAGTCAGCAAAACGGTCATATTTGTTCACATATGTATGTGTATGTAAGTATTTTGTTCTTTTCATACCAAAATACTTATAAAAAAATGCTTTTGTGATTAAATATTTTAGGATTGCATGATTGCAAATTGTGTGCTTGATACCTGGACGAAGGGAGTAGCTTGGCTGCTCGGGGAAGACGTTCCAATAATATTCACCTTGGCGTCGGGTAAACAGACCGTTATGGCGGTGGGTCCACCCCGCCAGCGTGGCCAGCCGAACGCCGGCCGGGAGGCGATCGAGATGCCGTCCGCCCGAAAAGTTCGAGAGACAAGCACGCAGAACAGCCACCTGGCGGCTGGCGCGCGCGCGAGCGAGAGGGGATGGATCGATGCGTGGAGGAAATGATCCAGGACCGCGTGGCGCACGAGGCGGACCCCTGCGACATGGCCGGCGCGCGTGCGGCTCATCGACGCGCCGATCCACGCGACGGAGGCGGCCCGCGCCGACCTGTACGACGCGCTGGAGCCTGGAGTTCCTATCGGGGCGGCCGCTTTCGATGTCACGGTCGCAGCGGCCTGCATGCGCGGGGCGGAGCTCATCGGGCACCGAGCCGGCACAACCGCTCGGCTCCATCCAGCACATCGCCGTCGTCGACCCCCGCAACGCCGCGGCGCGGAACGCCCTTGCCATGTTTTTCAGCGTTGAGGAACGCGACCGCAACCATCGAGTGGTGCCGCGGCCCGGCGACTATCCCGGCATCCCTGGCGTCGACGGAGAGCGCACAAGGTCCCACTTCGACCAAGAAGATAACGCGCTGGTGATGGCGGAGATGAGCTTCCTTGAGGCCGGCCAAAACGTACGCTAGGCTGCATCCAGAACATCGCCGACCGCCGCCACGCCGCGGTACGGAACACCCTCGCCGGGCTCTGCATCGTCGCGTGCCCGAACGCGAGGAACGCGTCCACGGCCATCGAGTGGTGCTGCCACGGCCCGCGCGCTGCTGGACCATGCCGACGTCCCTGGCGTCGACGGCACGACCACGCGCTGGTGATGGCGAAGAGGATCTGTCCGGCCCCGCCGATCATCCGTAGCTACCTCAGCTAGCAATTGACTGTGCGATCGTCAACTAGACCTTGCTGATGACAATATGGCACACGCGGTGAAACTTTGATTTCGACAGTTGGTCTATCCTCTGTTCGATACTCTTGCTGATGGCAGTATGGCACTACTGTTACTGCATGCGTACTGAATCTACATGATGGACTTCCTGCTTTAGCACTAGCACTGTCATTCTGGCTGAGAGGATCATTTCGGATACCAAGAATGGTGCTAATAAGAAATAAACTGCCAATCAGTAATCATCGGCACACAACCAAATCAAGTTAATTGTTGCATCGATTCCCGTTCCAGGTAAGCCTAGCAAATAACTGTAAAAGGATCATAGTTTCAGCACAAGGATCATAGCACTTAACTATGGGATGTCAGATGAACAAACAATAAGTCTCAAAACTACCTGTCAAAAACAAGTTGCAGAAACAAATCTCTGTTGCATATCATCCATCAAAAGCATTCTGTCAACAGAAAACAAGCAACCTAAGTGCTACTGTAAAGATCATTTCGGATAGTCGTGCGCGCTTGTCGTGCAAAATTGCATTTGCTGGCTTGACATTCTGTCTGAAAAGATCATTTCGGATCACAAACTAAGTACTACTATACATTGTTGTAAACCATGCATGGTGTTAATAGGACATAAACTGCTAATCAGTAACCAACAACGGCACACAACCAAACCATGGAATTGCTGCATCGATTGCAGTTCCAGGTAAGCGTGACAATTAACACTAAAAGGATCATAGTTTCAGCACAAAGACCATAGCACTTAACTATGGGATGTCAGATAGATGAACCAACAGCAATTCACAAAACTTCATGTCAAAGAAGCCGCTGGTGCGCATCATCCATCGATATCATTCTGTCAGCAGGAAATAAGCCGCTGCATTCTAATTATAATTATAACAAGTTGCATATCATCCATCGATGTCATTCTGTCAACACGAAATATAAGCTGCTGCATGCTAATTAGCCACAATCAACATACATCCAAATTGAGGAATTACTGCATCCATCGTGATTCCAGTTCCAGATAACCGCAACAGCTAACAACAGTACCTATTCAGCGTATAGAAAACTACTGATAGTACTGGGACCATAGCTAGCGGAAGGACGAGAAATTGAACAGATACTGATCGCGACTCCACGAATTCGGTCCAATCAACACCTAGGAGAGATCGATGAACACTTATCGTGCGGCAAATGCGTGGCGAAATCAGCACCTAAGGAGGAGGAGCAAGGAGCGGCAGGGCGCTGGCGAAATCACCGAGCGCAGCCTGCGTCCGCTCGATCGCGCCTGCGAGGGCGTTCATGGCGGTTGCGCACTCCCATTCGATGAAGTGGTGCGCGTACGGGATGCCAGGGACGGTGACCAGGGTGATGGCCGACGACAAGTGGCCGCGGCAGCACCCGACGACCTTGCAAGCATCCACCGCCATCACGCGGCACATGTGGAGCCGACTCATGGCGGCGTAAACCGCGGGCTCCGGCTGCGCGAGGTACTCGACGTTGGGGAACGGCACCGCCGGGTTGATGGTGCTGCCTCCGTGGAGCGCCAGGATCTCGGCCGCCTCCATGTGGACGACGGCGGTGTTGAGGTGGTGCGTCACCTCCGTGAGCCACTCCAGGGCGACGGTGTACAAGCCGCGGAGAGTGGCCACCCGAGCCAGCGTCCCCGGCCTCTTCGCCTCCAGGGAGACCGGCGACGTGAACAGGGCGTTCACGGCCCTGAGCTCCGCGTCGGCTTCGCGGATGGGGATGTTTGCGCCCATCACGCGCTCCCGGAGCCGTGCCTTCCACGCCGCCTCCGCCATCTCTCTCTCGCGGTGGTTGTTCCTCTACGCTGCGGTTGCGGTGCGTCTGAAATTTTCCGGCGGACGGGCTACTCGATCGCGTCCCGGTGCTCCGCTGGTTAAATACCCAGCTGGGGCCAGACTGGCTGGGTGGACCCCACAGCCGTAATCGCCATTTCACCCGCGGCCAAAGTGAATGAATAGTGAAACGACGCGTCGTTGAACATCGGACAAGGGTGGGGCCGACGTTGCCAGTGAGACGTTTATCCACACAAATTTCCCCTTGGTGTCTGCCGTGTTTATCCACACAGCGCGCCTTGCCACACTGTCGCGTGCTTGCCTCTGCTGCGCTGAAAGATTTTCTTTCTCGATCGGCACCGTCTCATGTTCACCTTGAATTTCATTCTACTCCCTCCGTTTTAAAATATAAAATGTTTTAGGTTTGTAAAAAAAATGAATCTAGATTTCTTTTGGTATATAGATTCATTCCAAAGTTGAGTGAACATACATACTAAAACAAGTCTAGATATATTTTCTTTACAAACCTAAAACATCTTATATTTTGAAACGGAGGAAGTAGTTAATAAATCGAGACATCTTTTAAAGCTCCCATTATATTCTTGACTAGTACATGTACTACACTGGATTTTAATTTTTTTTAAAGTACGTAATTCATCTGTAGAAACCTTTAACTTCGGCAAAAATAAGTAATCCAACGGTAGGAATCTTCAATCTCCACAATAGTTTTTCGACGTTAACTATTTACCAGTAATTTTTTGAGTGTCGTCAACTAATTTTTTTCAAAGTAAACTGTCGATACAAATCCTGGAGAAGGAGGCCCGGAGTGGTGCTAAAGAAGATTGATCATGGTCACGTCCCAAAACCTTGCTGGGTGGTGGTGGGTACGGTGTGCTCGCCACGAAAGCTCATCATCGATGCGTTGGAAAGATCAATGGAGAGGGCGTGGGGTCTCCATCACCCGGCCCAATTCAAGGATATTGGAGAGAATAGATTCGTGGTCCGATTCAACTTAGAAGGAGATTCGAGGCATGCTCTAAAGAACTGTCCATGGCAATTTGATTTCAACGTTGTTCTTCTGGAGGACTTTGATGGAGTTGTTCGTCCATCCGAGATGAGTTTTAACTCGGTGGAGGTCTGGGTTAGAGGCTTAGACCTGCCACTGGATTACATGAATAGGGTTTATGGTGAACTGGTCGGTGGGTGGAATTGGGAAGTATGTCTCTATGGATGTTGATGAGGAAGGGATTGCATGGGGAGAAGAATTATGCATTAGGCTTGAGGTAAAATTTGATCAAACTCTTCTGCGCGGTGTCACGTTGAGGGATTATGATGAATCATAAGAGGAGGATGAGGAGAAAAAGAAGAAAGGGAAGTGGTTTGACCTCCAGTACGAAAAGATCTGACACTTTTGCTTTGAGTGTGGGTGCTTGATTCATGGTGAAGGAGGGTGTGCGGGTAGAAAGGACTAAACTCAGCAGTTGGGGAATGGAGGCGTGCAGAACCAAAAAAAAAAGAAGAGGACAACTAATGCTACTCGTCCCTCCATGTCCTCGAACTGTTTCAGTAGCAGGTCGGTAGGGTCCGAGAGAAGATTCTATAGCCATCCAACCGTCCGTGATATGCCTCCACATCGCAATCTTGCGCGTGATTACTTATATTTTGGCTCGTATCGTACTGATGATTATGAGCCAAGAAAGGAAAAGGAGGAGTGGGTCGAGAGGGGCAGAGATTGCCGTCGAGATGGTGAAGAAGTTCCGAGCCCAATAAAACGCCACTGGGCAAATGAGGCTCTTGAGAAGGACATACATGTGCAGAGAGAGGTGAGGGTATAGAAGAATAGGACTAGGACGTTTGTTCATAAGCAGTGTAGTCCTGTTCAGGTTAGAGTCACTGATAAATCCAAGATGCCACTAGGCATTAAGAGCAGGAAAAGGGGTTCGAGACAAGTATGGATGCCTGTGCCGGTGCAGGTTGTGGGAGTGGAGAGCTCGGGCTCGATGGGTAACCGTTAGAGGACTAACTCAGTTTTTGACATAATTAAAGACCTAGCAGCAGACCATGCGACGCAGGGCCGCCGAGATCAATGAATATGTTGGGCCTAAACTGCCACAGTTTGGGGTTGGACGCGGTAGTGGGCGAGCTTATAGATCTTACGAGATCCTACAACCCCGAGATGGTGTTTTTGTGCAAAACCAAGAAGAAGGCCAAAGCGAAGGAGAAGATCAGGTGGATTCTCGGGTTTCGGCATGGTGTGGCGGTGGATTGTGTTGGGAAGAGTGGTTGTCTAGCGCTACGGTGGAGGTGTTGGGGAATGCGCTATAGAAAAAAATAGGGTGAACGAAAAGGATTAAGATACTCTGGTTGGGAAATTGTCCATGTAAGATGGTCTAGTATTTTTGAAAAATAGAATGATACCATTTTGAAACTTTCATTTTGTGGTTGGTTCACAAAACACTCCGTTTTTTGACACTTGAAAAATAGAAAATGTGTTATACGAAAGTATATATAATTTTTTTTATTTAATTAATTTTTATTCGACACAGATGTGTAATATTTAAGTTTAGATAGATAGATTTTATTTTTCTACAAATTTTGATATATTATTTGTATTTTCTTAAATTAGAATGATTTAGTTATGATTTTTCTATGATTAATATGGCAAAAAAAGAAAAGAGCTATGCCGTCGGGTGTAAGTGTGAAACCTAGGACGACAGCTAAGCCATGGATATAGATTTGACGCCGTCACGGTCAAGTCCCTACACTGACGGATGCCGTTGGCCTATTCCTACACCGACGGTAAACCTGGGCCGACTGCTAGTTTATTTGGCTGTCCGCCTTAGTGTCTAGCCGTCGGTGACTTGACTTGTTCCTGTAGTGTAGCACTTTATTCTGCCGGGAACGAACGTTTCGGATCGCAGTGCATCGGCGCCTACTGTTACATTTTCACCCATGTATGCTGTTAATATGAAGTAAAAATAAACTGCTGCTAATCAGATACAAATGTGTGGGTGAACCCATGGATAGGCTACATTTAAGCCTGCGCAAAAACCCAAACCGGTCAAACCGCTCAAACCAACTAAAAATTCCCTAGTGTAATCTTATTCATAAATCTAATCTAAACTTTGACGCTAGTACTAAATTTTGAACTAGCTCAAACCTGTCAAACCGACCAAACCGTATTTGCATAGGCTTAGCTACATTGCTACTGGTTCACGATCTATCTGTCCCTGATCGCAATTAGAACTGTAAATTGCACTTTGACTCCAAATTGCACTTTGAGCCTATCATACATGGTAGTAAGTAAAAAGTAACCCAAATCAGGTAACTATTGCTGCAAGTTAGTAAAAAAAAACTCTGGATGTCAGATAAACCAACAACTTGCAGGAGCTTCCTGTCAAGAAAGAAGTTACAGAGACGAATCGCTGCTGCATATCATCCACGGAAAACATGCAATTAACAGGATAATGTATATATGCTGCTGCTAATTAACAGCAATCAACACACATCCAAACCGCAACAACAACTGACAGTACCGCAACAGCAATCAACACACATCCAAACCACAGCAAGAAAGAAATTTCAGTACGCATTAAGATCTAGCTGCCGGACAAGGAACACACATCCAAACCAAGGAATTACTGCATCGTACGTGATCCAAACCAAGGAAGTTTCAGTAGAATTTTAGATCTAGCTACCGGACAAGGAACAGATGCAGAATCGCAACTCCAAGAATTAGAACCCAACAAGGTCCACCAACTGCAAGAATTAGATGGATCAGCACTTACTGCAGGGCGATCGAGGAGGGGCCAATCAACAGCTAAGGAGCAAGGAACTGCAGGGCGGAGTTGACATCACGCAACGCATCCTCCGTCCGCTTGATCGCTTCAGCAAGGGCCGTGAAGGCGGCCTTGTTCTCGCCATTGGAGAGGCTCGTCGCGTTCGGGATGCCATGGTTGTCGTCGTGTACAAGGGCCATGGCCATCGACAGGTGGCCGCGGCACCACCTGACGAACGCGTAAGCACCCAGGGCGTGCTGCATCGTGTCCTCCTGCATGTAGAAGTCCTGTAGGCGACAAAACCATGGTACGGCCACCACGTAGAAGTCCATGTAGGCGACGGCGTGGTTGAGGTTCCGCGCCGCCTCCGTGAGCGAGTCCGTCGCGAGCTTGAGCTTGACGCGCAAGGCGTGCCTCTATGCCTCCGTGAGCCTCTCGTCTGCGTCGCGGAGGCTGCCGTGCGCGCTCACCACGCGCTGCCGGAGCCGCGTCCTCCACGCCGCCTCCGCCATCTCTCTCTCTCTCTCCCCCTCCTCTCAATCTTGCGGTGGTTGTTCCTCTACGCTGCGTTGCGGTGGGATGCGTCTGAACTTTTCCGGCGGGCGGCTTCTGTTCTGGCGTGGCGGTGCTCCGCTGGTAAAATACCCAGCAGGGGCCAGCCTGGTTGGGTGGACCCCACCTCCGTAACGGCCAATTCACCCACAGGCAAAAGTGAAAAGTGAACGGGGCGCGTGGTTGAACATCTGAGACCGGTAGAGCCCATGTTGTCAGTGGAACGGTACGTCCATGGATGAATTCCTGTGGTAGTTTCTTTTCCCAGTATAACGCAAAGTACATCCACAACTTCGCAAGTGTCGTCTGTGTGCCGACGAGGCACCGCAAGATTTTTCTCTTGATGGACGAGATGTTCACCCTGTATTCTCATTTTAAATTGAAACATTTTTTAAGGCTCCAATTATATTCTTGCTTGTCAAAAGGACAGCGCTAGGCGTCCCCAGAAATAATTTGCCCCCATCCCTCGGGTCCCTAGCCTGTCATATGTCCCTAAAACGAGATATAATTCCATTTTTGCTGCAAACGGACCGATTTGCTACAATATTGCTCGTTTTTGCTACATATAGCAAAAAACGCTTTGATCCAGGAAAAAGAAAAATAGACTAGATCTTGCCAGAGATTTCACCAGAGACCTCGCCGGCGACCGCGTAGGAAATAAAATATGCTAATGTAGCAGATCCGACCTTGCCGGAGACTCGTCGGAAACTTTCGCCGGTAGACCTCACTAGAGACCGTGTAGCAAAAAATTTACGCTATTGTAGCAAAAACACAAAATGTATGTAGCAAAAAAAAAATCATATTGTAGCAAATCTGACCTTGTCGGACACCTCGCCGGAGACGTTGTAGCAAAACCCAAGACACACTTGTAGCACCGCCACCGGCCGCACGTAGCAAACCTCGACGCCGTATGTAGCAGCGGCGGTGGTAGTAAGTAGCAGCGCCGCTAACCTCATGTAGCAAACCTCGATGCCGTTGGTAGCACCCGGACGGAGAAGGAGACCACCGGCGCAAGGATGCAGCAACACCACGTGGGGCAACACATCCCATCTGGTCCAGGCTCTCATCCATGGCGCATGTGTGGAGATGGGGACGGCGTCTGCAGTGCGCGCAACCTCCGGCGACGGGCACGTGGGCACGAACCTCCGGCGATGGCACGTGCATTCTGGCGGTAGCGCGCGGACCTCCGACGGCGTCGTGTTCAGTCTGGCTGCAGCGCGCGAACCTCTGGTGACGGGCGCGTGGGCACTGACCTTCGGCGGCGGTGCGTGCGGCAGCAGCACGCGAACCTCTAGCGATGGGCGCGTGGGCACTGACCTCTGGCGACAGCGCGTCTGGCGGCAGAACGCGGACCTCCGGCGACGGTGGCGTGGGCACGGACCTCCGTCTCTAGCCCGACAGCACGATGGCAGCAGCTGCATCAGTTTGCGGAAAAGGAGAAGCACGTACGGGAAAACTCTTCTTTTTTGAAGACGATGATGCGCGCGTGGTCCAACCCGAGGGATCGCGGAGCAGTTATCCCTGGGGGCTACGTATTATTTTCCTTGTCTAGTTGACTCCAAGGTGCACCACAGGTTTCACAAACCAGAGTTCCTATGAAAAAGGTCGACATACATCGCCATACTAATTTTAATCGAAATGATTGAACACCAATATCTTAATTATGGAGTATAAAACTAGTATCATCGGATTTGTATTGAAAAATACTTCCTAACTATACTAATTTATACCGATTATGTTTCTATGTCTAGAGTAATTCTTGATAAAAAACAAATCTTGAGATACGTGTGCGGCTTATTTATTAAAATGAAGGGGGACCATGATGAATAGACTCGCCAGTGGTTTCATGCAATATAACATGGATTGATTGTTGTTTAATTGTGCAAGGGGAAGACATGAGAGGCGAGTGGATTTTCCCTTTGAACTAATAAGGGAGTGGGCTATTGGTTTGGGTTGTGCTACTGGGCTTTGATTTTTATACTAGTAGCTTCTCGTTTACTTAACTTGGTCTATGACATTAACCTTCACATCCGTGATATTACTATGGCGAAGTCAGACATGAGTTCATTTTCCATGAAACATTATTGCAGGTTCACAATTGTTCACTCGGGTAGTCCCATGTCGGAAGCTTAAAATTTCTCTCATTCGTTTGTGCAACTCTAAATTTAGAAAGAGATGCTAAAATTGTGGAAATATATTCTTGGTAATTTTGGGTTTTCAAACGTGCAATTGAGCGATTAACTAGTGGTACATTCTAAAGCCTTTAAATGCACACAATTCATCCAAATAGGCTTTTGCCCTTCCTAATAAATAAAGCAACCACAACCATACAAGAACTTCAAATGCAATAAAATGCTAAGGAGACAACACATATATGCTTAACAAGAAAGAAAAATGCGATGGAACTCTTAGAAGAGTGAGGATGTCAATGGCAAAGCGATTGCACCCTCCAAACTTGTCCCACCACCACGGATCAAAGAATACCAAGGCAACACCTTCAAGAAGGGATTACATGTCGAACACATTGTTGTTGTTAGGATCAACGGCTAGTCTAGGTTTTCATTTGAGCCTTCCGCTGGCGTAATTTGTGCGTGTGTATGCTCTTTTAGGTTTAGAAATGTGCAGTTAGCTAGTTGCACATTATGCCTAGAACGAAAATTTCACACATTTTTTGTACAATTATGAGTCCGAAACTAGAATACAATATTATTTGTTTACAACTATGGGTCTAGAATATACCTTTTTAATGATTATGTGCCTACAATATACTTCATTTGTTAAATTATGGATCTATTATCTTCTATCCCAAGCTACAACAACTTCACTTCCTCATGCCTACATCACAAGTTTTCACCCTAAGTACATCAATTTCACATTATCATGCCTATATCATAAGTTTTCTACCAGCTACACCCACACACGCTCATAGCCAGGCATACATGTGACCTTTTGATAGTCGTCCAAAGCACGCGAATCCGTAGTTCACACCTGCCATGTGTAATACACCTAATGAGTGCATCCTTCTACAAAAGTGTCTTTCCGCTTTAGTATAATTTCCATATAGTTACATACCATCATGAAACATTGTAATGACACTAGAAATAGTTTGTATGTAGTGGGCTCTACACCATTGGATGGTCATTGGCGATGTGGACATGCTCTTCATCACGGCGAGATGCATGTGGAATGGTGCGAGTCGTGCCCCTTGCCACAGTGATCTTTTTTGCTAATAATGTACCACGTTCTAACAAGATTAATGATTTTGATATGTATTTAAAATGTATTTTTCATAATAAGTGCATTTAGACCTATGTGCCAAAACACCATGTTTGTGGATTACATTTCTCTTAGCTTCTTATTGGCTCGTTAATTTTTTCTCCCAACTTGATTACACTATCAATTTAATTAACTTTTACATATGTGTAAGTACTTTTGTGATGTCATACCTGAGGTATTTTTCAATTGGCTCGTCGCAAAATCCAAATCTTAAATTTGCACACATTGTTTTCTTCAAACATTAGGTTTATACATAAATGGCTAAAATTGATACAGTTGTTTGTTTAAGTTTTGGATTTATAGAGGTGCAATTGAGTACTTGACTACTTTAGGGATGGGCACCTTAGGATTGAAACCTGACCCGATTTTACCGGCTTAGGTTTTTTCTTGCATTTGAGTAGTTAACTATATCCACATGTACATCTAAATCCTAAAATTGCACATGATTTCGCACTTATAGGTTTTGAGATGTGCAATTGAGCAATAAACATTGTGCCTAAGATTGATTTTTTAAAACATATAGATCACACATACTCCATCCGTCCTAAAATAAATGACTTGGCTTTGTCTATATTCGCATATATCTAGAAATGTTTTAGTATATATATAGATACTTGTGAATCTAGACAAACTCAAGTCACTTATTTTGGGACAAAGAGAGTATTTGTTTGTAAAATTATGTGCCTAAGATTGAAATTATTTGTACAATTTGCACATACTTTTTAACATTGTGACTAAGCTGAGGGATAACATCTTAAGACTTAGATGTACGTATCCGTAGTTAACTACTCAAATACAAGAAAACCCTCAGGTAGAGCTAGAAACATCCAGAAGGAAAGGTGTACTTAACTAATTAAAAATGTTAAGGAATTACTCCCTCCGTCCAGAAATAACTGACTTGAGTTTATCTAAATTTAAATGTATCTATACACTAAAATACGTCTATATACATTCGAATTTATAAAACTCAAGTTAATTATGTATGGACGGAGGGAGTACATTTTTTAGCTAGTAGCTGGTATGTTGAACAAGCTTGTTCAGAATGCTAGCTAGTATTTTTGTAGTTCTGCATAATGGAGCAGGTCTGAAGAAGCTAGCCAGGAGCAATTGTTAATTACTACAGTATATGGTTACCTTTTGTGGCTTTGAGCGATCAGTTTTCAAGCTCGAAACATCAAATAGAGGACATGTGTACTAGCCAGTTCTGCTTCTTTACATCAGCTTCCTAGTCCTGAACTCGTAATGTGATTTGTTGCAGTGTGCTAGCCAGTATGTTTGTAGCTGTGCATGATGCAACAGGTTTCAGGTAGCATCGATATATCATGCAGAAATCCACGGCGTTAAAGGAGTTTGCAGCAACTAATTAAGCACAGAGCAAGGTGTTCAGGTGATTCAGAGTTCAGAAACGATATGTCATATCAATTTATCATCAATACTAAGGTGCATGGATCAGTTTGTAAACTCAGAAAGTGATTGTCACATCAATCTATCATCCGAATCACATAGGAAACCCACGGGGTTTAAGGAGTTTGCAGAAACTCTTGAAGATCGAGTAGCCTAACTGAGTTCACGGACTGAGCATTACATATCATCACCTACAAACTGAAATCATAGGATTATATCCGCAATCACAGATCGACGTAGCGTCTGAACTTTGGTTGAACCTTGATCGAGTTGGCACTGCTTCAGGGTGGCACGGGACACAGAAGAATCCCGCAGGCGTCGAAGAACTGGGCGACGACGGCGCGGCGCATCTGCTCCAGCGCGGCCCGCGCCATGGCCAGGTCGTCGGCGGCGCGGCGCAGGAGCTGCTCGGCCGCGTGTCCCCAGGCGTCCCAGAGCGGGAACCCTAGCGGCGGAATCAGCATCCCCTGGAACGGGAGCGCGAGGT
The DNA here is from genome assembly GCA_916181665.1 of Avena sativa. Taxonomy (NCBI): domain Eukaryota; kingdom Viridiplantae; phylum Streptophyta; class Magnoliopsida; order Poales; family Poaceae; genus Avena; species Avena sativa. Next base: position 41,526,647 of record OV702281.1, read on the forward strand.
TGCGTTGGTAGTCGTTGTCCAGGAGCTGGTGGGCCGCGTGTGCTTCTTCTGCTCCCCAGATGCGAGGCGCCAGCGCGGAAATCCGCAGCGGAGCCATCCCGAGCATGACGAAGACGGCATCGCTGGCCGCGGCGCCGTGCGACCAGGCGGAGTGTAGCCTCTGCAGCGCCATGGCGGCGTGGGCGGTGGCCTGGGCGTGGTGGGCTTGCCACCTCTGCCACGTCAACGGCGCGGCGTCCTGGAGCCCCCTGCGCGCGGTGCAGAGGGAGAAGACGTGGCCGGATCCCGCGTGGGACGCGCTGACGCGCCTGGTACGGAGGATGGCGGTCCTGACGTGCTCCATGGCGGTGGGTAGGTAGTAGGGGGGCGCGTCGCCGGCGGGGGCCGGGTGGAACGGCAACTCCTGGCGGAACCTGGCGCAGACCTCGGCGGCACGGGCGAAGTGGCCGCGGGCGACCTCGATGGCCTGGAATGCCGCGGTCGCCGTGGGGTTCGAGTTGGGGTTGTCGCCCTTCACCGCCTCCGCCATGCTCTTCCAATCCTCCATTGCCGGCGTCTGCGTGCGCTGCCGCGCGCTCTCTCTCTCTCTCTCTCACAGCGCGTAGGAATTTGACAGGACGAGGCTATTTCTAACTTGTGCCGATGGCTGCGTAGGAATTTTACCGGCAGACGTGAGATCCTTTTATGGTGCGGCAGACGCCGGCCGGGGAGGTAGCTTCTGGAGACGGCGAGGGGTAAAAAGGAGTTACAGGGTGGGGTCCGCCTTGTCAGTGAAACTCCCCTTGTCACGCCACGTCAGAATGCATCTCCGGGACTGCTTTGACAAACCACGAATATCAACACGTCCATGACTTTCTGGTCCCACCTTATGATGACCCACCTGTCAATGAGATCTTCTCGCTGTGACACTGCTAGTTGACCGAGTTCCGGGCCTGTCAACCCATGCCTGGCTGGCTATTTCAGGGAGAGAGCCAGAAGAGAGAGACAGAGACAAAAGAGACAGAGCGAGCGAGCGAGAGAGAGAGAGAGAGAGAGAGAGAGAGAGAGATGCCGGAGGCGGAGGAAAGCTGGAAGAGGGCGGCCGCCGTCCGTCTCGCGACGGCGCTCGGCGACTGCGTCCGCGCCTGGCATCGTCTCGGCGACGCGCTGCGGGACCTGCAGGACCGCGACGGCGAGGGGCGCTACATCCTTCTGGATTCCGGGGCGGACAACGTCGAGCAGGCGTCGTGGCTCCTCTCCGCTTCCATGGCCGGCACGGTGGCGATCGAGTACCTAGCCCTCCGGGGCTGCGCGCCCGTCCCGACGGACCCGGTGGCTGCGCCGGGCGACCTCCACGGCGGCGCCGACGCCCACTACGACGTGTGGCTCGCTCTCGCCAGGCTCCAGACCGCCAGGGAGTACGGCCAGGACGCGCTCCGCGCCACGGAGGCGGCCTTCGGCCACCTGTCGGCAGCGCAGGCCATGGCTGCCCACCTCCCCGCGCCTGCTGGCCTGGACGCCGTCATGGAGGAGCAGGTCGACGCCGCCACCAACCAAATCCGGGAAGTGCTGGGCGCCATGGTGAACATGAGCGGGATGGTCTCCTGCGCCGCCGAGCCTCCCGCACGCATCCAGTCGGCGTGACTCCTTCTCCTCTTGGTTAGCTCTGCCTGCACGACTCTGTTTGCTTCATCGATCGATCCGTTCGTTCGCATTCGCGTTGGCCTTGGCATGCACGCACAAGTGATGATCCTGCGCTACTGTGTGTGTTTTCTTGATGATCTTGTTGTGGATGGTACCGAATTCATGCTTGGATGATGGATAGTGCGAACTGCGCCTGTTGTTTCTGTACTGTTAATTGCAGGGATCGATGCTTTAGCTTTGCTGATGGTTGTTGATCTGAGATCCCAGAGTTGATTGTTCTGAATCGTATCTCGATTTGGATGATTTCTTACTTACTTTACCATGATTGAATTTTCTGGTTCGATCTTGCAATTGCAACCTGGAATCAACAACGTCGGAGAGCAGTACTGTTTTACTTTGCGCTGGCTTTGCGGTATGCAGTTTTAACCTGCAGTGATACAGTCGTATACACCCATCTGGGAGCACCTGGCAGTCACTTTTTTGAACATACCCGGTTAACACTTCGCCTAGCTTCGGCTTCAGAAGCAACTCCAATACACAAGCGAATATGGGAAAAAATAAATCGCAAATTTCCAAACATAAAATTGCAATATATGCAATTTCAGGCTTCAGAATGTGTCACTAGCCAACTCTACTTAATAGCACATTGTATAGCCAATATTTTTAAAAACATGTGCGCACTTTTAACCTTTGTTTCTAAAATTTTGCTAAAAAAGACATATGTGTGCAAATTTAAGCTTAGGACTTGCAACTATCCAGTTCTACAAGCAACTCCAAAATAGTGCAATAGCATTTTTCTAAGCCTTCTTCGGCTATCGAGTTTGAGCACAATTGTCGAGTTCTAGATGATCTTGTGGATGGATACTGTAGTGTTAATTGCAGGGTATCGATGCTTTAGCTTGCTGGTTGTTGATCTGAGAACCCAGAGTTGATTGTTCTGAATCGTATCTTGATTTGGATGATTTCTTACTTACTGTACCATGATTGATTTTTATGGTTCGTTCTTGCAATTGCAACCTGGAATCAACAACGTCGGGTAGCAGTACTATTTTACTTTGCGCTGGCTTTGCAGTTATCAGTTTGCAATTTTTACCTGCAGCGATACAGTCTTATATACCCATCTGGTAGCACCTGGCAGTCTGGCACACACTAGTCTGTTCTTTATCTTCCGTGCAGTCACTTTTTTCAACATACCCGGTCTGGAATTCGCCTAGTTTCGGCTTCAGAAGCAACTCTACTACTCAACCTAATATGGGAAAAAAAATAAATTGCACATTTTCAAACATAAAATTGTAATATATGCAACTCCAGAATGTGCCACTAGCTCAAGTGCACATTGTATAGCCAATATTTTAAAAAACATGTGAGCAGTTTTAACCTTCGTTTCTAAAATTTTGCTAAAGAAGACATATGTGTGCAAGTTTAAGCTTACAACTTGCAACTACCCAGTTCTACAAGCAACTCAAAAATAGTGCAATAGCATTTTTTGTAAGCCTTCTTGGGCTATCGAGTTTGAACACAGTTATCGTTCTTCATAGCTTCCACCGCCTGCAGACAAGGTAATTATAAATGTTGATGATGTTGTCTTTGCGAGCTTGGACCGTATGGGTTTCGATGTGGTTATTCGGAACAACACCGGTGGTTGGTAATGCGATCCAATGTATCATTGGGAATTTTGAACCTGAGCTACTAGAGCGGAGGCAGTTCATCGTGCTCTATCCACTGCCCATGCGGAGAGCTTTGGAAACATTGTGGTGGCACGACATCGAATTCTCTTCCTTCAGGGATTGTGATCAAAAGCTATGGGCCAATATCTATGAGCATGGTGATTGCCGATGCCAATTTTCTAGCGGCAAATATCTTATCACTTGAGTTCATTCATGTTAGTCATGTCACGAATGAAGCGACACATTGTCTTACTAGGGCTAGTAAGCTTTGTCAATTTATATTTTTCATGACGTTCCTCGAGAATTCATATGTGAGAAAATGTTTAACGATGTTGTGAATTTATTAATGTGTTAGACCTTTTCTAGAAAAAAAACTACACTACTTAAGTTGTAATGTGATAAAAAATCAACACCAGAAAGCTAATAAAAACTATGTTTTGACATAAATATGCAATTTTTTTGAGAGAACATAAATATGCAATTGAGTGCACTAGTTGTGTTGTTTAGGCTACATAATGTAAAGCTACTTAATTTTTATAAGCATATAAGCCATTTCAGGCTTTTTATTTCTAAGCCCGGAATTGGGGACAAAGCCAATTATATGCAGATTCAAGCTATAAATGTGTGAGAAAACTAACCAAACATTCATAAACCGTAATATTATAAAATAATAATGTAAGATGTGCAACTTATAAATGGCACATTTGTATACACAAAATGGCACAAACTTCTATGCAATTTTATACTTCAGAGTGTCCAAGTGTCCAATTACACATTCCTAAGAATAAATGTTGTAACACCCTCAGAATCGACCCTATGCAAGTTTCAGCGATTCCCGCCAAACCCGCATAGAAACGATTCAAAGGTGCCCACCAGGCACTTTCGTGCGGGTGGAAAACGAAGTAATAACATTACACAACAGTCCTCGATGGGACCCACAGAACAGATATATATACAACACGACTCCATGAGTCAAGAATACAGATATAATGTACAAAGATCCAAATCACCTTGAAAATGATAGAGCGTCCAGCTACGGACAAGATGCAAATGGGGCTAAGAGCCCTGAAGAATAACCAATGGCGTCCATAACCCTGCCCAGGCCAAGCCGGAAGGATAACCCTGCTAACGACGTCGATCTCAAAACCTGCTTAAACAAAAGGGGTGCCGACAAAGGGCAAAGGAAAAAGAGGAGCGTCAGTACTGAGGCCAGTACACGGCGAGGCTAGAATTCGGCGGTCCTCGCCTACATAGGTATGGTGGACTGAAGCGGCAGCGGCAGCATGCACTAAACAACCTATAGAGACTCGATATAACTGTCGGCTATCAGAGAGGGATAAGAAAGACCTATTCGGAACCAACCTGATGCTACCATCAAACAAACCCATCCTGGTGTTTCCCCCTCGAGATCACACGAGGAAGTCAACCGAGGAACTCACACAGTTGGCAGTTTTATTTATTCAGTTATCGTTGCAGCAATTACTAGTCAGGTATAGATAATCATTCTGACATAATAAGCAGTGTGCAATTTTAGTTAACCATTCCGTTGTAGTTGCAACACTTACTAGTCAGATACAATTAGCATGAGATATCCCAAAACCCAGCAGTTGTTGGTACTTATATTTAGCCATTCCGTTGTAGTGAAGCTGATTACTAGTCATCTCGGATACAAGTCAATTTATAACAGTAAACTTTAGTTATAGTTGTCTATGATCAAGCACTGTGCTCCAAGTCGTCCATAACCGCGGACACGGCTTCTCGAAAAGATTTAACCCTGCAGTGGTGCACCAAAGTATCCACAAGCACTTCGATCATTTTTGCCAGATCAGTTAACATACACCCATCGGTATGTCGGCGGGGCCTAAGTCATGACGTTTCCAGACCCAAAGCAAGCACGGGGGGCCACCCCACTAAGTCTACCCGCAACGAAGTCGGCCGGTCTCCGAGACGGACTTAGGGTTTGGGTAGACGGCTATGAACGACTGGGGACCCAAAACTGGGCTTGTCGACACCGCGAAAACGTGTCCCGATCCTAAACAGTACAGTGTGCTCCTCGCACAATCGTAAATAAAGCAGTAAAGCATGGCATAAGTACATGATAGTAAATAAAACCTCAAACTAGTTTGTGGCCCCCGGTACAATACTTTGAAATTAGGTACTAATCAATGGGGGGCCCATATCTCCCCACCTGTGGTTAGCGCGCTCGATCTCGGAACAGGTGTCAAGAACTCGGGGTCCTACGGGACACAAGTGGACGGTTAACAACCAAATAACATCTATTGCCCACCTGTGCCTCTGCTTACCTACTTCAATTTTAGTTGTTAAACAGTAATTAAAGTTATGATCATCTCCAACAATAAGCACACGGCAATACTCCAACAACTGTGGTACTTGACAACACGCAACAGCACTTGAGCAAGCGACTACAACGCGCAGGCCCAACTATCTACCAAACAACAGGTAATAGGAGGTGTCCAAGGCAATATAAGGCTGCAAGGGATATCACGGGTACGGAAACTAGAGCATCGCAACACAGATAGCAATAGATCAACAGGAAGGAATAAATACTATAAAAGTAAGATAGGTAGAAAGGGGGGAGATGCTCGCCTGAAAACATTGTCGAAGGTTCAACCGAAGATCGGGTCGACACTCGCATCAACTCAACGGCCTTATCCGCGAAGAACCAAAACACTAGAATAAACACCGGATGCAATATTTAATACTACGGCATAAGATCGGGCATGATGCATGTATGATGTATGACATGGCAAAGGTGCGATGCAATTAGGCAATATTAAGCGGAACCGGGGTCCCGACATTTAATTAAACAGTTCAAGTTATTTAGAACCCCCGCAAATTAAATGTTGTATTAGCAAGGCAAAATAAGTTACCGGTTCGCTACACAAATTTAAATGAGGCCAATATAAGACTAGATTTGCCCGCATATGGGCCCCATATTTAATTATGAGGTGAATCGGCATAAGGCCCCCAAACCACATGACAATATGCATGCATGAACAATTTAATATGCAACAAGATATATCATTTATAAAAATAGGGGCTTAGGGTCACACATTAGGGTTCGGCGATCTTGTTTCCGGGGTTCGGGGTTGGTCTCAGGGTTTGACGGGATCGGCGAGGTTCGGATGCAAGATGGGGAACTTGGGTGCCAAGCGGTCGATCTTGCCTCTCTCGACGAACTTGAGCGGATCGGGTACTGGGGGTCTTGGGGTCCGTGGAGTAGATCTTGTCGCACGGGCGTCAATGCTTCCGGGAAGGAGAACTTGTCGTCCAGGGTCTCGGTGTCCGGGGTGAAGTACTCGGCGTTCCGCGGCGAAGTGCTTGACGTCATTTGGTTTCATGTCGACGGTCTTGGTGTCCTCGATGGAGAACTCGGTGTATCCGTGTCGGCGGCCTTGGCGGTTATCAGGTCCATGTCGGAGAGCTTGGTAGTCTTAGGTCCGTGTAGGGGTGCTTGATGGTCCGTGACGACGATATTTGTGTTCATGTCAAAGGACTGGGCTTTCCATGTCGACGACCTTCGGGTTTGGTTTTGTTAATGGTGGACTTAGTTCTAGTACCAAGTACTCGTGTCCATCTTCAAGCATCAGGGATCTTGGCATGTTCGACCTTTTCGACACGGTTATCTCGTCGCTCGGGTCGTGGCACTCGCTCCGCAGCCACAACAGGGACCATGGGCGACAGAAACTGTAGACGCCTAGCAGAGACCACACGGGCACGGGGCCGCGGTGGCCGACGAGGGAGGCGAGGAAGGCGGGGTCGGTGAGCTTGGGAGGCGCACAGACGAGGGGGTGGGGCAGAGGAGAGCGGCGTTGGGTGGGCGAGGTCGACGGCAGCTGGTGGCGGCGACCGAGCTTGACAAGGCGAGGAGGGGGCCCTTGGCGAGCCGGCGGTGATGGAGTGGAGGGCGGGGGCGCCGGTGGCCGCGGGCGGAGGGACTCGAGCGGCGGGACGGGGAGGAACGGTGGAGAGAGGCGGCGAGCGCCGGCGCCGGAGCAGAGGCGGGCGGGGGAGCTCGACGGGGGCGCCGGGCGCGGGAGGAGGCCGACGAGGTCGCCCAGGCGGCGGGGCTCGCTCACGAGGCAGAGAGGCAAGGGAGGGTCGGCGGGAGGTGCTCGGGGTCGGAGACGAACGGAGGAGGGCGGCGGTCGGTTGGAGTGGCGACGAAGGGAGCCCCTGGCGGCGGTGGTGGCGGCCGGGTGAAGGGGCGGAGGAGGCCGCGGCGAGGCAGGACGCGGGATCGCGGGCGGCGCTCGGAGGAGGAGCGGCGGGGGTAGGTGGAGGCGGCCGAGCGCCGGGGGAGAGGGGAGGGCGCCGAGGAGGAGCTCCCTGGCGGCGGACGGGGGCAGAAGGGTGAGGGGAGGCGGCGTGCTCGCGGAAGGAAGAGGGGAGGAAGGAGGAGAGAGGCGGGGCAGGTCGCGTGAGGGAGAGAGAGAGAGGTGGGTGCGGACGGTGCGGGAGGTGCGGGGTGGGGCCCGGGGAGAGAGGGTCGGTCCAGGGGAGGGTGGACGCGGTTGGCGTGTGTTGTGTGAGAGGGGTGGGGCAGAGGAAGATGGGGTGGGGCCAGGCTGTCGGGGAGAGAGAGAGAGAGGGGGTAGTTGGGGGCTGTGTGAGCGCATGGGGGAGGGAAAAAGGGAGTGGAGCCAGAGGGTGTTGACCAGGGGGGGGGATTGGTGAGGTGGCGGTGGATGTGATGAGGTGGAGGGAAAGATGATGTGGCAAGCTATGGTTGGTCGGGGTGAGGTGGAGGGGGTTGGGTAGACTAGGTTTGAGTAGGAATAGGATTTAGACAGGCTGTTTGCACTAGGGGTGGCCAACTGGGTCGGATCGGCCCGGTTCGGCTGCCCCCTAAAAATAATTCAATATTTTATTATTTACAAACGGGACTTTTGCAATTCGTTGGCCGACAAAACAAATTAAAACCGGAGACCCGGATTTTGTGTTTGAACAAAGACGGGGCGTTTAGAAAACAGAAATAGGTTTTTCCGCAAATAGTTTTATGCAAGCAAATGCAAGATGATGACGATGCTCAAATGCAATGTGACATGATGATATGAGCATGCGGTCATGATGATGCAATGCACAAAACCAACGTGATTTTCTAGTAGTGGTTTTGGCGGGATGCCACAAATGTGTACAATAAAATTTGTGTGATTTGATATTTTAGAATGCAACACTAGTCAAATAACGAATTGCACTTTTACAAACCGTATCTCCAAAAAGAACCATGCTCGATTCTAGCCTTCATTACTTTCAGTTATAAATTTAAAGTTATAAAATAACTTTTTATCTAACGAACTGGCTAAAGCACTTGTATATATTAGATGATCCTAAGCATGTTGTGGTGACTATATCAAATAATAAAATCATATATGTAAAAATAAGCGAATCCACTGCATTTTTCCAATAGAGCACACACACCAACCAGTTACTGAACTAGTTGAAGCATGCAGAAAACATTTTTTACAAAGAAATTAAGGCTAAAGAGGTATTCTAATGATCGTGAAAAGTTCCTAATAAGCACCTATATAAACTAGGATTTTCTATGTCCTTAACGAAACTTATACACTAGAAACTGCCATCTATATATTTCTTGCTCCACTCTCTCTAGACATCCCAACCAACAATTTAAAGATAATAAAATATGCAAATACTTGTGCGGACATACACAAACACACAACCTTCCCCGGACACAAAGAGAGGGGGAGAGAGGTAGCTATAACTCTACTTATGTGTATTTATAGGAATCGCTATCAATACGTTTCTTACTCTATAGTCTCTATAGATCTCTACCAAGACCCTCATGTATATTCAATTTTACAAAACATACACACACATAGTGAAAGTAAAATTATGGCGAGTGGAGGGGGTGAATAGGAGCTAACCAAAATGTAGTTCTTTTTTAAATTAGGCTTGATCCGAAGGTAAATTTGGTATATATGCAACCAAGTGAATTTCCCTATACGAAAAGCAAGCAAAGTAAACACTATACAAGAGTAAATGATAGAAATAAATGCAATGGAGACACGAAGATGTATTTTCGAAGTTTGTTCATTGTTAAGAGAGTGACGTCTTTGATGGAGAGGTCTGGCGCCATATAAGGCCACCAACGCCAAAAATGCTCAGCTTATTCTCATGCGTGCGCATGAAAACTGTGTAACACCCCAAAATTTCGAACTTCGCATGCTTAGCTTGAATGAGCTAAAATTTGGAGCCAACAAAAATGTTTGTTGATAAATGAGATGGACTGATTCTATGCATGATTTATGTGCTTGATAGGTTTGTGTGGATGTTTGGCTTGGTTGTTAAAGAGGATTGTGAACCTACACAACCCATGGGTCTAGTAATCATGCCTTTGTAAGAAGATATCAAAGATATTTACTAAACCCTATTTGGTTATACTCCTATTTAAAGGCTTTTTTTCAGCCAAAGTCCCCTAAAGTATTTCAAATATATGTGGATATATAAGATAGTATCTTTGTACTATTTTCAAGATATTACTTACCATTTTTTTGAGAGTATTGTTTAAAACATCATTTTGGATTATTTTACTGAAAGATCATTTTTTTACCCATGTCTTCATCTATCTAACCTTGTTTCCAAATAATTTGAAAACTATATATATAAAGGTAACCATAGATTCCCATGGAGGTATATAGTATACTCTCTAAGTTCTATTATCAAAACGAGTGTTTATAAAAGCAAGTGAGAATTTTGTTCAAAATCGCATATCAACTAAGCCACAATAGAAGCCATGGACAACCTCCAGGTACTTACCGCAGAGGAGCAGGACGACCAGGCCTACCTCCCATTCCACTTGTTCATCCAGGCCGTGCGGGAGTCGGGGCTCAGCGACGTCCACGTGCTTCCCGACGATCGGTCTGCATCCACGGTGAACCGCGACGTCCTCGCGGTGATGGCGGCGCTGAAGACGGTGGAGGCGTCGTCCGACGGCCGCGACTGCCCGATCTGCTTGGGCGAAGTATAGACAGCTGAGGTGTGGAAGAAGACGCCGTGCGGGCACGCCTTCCACGGGCGATGCCTGGAGAAGTGGCTGGCCAGGGACGTCCACAAGAGGAGCTGCGCCATGTGCCGCCGCCGGCTGCACGCGCTGGCCGCCGCGTCGAGTTCTCCAGGTGGCCGTGCCGCCGGACATGGTACTAACTCGTGTTAGTTAGACGAATCACCGAGTCGATCGAGCGAGGCTTGCGTGCCTGTGGCTGTAGGAAACACCCACGCCGATCTCGTGGTATTTTGAACGGAAGTTACTGTCGTGGTATTTTGATTAGAAATTTCGTGGTATTTGCTCACATTCTGGATCTATAATTGTATAAAAATAATAGAGTACTCAAAATAATAATGTAAACCCAAAGGCTCCAGATTGTGCAACTCACAAATGGCACATTTAATACACAAGATTGCACAACCTTGTGTGCAATTTTATGCTTCAGAATGTGCAAGTAGCCAATTTACTCATTTCTAAATGTGCACATTAAGTGATTTGATGTTTTAGAATGCACCACTGTAGTCAAATACTGAATTGCACATTTGTAAACCCTACTGCAAAAAGAACTCTGTTCTATACCAACCTTTGTTTATAAATTCAAAGTCATAACAAACGACTTTTCATCTGAGAAACTTTCTAAAGCACTTGAATATGCTGGATGATCCTAGGCACATTCTGGTGACCATATCAAATAACAAAATTGTATATGCGAAAAAAAATAGTTGGATCCAGTGCATTTTTCAATATATCACACACACCAACTGGTTACCGAACCGGTTTTAGAATGTGAAAAACATCTGACTAAGAAAAGGCTAAAGCGTGGCATTCCAATGGTCATGAATAGCTCCTAATAAACACCATGTATACCCTAGAAGTTTCTATGTCCTTAACCTTCCCATACACTAGAAATTTTCATCAATATATTTCTTGATCCATTCACTTTAGAGATCTTGACCAAAAATAAAATATAATATATGCAAATACGTGTGTGCCCACACAACCACACCTTCCCCACAGATAGAGAGAAGGAGAAAATGAGTTATAACTATCCTTATGCCTAATATTATTCTTTGACCTATACTCTTTATAAAGGAGTTATAACTATCCTTATGCCTAATATTATTTTTTGATATACTCTTTATAGATCTCTACAAGGAACTAAAGTATATTCACTTTTACAAACACATACACACACAGAGAGATAAATGTAAGGAATTTAACTTTAATTCACCACGGGCACCCTGTTGTTATTTCTCATTTTGTATAGATTTGGTTTGAATATCTTTATAGAGAAGTTTCCAAAAGAAAACCCTTCCATCGTAGATTGTGCTTTGATAAATAAATAGTTTTTATTAAGTCTAAAAGTTTAGTATAAATATTTTACATCCGAACTTATCTTTTTTTTAGAGAAAATCCCTTGGCAAGGTTATATTGAAAGCTTAGTCGAATGCCATACCAATATAGCAAAGAGAATGAAGCTACACAATTTTCCCAACTCTGCAATGGGTCTAACCAAAATAGTATTAACCTACTCCACTAAATTCACCTAATTCTCCATGAACATATGGCCGAGGAACATATGGCCGAGACCGCTTATGTAGAGATTACCCGTCTCATAGAGCTCCAGTTGCAGACTGGTAACCTGTTAACCCTATGCGGTTCTCATAAGAACTTTCCGGATGACCCCTCTAGTAGTGTTGGAATGAACAACGTGTTGAAGTAGATAATGTCGCTGATGAAATGTTGCATTTCATGTTGATGGAATCACAACATATGGAGATGTACCATCATTTTCTCGTTGATGTGAAGGAGGGTCTCCCACATTCAGTACGAGGATTAAAATTGTGTTCGTGCAATCTTTTTGTGCAGTTGAAGGAAGCACGAGATGCTTTGCTTTGACTATCTAGTGTCACTAGGATGGAATGCATGCCTGCAAATAGATTGATCTCAAAATCTTAAATATTAGTTTTTCTCTGTTTTGTGAATCAACGAATAGTCTAATGTTCTTTATACCGTTCACCTAAAATATTATCCATGTGAATTAACAATGTTTGTCAGTGTCTGTGGATCAAGGTTTATATGGTCAAAATCCCTTATGAAACCTTCAAAAAAGGTCAATAAGTCAAACAACAATTTTTTTCTCACCTTGCATGTGTGGGTGTGGCCTAGCCACGAAACACCCATCTCTCTCTCTCTCTCTCTCTCTCTATCTCTCTCTCTCTCTCTCTCCGGGCCATCGGCCCCTGCGCGGTGGCCTCCGGGTGGATCGGCAGGTGGAAGAAAGCCTCCGCGAGACTGAGCCTCTCGTCTGCGTCGCGGAGGCGGTCGTGCGCTCACCACATGCCGGAGTCGTGTCCTCCAAGCCGCCTCCGCCATCTCTCTCTCTCCCACGCCTACACCTTCTCTCTTAGACTAGTACTAGTACTAGTACTCTCCCCAGCAGCAGTGGTAGCTTGAGCACGGTAGGGGAGCCCAACAACAAGCTGCAGGCGAGCAGAGTGATGGCGTATGGCGTGGAGGTGGGATGCAAATCCTGCATGGCTTCTCCCCTTCCCAGCATCACGACACCATGCCACAGCGGTGGCGTACTCGGCTCGTCCACCCTCGTGCTGGTGTTGGAGTTGAGGAGAAATGTGAGGTTGGCGGCGAGGCTCGGGCCACGGGCACCCAGGAGGTAGCCTCAGCGGCGGGGCTGGCGAGGTGTGCGCAAATGGTGGCAGAGGAGTTGAGGCTGCGCACGGGCTAGCCCAAACCGTATGCCATTCGCCGGATCTTGCAGCGTGGTGGACAGGACCAGGGTGTTAGCCTTGATCTCCTCGATGGCCACACAGAGGTTCATTCGGCCGGCCAAGTACTCGCCTAGCTCTGGCACATTAATGGCCTTCAAGTCTGGGGCGTGCATGCTGAGGGGGCGCTCCAGAGAGGTTGTTCATGTGCTTGACGTCGCCGCTTCGGGGACAAGTTGGAGGTCACATATAGCATCGTCATGCTTATGGTGACCTAGGTTAGAGAATCGGTGTGGGCCATGGGGGGCATTTTCGAGGCGGCCATCGAGATGGAGATGGCCAAGCCCACGACAGTCGGAGTGGTTCCTAAAAGCAACGACGTAGAAGTTTCATCTACCAAATTTTGTGGGGCTGCTACGGCTATGGGGAAAGCTTCGTCCATCCTAAAACATTCATCTTTTTCGATAAAGGGATTTTATTATTTAAAGTTAAGCATTATACTCGGCATCTGCATAACCAGGATGCACATAGCCAAACAAGTCCAGAATCCAGGGAAAGTATAAAAATAAAAACATAGACAGATTACCTATCATATTGAGAAATTGTAAAACACCTAAGATGATGGAGGCTCTGTCCGTAGATTATGCTGCCATCTATGATGAGAAAGAAAATCCCTCGCCGTATCCTCCAGTATTATACACACCTTCGTAAAAAGGTGTCAGAACTCCACACGGTGTAGCAAAGACAAGGTGCGGAGTGTACCCATATACCGGTAGATAGCCTGCCAAAGAGTAGAATTTTTATTATTAAACACTTTATCATTTCTACATAGTCATAACGACCAAATTAATACAATCTCTGCACCCTAAGAAGAACCTTATACTTGTGAGCAATACCGTGTAGCCAATTCCAAAATATATTGGCAATGTTACTCAGAGGATACAAGTCTGAAGCTACTTGGATGATTGACCATATAGAACGGGCGAATTTGTATTAAAAATAGATGTTTAATTGTCTCATCGTGATGAAAAAAACATGTGATTTACTTCCATGCCAACTCTGCCACGAAAGGTTGTCATTATTAAGAATAACTCTTCGACAAAGATACCAAGTGAAGATTTTATTCTTTAGAGGAATCTTCATCTTGCATGTGTATATATAATTTACTACTAGCAAGTCAGTTTGGATTAGTGCGTTGTACATGGAAGCCACCGAGAATTCTCCGTTCTCATTAAGGTTCGAGCGAAATTCATCGTGTCCAGTTGTCAATTGTACAGAAGCCAAACGGTGAATCATGGTCTGCAAAGAAACAAGTCTAGGACCCAGTAGATCTCTCATGAACGTTACATTAGGTGGGGAAGATCCCAACATTGTGGAAATAGTATCACTCTTGTGACATACAATGTTGTACAAGGCTTGATACTATTATCGGAGGGTAGCGATTCCTAACCACTTATCCTCCCAGAACCGAATCTCAGATCCATCCTTAATCGGGAAAGACCCGAAGCGAAATAAATGTTTCTTTGTTGCCATCAGCCTATCCTAGAAATGTGTATCTCATGGTTTCTGTTGAACATAGGATAAAGATTTTGAGCCAACATATTTCCGCTTAAGGGGAGTCTGCCAAATCCCATCTTTAGTAAGTAACTCGAAGATCCACTTGCCATGGAGATCTGAATTCTTGACCTCAAGATCATGAATACCAAGCCCTCCATGATCTCTAGGGCGACAAACCGCACTCCACTTAGCCATTCTTTATTTTATTTTGTCACTATCGCCTTGCCAAAATAATCTTGAGAGGAAATAATACAACCATTTAAAAATTCCTTTGGGCAGAAGAAAGAAGGATATCATATACAGTACCATATTACTCAGGACTAAATTGATAAGAACCAATCTTCTCCCTAAAGACAACAGTTTACCGTTCCAACTACTTAGACGTAATTGAGTCTCTCCTTGACAGGCTGCCCCGATAAAACCCCAAACGGCTAAAGCCCGGGAATATACAGGAACGAGTGGAGATGCTCTAAGTAAATAACCATGGCCGCCGATTTCCATGGAAATCATCTGTTGTGTTCATAATTGCCAGTGTAAGCAGGAAAGAATACCTCCTCGCATATCTGGCCCCCTAGAGGGCGACGAGGCGCCCGCCTCCCCTCACCTAGCGAATCTCCCCTACTCTCAAAGGAACATGCCCAAGAGATTTGCAAATTGCACACGGATCTGAAAGTTGTATGCCCATTGACTAAAGCTCTGCTAAGGGCAAAACATGATCAGCAGCAGAACTCCATGTTTGTTAGATTCATTACTATGTAAACTAAATTATTGACTCTAGTGCAAGTGGGAGACTCAAAGAAATATGCCCGAGAGGCAATAATAAGTGGTTATTATATTATTCCAAGTTTATAATTGATGTTTATTTTCCATGCTATAATTATGTTAACCGAAAACGTTAATACCTCTCATTATACTAGCTTGTTGATTAACAGATGATCAAGGTTTCCTAATCATGAACATTGAATGTTATTAATGACAAGGTCATGTCATTGGAGAATAATGTTATGAACATACACCCACAGTAGGTATAGCAATACGATCATGTCATCAATGTTTATATTGCTATATCAACCTCACACGAAGTAACACTAATTCTTAGACCATGGGATCGCGTCAATCGGTAATACTGGAAGAGTACTTTGATTTCACCAAACGTCACACCATAATAGGTGATTATAAATATGTCGTTGGGTACTTAGAAAGTGTTAGTTGAGGCTCGTAGATCAAAAGTGGAATTTTTTCCATCCTAATAACGGAGAGATATACTATGGGCCCTCTCGTTCATATCACATTGACATCGCTTGCAAGCACATGACTGGCTCACGAGAATGTTATATCACAAAACGAATAAAAGACTACTTGTTGGTAACGAGATCGAACTAGGTACGGATGATACCAGATGATTTGATCTCGTACAAGTAAAATATCGCGAGACAAAAGAAATTGGTTACTACGAAAAAGGTTCACGCGATCACTAGTTCATCGTTGAGTAAGTGGGAGTCGTTATTGATCTCTAGATCCCGATGATGATTATTGATCGGAGAGAGTCTCGATCATGTGCACTTAGTTCACAAGACATAGGGTGATACACTTAAGGCTCGTCAACGCATTTGAGTGGATACAGAATGCATGAGAAAATACTGGACAACGCATAAACTATTTTAATAAAACTGCTTAAATAGTTTCGGTGTATCGAAATAGTGCAAGGAAATAAATTATTAATGTGTTCATTAAATAAAGTGTTCATTAAATGAAATACTCATTAAATGAAGTGTTCATTAAATTAAGTGGTATTAACTAATTGAATTAGAAGTGTTTTATTGAAAAGACCTTTGATTTTTTGAGTGGAGATTTAATGGGACAAAGTGCCCCTTGATCTTTTGTGAGTGGAGACTCCACTAGAAATCAAGAGGGGAGAGGTGGGGGCACCATATGGGGTGCCGTACACCCCCTTGGTGTGCCCCCCTCTCCTATAAAAGGAGGGGTGGAGACCCTCTCCACTCACTTCATTCCATCTCTCTCATATGCCCTTTGGTTGGCATCTTCTCCCTTTTTCTAGACGATTCATTATCACGAGTACGGTGCTTAGGCGAAGCCCTTATCCACCACCACCATCTCGTAGTGCTGCTGGAGTTCCCGAGGATCCGTCGCTTCCACTGCCCAACTCGGAAGAGGACGAGCCCAACGTCCTGCTGGGTGGAAGGAGATGCGGCGGGGTGGCGTGACTCGGTGGTTGTCACCGGCATTACGTTCCTGGCCTAGATCTGGGCCCCACGGGCCCCATATGGGCCTGGGCGGGCTAGTAGCTGCCCTACCCCCTGGAGATGGCAGCAGCGGATGCTGGTACAGGGGACATCGACGAGGCGGGCGTGCTTGTTGCAATAGGGAACCAGGGGCTTTACGGGCGCTATCAGGGGCCGGATGTGCCCGCCTAGGCCTGGTATGCCCTTGTCTGACTTGTCCGGTCGACTACCGCCTCTTGGTGGTGGAGGTTGTTCCCTCCCGCATGCTTGAGTTGTTGATGTCCCTCGTCTAGCGAAGTCGTGCCTCTTTCTTGCAGGCTGCGAACCAAGGTTCACGAAGGGAGGACAATGGTGCATCCGAGATCGTGGTAGCGCATGCTCGTGGGCGGTGCGGTTGGTGGTGGTGCTCAGTTGTGCCCGGGGTTTGGGAGGGGATCGGGAGAAATCCTTGTCGGTATGTTCGACACCGCCATAGTGCCTCTTTTGAGTGGAGCCATTCCTTCTTGGAGGGTGTCGCGGTGATTCCCTTTCCTCTTTATCCTAAGTGCCGGCGGAAACCCTAGGCCCAGTGCCCTGGTCCGGGCAACATCGGTTTGTTGATGGTGCCTCTTTCCTTGAGGTGTTGCTTGGCATGGGGCGCTTCGGGGTGCTGGGAGTCGTGGCGGGACATAGTTGAAGGGCGCAGCGGTTGTGGATCGTCATTGTTTAGTCACTTCACCGCTATTTCCGTTTCTTTTCATCTGGACATGTTTTTTATTGTTGTCCCGTTGGCGCTTCTTCGGTTCCGAACTCTTGTACTATACGTGTGATTGCTATATTAATAGTGCCATATACTGCTAGATAGTTGCCCTGAGCTGCTAACTTTGTAGCTCAGCCGTGTAACAGCGATACCATAATCTAATTGTTTGTGGAACTGCTCTCGTGTACAGTACATGTTGTGGTTTGGAGGAAACAACGGACTTTTTTTTCCCAGCTCCCTCTTATAGTCTTGGAGAACAGTTCCCTTTTTTTCCCAGCTCCCTTTTTTTTCTCGCAATTAAACTCTTATTATACTCATCGATTTCTTTTCGTTACATTCCCAAAAAATTAATCGATCTGAGCCGGTGCATAAACAAAAATTCCGAGATGTTTGTACTGTCCGGATGATGTTTGGCTTTTTTAAAAATCTTATATGCATTATACTTTTTGACATAAAATCTTATATACACCATATTATGGAGACTAGAGAGGAGTAATTTTTACCTATGCCCGGTGATACTCAATACTCAAAAGGGGGCCATATTAGAAAGATTCCCTGTTTTCGGTACACAAAAAAAATTAAGTATAGTTACAGTTCCATGTTGATGCATTGGACACGTCACCGTTGCGGAGAGTCGACCAACAAACCCGGGTTCCCCCTCGTGGTGAACTACTAACATTTCTAAATTTGAGGCCTTTTTTATTTGTAGGAATAGCAAAGGATTTTCATTGGAATGAAATCCTATGGATTTTTTTCTACTACTGCCGTTTGATTTGTAGGAACAGAATCTGTAGAATTTTTTCTATGACACTTCCCCTAGTCTATTTTATAGGAAATTTTGCATTAGATCACAGGCTCATGGAAAAATTCTTGTGGAGGAAAGAAAACATGGAGGATTTCACTGGACAGACCATATCAATCCAATGATTTTTTTATCCCTTCAATTTTACTATCTTGCAAATCAAATAAGTCCTGAGAGTACTGAGCTCTTGAACCTCTAGTCCAGATATGTTTATTTCAGAACGTAAACTAGAGATAGTTAATGTACTAGATTGCAACTGTATATTGTGCAGCCACACGAAGTTACACTGGTACCTTAGCCCTTGGAGTAGTTACAGGTTGTTACTTTATACCGTTGATCTCTCTTCTGTTAATGCCACAGTTACACAAGCCCATGCTGCAAAACCTCTAAATCAAAGATCGGACAAGTGAATGTTCAGAACAAACACTGCGTTCCTATATCAACTATGCATCCGAGCCAGACTAAAGGTCAGCTGGACGAGTTCTCAACGACTACCGAAGTGGCCCAATACCTGAAACTGTTGAAGCCCTGATTTGTACACAGCATTGACTAAGAGCTTACATACCAGGTATATTGTCTCTAAATTCTCCTCGACAAATATATTTCTATTGCTGTGGCATATAAATAAATTGCACACTTTACTCACCTGTTAACACAAAATTATACTAATATGCATGATAAGTTGGAAAATACGAGTTCTCAACGACTACCGAAGTAGCCCGATACCTGAAACTGTTGAAGCCCTGATTTGTACGCAGCATTGGCTAAGAGCTTACGTACCAGGTATATTGTCTCTAAATTCTTCTCAAGAAATATAGGAGTATTTCTGTTGCTGTGGCATATAAATAAATTGCACACTTTACTCACCTGTTAATAGTATGAGATATTGTGCAAAATTATAAGCCCTCGAGTTGATGAACTACTCTAGGTTCAGCCATGATATTGTGCAAATTTGGTGGTGTGGTAGTCTCCTGGTTGAGATCTATGATGGATGGTTACTAGTTGTGTGCCTCGGATCTCCTGCTCGTCACAATTTGATGAGGTGATGTGCTAGAATAGGATTTAGGTTATGGTTTGTGTGTACAATTCCCTGGTGATGTATCGGCTTGCCTGCAACTTTCCAACCCCGCACACCCAACCCCAACGTCTCTCTGTCTCTCTCCATCTCTTCCACAGTCCCCTCTCTGCTCCGCGTGCTCCTCTTTCCGATGTCACGGGAGCTCCATGTGCCAAGCGTTGCCCGTACAAGATAAGATCCAGGAACCGCTCCGCCGCCATGGCCCTACCCCTGTTGGCGCAGCCGCGCCGTCCATCCGGATGTCGCGACGGCTCCGCCGGCGCGCTCTCAAGGCCCCTGCCCTGGCGGGAATCGGCACGGCACCGGCACCGGCACCGTCCTAGGGGGAGAAGGCGGGGATGTGTCGGTGAGGATGCTCGCGGGCGGAGTACGACGGCTGCGGCAATAATGACAGAGTGACAGTAGCTTGACAGCAACAATGACCCTGTCAATTTACATCTTCATACCATCCGTGTGCAACCATGGGTTAAAGTTGCAGAATGATGTACCAGTAGAGTTGGCCCTTTGCAATATCTCGAAGTAGCAATGGATCATTTTATTGCGTACTGTCACTCTGTAATTTGGCAGGTATCTGTATCATTTGTGATACTCTTTTCATTGTCTGCTCTTATGTAAATGTAATGCTCATAACTCATACTGAACTGTCTATCAGGTTATGTCAAAAAAACTGTCTATCAGAAGACTGAACTCCGAGAGTAAAATTGACATCCTTGCCTTGTTCTTCAGATTTGGACTGGAGAATATTGAAACAAGAGAGGATGGTAAGCGTAACCGTGCCATCGTGTTTATATAGCATTCCCTGCTTGCACTCGCTCGTGTATGTTTCGCCTGGCCAACGTGTATTCTAATTCAGTAGAATGTATTGCTGGAATGTCTGGTTCTGTTTGCTCTCTGTTGAAGCGCTCCTTGCACTTCTTTGATGATTATCACTCCTAGTGCTGCCACTAGTTACTTTTAGTGCTACTAAGTGTTTGAGTGAGCCTTTTAAGCAACAGAGTCAATATTAATGTACTCCTTGTAATTCTAGGAGTGAAAAAAAGACAGCGTGTAGATTAAAGCTGACAATATTTAGGAGTACTTGCATTTTTTTTCTGTTGTCAGATTATAATTGTTTAGTTCTTCTATTCCTTAACAATGGAAATTGCCGACACCTACAGTAGAAATACAACAAGAAAATTTACTTGCTAGAAATTGAGTAAAACTTGCTGCAAAATGAGAATGACCAAACATTTTTCAATAGAAAATTTACAAGATGTTATGTTCTGTATTAAATAAACAAGGAATACGATATATTCGGATCTGTATTTATGTTTACTTGTATCCATCTTAACTGTAAGACTTGTCTTATGAAGCACTATTGCTAATTGAAATGTAACTTGGTTTTTGTAGCGAAAGATTTGGTACCTCTAGATGGATAGATTCATTTGATTGAATGATCTGAATTTATGTTCCACTTTTTATCCGGAGTATAAACAAATGCATTCTGGATCAGTTTGGGCTTTGGGATGCACTAATTTCAGGAAAAATGTACATCTTTTCCGTTTTTTTACTGGAGTATTCGCTTGCTGGAGTAATTTAGTTGCACACATATGTTTGCTGGAGTAATTTAATTGCACACATATATCTAGTTAATCTGCTGTAAAAAACAGTGTGTTTGAGTAGAATAACTATAATTCTAGTGTTCAGACTTGAGAGTAGGTTTAGTTTAGGCTTTGCAAAACATAATATGCTACTCCAATGTAGACTATAACTTGCACTGAGCCACTGATTTCTCGGTTTCTCATTATTTCCAATCTATCAATAGCACAAGAGTACTCTAACACAGATTATTTCTCTACTTTGGTAAAGAAAATAGACCTGTATTTTTATCTTGTTCCTGTTCAGGTGGGTTGCAATTGAGGTCGGGAAGAACTATGGCTGTTGATGATCAGCCAGCTGGAGAAGGATCCGTTGACGATGAGAAGCTAGGAGTACTGAATGTTGCATCTATTTGTTGATAGTTGAATCACATGAATGTTGCTTATGTTAATTCTTGTTGAATATTGAGCAATTGCCGTAAACTGAAGGTTTTTGATGCATTATTGAATATTGCTTCTATTTTATGGGGCAAAGCTTGTTGTTGAATATTGAGCAATTCTTGTTGAATAATGAGCAATTGCTGTATTTGTTGTAAACTGAAGGGTGTGTTGTTCGGGTGGGATAGACCTTGTTGTTGTCGGTTTTCGTCCGGTTTTCTCCTAAAAACTGGGTACTCTCTTCTTAACTAATTGATGGGGCAAAGCTTTTGTCTTCGTTTAAAAAAAAAAGTTAAAACTATCGTTTACAGAGTCACGGTTCCATGTTGATGCCGTGGACACGTCACCGTTGTGGAGAGTCTGACCAACGAACCTGAGTTTTCCCTCCTGGTGAACTGTTAACCTTTCTGAATCTGAGAGTGTTGAGCTCTTGAACCCGAGTCCAGATATGCTTATTTCAGGACGTAAACTGGAGATAATGTACATTATATTGTGCAGCCACACGAGCTGCACCCTTGGAGTAGTTACAGGTTGTCACTTTATACAGTTGATCTCTCTTCTGTTAATGGCACAGTTAACGAAGCCCATGCTGCAAAACCTCTAAATCAAAGATCGGACAAGGGGAATGTTCAGAACAAACACTGTGTTCCTATATAGACTATTGCATCCGAGCCAGCCTAAGGGTCAGCTGAACGAGTTCTCAACGACTACCGAAGTAGCCTGATACCTGAAACTGTTGAAGCCCTGGTTTTTACACAGCATTGGCTAGGAGCTTACATACCATGTACAGTGTCTCTAAATTCCCCTCAACAAATATTATTTCTGTTGCTGTGACATATAAATAAATAAATTGTGCACTTTACTCATCTGTTAGCACAAAATTATAATATGCATAACAAGTTGGAAAATATGAGATTATCCCTACAGAAAATCTATGGTATCATCCCATTAAGAAATATTAATATTTAGGTAAATACATAAAAGATGGCAAGAATACTGTACCCACTTCTCCTCTCCACTAAGCTCAGCAGAATAGACAGCACCTTAACCACCATGTCTGATTTCATGGATTCTGAACAAGGGTCAATCACAAAGTTTTGGACGACAATAGTCGACGAAGTCACATCTACAAACTCCCAAAGTTACAGAGTTCAGTTATTCTTATCTCACAGATTACCAGTGTCTCTAAGCACGTAATCAACATCAGTAGGGGAGCCAGTCAGTCCATTGGCATGGCAGTAAAAAAGCTAGCAATTGAATTAGAGTTCAGAATCTGAAGAAACTGATTCAGAGTTCAGAAACAATATATCATGCAATTAAGTTGTAGCAGGAACTAATTCGGCACAAAGGTGTTTAGAATCCGACAAAACTGATCCAGAGTTCAGAAACGATATATATCATGGGGTGGATCAGTTTGTAAACTCCACATTTAAGTGATTGTCACAACGATATAACATCCAAATCACATAGGAAACCCACCGGGTTTAAGTAGTTTGCAGAAACAACTAAATTGTCTAACTGATCAACACTTGAAGATCGAGGAGTAAACCGGTTCCACGGACCGAGCATTACAGATGAGTACACCTACGAAATGAAACGCAATCACAGAACAAGGTAGCATCTCATGAAGGGAAACCGGAGGGGAAGATATCGACTCCTGCAGGGACAGCGTGCGATTAGAAGACTGTTGATCGTTGGAGCTTGGGCGATGGAGTCGGCGCTGCTTCAGGATGGCGCTGCTTCAGGACAGCGTGCGATTAGAAGAGGGCACGCCTTGGAGCACCTTCCGTGCGTGGTAGAACGAGCGTCCAGCGGCATGCCGCAACTGGTCGCCAGCGACCCGTGCCTGGCCGGCGTTGGCGAGGGCTCGGAGCATCAGCTCCCGGGCTTCCTGCCCGGCAGAGCCCCAAGTAAGCACGCCGGCGAGGCAGTAATCCACGAAAGAAGACGCGGACCAGAGGTGGTCCAGCGCCGCTCGCCCGTGGCGCTCGGCGTCTGCGCGCGCTGCCTCCCAGCAAATCCACCCCGGCCCGCCGCGGTTGAGGCCGAGCTGCGGGGCGCAGCGCAGGAACACCATGTCAGACTCGCCCTTGACGGCGAGGAGGGCGGAGAGCGCGTTGTGGGCGGCGTCCAACGCGAGGAGCGCTGTGCTGTAATAGCCGGACCAGTCCGTGGAGGCGGAGAGGCCGAGGGCCGCGGCGGCGACCCTGGGGTTCTTCTCGATGCCATCCGCGACCACCCGGAGCGCCGCATGTGCCGCCTCAAGTTCTGGGACAGCTCCGCTGATGGCAACGCGGAAGAGCGATCCTGGCGTCGAGTTCCCGAGCGAGATCCACACGGCGGCGGCGGCGTCGCTGCTACTGCCGACGAGGCTGGGCGTCTCGGCAGCCGAGCGCGTGCGAGACTGGGCGCGTGGTAGGACGACGTCGGGGAAGCTTGCGTCGCTCCTGCGCGACTGCTGTATCCCGTTAAGAGCGTCCAGAGCCGCCTCGATGGCCGCCAAGACGGCCACCCGTTCTTCCTCGACGGCATGGTCGGGGACGCCGGTGGCGGCGACGAGCCGCCCCGCGGCTCCCAGGTGGCCGCGGGACGAGGAGACAGCGTCGTAGGCGTGGCTGGCCAGCTCTCTGGCCGCTCGCGCCCTCGGCCGAGCCCGGACCTCCTCGGAGTCCTCGCTGCGCATGCATCGAAGCGCGAGGAGCTCCACCGTCCCGAGAACCGAGATTGCGACGGCGAGGAGCCTCGACGCCTCCGCGAGCTTCCTCTGGCACTTGTCGATGCGGACGAGTACGCGGTCCTCTTGGACGCCGCGCAGAAGCGAGGAGAGGTCCCGGGCGGCGACGAGGAGGCTGTCGCGGGCGACGCCGGCGACGGTGAAGGACTCATTGAAGCGCTCCCAAAACAAGGGCTTCCACGGCACTGCAGCCATCTGCGGCGGCTCTCTCCCTTCTCTCTCACGCGCGCGGCGGTTGTTTTTGAGAGAGATTCTCCGTCCGATGGCTTCTGTTGTCCGGCTCCGGCGTACGGCTATTAAGTACCGGCTGCCAGCTGGGGAGTGGACCCCACAGCCAATTTACCGTCCCCTTTTTTACATGACAATTTACCTTTTCTTTTTTGGGCGGATAGGTAAAAACAAGTTTGTTAAACTGAAACGCTCCGTTCCAAAGAAAAAACTGAAATGCTGTGTGCAACAATCAGGAATTTTTTCTAGTCTAGTACTACTAAAAAGTATGATAAGTTGTGATCGAGATTTGTCGTGTAGTCTCTCCGTATTTAGAGCAAGTTCAGCGGTTTTTCTAAATTTCTTTCTTATATTTTAAAATTTTAAACTATTATTGTCGTGGTGTGAAACACGGCAGTGCCATAGGGGATGGCTAAAGAGGACACTTGGATACAATCGGTGGCTCACGCAATGGGTTGAACACGGTGAACTGCAAACACAGCGACGTACCCAGGTTTGGGACTCGACAAGGTAACATCCCTACTCCTGCAAGATCTACTATATGGGGGGGCGAACGCCTAATACAAGTGTTTCTGGAGCTGTTTCCTTAGATACTATCGATGGCTGAAGAAAGAAGTAGAACTAGAGGCAAGCTCTCGCTACCATCGATGTTACCCCCTCCCCCCTCAAACCCTAGCTCTACCCGCCCTTATATACTGGTTGGGGGGTAGATTACAATGTGGGTTCTAGGGTTTACTGTTTGGATACGGGATTACAGGGTAGGGCCGGCTGCAGGGTCCAGCCGGTGGGCCAGGACCCAGTCAGCCCTTCTTTATCGTCAGCCACTTCTTTAACGGTCACTCGGGCTTCCTTTGTAGCGTCATCCTTGCTTTAACGGTCACCCAGGACTCCTTTGGCGGTCAGACGACCGCTTTACTTTATCTTCGTCCGGTAGTGCCGGTCAGGACGACGCGACAGCCTGTCTGATGACGAGAGGCACCGGAAGCGTACCCCGCAAGGAGCGTCTCCCCCTCTGCGCTCTCCATCGAATCCGAGGCCAACCGCATGGGAGCGGCCACCCGGTCGGTTCTTCTGGTAGCTGGCTAGACAGGCCAGAAAGCTTTAAGCCAGCCGGGTGGGACCAGCCAACCGGCTAGAGTTGTCCTGCTTGACGGCCAGGCGGCTTGTATCTTCTGGAGACGACCTACTTAGGCCTCGCTTTCCCCACCCGGCATTTTCCCTAAATGATCTCCCCTATTCTATATTTTTTAAAAAAATCTATAACTATCATTTCAAAACAAATGGCTACCGTGCTTTAGGAGGAGTTTTTCCACGCTCGGGAGATGCATAGGGGAGCCCTCCAGTTCCCCTATAGATGAGTGAGTTGGGGCGAAGAATAGGAGAATCAAAAGAATAGGAGAACCGGTCGGGAACTGCTAGAAGGTCTTTTTTCTCTTCTTTCTCCTAAAAAAGCTATAGGAGAGATGATAATGGAACTGCTGCACTTGCTCTTAGACTATTGAACCCCTATGTATTTTTGTTTAACATATCGCAAAATGATTCATGTTATCATACAATTACAAAATATAAAACTTAATAATGACCAGATATTTTTTGCATTTCTTTAAACTTAGGAATACAATTTGCACTTAATTTATGAAAATTAATTTTATATGTACTTAGCCATGTTTATGTTTACTACACCCTAAAGGGATGGCCCGTTTGTGAAAGCTTTATATAACAATTCTCATGCGAAACCTAACATATGATAGGGCAACTCTCTTTAAATCGGACACAAAAGGTATTCGATTTGGTCCGTTTGCGGGTGGCATTCGGACAAAAATAGACCGACGTAAGTTTAGGGTAGTTTGTGTACCCAACAGCAATAGACTCGGACAAGTCTTGCCAGCCACGACAAGTCATGCCATTTAACAAGATTTGTCTTGCCATTTCTTTATCTTGGGGAGGACACTGTTCGCGGGGCATGAAGACAACGCCAGGAGGACAGGGCGTGACCGAGGACCGACGCCCGGAGAGAAGGCTGCCACTGCCGACTGTGCTCAAGAAGGAGGGCGGCGCATCGGGTGAGAATAGGGGAAGCCCATTGACATATGGCTACAGAGCCCGCCGACCAACTCCCTAATCGTCAAGCAGCCGTGGGGAGAACGAGACCTCCAAAGACCCCGCCCCTTATCCTCGGAGGCTCCTCCAACGAGGAAGAGTGCAGGGATCTATAGCGTTAAGGACCCCACGGACAACCTCGATGCCCACAGTGGACTCCCCACGCAGTGCATCTCCGCCCGTGTCCACACACACCCACGACAGTGTGGATCCTCGAGCATGGCTTAACAAGATTAATAGACTATATTGGATTTAGGAAAACTAGGGTATCCCTTACCTGCTGACTGCGGGCCCCTACGCGTCGTCTCTTGACAGAGGCAAAGGAAGATGACTACGGACTCGTCCGCATGATCCGTCTCGTGGACAGATGCTGGCTTGGCCGCGGGATCCGTCTCGCGGCCCATGGTTGCCGAGAAGGAAACATCGTTGTTGATATCACACCAAGCCCAGGGATGGTATTCGTCAACCACATGCGGGGCGCAGTTGCCATAGGGATACAAGGCTCCTTTGTTCAGCTACTTCCAACAGAGTGCCACATGGGTTATAGTTTCGTGGCTATGCAAGAGGTTGTTCCAAGGAGGAAGGAAATCATAAGTGTCTCCTAGCTGAAACAGGCAAAGGTCGGTGCATCGTGACAGAGAAGGACAAGCTCTGGGAAGGAAAAGAATCCTGAGGCCTCCCCAAAGGGTCAAAAGGTGGAACAAGACTAGGACCAGACCTCATCGTTTTCTTCCAACTTTGGCCTATAAAAGATATCTTGTCTCCTCTTCCCTCCTAGCCACGAGGGAAGAGGAGCTTCCTAGTCGGTCATTGTGATGTCCCCTTGAAGCTATAAAAGATGGGCCATGACCAAAGGAAGAGAGGTAGAACAAATAGAGAGAGCAATAATAGTAGCTAGCTCCTTCGCCGGCAAGCAAGGACTCCTATGTAACCTTTTTTCCTCCCTTAGATCAATACCACCAGACAAGTAGGAAGTAGGGTTGTTAGCCTCCGAGCGGCCTGAACCTAGGTAAACTCCTTCTGTGAGTTCATTGTCCCTAGCAGAGAAGATGGCCTAGAGTCCTCTTGCTTCCCTTATATGAATCTCTAAAAGGGGGTATCCATTACACTTAGTGTTCATTTTCACGCGCATGGCATTATACTCATACAAACAAGTTGCAACTTCTTTTCCAGAAGCTCATCTCAAAAAACCTCCAGGTTAAACGTGTTTGGCCTAGAGCAATTTAAGGATGTTTGACCAACCGAGAAGTTGTTCTCGGGTACGCATGAGTGAGAACAAAGCATGTAGAAAAGACGGTTGGAATGTTGAGTTAGTCTAAAGATCCAAGAGACCCGCAAGAGGTAACAACCGTCGGGCCGGAGTGGGATATGAAACTTCTAAAGTGAAATTCATAATTTTATTGTTTATGAAATAAAATAATAGTACCAAGAAAAATCCTTATAAAACCCTAAAAATGGAAACTTCACTAAAATAGAAGGGAATTCAAATAAAATGAAATCAATTAAAAAATACCAAGGATTGCATTACATATAGTTGCATTAGAGCATTATTTAGTTTTATCAGAACATTGTGTTTATCGGATAATGATTACTATTTTTAGAATCCAAAGTCTAGGGTCGAGTAAAACTTTCAAGTTGGATTATCTTGCAGTTACCCGACAAGTTCATTCTTGCATAAACCTGGTGAGACCAGACTCATACCTTTTGCGAGTTCAATCTTATATGTCCTTTGAAATATCTTTCAAAATGTTTTCAAAACTTTATCATATGTATTCAAAAGAAACATTGTTTTCTGAATGAAATAAATTGAAAGTGGTGGACAGTAGAATCATGAATGGAATGCATGGTTGAACGATCATGTAGTGGAGATTCCATTGTACCGCGAAAGTTAGGATTAACAAACAAGTAGTCAGTACAAAATAGCTAAAACCCCAGATCTTATTATGGGGCGAGTGTGTCAGAAGTACCTTCTTCCTTTCGTCTATCCTCGCATACTTAGTCGGGATGTGATCCAAAGTGGAGATCAGTGGGTGGAAGCACGTAACGTCTCTATTCCGTGCTATGGGATAACGACCTAGTTTATTAGATGGGATGATAATTGAACATAGGTCTCTCGACAAAAATTCGTTAGAATGGGTGGGTAGCGTGGTCGCGGAGGGGGACTCGACATGACTTGAATAAATTTGGTAATATGCCCCATACCCAATGAAGTATGGATGAGAGCAATAAGGCCAAGGACGGTTGTGGAAAAAGTAGCACACTTCTCAAGGGTGTATAAATGTGACATGTTACTCCCTATCATGGGAAAATATTATGAACACGACGTGGAAAAAGAAACTCCACGAAGTTCATACAACCCGGGGAGAATGACAAACTTAGATTTTATAAAATCTAAAACTTCCCTTTTTAAAAACCATTTACAAAAACCTACATGAGTCGTTGATTGTTGATATATGGAACTAGATAGAGTTGTACTTAGTCTATCCGTAAACCATTGCTTAGATTGTCAAGGTCAGAAGATTGACGTAGAGGTGGAATTCAACGACATGGCATCAGAATAGCATAATGCAATTGAGATGTAAATATAGAACTCTACCTATGCATGCATAGGTAGTTGATCTAGCAATAGTGTAGCTTCTCCAGTAAGCTGCCAGCTCCAATGGTTCTAAGCTTACTATTACCATTGATTAGAAAGCTATACAGTTACATTTGAATTTCCATCGCGTTGTGGATCCTCATTGGACCGAGAAAGATCTCAAAGCTTTTGTACACTTTTTGCTCTTGGTATGAATAAATGAGAAGTTGGACCCGCAATGTTTCTGTTGTACCACTCTGAGGGATGTAATATTTGCGAGAAGAGGACTTTTGTAAGTGTTATATCAACAACTTGTACAGTACAACATGAAGTGGTGTACTGGGTCACCAAATGGGAATTACATAAATGATATAAATGATCATAATCATGTTGGGCAGCTCATATGGAACTAAACAACGATAACATGAGAGAGAGAGAGATCAAGCTACTGCCATAAACCCATAGTCAAGAGGTGGACTACTCCTTCTTCATCATGGATACGGTGTTGATGTTGTTAGAGAAGGTCGAGATCTAGTCAGAGATGGTCCTGGCAACGTTTCCCCCTCTAGTCTTCACAGGTTCGGGTTGTTTCTTGGTTTTTGTGTTTTCTTAACCATGTCTTGTGAGTTTGCGATTGGGGACCTTTTTATAGACGTTTTTCGGTCAAGACTTCGATGTAGGGCACAAGATGAATGATTGGTGATGCTCAGGAGGGAGAGAGATGTGGTGGCGCGGTCCTCCTAGGCCATGCCACATGGGCCTAGGGCCTCCTTTGGTGTGGTTCCAATGATCCATAAGGTTCTTGTGATGAAAAAATGATCCTCGAAAAAACCTAGGTCTGTTTGATTTCGTTTAGGTCCCTAAAAGTGAAAAATACACAAAACAGGGTTTTCCTGTCTACAGAGTTATAAACCAGATAAAGTGGATCATTGATAAATCCCCATAAATCAATGTAAAACATGGATACAACATTGTATATGTTGCAAATATGTTGGAATATGTGACAATAAAGTACGAAGATCATGTATGCATTTTACATGCATTAGTGAGATCGTCAAGAGCGGCGTGAGATAAAGAAGGGGTTCAAGGAGGTGCGCATGAACACTGTTGCTAGTGAGGTGTTTGAGTGTTGTGGCATTGAGATCTCTTCATAGCAGGTGTACAACCACCTGCATATGTGGAGGCCCAGATGGATTCTAATGTCCAAGATAAGAGACCTTAGTGGAGCTGGCTGGGATGAGGAGAGTTGCAGCATCATCTTGGAGGGCACATATTACAGGGGCCATATATCAGTACTAACTACTTTGAGTTTTTCTACTAACCTCCATTTTGTTTCAACTAGCACTAACCTCCATGCAACTCCTTGTCTCAGGATCACCCCAAGGATGAGAGCACTAGAATAAGCTAATCGCCAACTATGTGCAGATGCAGACCATTTTCTCCTTTGGCCTTGCCACCGAAAGGTTTGCCATGGGTTCCATGAGACTCTTGGCAAACATATCCCTAACTACATGCATACCTAGGAGTCCAAGACAGTGAACCTTTATGACGAGAACGAGAACGATCATCCTGCAAGTGTTGGCGACGGTCGTGCCGGCATTGGTGGAAACGCTGCTAGTGGCAGCAATACTGGTTGTTGGTGATGGCTTCGATCCTTCTAAGAAGAGGAAGAGATCGATGCTGGGACAGGAGGACATCATCACCATCACCACATGACCGCGGTCGTGAAAGCGGTAGCGGTCGCCATCACCACTGCGTCCCCTCCAGATGTGCACCTAGCTCTCGACGATGTCATCATGAGCGCCATCGGCTTCATCCATGAGGCTCTGATGGTGGCGCCCAATCCACATCTTAGACAACAAGGCATAGTGAAACGACTTTGTTCAGATGAAGGAGGACCACATGGAGCTCTAGCTCAGGACCTTCCTGATGCTGGCTCCCTGGTCATGGAGCTAGTGGTGGTGTGTGCATGACGAATATGAACTTGTTGGTTGTATATTTTGAAGTAGCTACGACTTGACCAAAACTTATTCCAAGACCTATTTATTGTGAGGTGGTATATACTAACCCCCACATGATGGAGAACTTGTGGTGGCAGGATTACACCCCTTTTGATTTGGTGGTACGATGACACCATAGAAGTTAGTGTGATCGGTAGTATCACACTTGCTTGTTATACTGAATTGTTGATGCTTTTGCCCATAGATCTTGCATGCTTAAGTTGTTTATGTTGATTAGCTTGTGTTCTGAACTTGATTTGCCTACTTTACTTGTGATACTTATGTTGCATATGTTCTATCTCGATAGAAATACAACTAGTACATGTACTAGGAAAGGAGTCAGAAATGTACAAGACATGCGAGGAGTGTAGCGAACAAGTGACGGGTTACGAGTACAACCACCCTAAAGGGTTTAAGACTCTAGAGGAGACACACAAATCCTTTTCGGAGTTCTTAACACAAGGTACTCCATGGTTTGTAGCTCAACATGTTGATCCATCATTGATTGCAGCTCCATAGCTTGCAACTCAACATGTTACAGCTATGAGCAGCGAAAGTATGATCAAAGACTTCATTATCGTCGGTCTGGTCATGTGGATTGTGTATAACATGTTGTTCCAAATCGTGTGATCATATGTAAGACCTTAAACCCTGAACTAGTAGCTGGTAAGCTCGCCATATATGGTGTGAGGTAACTATATCGGGTCGTATGTCGGCTGTCCAAACGTTGTGCCTTGCATTTGCCGAGCCTATTCTAGATAACCAAATAAAGTGAGCATAATTATTGCCCTTATGCAGCAACCACTCTGTGGGCAACCAAACAAAACGTCCATACAGACCGAGTCTCACTCTCCCCGCATACAGTTTTCTCCAAACAAGACCTAAAACAGGAAATGTGAATGCGACTAACCAAACACTCCCCTAGGCTACTACTACAAAAAGAAATGCATAAGTTTTCCTATTCTTGTTAATTTAACTTCATCTTTTCAGGCTGGTGGCCTGCAGCCTCTACATAGATTTGGAGTTTATTTGTTGGTACAGTTTTAAAGTGGTCCACGTGTATTTCATCTTATTTGAATTTCTGTGGCATAACGAATAATTTTGCTACATTTTTCCCTACTAGGAAGAAACTACATTCTTTTTTAGGATATACATGATGTTTATTTGAGACATCTAAAAGACGTTTAGATACTCCCTCTGACCTATACTCAAGTTTGTCTAGATTCATATGTATCTAATTAAGTATATAGTCTAGATACATCCGTATCTAGATAGAGGTGGGTTGGTAAGATGGAGTACATTCGTTTTACAAAGCTAAAACGTCTTATATTTCTAGGCATAGAAAGTAATATTAAACCGTGTCTCAAAGATAAAATATCCATATACACTCACATGAGCACAACATGCCAGAAGTGTACATGAGTCGTTGCAATTTTTACATTTCTCTCAACAGTTCCTAACTATATCTTGCAAAAATCTCATGTCGACTAGGATACGACGTGGGATCCCTTTGTATAATTTCAAGCATTATCCTTATGCCGTAATGTTGGCGTGGCACATACTGTTCAGCTGCTGCAATGGGCAGAAGCTGGCACCGGCACATCGGGCAGCTTCCCTTCATCTCGAGCCACCTCTCGACGCATCTCCCGTGGAAGACGTGCCCGCACGCCGTCTCCTTCCACTCCGGCGCAGACGCGGTCTCCTGACCCATGCATATGGGGCATTCTTCGCCGTCCGATGGTGCCTCCGCCGGCTTTAGCACCCCTGCCGCCGGCGAGCGCGACGGTGCCGAACCGTCTCGAGTGGCAGTGCAGCCCTTCTCGCGCGGTTCCATGCCAGAAATACTTTGGACGCTAGCGAAACAAGGACTCTTGGGCGTGTTGGCGTTGGACGACGCGTCGTTGATTCGGTTTGAGCTGGGAGCTTGGCTGCTTGGGTTGATTCTTCTGGAGCGTGTTTTGGGGGGTATATATGGACGGCGAGGCCGGGAAGACGTGCGGTAGCAGTTGGAGTCCGTTTCAATTTCGTCGTTAACCGGTTCTATTCGGTCATACCAGTCCATGTCCGAGGGCGATTTGGTCAACCAAGCGTTCGTCCCTGGCCCAGCTCGTAGTCAGACGTATTTCGTGATGCCTCGTTAGTTGCCCCCCTTGTCAGCCTGCTAGTCAGCTAGTATCTTTTTCCATCTTTTCTTTCATGCTTTTCTTTTTATTAATATCGTGTCGCCGGGAACAATGGTTGCAGGTCACGGCTGACCGGCCGCGGGGACATGGAACCAGTTGGAGGTGGCGGCGCTGAACACCACGGCCCAGCCCTGACCCTGAGTACCACGTGCAATGCTAGACGCGAACTTAAAGGATCGTCTGGCTTACCAGCACTAGAGACTCACAACCATGTCATGCACATCAACATCTTTCGTGTGCGTGCATCAAGAATAGCTTTCCCTCCGATCTAAATTATTTGACTTAAATTTGCTAGATTCAGATGTATCTAGACCTGTTTCAGTGGTAGATATATTCAAATCTAGACACCAGGTCAACTAATTTGGATCGGAAGGAGTAATAAATATTATTTCTTCCGTTCGCAAATAAGTGTAGTTCTAGCATTTATTCTAAACCAAATTTGATTAATTTTGACCAATTTTACTTCGTCGTTTACCGGTCTCGATCCGTCCCACTACTCCACGTCCGAGGCCCAAGGGGGATTGCCCAGATCGATTCCGTCCTGTACTGCACCATGGCCTCGTCGTCCGTGGTACACGACAGCTGCGACGCGCTCATCTGCAGATTCGCTCACGATCCCCTGCGCCACTGCATCGTGAATCGTGATGCTCCTCCTGTGCAGTCCTGAGGCGGAGTCACGAACAGGCACGCTTGTCCTCCACATCGCGCGCGGCGCGCAGCCGGTGCGCGTGCGCCCCAAACATGGGCGCCACGAGGACAAGGTCACGGTACGGCAGCAGTGTACCACCTGCCTGGTTTGATTGCCAGGAGCAGGTTCGGATGTTCTTCCTAACAATCAAATCATGCATGTGGTATAATTGGTATCAGATTCATCTATTCTAGGAACGCTGCGTGGGTTCGATAGGTTCGGACGGCCATTTCTGGATCGCTCGTTCGGTAACATCTTCATCTCTGCTGTTTGGATCTTCCCAATTCCCTGTGCTGCGTGCTGTAAAATCCCAAGAGACTTTCAAGCGGATTGGTTGGCACCGGCCGGTGAGGAAGCATCATGGCGCCTCCTAAGCCCTCCCCGCAGACGTTGTTGGTATTGGCAGCGATGAGGGACACGCGACGGCGGTAGAGGCATCACTCATCGAGTGCAGGAAGTCCGTTGACCTGCTGCACGGGCGTGTGGAGGTCATGGATTCGACGCAGCAGGGCCTCGTCGCTCAGATCGGGCTCATCTTGGAGGCGGTACAGGCGAGCTCGATGGCGCAGGGGGATGCGACACGTCAACTTGCTGCGTTCGATGACAAGTTCTCGGCCACCATCGCGCGTTGGGAGCGCCGTTTCTCGCGTTCCTTGCCATCAGAGTCGGAGGCCCCAAATTCGACAACCGATATGTCCGCGGGCACGACTACGCTCCAATCAGTCCGGCCAGGGTGGACTGGCGACACTCCTGGCGCATCGGCTTCATTCCAGGCCCACGGTGTTGCTGGAGGAGCAAGTGGGGGTTTGATTGGGGGCGCAGGCGGCGGCAGGACCAGTGGTGCAGGAGGCAGTGTTTTGGGGGGCGCTGGCGGCGGTGGACACGGGGGTGTTGGCGGCGATGGGTTCGGTGGCGTTGGCGGCGGTAGACACAACCACCACGAGGACTCCATGCTCAAGCACAATTTGAAGATTCTTTTCCCCGATTCGACGGTGAGTAGCCAAAGATTTGGAAGGACAAGTGCTTGGACTATTTCAGGCTTTTCAATGTGCAACCGCACCCGTCTTTGCGGTTGGTCTCAACCACATTGCACATGGATGGCAACGCGGCGCTATGGCTCAAGGCGTATCGTCTCCGCCACGAGATCACCACTTGGCCGGAGCTAATGGCGGCGGTGACTGAGAAATTTGGATCCGATGACTATGGCAAATAGCTGAAGCAATTGTTGTCCCTAAAACAAAAAGGGACAATACAGGAATATCACGTACAATTTGAGGCATTGTCGTATCAGGTATCAATTCAAAATCGATGATGGGACAGGAGGACATCATCACCATCACCCACATGATCGAGGTCATGAAAGCGGTGGCGGTTGCCATCACCACTGTTTCCCCTCCAAATGTGCACCTAGCTCTCGACGACGTCGTCATGAGCGCCATCAGCTTCACCCCTAAGGCTCTGATGGTGGCGCTCAATCCACATCTTTGACAAAATGCACAGTGAAATGACTTTGTTCACATGGCGGAGGACCACATGGAGCTCTAGCTCAGGACCTTCCTGATGCTGGCTCCCTGGTCATGGATCTAGTGGTGGTGCATGCATGGCGAATATGAACTTGTTGGTTGTATATTTTGAAGTAGATACGACTTGGCCAAAACTTATTCCAAGATCTATTTATTGTGAGGTGGTATATACTAACTCATCATATAATGGAGAACATGTGGTGGCAGGACTACACCCCTTTTGATGTGGTGGTATGATGACACCATATAAGTTACTATGATCGGTATGATCACACTTGCTTGTTAAACTGAACTGTTAATGCTTTTTCCCATATGATCTTGCATGCTTAAGTTGTTTATGTTGATTAGCTTGTGTTCTGAACTTGATTTGCCTACTTTACTTGTGATACTTATGTTGCATATGTTCTATCTACAAGACATACGAGGAGTGTAGCGAACAAGTGACGGGTTACAAGTATAACCACCCTAAAGGGTTTAAGAGGGTTTAAGAGTTTAGAGGAGACACACAAATCCTTTTCGGAGTTCTTAACACAAGCTACTCTACGGTTTGTATCTCAACATGTTGATCCATCATAAGTTGCAGCTCCATAGCTTGCAACTCAAGAGGTTACAACTATGAGCGGCAAAAGTATGACCAAAGACTTCATTATCATCGTCACGTGGATTGTGTGTACAACATGTTGTTCTAAATCGTGTGATCATATGTAAAACCTTAAACCCTAAACTAGTAGATGGTAAGATCGCCATATATGGTGTGAGGTAATCATATCGGGTTGTATGTCGGCTGCCAAATGTTCTGCCTTGCATCAGCCGAGCCTATTCTAGATAACCAAATAAAGTGTTGCCCTTATGTAGCAACCACTTTGTGGGCAACAAAATAAAACATCCATACAGGTCGAGTCTCGATCACCACACATACAGCTTGTTGGAGATATGCCCAAGAGGCAATAATAAAGTGGTTATTATCATATCTTCATACTTATAATAAATGTTTACATACCATGCTATAATTGTATTAATCGGAAACATTAATACTTGTGTGATTTGTAAACATAAAAGAGTCCCTAGTAAAGCCTCTTGTTAAACTAGCTTGTTGGTTAATATATGATCATGGTTTCCTGATCATGAACATAGAGATGTTATTAACAACAGGATCATATCATTAGGAGAATGATGTGATGGACATACTCCTATAGATAAGCGTAGCATAAAGATCAAGTCATTTCAATAGTTCAATTGCTATATGCTTTCTGATACATAGTAACCTAATTCCTTCGACCATGAGATCATGCCTATCACCTTTACCGGATGGATGCTTTGATGACATCAAACATCACACCGTAACTGGGTGGCTATAAAGGTGGCATTGAGTGTTCGGAAAGTATTGGTTGAGACACATGGATCAAGAGTGGGATTTGTCCATCCATATGACGGATAGATATACTCTGGGCCCTCTCGGTGGAATGTCATCCAATTAGCTTGCAAGCATGTGACTGGCTCACAAGGGATCACATATCACGGGAACGAGAAAAGAGTACTTATCGGTAACGAGGTTGAACTAGGTATGCAGAGATGCCGACGATCATAACCTCGGATAAGTAACATATCGTGAGACAAAGGGAAATTGGTATCGTATGTAAGTGGTTCATTCGATCGCAAAGTAATCGTAGAAATATGTGGGAGCCATATGAATTTCCAGATTCCTCTATTGGTTATTGTTCGGATAAGTGTCTCGATCATGTCCGCATAATTCACGAACCGTAGGGAGACACACTTAAGGATTCGACGTTGTTTGAGTAGTTATGGTATTATGAGAAAGAGACCGAATGTTGTTCGGAGTCTCGGATGGGATCCGGGATATCACGAGGTGATCCGGAATGGTCCGGAGAATAAGATTCATATAAGGAAAGTCCCGTTTCGGAGTTCGGAAATGATTCCGGTGTTTTCATCGGGAATGTTCTAGAAGGTTCTGGAATGTCCGGCACTCCGGGGGGGGGGGGGGGGGGAAGGGGTACATGAATGTGTCATTACATATTGGAATGATTGCATCATGTACTAAGTGTTCTCGCTGTTCCAAATAAAGGATTAAATTGAATCCTAAAACTGAAAAGTCAAATGGCCAGTTTGAAAGTCAAACGGCTAAAACAGGAAACTGTGGGAAACAAGCAAGAGGAGGTTGAAACCGACTTGGAGAGGAGTCCCTCCTCTCCAAGCCGGCGCGCCAACCAAGGCCGACTTGGGGAGGGACTCCCCTCCCCTTGGCCGCACCTCCCACCTATAAGAGGAGGGGCAGGGCCTCCTCCTCTAGACACACAAGTTCCTATCCTCTAATCTCCGGTTTAGAGCCGTTTTGGTTTAGAGCTTCTAATTGCCCTAGCCTTCGGTTTAGAGCCTTCTAATTGGTGTGTCTAAACCCTTGACCACTAATAGTTCTCTCTCATACTCCACCATACTCGCTCCGGCTTAAGGCGAAGCCCTGCGGGATCTCCCCTCTACTTCCGGTACCACGCCGTTGTGCTGCCGGAATCGCGAGGAGAGTGCTACAACCTCCGCTGCCTGCTGGAACAAGGGAGAGGAAGGTCTTCGTCGAGTACCGAACGTGTGACCGACTGCGGGAGCGCTGCCGGAACGCAGCGCCGGAAGGATCGTCTACGCGATCTTGAGATCGGCAAGTGTACGACTACATCACCCACGAGAATCTGCTCTCGTTAACCGCTTTGGAATCTTCGAGGGTGAGTTCCTCTATCGACTCGTTGCTACAATCTAGTAGATAGATCTTGGCTTGTTTGTTTGTATGCGATAGAAAATTTTTGTTTTCCATGCTACGAACCCCTAAAGTGGTATCAGAGCCGTGTCTATATGTAGATCTGTTGCACGAGTAGAACACAATGGTCATTGTGGGCATTGATGCTTTTATTGTCGATCGCTTCTTGTGTACTTTGCATCTTGCGGTATGTTGGGATGAAGCGGCCCGGGCTAACCTTACATGACATCGTTCATGAGACTTGCTCCACGCTTGACATGCAACTTGTATTGCATAAGTGGCTTTGCGGGTGCCTGTTTCTCCTAGCATAGTTAAGATCCAATTTACAACGGGTGATTAACAATACTAGTATCAATGTTGTGGTTCTTGTTCGTAAGTTAGAACGACACTTATTGAAAGCCCCAAACCACGTAAAATATGCAAAATAAAGTAGAGGCGTCTAACTTTGTTTTGCAGGGGTGTGTAGTGATGTGATATCGCCATGATTGTGATTATATATGATGTATGCAATGTTCCTTATTGTAAGTTAAGCAACCGGCAGGAGCCATATGGTTGTCTTTAATTTCTGTTAAGACCCGTGTGTCTATTCAAAGTAGTTGTAATAGTTGAAGCCGGTGGAAGACAACCATGGAGAAGCGTCATTGACCTTGATGCAATGCCGGTGATGATGGAGATCATGTTCGTGCTAGAAGATGGAGATCGGAAGCACAAAGAAGAAAGGCCATATCATATCACATATTATGAATTGCATGTGATGTTAATCCTTTATGCATCTTGTATTGCTTAGTAGACGACGGTAGCATTATAAGATGATCCCTCATGCACATGAATTTCAAATCATAAAGTGTTCACCCTTAGTTAGCACCGTTGCTAAAGCTTGTTGTTTCGAAACACCACGTGATGATCGGGTGTGCTAGATTCTGTAAGTGTATACAACGTGAGCAAGCCAGATTTGCTCATGCGGAAGCTAAGGTTGATCTTGACGAGCCTAGCATGTACAGACATGGTCTCGGAACACGGATCACCGAAAGGTAAAGCATGAGTCATATAGTAGATATGATGAACATGTTGATTGTTCGCCATTGAAGCTACATCAACTCTCGTGATGATCGGTTTTGATGTGGTGGATTTGGTTCGTGTGATCACTAAAACAATGTGAGGGATGTTGTTTTGAGTGGGAGTTCACCTAGATTAGTTTAATTATTAATTAGAACTCAATTTATCATAAATTAAATCAAAGTGAATTTGCATAGTTGTTGTAGTCATTGGCATCCGTTTACCACCTTGCGCTTAGTTATAATTGAGATGATAGAACTATAGAATTCTGGTTAGTTACTTTACGAACTGGTATCGTATTGTTTTGAAGTGTTAATCTAAAGTTTAAAAGTCCTATTGCAAACTTTCAGTAAGTTCCGGTTACTCCATGAAGTTTAATAATTAGTATTAAATCAAGAGTAACAATTCCAAGTGTTAGTATATAAGTATCATGTTTGTCTCCATGATTCTTGATATTCAAAGGATTCTCTTAATATCAAGGTTATCTAGGATCTGAAAGAGTTGTTTCAGAAACCATGATGTGTGGAAGATATTGTGATATCTGAAACGAAGTTTTGGTTACAACATGATAGAGTATAATATGGCAAAGTTCATGTTCTCATATTTTGATGAGAATTTGCAAAAAGGTTGGAGACACTTGTTGTCCTAATCCTCCAAAAGGTTTTGGATAGCAACATTATACTCATAATTCATCGTTATAAGCTAAAAGTAGCTTGATCATGGACGATTCCATGATAAGGGTGAATATTTGATGTAGGTAAAATGTTTACTACACCAAGAGATTACTAAAGAAAGGAATTTGAAAGAACACCAAACATTTGATGATGGTGATCTACTTCAAAGTGCAAGTCCAAAGACATTGGTATTTAATTATACACGCTTTGGACTATGTGTCATATATATGACTCCACTGTTGATGTTAATAGATTCTTTCAAACAGAAAAGGAAATACTGAAAGAGAATCTCATAAATATATGGCAGAAAAGAAAAGACTAGAATTTTTCAGTTTAAGTATATAGATGATATACATGTTATGGCTATATTCTTTGCTTATTAAACAATGTGGTTCTTAAGTATTTGATACTGAATTTGTTGGTGTGAATTGTCATACGAAACAACACAATTCATGAACTACAATGGCCTAAGTAACTAGCAAAAGAATATGTGATGATGTTCATCGAGAACAAATAAAGGGTTATTGTGTTGCTCGTTAAACATCAAAGCTTGCCTTCAAGATTTGTTTTTATCAGGTATAATAAGAACAAAAGGGTTGTTCGAATAATTGCCGTAATCCATAAAAGATGGATGATTCACAAATCTCGTTGGAGAAATCACATCCATAAAACTAGTGCTAAAAATGTTCAAAGACAAATTGATTGAAAGATCACTTAGGAAGTGACATCGCCGTTTAAATTATATTGGAAAGAAAACATGAAGAAATTCCATGTGGATGGAATTTTGGAGTCTTTTGATTTTGATCACATGACGCTTGTGAAACTTTCCTAGAGATAATTGAAACTTCGTTCATAGGCCAAAAGGGAACGAGAGACTAGCTTATTGGAATTTGTACATATTGTTGTACGAAGTCCATTATGTGTAGTCAAGAGCGATGGATTTTAACTTCATTTGCTTTTCTGAAATTTTGAGTGAATATATGAATATTTACTTAATAAGGATGAAGTATGAAACATTTAAAAAGTTCAAAGACTTTCAAGATGAAGTGCAAAATCATTGTAACAAGAATATAAACAGTTTATGATAAAGATCATAAAGGAAGATATTTGAGTTACAGAGTTTAGCATAATACCTAAGATTTAAGGAATCGTTCCGTGGATTTGCATTTCCCGAAACACCATAAGAGTATAGAGCGTTCGAGATATGTAATTAAACCTTGTTTGACATGGTAAGATCAAAGGTGTAATTCATAAAACTGCCATTGTATTTTAAAGATTAAAAGCTTTAGAGATTACCGTTTTTCCACTGAAAAGAGCTCCATCATAATCCGTTGAGATGACACCATATAAAGTTATGGTTTGGGATAAAACCCAAGTAGTCCTTTCTTAAAACATTGGTATGCTATGCATAAGAAAGATGTTTGCAACTAAAGTCGGATAAACCTGTCTTTGTATTACTGTTAAGTATTCCTCCATAAACACCAGAGACAAAAGTG
This sequence comes from Avena sativa, assembly GCA_916181665.1. Taxonomy (NCBI): domain Eukaryota; kingdom Viridiplantae; phylum Streptophyta; class Magnoliopsida; order Poales; family Poaceae; genus Avena; species Avena sativa. The sequence goes on from OV702281.1 coordinate 41,568,145, forward strand.
TTTGTCGCTTAGAACGTCAAGTTTCTTTGAGAAGGAATTTTTTCGTGAAAAGTTAAGTGGGAGGACAATAGAAATTTGATAGGGTTAAAAGAACCTTAGCTATATGTGCAAAGTTGCGCAGCGCCGAAAAGTGTTCCGGAGTTAGCAAACAATGCTCATGGCTCGCGTACTTCAAAGGTTGTGGTCACGGAGATCTAAGTTACTATTGAAACAAGTAGGTCGGATGAACAATCAAATACCAAGATTTGAGAGTTAAATCATTATTTGACAATAATGATCCGACTACGTGCAAAGAAGCGATGATGAGCCCTGACTCCGTCAAATGGCTTGAAGCCATAAAATCCGTGATAGTTCCATACACGAGAAATCAAGTTTTGAACTTGAAGGACCCTCGAGAAAGGTGTAAGACCTTACAGTTGTGTCTGGATCTATAAAGAAATAGACATGGATGTTTTACATCTATGAAATAGTCGACATGTTGGGAAAGAGTTCACAAAATGTTCAAAGGTTGACTATGACAAGATTTGATCTTTCATAGTGATATTTAGTCTAGACGGATTAATGTAGCAACCACTACATATAATTTGTTATATGGTAGTTGAATAAACAAAACAAGTTCTTCTAATAGAATCGTTACCTAGGACATGTGCATAACACGGTCCATAGGGTTTTGTTAATTCAAAGGATGCTAAAAGCATATGCAAACTTCAATGGTTAAAGTAAGCATAGCGGAGTTGGAATCTTCACTATGATGAAACTGTTAAAGAGTTTAATTTCATCAGAGACAATGAAGATGCTTGCATTTGCAAGAAATTAAGTGGGAGCGCTAAGACATATTTCTAATACATTATGTAGGAGACATATTGTTGATTGGAAGTGATGTATCTTTTTATTAACACAAGATAAGAATTTCATCTCGATGAAAGACTTAGGCAAAACCCAAATATTTGGCATCAATAGACGCTAATATGGTTGTGCCAGAAGTACATAGACAAGATATTGAATGAGTTCAATATAGAAACTACAAGAAGAGGTTCTTGTCGCACAGAAAGGATTGGATGAGTTCAATATTGATGATATATTCAAGTGTATTGACACAGGGTAAGTAAAACAAAGATTCAAGTATAGATTGATACTTGATGTATGAAATCACAAAGAATATTTATATCAATCATACTGTGATATGTACAAATCCAGATATGTCCTATGCTCTAAATGTTGTGAGCATATACCAGAATGATTCGTAAGATGATCATTGGACAATAGTAAGGATATTCTTATGATCTTTTGGAAGAACTAAGAGTATAATATTTGTAGAAGTGACAAATAGATGGTTAGTTCATTGTAAAAGTACTACATTGATACTAGCTTTGTCACAAAGTACAAATTAATTTTATCTCAATCTAAACTAAGGGTGGCACAATATAATGGAAAGTGAGTTCCATAATGGATTTGGATGAGTTCCAAAGTTAAGACATTGTGACAGATACTACAACAAAATGCTAAGTATATGACTGCTATTTTAGCAGCAAAAGAGGGCATTTGTGTCAAGTAGTTTGTTATCAAACTAGGTGTAGTTCACAGTGGGATAATACTATGAAGATATATTGTGCGACAATATTATCAACATGTTTTAACCCCAAAGAGCTAAAGGTCACACCGAAAGACCAAATTTATACAAAGCCATCTCATTAGAGAATGAGTGATGCGTAGAGACGCAAAAACATGCAATTACACAAGGACCTGGAAGTGTCAGATCCGGAGATCAGTTGACCACTAGCAATCGTGTACATACAACACCGGAAAGCCATGGGTGTTGAATACACAAAGGTTTGAAACTAGATTATTGACTCTAGTGCAAGTGGGAGACTGTTGGAGATATGCCCAAGAGGCAATAATAAAGTGGTTATTATCATATCTTCATACTTATGATAAATGTTTACATACCATGCTATAATTGTATTAATCGGAAACATTAATACTTGTGTGATTTGTAAACATAAAAGAGTCCCTAGTAAAGCCTCTTGTTAAACTAGCTTGTTGGTTAATATATGATCATGGTTTCCTGATCATGAACATAGAGATGTTATTAACAACAGGATCATATCATTAGGAGAATGATGTGATGGACATACTCCTATAGATAAGCGTAGCATAAAGATCAAGTCATTTCAATAGTTCAATTGCTATATGCTTTCTGATACATAGTAACGTAATTCCTTCGACCATGAGATCATGCCTATCACCTTTACCGGATGGATGCTTTGATGACATCAAACACCACACCGTAACTGGGTGGCTATAAAGGTGGCATTGAGTGTTCGGAAAGTATTGGTTGAGACACATGGATCAAGAGTGGGATTTGTCCATCCATATGACGGATAGATATACTCTGGGCCCTCTCGGTGGAATGTCATCCAATTAGCTTGCAAGCATGTGACTGGCTCACAAGGGATCACATATCACGGGAACGAGAAAAGAGTACTTATCGGTAACGAGGTTGAACTAGGTATGCAGAGATGCCGATGATCATAACCTCGGATAAGTAACATATCGTGAGACAAAGGGAAATTGGTATCGTATGTAAGTGGTTCATTCGATCGCAAAGTAATCGTAGAAATATGTGGGAGCCATATGAATTTCCAGATTCCTCTATTGGTTATTGTTCGGAGAAGTGTCTCGATCATGTCCGCATAATTCACGAACCGTAGGGAGACACACTTAAGGATTCGACGTTGTTTGAGTAGTTATGGTATTATGAGAAAGAGACCGAATGTTGTTCGGAGTCTCGGATGGGATCCGGGATATCACGAGGTGATCCAGAATGGTCCGGAGAATAAGATTCATATAAGGAAAGTCCCGTTTCGGAGTTCGGAAATGATTCCGGTGTTTTCATCGGGAATGTTCTAGAAGGTTCCGGAATGTCCGGCACTCCGGGGGGGGGGGGAAGGGGTACATGAATGTGTCATTACATATTGGAATGATTGCATCATGTACTAAGTGTTCTCGCTGTTCCAAATAAAGGATTAAATTGAATCCTAAAACTGAAAAGTCAAATGGCCAGTTTGAAAGTCAAACGGCTAAAACAGGAAACTGTGGGAAACAAGCAAGAGGAGGTTGAAACCGACTTGGAGAGGAGTCCCTCCTCTCCAAGCCGGCGCGCCAACCAAGGCCGACTTGGGGAGGGACTTCCCTCCCCTTGGCCGCACCTCCCACCTATAAGAGGAGGGGCAGGGCCTCCTCCTCTAAACACACAAGTTCCTATCCTCTAATCTCCGGTTTAGAGCCGTTTTGGTTTAGAGCTTCTAATTGCCCTAGCCTTCGGTTTAGAGCCTTCTAATTGGTGTGTCTAAACCCTAGACCACTAATAGTTCTCTCTCATACTCCACCATACTCGCTCCGGCTTAAGGCGAAGCCCTGCGGGATCTCCCCTCTACTTCCGGTACCACGCCGTTGTGCTGCCGGAATCGCGAGGAGAGTGCTACAACCTCCGCTGCCTGCTGGAACAAGGGAGAGGAAGGTCTTCGTCGAGTACCGAACGTGTGACCGACTGCGGGAGCGCTGCCGGAACGCAGCGCCGGAAGGATCGTCTACGCGATCTTAAGATCGGCAAGTGTACGACTACATCACCCACGAGAATCTGCTCTCGTTAACCGCTTTGGAATCTTCGAGGGTGAGTTCCTCTATCGACTCGTTGCTACAATCTAGTAGATAGATCTTGGCTTGTTTGTTTGTATGCGATAGAAATTTTTTGTTTTCCATGCTACGAACCCCTACACAGCTTTCACCGGGCCAAGTCCTAAAACAGGAAATATGAATGCGTCTAACCGAACACTCCCCTAGGCTACTGCAAAGAAAATAATATGCACGGAATTTTCCTCTTCTTGTTAATTTAACTTTCTCTTTTCAGACTGGTGGCCCGCACATAGATATGGAGTTTATTTGTTAGTACAGTTTTAGAGTGGTCCTCGTGCATTTCATATTTGAATATCAGCGGCATAAAGAATAATTTTGCTACATTTTTTCCTACTAAAAAGAAACTATAATCCTTTTAGGATATACATCTTGTTTATTTGAGACATCTAAAAGACATCTAGATACATTCATTTTATAAAGCTAAAATGTCTTATATTTCTAGACGGAGAAGGTAATATTAAACCAATTCTCAAAGATAAAATATCCATATACACTCGCATCACTCACATTGATACAACATGCCGGGTACACAAATCACAACACTTCAGAACAGTTCCTAGCTATATCTTGCAAGAATCTCGTCTCGACTAGGATACGACGTGGGATCCCTTTCCATAATTTCAAGCATTATCCTTATGCCGTAATGTGGACGGGGCACGTACTTTTGTTGTGCAGCTGCAATGGGCAGAAGCTGGCAGCAGCACGTCGGGCAGCTTCCCTTAATCTCGAGCCACCTCTCTACGCACCTCCCGTGGAAGATGTGCCCGCACGAGGTCTCCGTCCAGTCCGGCGCAAGCGCGGTCTCCTGACCCATGCATATGGGGCATTCTTCTCCGTCAGATGGCGCCTCCGTCGGCTTTAGCACCCCTGCCGCCGGCGAGCGCGACGGTGCCGAACCGTCCTTCTGGCACGGTTCCATGCCAGAAATACTTTGGCCGCTAACAAAACAGGACTCTTGGGGCGTGTTGGCGTTGGACGACGCGTCGTTGATTCGGTATGAGCTGGGATCTTGGGTCGTTTCTTCGGGAGCTTGTTTTGAGGGGTATTTATTGACGGCGAGGCCGGGAGGACGTGCGGTAGGAGTTGGAGTCTGTTTCGATTTCGTCGTTTACCGGTCTATTCGGTCACACATCAGTTCACGTCCGAGGGGGATTTGGCCGCAGTCCGCTCGCTGTGGGTCAACAAAGCGTCCGTGGCCCAGCTCTTTTCCAGCGTCGCTCTAGTCAGCTATCGGAGTAGTATCCTTTTCAATCTTTTCCTTCTTGCCTTTCTTTTTTATATATCGTATCGCCGGAAACAATCGTCGCAGGTCACGGCCCTCCAACACGGTGCCGCACCATGCCCACGTCGTTCGCAGTACTCGTCAGCTTCTTCCACGCTTGTCGGTGCGCCCCAAACACGGCGCCGCCGAGGACAAGGTCATGGTAGAGCAGGCTCTCACTTCTATCTCGCCTTCCGTCTCAATGTGGTCGACCGAGGTCACCTTGGGATAACCGTTCCACAAACACGTCGGCGATGAGCTAATACGTAGTACTGTAGATTTTTTATCGGTACCGTAGAGCCGTACTATTGGTCAACAGGCTCGCCACATGTCGCTGCTGTAGTTATTTTGATAGTAAGTTTTTACGACGTAATTCTGACAAACAATTACAACCCACACAACTAGTTCCTAAATTATTTTTATGCAGCAGTGATTTCTCGACGGCGCGTAATTTCAGTACGGTAATTTTTCGATTGTCTTCACTCAACAGTGCAGGACCGGTAATTTCACTAGTATAATTTTTCGATGCTGTCAGTAACTCTAACAATAATTTTCACGTCCGTGTTACCTACGGTGTTTGTTTTTTTTTGCTTACTTCCAGTGATAATCTTTGAAACAATTTTCCGTCGCTAATTTCTCGTGGGTAGTTAACCTAACAGTAACTACTTGGTCGCGAGTACTTCTCTTGTTGTAATTTGCCGGTAGGAATTTATCTTTCTGAGATTCATTTTGTACTCTTTGGCAGTAACTCCTCTACGGTGGCTAATTCTCTCACTGTAATTCATCATCAGTTATTCTTTTTCGACACACTTTTCCAGCCATAATTTCTAGCCGGTAACTACTTGTCGGTAACTTGTTTCGAGTGATTCTTATGCACCAAAATTTTCCGTGTAATTTTCTCTAGGTAATTCTAAAACGGTCTTTCCCCGACATTGCATGAATGTCGGTATTCCATGGTAATTTTTTTACGCGGTTCTTTTGCTGCGAGTAACTCTGACAGTAATTTTTACATAGGTCTTACATAAAGTGTTCTTTTTTGGGTTTTCTTACCCTTTTATTTTCGACACAATTTTCCTCTAGCGATTTCTTGCTGGTGGTTACCCTACGACAACTCATTGGCGGAGAGTACTTCTCTAACCGTAATTCGCCCACAGTAATTTATTTTCCTCGGATTTCTTTTGTCACTACAGGAACGGGAAGCTACGCCGACGGCCGGTCGATACACCGACGGCCAAACGTCGGGGCCATCGGCGTAGCCATCATCCAGGCCTGCCCCGCCAAGCAACCGTCGGCGTATCCTATGCTACGCCGACGGCTGCCCTCGGCGTAGCTATTTTTTCTTTTACCTCATTAAACTTTGAAAAATCATAACTAAATCATTCTAATTCGGAAAAATACAAAAAAATAAGATCTATCTATCTACACTCAAATATTACACATTTGTAAATAAAAATTAAGTGAAACATAAAATATTATATATAGTTTGAAACGGGCATAAAAAATTCAAAAAGATCAAAACAATGCGAAACCTTCGCGTGGTGTCATATTATGTGACATAGTTAGAAAGAAAAATATCAAACTTGGTATATTGATTATGTCTCAAAAAAACCTTCACAAAAAGACCTATCTCTTCTTGACTTTCGAGTCAAATGACCAATGTTATGGCTAGAATCAAGGCATAGTTTGTGATAATGTGCCTATATTGTGCTTGCATGTGCATCATGGGATGGCGAACAATGTTACAGGAGAAAGTTTTCCTTTTCGTCACAACAAAAAGGCATTTTTCATTTTCCGAGCACAAAAAACGGACGGTTTTGTGAAGCAACCGCCAAATGGGTAATTCAAAATGCTACCAACATATTTTACAAAAATACTAGACCACAAGGGGATCCGAAACCTTTCCATCCACCCCTGGTGAAAAAGACAAATTCCTGCTGAATCGGTAGGAAGTGGGTCAGATATGAACTACAGGTACATGATCCGATGCTCATGTTTTTTTACAAAAATCATTTTTAGGTTCACAATATGCTATTTTATCAAAGATCCAATGAAAGTTTAATGAGGCTTGGCCCCGAGCTAAGAATTTCCATGCCCGCCATTCGATAAAGTTTGACGATAGTTTAAAACGGGCATAAAAAATTCAAAAACGATCAAAACAATGTGAAACCTTTGCGTGGTGTCATATTATGTGACATAGTTAGAAGGAAAAATATTAAACTTGGTATATTGATTGTGTCTCAAAAAAAACTTCACAAAATGACCTATCTCATTCGAGGTTTCTTAGCTTTCGGGTCAAATGACCAATCTTATGGCGATAATCGAGGCATAGTTTGTGATAATGTGCCTATATTGTGCATACATGTGCATCATGGGATGGCGAAAAATGTTGCACGAGGAAGTTTTCCTTTTCATCGCACCAAAAAACCATTTTTTATTTTTCGAGCACAAAAAACGGACGGTTTTGTGAAGCAACCACCAAATGGCTAATTCAAAATGCCACCACCATATTTTACAAAAATACTAGACCATCTTTTATCGATAATATGTCAATAGGGGATCCGAAACCTTTTCTTCCACCCCTGGTGAAAAAGACAAATTCCTGCCGAATCGGTAGGAAGTGGGTCAGATATGAACTACAGTTACATGATCCAATGCAAGTTTTCCTTTTCGTCGCACCAAAAAAACATTTTTCATTTTTTGAGCGCAAAAAGGGGGGATTTTCTGAAGCAACCACCAAATAGCTAATTCAAAAACAGGGGGTTTGTGATTAGTTGATATTGATATCATATTTAGATTCCTTTAATTTTTCTGATTAATTTAGACATATTATTTATCAAATTCTAATTTACAGATTTAAAGATATTAATTATTCCATATTAAATAGAAAAATACAAAAAGTAAAGTTATTATATTTTTATTTGAATTCAATAGTATTTTTATTTGAATCAGTAATATTTTTACTTATTCATTGTTGTTTACTTAAATAAGTGTTTGTAGTTTCAAAAAATAAAAACATGTGACATAATGATATAAGAATTAATAGGATTGGTATCATAGTATTAACAACTAGGTATAAATTGCTTCGTGGAAACTAATTCGAAAGGAACCGAGAAGTTAAGCATGCTGGAGCTAGAGTAGTGCTAGGATGGGTGACCGAACGGAAAGTTTGTTAAAGACTGCAATTTGATCAAAGATTAAATGTAATTAGTGCTAAAAATGTTCCAAGTGAGAGATTAACGATTCAAAGATTTAAAAAAGTTGAGAAAAAATTTAAAGAAAAAATTCAATTTTTTTTTTCGAACAACCTACTGTTATTATGCCGACGGAGCTACGCCGATGGCAAGCCATCGGCGTAGTATACGCCGACAGCTAGAGCTACACTGACGGGCAAAAATACCTTCGCCGAGGACGCTACGCGGAGGGCAGCCGTCGGTGTAGTGTACGCCGAGGGCATTTTGGCCCTCGACGTAGCATGCCGTTCCTGTAGTGTGTACTCTTTTGCCGTAGTACTTGACACATTTTACCTTACCTAATTCTCCCAATGTATCTCCTCAACCGTGAGTATTCTCTTACTGTAATTCATCAACAGTTATCCTTTCCCGGCAATTTTTCAACACACTTTTCCAAGCAGTAATTTTCCGCTGATAACTACCCGTCGATGGTGAGTGATTTCATGATGGCCAGCAGTGAATCAAATCATTTTTTGTGTTCTTTTTATTCTTTGGCACAAATTTCAACATCCTCCATCTGTTTTATCGGGAAAGATACTACTGAAAATAAAAAGGAAATACAGGGTATGCAAATAATAAAAATAACGAGAAAGAAGGCAAAAAAAAGAAAAAAGAGAACATTATTAGTACCACAACCGGCAGGTCAGGCTCGCAAATTCAGCAATGTGTACACAAAATGTATATGAACTATACTACTTAGTCCTTATTAATACTTAGTCCTTATTAAGTTTGTCTCGAAGATAAAATATCCATATACACTCAGCATCAGCACAACATGCTTGCATTATTTTACATGTCTTTCAACACCTCCAAACAGTTCCTACCTATATCTTGCAAGAATGTCATCCCGACCAGGAAACGGGGTGGGGTCCCTCTCGAGTAATTCTAGCATGATCCTTATGCCGGGATGTGGAGGGGGCACCTACTGTTCTGTAGTAACAGGTGGTTCTACGATCAGAATCTGACGCCGGCACATCGCACAGTTTCCCTTGGTCTTGAGCCACCTCTCCACGCACCTCCCGTGGAAGCTGTGTGCCTGCACGGTGTCTCCTTCCACTCCAGCGTGGCCGCGGTTTTCTGACCGATGCAGATGAAGCATACTTCGCCGCCGGACGGCGCCTCCACCGTCTTTAGCACCCGTGCCGCCATCGAGCCCGACGACGCCGAACCATCTGCGGTGCCAGTGCAGCACTTCTCGCGCGGTTTCGTGGCAGAAATACTCTGGACGCTAACTGAAACAGGGCGCTTTGGTGGGTTGGCTAGCTGTTGGATGACCTGTCGATTAGGTTCAGCTGGGAGCTTGACCTGTTTGATCCTTGTAGGGTGTTAAGTAGGATCTCATCAAAGTCCCACTTCTAGTTTATTTTCTAAAATTTATTTTAAAATTTGAGTAAAAATTTACATTAGATTTTGACAAATAAATTAGAATTGGGATTTTAATGGAATCTCACTTTGACACCCAGTACTCTCGATCCTTGGGAGGGAGTTTGGGTGGTATTTATTGACGGCAAAGCCGGGAGGACGCGCCGCAACCTGGTGAGGATCGATCAAGCGTCCCTGGCCCAAACACTTTTCCAGACCTTGGCTAGTAGCCTTGCGAAATTTCAGGTCACCCACACATTTGTATCTGATTAGCAGCAGTTTATTTTTACTTCCTATTAACAGCAAACATGGGTGATAATGTAAACAGTAGGCACCGATAAACTGTGATCTGATATGTTCATTCCTGCCAGAATGAAGTGCTACACTGTAGGAACAAGTCAAGGCGCTGACATCTAGACGCTACGCAGACGACTGAGACGGGCAGCCCAGCAAACCGGCCGTCTGCCCAGGTTTATCGTCAGTGTAGCAATACGCCGATGGCAGCCGTCAACATAGAACAGGCGTCAGCGTAGGGGCTTGGCCATGACGGCGATGCGATGGCGTCAAACCTATGCCAACGGCTCCGTCGGCCCAGGTTTCATACCTACGCCGGCGGCAAAGCTGTCGGTGTAGCTGTTTTCCCTTTAAGAAAGGATTGTATTCCCCGAGGATCCATCCCCTGGGTCGCACCCAACCACGTGCGGACCACGCATTAGAAACCCACTTTCCCTTATCCTATCCTTTTCCCCACACGAGAATACCGATGTTGTCTCTTCCTGCTTGCGTCGTCGCCATCGCTTGTTCCTCCATGAGCCAACGCGCCGGCCGCCAGTTGACGAGGTTTCGACTCGTCAATGCCTATTGTTATGAGCTTGGGTTTTGGAGAAGATGGGGGTGATGGAGATCGTGAAACGGTTAACAGACAAGCAACCAGGGGACACGAGATTTACCCAGGTTCAGGCCCCCGGAGGGAAAACCCTACTCATGCTTGTCTGCTCTTGATTACGGTGGAACCGAAAGTTACAGGTTTGCGCAGATGCAATCTGGCGTGGAGGTGTGTATACGGTGGTGAAGGGAATATGCCCGAGAGGCAATAATAAAGTGGTTATTATCGTGTTCCTTGTTTATGATAAATGTTTATTTTACATGCTATAATTGTATTAATACGGAAACGTTAATACATGTGTGTTTAATAAACAAAAAGGAAGTTCCTAGTTATGCCTCTCTTATAAACTAGCTCGTTGATTAACATGATGATCAAAGATTCCTGATCATGGACATTGGATGTTGTTAATAACGAGGTCACAACATTAGTGTAATGATGTGATGAACATCCATCCAAAGTATAGCATTACGATCAAAGTCATTGAGTTTATATTGCTATAACAACTTACGAAGTGATCCTAATCCTTACACCATGAGATTATGTCAATCACTAACACCGGAAGAGTTTCTTGTTGACATCAAATGTCACACCGTAACTGGGTGATTATAGAGATGGCCTCAAAACTACTAAAGTGTTATGTTAAGACTCATGGATCGAGAGTGGAATTTGTTCATCCCGATGACGAATAGATATGCTCTGGGCCCTCTCGGTGATATCACATTGATTAGCTTGCAAGCAAGTGATTTGATCACTAGAATGTTATATCACGGGAACAAGAAAAGAGTGCATGTCGATAATGAGATCAAACTAGGTATGGAGATACCGATGATTGAATCTCGGACATGTAATATATCGTGAAACAAAGGGATTAAGATACTAGCGTAAAAGGTTCACACGATCACAGAAGTCATCGTTGAATGTGTGGGAGTCAGTACGGATCTCCAGGTCCCGCTGCTGATTATTGATCGGAGAGAGGTCTCGATCATGTCTGCATTATTCGCGCGAACCATAGGGTGACACACTTAAGGGATACCGACACCATTCGGAGTAAATGATATGCCAGAGAAAGAAAAAGGAAAGGGCAGGAATTTATTTCACTAGACACTGAAACTGTTTCGATTGAAATTGCTGAAACTGGTTCTGCATGTGAAATTGAATACTAGCAAGGGGTTTTATATGAATGTTTGTTAATTAAAGTAATTAACAAAATTCTGAATAAATAAATAAAAGATTTTTATTTAAATGAGAGCTTGCATTAAATTTGGTGGAAATTTAATGCATGTGAGTGGATTTTTGAGTGGAGGCTCTTTTATGGGAGTGGAGGCTTTTCATTTTGAGTGGGAGCTCCACCCACATGAATGTGGGTGAGGTGGGGGCAGCCCCATGGCTGGGCTCCATGCCCCTTGGGTGCCCCCTCTCTCCTATAAAAGGCCCCCCTCTCATCCTCTCAAAGCACACCTCCTCATGAAGGATCTCTCTCCCCCTCTAGTATTTATCCCCCATGGTCTCGGACTAGCGAGATACATGTTCCCGGTGGCTATTCGGCAAGAAAGAGTTGTGCTTCCGCTGCATCGCTGGAGCGAGGAGGTGGAGGTTGCTCGGTTCCTCGAACGTGTGTGCGAGCACGGATGCGCTGTTGTTTTGTGGCGCTAGGACTTCCTCTCGATCTTGAGATCGGCAAGAGATCGTCTACATCAACCACGAGTTTGGACTCGTTAAGCTTTGTCGGTCTTCAAGGGTATGTTATCTACGGATATACATCCGCCCGTTGTTTGTATCTAGTATATAGATCTTGGTACATAATTGTTCCCATCGTAGGAATTTTTTTGTTTTCTATGCTGCGAACCCTACAGTGGTATCAGAGCCGGATCTATTCGTAGATACTTTGCACGGGTAGTACACATATGAGTATGTGGGCGATGATGATCATTTTATTGCTTCTTAGTTGTAATTTGGATATTGTTGGCATAGTGGGATGAAGCGGCCCGGACAAACTTTACATGTCCTTGCACATGAGACCTGTTCCACGCTTGACATGCAACTAGTTTTGCATATGTGGCTAGCGGGTGTCTGTCTCTCCTACTATAGTCAATATCTAATTTGCAACGAGTTGTCAACAATTTGGTTATCCTCGTTGTGGTTCATGTTCGTAGGTAAGAACGGTTCTATCTTCAAAAGCCCTAAGCCACATAAAACTTGCAATGGATAAATTAGAGGCGTCTAGTTTAGATTGTTGCTAGACTAGTGTTATGATATGGTGATGTTGTAAGTAGAAGTATGAGATGATACTCTTACAACACACATAGCGTGTAAGTTTCATAGACCTTGGCATTACACATAAAGGTATGATAGAGATCATACCACAGTGCACATGATGGAGATCATATGCGGGAACCATATCATTTCATTTACAAACATGTGATGTTTGATTGCATCTTATATTGCTTGTTTGGTATTTTATTAGCATAATAAGATGATCCCTCGTTTAGATATCAAGATAAGAATGTGTTCTTCCTTAAGTATGCACCGACAATGTTTCGTCGCTCCAAGACATCAAGTGATGATCGGGTGTTCTTGGATCCACGATCATATTTCGGGTGTAAGACAGTTACACACGCGAATACTAAGGTTCTAACTTGGCGAGTCTAGCATGTACAGACATGGCCTCGAAACACGGACCGAAAGGTTAAGCATGAGTCATATAGTAGATATGATGCCCATTTGATGCTCTCCTTTGAAGCTACACCGACTCATGTGATGATCGGACTTGATGTAGTGGATTTGGTTCATGTAGTCACCAAAAAGACACGAGGGATGTCGTTTTTGAGTGGGAGTTCATTTCTAATTTGGATTAGTAAAACTCAATTTATCATAAGTTAAATCAAAGTGAATTTGCATCATTTGTTGTAGTCATTGGCATTTGTTCACCACCTTATGCATAGTTGTAATTGAGATAATAGAACTATAGAATTCTGGATATATACTTTACGAACTGGTATCGTATTGTGTTGAGTGTCAATCTAAAGTTTAAAGTCCTATTGCAAACTTTCAGCAAACTCTGTTTACTCCGTGAAATTTGATAATTAGTATTAAATCGATAGTAACAATTCCAGTGTTAGTATCTTAAGTATCATGTTTGCCTCCATGATTCTTGATTTAAACATCAAGTTTATCTAGGAGCTGAAAGAATTGTTTCAGAAACCATCATGTGTGGCAGATATAACGATATCTAAAACAATGTTTTCGTTGCAATATGATAGAGTATAATATATGTTCTCATATTGGATGAGAATTTACAAAGGTGGGAGATGCTAGACATCCTAATCATCCAAAAAGGGTTTTGGAAAATAATGTTATACTCACGATTCACCTTTATAAGCTACAGTAGCTTGATCATGAAAGTCGTCATGATAAGGATGAATAGAAGATGTATGTAAAATGTTTACTACACTAAAAGATTACTAAAGAATGGATTTTGAAAGAATACCGATCATTTTGATGATGGTGATCTACTTCAAAGTGCAAGTCCAAAGGTATTATTATTTGAATATACACACTTTGGACTATGTGTCATGTATATGGCGCCACTTTTGATGTTGATAGATTCTTTTAAAAAGGAAAAGGAAATGCTGAAAGAGAATCTATAAAATATATTTGGCAGAAAAGAAAAGATTGGAAATATCCAATTTAGGTATATGGATGATATACATGTTATGGTTGTATTCTTTGCTTGTTAAACAATGTGGTTCTTGGGTATTGGATACCGAATTGGTTGGTATGAAATTTCATACAGAACAACGCAATTCATGAACCACAATGGCCTAAGTAACTAGCAAGAGAATATGTGATGATGTTCATCGAAAACAAACAAACCGTTGTTTGTATTTCTCGTTGAGATCAAAGCTTGACTTCAAGATTTGTATTAATAATTGTTATTTGAATCGGGTATTATGAGAACAAAGGTTGTTCAAATAATTACCGTATTCCATATAAGATGGATGATTTAAAAATCTAGTTAGAGAAATCACATCCATAAAACCTAATGCTAAAATGTCGCAAGACAAATGATTGAAAGATCACTTACGAAGTGACATCGCCGTTTAAATTATATTGGAAAGAAAACATGAAGAATCTCCATATTCATGGATTTTTGGAGTCTTTGATTTGATCAAGTGACGCTTGTGAGACTTTCCACGTGATAATTAAAACTTCGTTCAAAGGCCAAAGAAGAACGAACGACTAAATTATTGGAATTTATACATATCGATGTATGTATTCCATTATGTGTAGTCGTAAGCGATGGGTTTCAACTTCATATGCTTTCTCCGGAAATTTGAGTGAATATTCACTTAATGAGAAAGAAGTATGAAATATTTGAAAAACGTTTCAAAGACTTTCAAGATGCAAGTGGGAGACTGAAGGGAATATGCCCGAGAGGCAATAATAAAGTGGTTATTATCGTATTCCTTGTTTATGATAAATGTTTATTTTACATGCTATAATTGTATTAATACGGAAACGTTAATACATGTGTGTTTAATAAACAAAAAGGAAGTTCCTAGTTATGCCTCTCTTATAAACTAGCTCGTTGATTAACATGATGATCAAAGATTCCTGATCATGGACATTAGATGTTGTTAATAATGAGGTCACAACATTAGTGTAATGATGTGATGAACATTCATCCAAAGTACAGCATTATGATCAAAGTCATTGAGTTTTTATTGCTATAACAACTTACGAAGTGATTCTAATCCTTAGACCATGAGATTATGTCAATCACTAACACCGGAAGAGTTTCTTGTTGACATCAAACGTCACACCGTAACTCGGTGATTATAAAGATGGCTTCAAAACTACTAAAGTGTTATGTTGAGACTCATGGATCGAGAGTGGAATTTTTTCATCCCGATGACGGATAGATATGCTCTGGGCCCTCTCGGTGATATCACATTGATTAGCTTGCAAGCAAGTGATTTGATCACTAGAATGTTATATCACGGGAACAAGAAAAGAGTGCATGTCGGTAACGAGATCAAACTAGGTATGGAGATACCGATGATCGAATCTCGGACATGTAATATATCGTGAAACAAAGGGATTAAGATACTAGTGTAAAAGGTTCACACGATCACAGAAGTCATCGTTGAATGTGTGGGAGTCAGAACGGATCTCCAGGTCCCGCTGCTGATTATTGATCGGAGAGGGGTCTCGATCATGTCTGCATTATTCGCGAACCGTAGGGTGACACACTTAAGGGATACCGACACCATTAGGAGCAAATGATATGCCAGAGAAAGAAAAAGGAAAGCGCAGAAATTTATTTCACTAGACACCGAAACTGTTTCGGTTGAAATTGTTGAAACTGGTTCTGCATGTGAAATTGAATACTAGAAAGGGGTTTTATGTGAATGTTTGTTAATTAAAGTAATTAACAAAATTCTGAATAAATAAATAAAAGAGTTTATTTAAATGAGATCTTGCATTAAATTTGGTGGAAATTTAATGCATGTGAGTGGATTTTTGAGTGGAGGCTCTTTTATGGGAGTGGAGGCTTTTCATTTTGAGTGGGAGCTCCACCCACATGAATGTGTGAGAGGTGGGGGCAGCCCCATGGCTGGGCACCATGCCCCTTGGGTGCCCCCCTCTCTCCTATAAAAGGCCCCCCTCTCATCCTCTCAAAGCACACCTCCTCGTGAAGGATCTCTCTCCCCCTCTAGTATTTATCCCCCATGGTCTCGGACTAGCGAGATACATGTTCCCGGTGGCTATTCGGCAAGAAAGAGTTGTGCTTCCGCTGCATCGCTGGAGCGAGAAGGCGGAGGTTGCTCGGTGCCTCGAACGTGTGTGCGAGCACGGATGAGCTGTTGTTTTGCGGCGCTAGGACTTCCTCTCGATCTTGAGATCGGCAAGAGAAGATCTACATCAACCACGAGTTTGGACTCGTTAATCTTTGTCGGTCTTCAAGGGTATGTTCTCTACGGATATACATCCGCCCGTTGTTTATATCTAGTAGATAGATCTTGGTACATAGTTGTTCCCATCGTAGGAAATTTTTTGTTTTCTATGCTACGAACCCTACATGTGGTATGAGAGGTGTCCTCCTCGTCGTGCCCTCATGGCCTTTATATAGAGGTAGGCAGGTCCCGGGCACAGATCGAGTTGGTTACAGGTTTTAGGGTTTACCCCTTTGAATATTCTATCTAATCTAGCCTTGCTCTCCAAGGATCCAAAGACGTCATGGGCTTGGGCCATCCGAAAGTCTTCATGGGCCGTGTATATTATCGTGGGCCTTCCTTGGGCTGGATCAGGTATGCTAATGTCGTCTACCCGTAGGGTATAACCATGTCACCAGTTCCCTGTGTCACCTCCGCCAAAGAAGTCCTCCCAGGTCCCCTCTCCTCACCGTAGGCCCCATCTCCACATGCGCCGGTCATGGTGAGGTGATACGTCGGAAACGTATCTATAATTTTTGATGTTCCATTCTTGTTTAGTATCTACTTTGCTTTGCTTTGTCTACACTTTGAGGTGTTTTTATATGTTTTCTGGTACTAACCAATTAACAAGATGCCACAGTGCCATTTGCATGTTTTCTTCTGTTTTTGGTTCCAAAAAGGCGGAAAATCAATATTCTCATAATTGGACGGGACAAAAGCCAAAGTCAATATTTTACCATAGGGAACACAGAGCCAGAAGACGAGACGGAGGAGGGCCTCGAGGGGGCCACACACCCTGGTCGCGCGGGTGTGCCCACCCCGCGCCTGGGGGGTGCAGCCGCCTCGGGCACCCCCTCGGCCTCCCTCTTCTCCTATAAGAAGCCCCCGATGCCTAAACCCTAAGTACCCGATCAAAATTCCACGAAACCGTCTGTAGCCACCGCCACCATCATCCCTAGAACGGGAGGATCTGAAACTCTTCCCAGCACCCTACCGGAGGGGAGATCATCCCGGAGATCTTCTTCTTCATCATGCCAGCCTCCGGTATGAAGCGTGAGTAGTTCCACCTTGGACTACAGGTCCATGTAGTAGCTAGATGGTTGTATCTCCTCCTTTGTGCTTTCATGTCTAGATCTTGTGAGCTCTGTTCATGATCAAGATCTCATCTATTTGGAATCATGCATGTTGTGTTTGTGGCGATCCGATGGATATTGAGATTATTATGTCAGACTGATTAATGATTTTGTCTTATTGATTCTATCATGTATGTGTTGTTTGTGATCTTGCATGCTCTCTGTTGTTAGTAGCTCTCTTGGCCAAGTAGTTGCTAGTGACTCCAAGATGGGGTATTTATGCTCGATAGTGGGTTCATGCCTCTATTAATCTAAGGGAAGTGACAGAAATCTCTAAGGTTGTAGATGTCTTGTTGCCACTAGGGAGAAAACAACGGTCCCGTGTTCATGGAACAAGTGGTTTGTTTACCTTACACACTTTGCTTAAAGCAGTTGTCTGTTGCTTGCAACTTAATACTAGAGGGGGTTCGGATGATAACCCAAAGGTGGACTTCTAGTCATAGATGAAGTTGAATGGAGGTCAATGTATCTTGTTGTATTGCCCAATCGAATCTCATAGGATCATGATGTCTAGTATTGCATTGTTATACCTTGCTCAGTCCTATCAATTGTCCTGCTGTAATTTGTTTACCCAGAATGCCATATTTGTTTATCTAAGGAGAACACCTCTAGTGAACTATGGACCCCGGTCCAATCTTTACCATTGATACATCTTCCACTATTACTGTTTATTTCTACAAACAACTATTATCATCCACACTATACAGTTAATCCTTTGTTACAGCAACCGGTGAGATTGACAACCTCAATATTCATTGGGGCAAAGTCTTGAGTTTGCGTTGTGCAGATCTCCAAGTTGCTTGCAACACCTTTGAGACGTTTCCTTCCTCCTACTGGTTCGATAACCTCAGTTTCTTACTGAGGAAAGACTTGCTTCTGTGCTCTTCACACCTTGCTCTTGGGGTTTCCCGATGAAGCGCTCTTAGGCGCCATCAACAAGTTTTCTAGCGCAGTTGTCGGGGAGGCTAAGGACGTCTTCACAAGGGGAGTCCTTCTCAAACTTTCTCTTTACTTTGTTTTTTGTTTTGTTTAGTTTCTTTTGCTTGGTTTTGTTTGCCTCTTTTTATCAAAAACTCCAAAAAAAATCAGTTTAGTTTGGTTTGCTTTCTTTTATCAAAAACACAAAAAAATTAGTTCCTACTCTAGTTGGTGGTCTGTTATTGCCTTGCTTGGTCATGCTTTCTATCAATTGATGGTTTCTTTGAAACTAGTTCTTGTTGGCAAGATGGGTTCATGGAAGAACAAAAGAATTATTATAAGGAACACCGTTTGTCACAAAAAGGGAAACACTTATGGGAACAAATTGATAAACTAAATACTATTGCTAGAGATGTGTGCTCTACTTATAATGTTACTTATTGCTTTGATAAATCTTGTTGTTGTAGGAAGTATAAGCACCTAACTTTTCAATGTGAGTATAATGATAATGTTATCATATCTTCTTATGTTAAAGGAAATTATGACTTTTATGATGTGGAACAAATTGAAGAATGTATTGCCTTCAAGGGTGCATTTGAACTTGCCATTTTGCTTGAAAATACTGATGATGCACCTTATGAATATGAGGTTTATGAGATACTTAAATTTTGCTTTAATAATTATAATGAAGAAAATGACTATATTTTTGAATATTTTAATAGGTGCTTTCCACAAACAAAAGAGATTAATGCCTTGCAGGAGCCTATGGAAGACGAAATTGCTGATCCTGAAAGCTCATTAGATGAAAAAGAGGAGGAGAGTGATGGTCAAGAGGAGGAAGAATGGATATACCCATGCCTACCTTCTAATGAGAGTAACTCTTTACCTCTTATATTATTTAATTGTCCCCCATGCTTACCAAAAGAGGATGAATGTTATGTTCCTGAGGATTCTTTTAAAATATCTGAAGGGAATATGCCCTAAGAGGCAACAATAAAGTGGTTATTATGTATATTCCAAGTATATGATATATGTTTATTTTGCATGCTATAATTGTATTAATACGGAAACATTAATATATGTGTGTTTAATAAACAAACAGAAAGTTCCTAGTTATGCCTCTCTCATAAACTAGCTCGTTGATTAACAAGATGATCAAGGTTTCCTGATCATGGACATTGGATGTTGTTAATAACGAGGTCACAACATTATTGGAATGGTGTGACACTACTAGGAAAGGGCTATAGGTAATCCGTGTAGGGGTTCGTAGCATGGAAAACAAAAATTTTCTATCGCATACAAACAAACAAGCCAAGATCTATCTACTAGATTGCAGCAACGAGTCGATGGAATAACTCACCCTCGAAGATTCCAAAGTGTTTAACGAGAGCAGATTCTCGTGGGTGATGTAGTCGTACTCTTTCCGATCTCAAGATCGCGTAGACGATCCTTCCAGCGCCGCGTTCCCGCAGCGCTCCCGCAGTCGGTCACACGTTCGGTACTCGACGAAGACCTTCCTCTCCCTTGTTCCAGCAGGCAGCGGAGGTTGTAGCACTCTCCTCGCGATTCCGGCAGCACAACGGCGTGGTACCGGAGGTAGAGGGGAAATCCCGCAGGGCTTCGTCTTAAGCCGGTGCGAGTATGGTGGAGCTTATGAGAGAGGCTATTAGTGGTCTAGTAATTAGACACACCAATTAGAAGGCTCTAAACCAATTAGAAGGCTCTAAACCGAATAGCTCTAAACCGGGGTCTAGATCTAGGGTTTAGTTTAGAGGATAGGAAACTTGTGTGTCTAGGAGGGGAGCCCTGCCCCTCCTTATATAGGTGGGAGGGCTGGCCGGCCAAGGGGAGGAGTTCCTCCCCAACTCGGCCTAGGGAGGTGCGCCGGCCAAGGGGAGGAATTCCCCTCCAACTCGGCCTCCACCTCTCCTCCTCTTTTCCCACTTCCCAAAACTGCCGTTTGACTTTCAAACTAGCCGTTTGACTTTTCAATTTAGGATTTAAATAAATCCTTTATTTGGGACAGCAAGAATACTTAGTACATGATGCAATCATTCCAACTTACAATGACACATTCATGTACCCTTTCCCCTCCGGAGTGCCGGACATTCCGGGACCTTCTAGAATGTTCCCGATGAAAACACCGGAACCATTCCCCAACTCCGAAACGGGACTTTCCTTATATGAATCTTATTCTCCGGACCATTCCGGATCTCCTCGTGATATCCCGGATCCCATCCGAGACTCCGAACAACATTCGGACTCTTTCTCATAATACCATAACTACTCAAACAACGTCGAATCCTTAAGTGTGTCTCCCTACGGTTCGTGAATTATGCGGACATGATCGAGACACTTCTCCGAACAATAACCAATAGAGGAATCTGGAAATTCATATGGCTCCCACATATTTCTACGATTACTTTGCGATCGAATGAACCACTTACATACGATACCAATTTCCCTTTGTCTCACGATATGTTACTTATCCGAGGTTATGATCGTCGGTATCTCTGCATACCTAGTTCATCCTCGTTACTGATAAGTACTCTTTTCTCGTTCCCGTGATATGTGATCCCTTGTGACCAAGTCACATGCTTGCAAGCTAATTGGATGACATTTCACCGAGAGGGCCCAGAGAATATCTATCCGTCATGTGGATGGACAAATCCCACTCTTGATCCAGGTGTTTCAACCAATACTTTCCGAACACTCAATGCCACCTTTATAGCCACCCTGTTACGGTGTGGTGTTTGATGACATCAAAGCATCCATCCAGTAAAGGTGATATGCATGATCTCATGGTCGAAGGAATTAGGTTACTATGTATCAGAAAGCATATAGCAATTGAACTATTGAAATGACTTGATCTTTATGCTACGCTTGTCTATAGGAGTATGTCCACCATATCATTCTCCTAACGATATGATCTTGTTGTTGATAACATCTCAATGTTCATGATATGGAAACCACAATCATTTAATCAACCAACAAGCTAGTGAAGTATAGAGGCTATACTAGGGACTTCAATTTAAGTTTACAATTCACACAAGTATTAATGTTTCCTTGTTAATACTATTATAGCATGAATATAAACATTTATCATAAACACAAAGATATAATAATAACTATATTTATTATTGCCTCTAGGGCATATCTCCAACAGTCTCCCACTTGCACTAGAGTCATCTAATCTAGATTACATGGTAATACACCGAACACCCATGGCAGTTTGGTGTTGGTCATGTTTTGCCCTCGGGAGAGGTTTAGTCAACGGATCCGCCACATTCAGATCTGTGTGTACTTTGCAAATCTTTATATCCCCATCCTGGATATGTTCTCGAATAGCGTGAAAACGCAGCTTGATATGCTTCAGCTTCTTGTGTGACCTTGGTTCTTGCGCATTGGCTATGGCGCCCATGTTATCACAGTAGATAGACATTGGGTCCAGCGCACTAGGAACCACACCCAGCTCTGTAATGAACTCTTTCATCCATATCGCTTCTTGTGAAGCCTCCGAAGCAGCCATGTATTCCGATTCAGTTGAAGATCTCGCCACAACGCTTTGCTTTGCACTCCTCCAGCTAACTGCTGCACCATTCAAAATAAATACGTATCCAGATTGTGATTTAGAATCATCCGGATCGGTGTTCCAACTAGCATCGGTGTAACCATTAACAACGAGCTGTTCATCACCTCCATAAGAAAGAACCATATCCTTAGTTCTTCTCAAGTACTTAAGGATGTTTTTGACCGCTGTCCAATGATCCACTCCTGGATCACTTTGATATCTGCTAGTTAGACTAAC
This sequence comes from Avena sativa, assembly GCA_916181665.1. NCBI lineage: Eukaryota > Viridiplantae > Streptophyta > Magnoliopsida > Poales > Poaceae > Avena > Avena sativa. The sequence continues at coordinate 41,590,375 of OV702281.1, forward strand.
AGCATATGCGATGTCGGGTCTAGTACATAGCATGGCATACATTAGAGATCCTATGGCTGAGGCATAGGGAGTCTTACTCATCCTTTCTCTATCTTCTGCCGATGTCGGACTTTGAGTTTTACTCAAGGTCGTATTGGACAACATGGGCAAGAACCCTTTCTTGCTATCTTCCATTCCAAACCTCTTTAGAACTTTGTCCAAATATGTACTTTGTGACAATGATATTTGGCGTTTCGATCTATCTCTATAAATCTTTATGCCTAATATGTAAGCTGCTTCGCCAAGATCCTTCATTGAAAAACTATTATTCAAATATTCCTTGACACTATTAAGAAGGTCTACATCATTCCCAATCAACAATATGTCATCCACATACAGTATTAAGAATGCTACAGAGCTCCCACTCACTTTCTTGTAAATACAAGCTTCTCCATAAGTTTGTATAAAACCAAAACTTTTGATTACCTTATCAAAACGTTGATTCCAACTTCGGGATGCCTGCTTCAATCCATAGATGGACCGTTGAAGCTTGCATACCTTGTTAGCATCCTTAGGATCGACAAAACCTTTGGGTTGTATCATATACAACTCTTCACCAATGTCTCCATTGAGGAATGCTGTTTTGACATCCATCTGCCATATCTCATAATCATAATATGCAGCGATTGCTAACATAATCCTCACAGACTTTAGCTTCGCTACCGGTGAGAAAGTCTCATCGTAGTCAACTCCTTGAATTTGTCGAAACCCTTTTGCGACAAGTCGAGCTTTATAGACAGTAACATTACCATCAGCATCTGTTTTCTTCTTGAAAATCCATTTGTTCTCGACAGCCTTCCGGCCATCCGGTAAGTCCACCAAAGTCCATACTTGGTTTTCGTACATGGATCCAATCTCGGATTTCATGGCTTCTTGCCATTTATTGGAATCTGGGCTCATCATCGCTTCCTCATATGTCTCGGGGTCATCGGTGTTGTCCACCAACATGACATTCATAACGGAATCATACCAATCTGGAGTGGTACGAGTTCTCGTTGACCTTCGAGGCTCTGTAGTAACTTCAACCAAAGTTTCATGATCACCATCATTAGCTTCCTCTCTTATTGGTGCAGGCACCACAGGAACTTCTTCCGGTGCTGCGCTACTCGCAATTTCGAGAGAAGGTTCGACAACCTCGTCGAGTTCTACTTTCCTTCCAGTCACTTCTTTCGAGAGAAATTCCTTCTCTAGAAAGGATCCATTCTTGGCAACGAAGATTTTGCCTTCGGATCTATGATAGAAGGTATACCCAATAGTTTCCTTCGGGTATCCTATGAAGACGCATTTTTCCGCTTTGGGTTCAAGCTTGTCCGGCTGTAACTTCTTTACATAGGCTTCGCATCCCCAAACTTTAAGGAACGACAATTTAGGTTTCTTCCCAAACCATAATTCATACGGTGTCGTTTCAACGGATTTAGATGGTGCCCTATTTAAAGTGAATGCGGCTGTTTCTAATGCATAACCCCAAAATGATAGTGGTAGATCTGTAAGTGACATCATAGAACGAACTATATCTAAGAGAGTTCGATTACGACGTTCAGACACACCATTACGCTGTGGTGTTCCCGGCGGTGTCAACTGCGAAAGTATTCCACATTTCCTTAAATGCTCGCCAAACTCGTAACTTAGATATTCACCTCCACGATCAGAACGTAGAAATTTAATCTTCTTGTTACGTTGATTCTCTACCTCACTTTGAAACTCCTTAAACTTCTCGAAAGTTTCGGACTTATGTTTCATGAAATAGATATACCCATATCTACTCAAATCATCCGTGAAGGTAAGAACATAACGATAACCACCGCGCGATGCTACACTCATTGGACCACACACATCGGTATGTATGATTTCCAGTAAGTCCGTAGCTCGCTCCATTATACCAGAAAATGGAGTCTTAGTCATTTTACCCATCAGACATGCTTCGCATCTTTCAAGTGATTCAAAATCAAGTGATTCAAGAAGTCCATCGGAATGGAGTTTCTTCATACGTTTCACTCCGATGTGACCAAGACGACAGTGCCACATATAGGTCGAATTATCGCTTGATTTCAAACGTTTAGCCTCAATGTTGTTGATATGTGTATTTCTACTATCGAGATTCAATAAGAATAGACCATCTATCAAAGGTGCATGTGCATAAAACATATTACTCATATAAATCGAACAACCATTATTTTCGGATTTAAACAAGTAACCGTCTCGCAATAAACAAGATCCCGATATAATGTTCATGCTCAACGCAGGCACCAAATAACAATTATTTAAGTACAAAACTAATCCCGATGGTAGATGAAGAGGTAGCGTGCCGACCGCGATCACATCAACCTTTGATCCGTTTCCTACGCGCATCGTCACCTCGTTCTTCACTAGCTTCCGTTTATTCTGCAGCTCCTGTTTCGAGTTACAAATATGAGCAACCGAACCAGTATCAAATACCCAGGCACTACTACGAGTACTAGTGAGATACACATCAATAACATGTATATCAGATATACCTTTCTTCTTGATGTTGCCGTTCTTCAAATCCGCCAAGTACCTTGGGCAATTCCGCTTCCAGTGACCTTCTCCCTTGCAGTAAAAGCACTCAGTTTCAGGCTTAGGTCCAGCCTTGGTCTTCTTCGTCGGCGTGGTAACTTTCTTACCACCCTTCTTGAAGTGTCCCTTTTGCTTAGACTTGCCTTTCTTGAATTTGGTGGTCTTATTGACCATCAACACTTGGTGCTCTTTCTTGATCTCCACTTCTGCAGATTTTAACATAGCAAATAGTTCTGGCAACTCTTTGTTCATGTTCTGCATGTTGTAGTTCATCACAAAGTTCTTGTAACTTGATGGTAGTGATTGGAGGATGCGGTAAACTCCCAAAGTATTAGGAATCACTATACCCAAACTTTGAAGTTTATTTGCGTGCCCAGACATCTTAAGCACATGCTCACTGACGGAGCTACCCTCTTCCATCTTGCAGTTAAAGAACTTTTCAGAAGCTTCATAACTTTCAATTGCCGCATGAGTCTCAAAGATTAATTTGAGATCCTCGACAATATCATATGGATCTGACTCTTCAAACCTTTTCTGAAGCTCCGATTCTAAACCATACAAGATAGCACACTGAACTATGGAGTACTGATTCTTCCGAGCGAGGTAAACATTCTTTACTTCATCGGTAGCATCAGCTGCAGGTGGGTCACCTAGCGGTGCATCCAGCACATAGGTCAAATTACCAGCTGTGAGGACAATCCTCAAATTGCGGAACCAATCCGCGAAGTTGCTTCCATTGTTTTTCAACTTTTCTTTCTCTAGGAACGCATTAAAATTGATGGTAGGGGCTGCCATTGATCTACAACATATTTGCAATAGTTTAGACTAAGTTTATGACAAATTGAGTTCAAATTAATTAATGAAATTAAACTAGGTGAACTCCCACTCAAAACAACATCCCTCACATTGTTTTAGTGATCACATGAACCAAATCCACTACATCAACACCGATCATCACGAGAGTTGATATAGTTTCAATGGCGAACAATCGACATGTTCATCATATCTACTATATGATTCATGCTTTACCTTTCGGTGATCCGTGTTCCTGAGGCCATGTCTGTACATGCTAGGCTCGTCAAGATCAAACCTTAGCTACCGCATAAGCAAATCTGGCTTGCTTACGTTGTATTCACCCGCAGAATCAAAGACACCCGATCATCACGTGGTGCTTTGAAGCAGCAAGCTTTGGCAACGGTGCATACTAAGGGTGAACACTTTAGAACTTGAAATTTATGTGCATGAGGGATCATCTTATAATGCTACCGTCGTCCACTAAGCAATACAAGATGCATAAAGGATTAACATCACATGCAATTCATAATATGTGATATGATATGGCCTTTCTTCTTTGTGCTTCCGATCTCCATCTTCAAGCACGAACATGATCTCCATCATCACCGGCATAGCATCAAGGTCAATGACGCTTCTTCATGGTTGTCGTCCACCAGCTTCAACTATTACAACTATTTTGAATAGACACGCAGGTCTTAACAGAAATTAAAGACAACCATATGGCTCCTGCCGGTTGCCAACTTACAATAAGGAACATTGCATACATCAAATATAATCACAATCATGGCCATATCACATCACTGCACACCCCTGCAAAACAAAGTTAGACGCCTCTACTTTCTTTGCATATTTTACGTGGTTTGGGGCTTTCAATAAGTGTCGTTCTAACTTACGAACAAGAACCACAACATTGATACTAGCATTGTTGATTACCCGTTGTAAATTGGATCTTAACTATGCTAGGAGAAACAGGCACCCGCAAAGCCACTTATGCAATACAAGTTGCATGTCAAACGTGGAGCAAGTCTCATGAACGATGTCATGTAAGGTTAGCCCGGGCCGCTTCATCCCAACATACCGCAAGATACAAAGTACACAAAAAGCAATCTACAATAAAAGCATCAACGCCCACAATGACCATTGTGTTCTACTCGTGCAACAGATCTACATATAGACACGGCTCTGATACCACTGTAGGGGTTCGTAGCATGGAAAACAAAAATTTTCTATCGCATACAAACAAACAAGCCAAGATCTATCTACTAGATTGCAGCAACGAGTCGATGGAATAACTCACCCTCGAAGATTCCAAAGTGTTTAACGAGAGCAGATTCTCGTGGGTGATGTAGTCGTACTCTTTCCGATCTCAAGATCGCGTAGACGATCCTTCCAGCGCCGCGTTCCCGCAGCGCTCCCGCAGTCGGTCACACGTTCGGTACTCGACGAAGACCTTCCTCTCCCTTGTTCCAGCAGGCAGCGGAGGTTGTAGCACTCTCCTCGCGATTCCGGCAGCACAACGGCGTGGTACCGGAGGTAGAGGGGAAATCCCGCAGGGCTTCGTCTTAAGCCGGTGCGAGTATGGTGGAGCTTATGAGAGAGGCTATTAGTGGTCTAGTAATTAGACACACCAATTAGAAGGCTCTAAACCAATTAGAAGGCTCTAAACCGAATAGCTCTAAACCGGGGTCTAGATCTAGGGTTTAGTTTAGAGGATAGGAAACTTGTGTGTCTAGGAGGGGAGCCCTGCCCCTCCTTATATAGGTGGGAGGGCTGGCCGGCCAAGGGGAGGAGTTCCTCCCCAACTCGGCCTAGGGAGGTGCGCCGGCCAAGGGGAGGAATTCCCCTCCAACTCGGCCTCCACCTCTCCTCCTCTTTTCCCACTTCCCAAAACTGCCGTTTGACTTTCAAACTAGCCGTTTGACTTTTCAATTTAGGATTTAAATAAATCCTTTATTTGGGACAGCAAGAATACTTAGTACATGATGCAATCATTCCAACTTACAATGACACATTCATGTACCCTTTCCCCTCCGGAGTGCCGGACATTCCGGGACCTTCTAGAATGTTCCCGATGAAAACACCGGAACCATTCCCCAACTCCGAAACGGGACTTTCCTTATATGAATCTTATTCTCCGGACCATTCCGGATCTCCTCGTGATATCCCGGATCCCATCCGAGACTCCGAACAACATTCGGACTCTTTCTCATAATACCATAACTACTCAAACAACGTCGAATCCTTAAGTGTGTCTCCCTACGGTTCGTGAATTATGCGGACATGATCGAGACACTTCTCCGAACAATAACCAATAGAGGAATCTGGAAATTCATATGGCTCCCACATATTTCTACGATTACTTTGCGATCAAATGAACCACTTACATACGATACCAATTTCCCTTTGTCTCACGATATGTTACTTATCCGAGGTTATGATCGTCGGTATCTCTGCATACCTAGTTCATCCTCGTTACTGATAAGTACTCTTTTCTCGTTCCCGTGATATGTGATCCCTTGTGACCAAGTCACATGCTTGCAAGCTAATTGGATGACATTTCACCGAGAGGGCCCAGAGAATATCTATCCGTCATGTGGATGGACAAATCCCACTCTTGATCCAGGTGTTTCAACCAATACTTTCCGAACACTCAATGCCACCTTTATAGCCACCCTGTTACGGTGTGGTGTTTGATGACATCAAAGCATCCATCCAGTAAAGGTGATATGCATGATCTCATGGTCGAAGGAATTAGGTTACTATGTATCAGAAAGCATATAGCAATTGAACTATTGAAATGACTTGATCTTTATGCTACGCTTGTCTATAGGAGTATGTCCACCATATCATTCTCCTAACGATATGATCTTGTTGTTGATAACATCTCAATGTTCATGATATGGAAACCACAATCATTTAATCAACCAACAAGCTAGTGAAGTATAGAGGCTATACTAGGGACTTCAATTTAAGTTTACAATTCACACAAGTATTAATGTTTCCTTGTTAATACTATTATAGCATGAATATAAACATTTATCATAAACACAAAGATATAATAATAACTATATTTATTATTGCCTCTAGGGCATATCTCCAACAATCCGCACATCCGTGGCTCACATGGTTGAAGTGCCCCACAGGTAAAATGGGCGTGGCTCACTTGTGGGTAGTGCCCTACTAGTAACTAGAACAACCGTGGCGCACGTGGGGATATGTGTGCCATAGATGTGTGTGGGTCAGGGGCATGCCAGCCGCATGCCACATACCCGCGCGCACATGGGGTATGTGCGCTACGGTTGTGGCAAGTTCTGTGGCGCACTATGCCATGTACGCCACGGATGTGTAAACTTAGTCGTAGGGCACCTTGCCCTAGTGCCCTACGGCTAACTACCCTGCACCAACTCCACCACCCCACCACCCCATCCCACCCCATGGATCACCTTTTTAGGCTTTGCAAAAAATAAAACAAAATGATAAACACTTCAAAAAGTAAAATCCTTTCATATTTAGGTAGATAATGTGGTATAGTTTCTAGAAAAATTAATAAACATGAGTTTCCACCCTTTTTGCAAAAAAAAATCATGCCACGGTAAAATGGCCGTAACTTTTGCATACGATATCGAAAAAAATCGTATAATATACCAAAATGACGAGAACGAGATTTCGCATTCGCTTGCAACGACCTTTGATGGTTTAGCGATTATTTAGATTTTCAAATTTTGAGTAAAAAGTTACAGTCAAAAGACCTTTTTTCCTGCAGAAAAAAAATAGAGGGCAACTTACCCGTAGCGCACCACCACCTAGTGCGCTACGCGTAAGTTGGGCGGGATTCAAAATTTGAATCCCCACCCCGCCTACCTACCCCTCTTCTCTTCCCTCCCCCTTCTCTCCTTTTCCTTTTCCTCCCTTCTACTTTTCCTTTTCCTCCCTTCTCCTTTCGTTCTTCTCCTCCTCCTTCTCCTTCTCCTTCTCCTTCTCCTTTTCCTTCTCCTTCTCCTCCTCCTCCTCCTCCTCCTCCTCCTCCTCCTTCTCCTTCTCCTTCTCCTCCTCCTCCTCCTCCTCCTTGCAGTGAAGATGGTGACGACGGCCTCCTCCTTGCTACGGCGACAGCGATGTCAGTCTCCTTCTTCTTCTTCTCCTCCTCCTCCTTGAAGTGACGACGACGATGGCGACAATGGGCTCTCTCCTCCTCCTCCTCCTCCTTGCAGTTCCGACGGCAACGGCGGGCTCTCTCCTCCTCCTCCTCCTTGCAGTTCCGTCGGCGACTGCGGGCTCTCTCCTCCTCTTCCTTGTTGTTTCGACGGCGACGAGCTATGGCCTCTCCAACGAGGTGAGGCAACGGCGACAGCGGTGACCACCGACGGCGGTGGACCCACTCCGACGAGGCGATGTCGACACCGACGAGCGACGGCACTGACGGCGACGGCACCGACGAGATCCAGATCTCCCGCTTTTTTTTTGAACTTTGAAATTTGTATCTGTGGCGCACAACACCTAGTGCGCCACGGCTAGCTTTTCATATGCGTGGCGCACAACACCTAGTGCGCCACTGTTATCTTTTCATACGCGTGGCGCACCCACGAATGGCCAAAACAGGTGCGCCACGAATTACCTGTTTTCTAGTAGTGTCGCCCAGACTGCGGAGAAGAGATCCCAGCGCCTCTGTCGCCATGACTTCGCCGGCGGAGCTCCTCCACGCGGAGACATGCCCACGCCTCTAGATATGCTCGCCGTAATTGTCGCCCACTTCGCCACCCGTTCCGCCGCCGTTTTTGCCGTCCGAACTTCGTCGTAGCTCTGCTTCGCTGCGTGCTCCCATCACCGCGCCCGCCAAGTTTGCTCGAGAAGAACGAGCCATACTACAGACATGGTCCTCTTGCCGAACCTGGGCTGCATTCATCGCCATGCGTCAGGAGATCCGAGATCCGGCGATGCATCAACAGCTGCAGGATGATCTTGTTGAGCACCTATAGATACGCAGGGGCAACACGTCGTAGATGTCGAGCATGAACTGGCCGAACTAGGCCAAAATATGTTGTACTTTCACTGAAGGACGAACAATGTTTACATTTATGCCGAACTATGTTTAAAATTTCGCCGTACTTTGCCGTAAAATGTTTTGTATTCATTGTATGCCGAACTATGCCGAAATCTAGACGAACTTGAGCCGAATTTAAGCCGAATTTGAGTGGAAACTGGCATCCCGGGAACTCAGGCTGGATACGCGAGTGGGAAACTCGGTGTACCCAGACCCTAAAACTTGCTTCGTCCGGCCAAAGTTTGGTCCGAATTTTGGCCTAGGTTCGCCCAACGAGTGGAGATTGTGAAGAATATAATACACGCCTAGCTCTTTCTATCTGTTCGGACTTTTGGTTCAGATGGCTAGTGCATTAATTCAATATGATATCAGCGCCAAGAGGTCTCAAGTTTAAGACTCTGCTCACGCAGTTTACAAAAAAAGATTCTGCGGCCTGCACCGAACCCACGCTAAGAACTAAAATAGTCTAGACGTGAGGGGAAGTGTTAAGAATATAATACACGCCTAGCTTTTTTCATTAGTTCGGACTTTCGGTTCAGATAGCTAAGAACTAAAATAGCCTAGACGTGAGGAGAAGTGTTAAAATATAATACATGCCTTCTATCCGTTGGAAATTTTGGTTCAAATAGCTAGTGCATCAATTTATTAGAGATGATCTGAACACCACGGCCCACGTCGTCCGCACACCGCAGTCCGGGCGTCGCAGTGTCAGGCGTCGACGATCGGCACGGAACACTAGCCTTCCTCGGTCTGCACATGGCATGTCGTGAACCTCTTCATACAACGCGTGCCTTCAATGTACTTCTGTACTCCCTCTATTTGGAATTATAAGTCCCGCGCGGATAACTAGGTTGCCAATTTGAACAATAAAATATAAATAGTATAACATAAAAATTATACCATTAGAAACTTTAGAGGTTATATTTTCTAATGGTATAACTTTTGTGATATATAAGTTATATTTTATTGGTCAAATTAACAACCTAGGTATGCGTGTAGGACCTATAATCCCGAACAGAAGGAGTACTTCCTCTTTCTGAAATAGTCTACATTTTAGCCTCAAAATTTATTCTAAAATAATATACATTCTAGCTTTTAGTCAACAAAAACACAGAAAACGAAATGGTCCTACTCTGGCTATTGGATGTTGCTATTTTTAAGGTATCTATCTTTGATTGGTTGTTCAGGTATCTAAGTAGTATTAATAAATGTAACACTAATTTGTCTGATATTTTCTAACATGTAGAGTAAATCAGAACGGAGGGAGTAGGTGGCAGTATTAGGCCAGGTCATAGAACGAAATTCACATGGCAAGCTAGCACATATTTCTTACATCGATAAATAATGCAATTTCTGATTATAGTTCATATATTCATATTAGATTAATTTGAGTTAACAAAACTAAATTTATTTCCACATAATAATTAGTAGGATATCTAGAGATGACACTTAGTTATAGTTAATGAGATATATTAATTGTGTTCTATTATAGTACATAAACATCAGGCTAATGGTTGGATGTTTTATATATATTAAGGAAGTATATTAGTTCTTATGTGCTTATGATAAGGTTTAAACGATAAATATTGTATGAAAAATTTATTTTGTTAGTGAAGTGAAAAAAGATTATTGTTGAATGGTAGGAAACTACATAGTGAGAATTTTCTATATCTTGTTCAAATCTATCTAGGTTCCGTCCCCATCGTCGGCGACCGTCGTTGGCCCACTCTGTCTTTGGTGGACCCTAGGTGTGACGGATCACAACCTCTCATTGGCGGGAGGTTTTCTGATATTTGTTTAACATGTTTTTAGTGTCTTCTTTAGAATGTTGAGGCGATGACTATGTCGTGAAGTGAGAATAAGGTCCTCTCCACTATCCTTGATCTGATTATGCATCTAGCGCAGAGAGAGGGCACATGGAGTTTCTTGTGTCTCGACGGATTTTCTGGGATCTAGTCCGTTTTCGAGTTTGTTGGTATGATTTTAGACCAGTCTCTTCGGTTCTACGGTTGGTATTATTAGCGACGGTTGCTGCTCTAGTGTGTCGGTCCTTTCTGATCTTAGCACGACGACTTCACGTTTGTCTACTACAATATGCTCCACTACGATAAGTTTTTTCTGGCTCCGGTGATGGAAGGGCGATGACGACAACATGCTTTCGGCTCGCTCTAGTGTTTGTAATCATCGCTAGGTGTTCGAGTGACCTATTTATAATTTTATTACTTTTGAGCATCTTTGTACCGGTGTTGATAATTTTTAATAGATCGGTAGAATTTCTCAACATATTAGGGCCAGCCATGATATGAGCTTGATCATGTGAAGTCCCATCGCGAGTCTAATCATATAGAATTTGTACAAATTTCACCGTAGGCATTTTTGGTAACTATTGTGTTTGGTGTATCTGATGACCAAATTGTATACTAGTACTACTAAAATTTTGTTTCGAAGATAAACTAGCCGTATATATACATTCTCATCGGTACAACATGTCGGAAGTGCATAGACTATATGATAATCTTACATGTCGCTCAACACTTTCAATCAGTTCCTACGGAGGCCACGCAAAATATCATCTCGACTTGGAGACGGCACGAGCAATCTGGCTAGACGTTGTTTAATAGGACGGTAGACTACCAGAAGCTGGCGCCGACACATTGGGCAACTTTTCTTCATCTCCAGCCACCTCTCAACGCACCTTGCGTGGAACTTGTGCCCGCACGGCGTCTCCTTCCACACCGTTGCCGTCGTCGCCGTCTCATGACACATGCATATGGGGCATTCCTCGCCGTCGGACGGCGCCTCCGCCTGCTTTAGCTGCATGCCAGAAATACGCTAGCTGAAGAGAACACTTTGGTGGGTTGGCGTTGGACGACCCGTCGATTTGGTTGAGCTGGGATTGGGAGCTTTTGACTTGTTTGATTGATTCTTCCGGAGGGCGTTTGTTGGAGTACGTATATTTATCTTGCGAAAAAGGCAAGGCCGGGAGGGAGGACGTGCGGTCGGAGTAGGAGTCCGTTTCGATTTCGTCGTTTACCTGCTGAGGATCGATCAAGCGTTCCTAGCCCAAACACTTCCCAGACCTTGGCTGCCCCACATGTTAGCCAGCTTCCGAACTAGTACTAGTGTATTTCCCTAAAATAAATACCACTACTGATGTATTTCTTTCCCCCTTTTCTGTCTTTTCCTTCTTGCTTTTCTGTTTATAATTCAGTCGCCGCGACCAAGCGTTGCAGCCTTGATCGAGTCTGTGCTGCCCAGGTCCAAACTACGACGGCGGTTGTCCTACACCCTACACGGGGGCGCCTACTCCTCGCCATCCTTGTTTGACCTTCTTCGCCTGGCGCCGCTCCTTCACTCGGCACGACATTGGTGAGTCCTCTCGCGCATCCGCTCAACGGGTTCTTGAGGCCTTCGCTTCTTCGCGGGAAGAAAACGAGGGCCTCCTCCATCTTGGTGTTCCAGCGATCACTCGTCTACTGCATTGTCGCAATGGCTTCTAACTCCTGGTTCTCCTTGATTATGTCCTCCTGTTAGCTTCTCCTTGCCTCCACCATGGCCTCGCGTGCCTGGTTGTGCGCATATGCCAAGGACTGGTCCGGGTGGTGCGTCTGGCCACCACAGATGTCCTGTCATCTAGGATGCCCTGCACGGCTAGCCACTCGGCAGCCATGAAGTGGCGTCCACAGTGTTAGCAATAAGCCACGCCATACGGTGTCGACGACCAGCGTGTATGTGCGTGTGCCTAAGGGCATGTTCAACGCAAGCGTTAAGGCCGACGCTAGGATCAGATTCCCAGTAGTTTTGCCAAAATCCCGGTGGATCCCAGAAAAGTAGCTAGCGTCGACGCAAAAACAAGAGTCAAGCGCTTAGTCTAATTTTTTCTGCGGCGGACTGTACGGACGCGAAAAACAAACTCTATTTAGTGCCCGGGTTAACGCCGCGCAATGAGAGACAAGGGCGCTTGCCTAATTTTAACGTATTGTTTTTAATCAGTTAAACGTCTATCTAAACGTCTGGCAATGTATATGCTCTAAGGTTATATGTGACCGTGGCGGGTGTACCCAGTAGGTCGTGAGCGCGTCGTGCGTGCGGACCGGGCGGAGCGGATCACAAGCTGGGCAGGCGTGCGTAAGTGTGCATGTGGAGGCCAGTATAAATCCCATGTACTACTGTTCATTGATTAGGCTGGTATGAGCCAGCTAAAAAAGAAAGAAAAAAGGCGTTCGTGCGCTGCAAAACTCTTGGTGTCTTCTTCCTCTGATCGTGAGCATGTGAGAGAGAGCTAGCTAGTACCAAGGCCTTCACACAGAGGTCGCGGTTTGCAGTCTATAAGTAGACCAGTAGAGCCCGCTGCTCGGCGCTCAAGTCCTCCGATATCGTCATTGAAGTCCTCAACGAATCGAAACCATCGCCATCGTCTAAGACAAGTGTGTCAGCGTCAGACACCACCTCAACCACGACCACTGCCTCACGTGATGTTCCCTCCTCCATCGCCACGTAATCGGCTCTTTCTGCCGTCTCCATGGCCTCCCTAAAGGTGACCGCTCCAGCTTAGGGTCGTCTGTCGGCAACCGCTGGCATGCCATCTCGCTAATCTTGGACCAGGTGATGATCTTTCGACAAGACATTGTTGGCGGCTACCTAGGGTTTGGCCGTCCACCACGCCGTCCCGACCTTCTTATAGTCCAAGAGGTGTGCTTCGGTCCCCCCCCCCTCCCTAAAAAACATAAGCTGCATGGCAGTTTTATTTTTTTAACCCGTCGAAACCCATATCGAAGCCGCGCATATCTTTGTATACGTGTACTTGGTCGAACTGGGTATAATCCACGTTCTGGCCGGCTGATTCCACCTCACATTATAACGATCTACGTCTTTGCATGTCATATTTTAAATTTTTGTTGTTACGGTTATATAACTTTTGATTTTCGCTTTCGCAGGCACATAAGTATACGTGTATGGTGAGTATACGTCTAAGAGGGTCATACGAACTTCGGGTGGATTCGTAGGGTCCTCTAAACAATCTGTATCGCGTTCTTGATTGTCAAAGTTTAAAAGGAAGAGGAGAGGGGGGGGAACCGAAGCAAAAGTGATAGTCCAAGGCCCGGGGAATGAAAGTTGTCCAAGCCCACGAAATGATTGCCCGCACACGGAAAACAAGCGATCGGGCGGGAAGTCATTGAGGACACGCGTCGTGCCAGGGAGCCGAACGATGCGCATGGCACAATCGTCCCTGGTTAGCCGTATCATTTTCCTACAACTAATCATGTACAAGTAACCCCTCCAGACTCCTTCTATTTTTTTCTTCCATATAAGGATGATGCCATGTACCGGCATATACGTGTCAAACATGACATATGGTGTATGCCCATAGATTATTTGCTCTTACATGTTATGTATGTTACATAAAATCTTTAAATATTGACCATTAAAATTTCTGATCTAACTGTCTAAATAACTTGTATGGTGTGGATCAACATGGGGCCTCTAAAAAATGGAAAACGATCCCCATTCCACGGACGATGCATCGTCCGGGTCGTCCACGCGACCCACGCGCCCCGCGGAATACGCCCCCGTACTCCTTCTTCCTTCGCCGCCGCACCCACCTCAGTTGTTCTCCGCTAGAGCTCTATCGGCCCCAACTTCCTCTGCCGGCCCCAACTCCCTCTGTCGGCGACCACGCTCACGTCCTTTGCCTGCATCATCCCTCGCCAGCGACCACAGTCGTCCCTCGCCGGCCTAGCCTCTTCTCGTCCTCGCCTCCTCTCCCATCGGCCTCTCCTCGCAGTCCATCACCAGCGATCACCGCCGCCGCCACCTCTTCCTTGTACGTGTTGCCGCCGCTGCCTGCCCTACTGCTGGCCGGAGCAATCCCCTCCCCCCTCGCGTGTGCCTCTGCTCCTCTCCGGCGACGAGCCCTACCTCCATGGCCTAGGGTTCCTCCATAGGTGGCCGCTGCTGCAATGAACAACGGTGCTGCTCCCTACCACATTGGCAATTTTTGCTATCTGCGGTGGCCAAATTTGCTACATACGACTGTAGGTGTTGCTATATATGACAGACAATTTTGCTACATAGCATGTTTTTGCGATAATGTCTTCGGCGAATTCAGTTTTTGCTACATTTTTGTTGTTTTTTTGCTACATTTGTTTTCTGATTTTGCTATAGTATCATAAATTTTTTTCTATACGACATTTCCGGAGAGGTCTCCGACGAGGTGTCTAGAAAAGTCTTCCGCGATGTCTCCAACAAAATAGTTTTTTTGCTACATTAGAAGAACGTTGTTGCTACAACCATCTCGTGGTTTTGCTACAACGGTGTCAACTTTTTGCTACAAGATCTCCGACGAGAGTTACCGACGAGTTTTTTCCGACGATGTTTTCCGCGAAGTCGGTTTTGCTATATTAGCATATTTTTTGCTGCATGGTCTCCGGCGAGACGTTCTATTTCTGGAACGAACCATTTTTTCTTCAGAAGCAAAAACGGAGACATTTGTAGCAAACCAGGATGTTTTGCAGCAAACGCGGGATTTTGAGGCATTTGGCGGATACGTGGCGCAAGGGGGACCAGCACAATGGGAAGCCCTCCGCGAGCTTCCTGTCGCACTCGTCGATCCGGACGAGCGATCGGTCCTCTTCGCCACCACGCAGAGGTGAGGCGAGGTCCTGCGCCACTGCGGCGAGGCAGTCGCGAGCGGCGCCGGCGAAGGTGAACGAGTCGTCGAATCTCTCCCAAAAGAGAGGTTTCCACGGAACCGCCGCCATCAGCTTCAAGCGGCGGCGACTCTCTCTCTCTCTCTCTCTCTCTCTCTCTCTCTCTCTCTCTCTCTCTCTCTCTCTCTCTCTCTCTCTCTCTCTCTCTCTCTCTCTCTCTCTCTCTCTCTCTCTCTCTCTCTGCGTTTGTTGATCTGGCCTTCTGGTGTGTTTTTGTTCTCCGGCGTCTGAATTGTGGCGTCCGGCGTACGACATAGTAAATAAAGGCCGCCAGCTCGCGGAGTGGACCCCACGGCTGTAACATTCGGTTTCTGTCGCATACCAATGTGTGTGATTTGTTTTTCTTATTTTTTTTAAAATGAAGAAATATGATTTGCGCTAAATTTATAAAAATAGAGTACGTGGTATCGGCCTGCAAGACCGCTATATATCGTGTCAGACGGTGATTTTCAGCTTCGTTCCACAATCCTCTCTGCCACAATCCACCCCTCTCCGTCGTAATCCTCCGGCGAGCAATTGCTGACGCATCCATGACGGGCGGGCACAACAGAGATCGCAAGGGATACTCTGGGGCGACATTGGCCGTGGGGAAGCTCCAACACCCCCGCTCATGCCCAGGATGCAGAGGTGGGGAGCTCTAGCGTTGGGGCGGCCGGTGGCTAAGGTGCTTGTCAAGCGATCTGGAGCCAAATCCCATCAAGATGCTTGGGGATGAGAGGAAGCTCAGCCGTCCCTGAGTCACCTTAACCAACACCGCACCATGCCGCCCCCGCAGGGAAACATGCTGCAGCGCCGCTGATATTCGGTAAGAAACCATCAACATGGAGACGCAGATCTTGCCGAGATCCACAAAAGGAAACGCCGCCACCATCGTGCGCAGCATGAGCTTTGCCTGTGTGCATCATGTAGAGGCGGTATGGGGCGCGGAGATGGGAAGGGGCCTAGGGGTTTCCCGTGTCGCTCTAGAGGACGACATAGAGGTAGCTTATGTTCTACTTCCTCTGATCCATATGCTAGATACATCTATTTTCGCGACAATTAATATGGATCGGAGTGAGTAATAGCAATCGTGTAAAATTCTTGGACAGCTCCTGATTGGCAACTACTAATATTAGTAGATTATAATTACTAGATCACCCCTACTATTATTAGTACATTATATGATTATCAGATCACCGCTAGTATTTGTACATTGCCTAAACCTTCAGTCTAAGTTCTAGATCGAGTGGCCCCCATGTTAGCTTGAGCTTTATCCTAGTGGTAATTATGAGCAATACTATAGGCACGATAGAATTTGTATGATTGTTTGGTACGATCAGACTCATATTAAGGCTAGCCAGGATATGGGCTTGATCCTTTGAAGTCCTGTCGTGAGTCTAATCGTGATTTATTGCTCCCATTGGCACCCCTCCATTCACAATATATTAGATTGTATTCTCGATTTAGTCAAAGTCAAACTTTTTAAATTTTGACCAAATATTTAGTAAAAAATATATATATATATATATATATATATAAAATTTATAGTATTGGAATCTTCATAAGTTGTATTTTTATACTATATGCATTTGAATTCAAATGAGTGTTGATATATTTTCCTATATTTTTGGTCGAAGTTGAGAAAGTTTGACAATGAAAAATCCTAGAACGCGAAGTAATAAAAAACGGAGTGAGCACCTAAAATATCATGATTTATTGCCCGACCAAAAAAATGAAGAACTCCGCACCGTTGAATCCGATATTGGCAACATTAATTGTCGATGTTATTCTCCACCGAGCTAGAATTGTATC
Source organism: Avena sativa (assembly GCA_916181665.1). NCBI lineage: Eukaryota > Viridiplantae > Streptophyta > Magnoliopsida > Poales > Poaceae > Avena > Avena sativa. The sequence continues at coordinate 41,607,286 of OV702281.1, forward strand.
CCCTTTTTAAGAAAATTGCTGGGAAATCCAGCAACCATACAGGCTTAGAGCATCTCTACTCGCCTACCCAGGACGCCGGTCCGGACGCCGAATTGTCCGGACGCCGAAAATCGGCCCAGTCGCGTACCCAGGGACCTGTTTTCGTCCGGATTTCGGCGTGTTTTGGTCCGGCCTACCCATGCCGTAACTAGGATCCCGGGTACGCCCTGGGAACGCCGGACTCAGCGAAAACGGGCGTGGGCCAGCTCTGTCGGCGAGAGAAGGCTCCACTCCCGCCAATTTGCTGAGCTCCCCGCCCTTTTCTTCCCCCTCCCGCCTTTCATCCCCCCCCCCCCGAAGCTCCGCCGATCACCGCGCCCGACATGCCGCCCAAAAGTTTCGTCCAACCCAGATCGATCCTCGTCGAGGGTCCGGCGGAGAAGAAGGCAAGGAAGCTGAGAGCGCCGCCGACCAAGCCGGAGGGCATGTCCTCGGCGGAGTGGGAGAAGAGGGAGCACGCCAGGAAGATCTCGTCGGCCGAGCGGAAGGACATGAAGGAGAGGGCGAAGCTCCGGTAGCAGCAAGCGGAGGAGGAGAAGGAGATGGTCAAGGCGGCGGAAGAATAGGCGATGGTGAAGGCGTAGCAGGCGGCAGCGACGGGTTCGGCGTTGATGGCCGCGCCATACCCACCACACTGGGGGAGCCAGTCTAGCGTCGGCTCGCCCGCCGGCTTCTCGCCGATCTCTCCGTCCAGCTTCCAGGAGAGCCAGGCGACTGCTCGGCAGAGGTACTCCTCGTCGCCGGAGTTTGACGGCGGCTTCAACCCGAACGTGCTCTTCCCCTGCCCAGTGTCGCGCCCTCCTTCGGCCTTCGGCGTGGACATCAACATCCCCTACTCCGCCTCTCCGGGGTACGTAAGCCCCGCTCTGCGCCGCGGACCGCTGCCCTTCGGCGGAAGCTCGGCGCCCTTCGGCGAGGTCGACGCGCGCAACCTGTTTGGCGGAATGTCGGGCACCCTTTCGGCCGGCATGATGGCCGAGGCCTACATGGAGGACCTGATCGCAACAGGCTCGGCGACGAACCACCCCTCCTTCTTCACGGAAGAGCAGACCCGGGCCGACGCCGAGCACGGCATCGAGTCCCAGGACCTCGCCGACGTTGATGCCGAGGAGACCCAGGCCGAGCAGACGTAGACAAAGGACACCGAGACTGAGGCGAAAGGCAAGAAGGGGAAGAAGAAGCCGGGAACTTCGGCGAATGCTCAGCTCAAATGGACCGTGGCCGAGGACAGCTGCCTCGCCGAAGCATGGAAGACGGTGAGCATGGATCCGATAACGGGTGCGAACCAAAATTCCGACAATTGGCGGCGCGTGAAGGCAGCATTCGACGAGCGAAGCATGTGCGACCCAAAGTATCGCAAGATCCACATGGAGCGAGGGGAGAAGGCAATAACAAATCACTGGGCGATCATCCAAACTGCGTGCAGCAAGTGGCACAGCTGCGTGGAAGAAGTCGACCGCACACAACCCAGTGGGGAGAACATGGACAGTAAGGTACTCGCGAACACTATCTTTGTCGTGCACTCTCTTGACACACTCGCGAACATGGACAACTTGACACACTTCCATTTTATAGCTGCGTCGTGCACTTGTTCTGTTTCGAGAGGACATGAAGATGGAGTTCAAGTTTCATCATGTCTTCGAGAAAATCGAGCATTGCGAGAAGTGGCGGGACACTCGGCTGAGTCTCTCCAAGAGCAAAGACAGCGTCTACAACCCTAAGGCCCCGGCCGCTGCTGCCAGCGAAGGAAGACCTGAGCTCGGACAGAAGAAGGCGAAGATGCTCAAGGCCGTCAGACCTCCCGCCGAGCGTCTCCAGGCTTCGATCGAGAAATGCCTCGCCGACACGAGGGCGCAGGCCGAGAAGAGGGCTGAGAAGAGCGAGGAGCGCTGGAAGAAGCTGATGGAGACACAAGGGGAAAAGGTGGCCCTCATCAAGGCCAACCTCGCCGAGAAGAAAGCCAGCCTCGCCGAGAAGAAGGCCAACTACGCCGCCAAGAAGTGCCACACGGACCTCAAGTTCCTCATGGGCGGTGAGGACACATCGAAGATGAGCTCGCCGGTCAAGGCCTGGTACATGGTGCAACGTCAGGCCATCCTGGAGGGCATGATCACGGCTTCCCCTTCCCCTTCCTCTGCGCCGGACGTGCCAGCGCCGAACGCTCCCACGCCAGGCTCTGCTTCGACTTCCTCCAACCCGGGGGCCTTCAGCGGCGAGATGGACGACAACGCCGCGTCGGCTACGCCGCAGGAGCCCATCCCCATCGACGACTGAGCGTTGTTTCCCCTGTTATATAATAAAAATATGTCGCCGAACTTGTAGGCGCATCTGTCGAACACCTTGTGGCCGAGCACTCGCCGGCGGAAACTATGCAGATTCAAATATATAGTCGTTTTGTGTCCACCTGGGTACTCGGCCTGGATAGCCGAGTGGGAAACTAGGCGTATTCAGGCCGAAAACTTGCGCCGTCCGGCCAGAAAAAGGTCTGGATTTCGGCCTAGGTTCGGCCAAGGAGTGGAGATGCTCTTATGTATGTGAATTCTTTCATGTCTTTATACAATAAAATTTATTTCAAAGATAAACCGGCCGTATACATTCTCATCGACACAACATGCCGAAAGTACATATAAACTATATACTACATGTCCCTCAACACTTCCGATTAGTTCCTACAGGCGCCACGTAAAAAGGTCATCTTGGTGTAAAGACAGTGCGAGATTCATCTCTATGAATTCCATGACGAATCTGGATAGGCTAATACGACGGACGGGTGGTACTATCAGAAGCTGGCACCGGCACATCGGGCAGCTTCCCTTCATCTCGAGCCACCTCTCGACGCATCTCCCGTGGAAGACGTGCCCGCACGCCGTCTCCTTCCACTCCGGCACATGTGCGGTCTCCTGACCCATGCATATGGGGCATTCTTCGCCGTCCGATGGCGCCTCCGCCGGCTTTAGCACCCCCACCGCCGGCGAGCGCGACGGTGCCGAACCGTCTCCAGTGGCAGTGCAGCCCTTCTCGCGCGGTTCCATGCCAGAAATACTTTGGACGCTAGCGAAACAAGGACTCCTGGGCGTGTTGCGTTGGACGACGCGTCGATGATTCGGTTTGAGATGGGAGCTTGGCTGCCTGGGTGGATTCTTGAGGGGTTTGTTTTGGGGGGTATATATGGACGACGAGGTCGGGAGGACGTGCGGTAGCAGTTGGAGTCCGTTTCGATTTCCACGTCTCTTCGGTGTCCACGTCCGAGGGGGATTTGGCCGCAGTCCGCAGAGGGTCAACCGACCGTCCCTGGCCCAGCTCTTTCCCAGACCATGACCGAACGTAGTCATGTTGGAACACCCCCTGCATCCCCTGCCGACTGGCCGGTCCCGAGGCTGTTCCACACCGGAGAAGAAGACTAGAGGAAGGCACACACAGTACAAAGTAGATGAAACAGGGAACTTTATTGATAACCCTCTCGGTAAAACCACGTACAAAGGTTGTTCATCTATTTATAGGCTAAAGGGGGATACGATACCCACATGGGCCAACCCTAGCCTGGTAGAGGCCACACCGAGTGGGCCTCTACCGGCCCAGTTTCCCAACACTCCCCCTGGGTATCTTATCTATATAACCATGGCTTAAAACTCCGAAAAACCCAGTGGGAAAAATATGGAGAAATGCACACGGTATACTTCTTGCTATGTTGCACGAATTGCCTCATTAAAAACCTCATGTGAGAAACTTCATAAAAACTCACTAAGGGAAAAAGAGTACAATTCACTTAACTATAAAGTTAAGTACTCAATCATCGGGATCAAGATTTCAGCGATGAGTTTGTGAAGATTCTCCCCCTGAACCTTGCATCTCCCTAAGTCTCATCATGCTGATCCCTCGGACACATCTCTCGAAAGAAGACGCTGGCAATGATTTAGTGAACAAATCAGCGAGATTTTCACACGACTTAGTATGCAAGACTTTCACTTCGTTCATCTTTTGCAACTCATGTGCATAGAAGAACTTGGGGTTTATATGCTTTGTGAGATTGCTCTTCACGTAACCCGTCTGGACTTGTGCAACACAAGCGGCATTATCTTCATAGATAATTGTTGGGGTTTGTACGGTGTTCAGTCCACATGACATCTGGATGTGACTGACTACTCGTCGAAGCCATACACATTCTCGTGATGCTTCATATAATGCTATGATTTCCGAGTGGTTCGTCGAAGTCGACACAAGAGTTTGCTTAGACGATTTCCAGGAAATAGCTGTTCCACCACAAAGGAAAACATATCCAGTCTGCGACTTGGATGTATGCGGGTCCGAAAGGTACCCAGCATCTGCATAGCCTACAACAGATAGGTCTTGGTTCTTTTGGTAAAACAAGCCAAGGTCCTTTGTCCCTTGTATGTACCTAAAGATGTCTTTAACTCCTTTCCAATGTCTCTTGGTAGGCTCAGAACTGTACCTTGCAAGCAAATTGACGGCGAATGCAATATCCGGCCGTGTACAATTTGCGAGGTACATAAGTGCGCCAACTGCACTTAAGTAGGGGAATTCCGGTCCCAGAATTTCCTCCCCCTCTTCTTTAGGCCTGAACGGGTCCTTGTCTTGCTGCAAAGATCTTCCGACCATCGGGGTCTTAGAAGGATATGCCTTTTCAAACCCAAATCGTTCCAACACCTTCTGGGTGTAGGCCGACTGGTGAACTAGAATCCCAGCAGGGAAATGCTCAAGTTGCAGACCGAGGCAGAACTTGGTTTTGCCTAAGTCTTTCATCTCGAATTCCGACATCAGGTAGGAACTCGCTTCCTCAATATCGTCAGGTGTACCGATTATATTCAAATCGTCCACGTACACCGAGATAATACAGAAACCATCCTGGGATCTCCGTATAAAAACACATGGGCAATTTTCATTGCTGGCGTAGCCCTTCTGATGAAGGAAATCGCTTAAACGATTATACCACATCCTACCTGACTGTTTTAGTCCATACAATGACTTCTTAAGCTGAACACTGTATAAGCTCCTGTTTGCTCTATCCTGGTTCGAGACAGGGATACCTTCTGGTACTTTCATGTATATGTCCGAATCCAAGTTACCATATAGGTAAGCGGTGACAACATCCATTAGTTTCATTTTTAAGTCCATGTTTACTGCCATTGAGATCAAGTATCTAAAGGTAATTCCATCCATGACTGGGGAGTAAGTTTCCTCAAAGTCGACACCTGGTCGCTGAGTGAAACCTTGAGCAACGAGCCTTGCTTTGTAACTTACTACTTCATTATTCTCGTTTCTCTTTCGAACAAAAACCCACTTATGGCCAACGGGGCGAATGTGGGGAGGAGTTAGACAAACAGGTCCAAATACCTCTCTTTTGTTTAACGATAATAATTCAGCAATAATTGCCTTCTGCCAATCTTTCCAATCCGACCTTTTCTTGCAATCAGCGAGCGCGTTAGGCTCAGGGTCAAGATCTATGATTGAGGCAATTTTCTTGGCAAAATTAACGTCGACATTTGCCATGGCTCGGTTGTATGACTCGCCCGAATTAACATAGTTAATGGCCATTTCGTCATGGAGTGCATTAGGCACATCCTCTTGCTCCACCGGATTTCCCAATCCAGGAGCTAGGTCCTTTAGCTTTCCCGCTCCGATGTGTGCACACACAACTTCGCTGGGTATTTCCGATATAGGAAAGTTCAAGTCCGGAATTTCGTGCACTGAAATATCCGTACTCGTGCCAGGTCTCAACTGGCTCCCCTCAACAGGGGTAGAATGTAATAAATCTCTCTTATCCTTTTTCTTCGGGCGTCCCGGGGTACTTGGGATTTGAGGAACCGGAATCCGCGTCCTCTTAGGCCTTGGAGCAGGAGCGGGTATACCATCATTTTTCTTTGGTATTTCAACCCTTTCCGGTGCATTGCGTGCATGCACATGCGATTTTGTCACAGTCTTTAAATCACTAAAATGATCGGGCAGTTGATTCGCTAGGGAGTGCAAATCTAGTATCTTTTGGACTTCTCTATTAGTCTCAACAGTGCGCGGGTCATGAGCGTGGATCCCCGTGGCTTTCCACGTGATTTCTCGACTTTTGTCATCCAGGGGTTGATTACCTCCCCCCAAAGTCGGGAAAAGATCCTCGTCAAAAAATGCAGTCAGCAAAACGGGCCGTGTGACAGTCACCTGTCAAGGGGTCCAAGAACCTGATTATGGACACAGTCTCATAACTAACGTATATCCCCGACTTACGGAGCGGTCCCATTGCTGATCGCTGAGGTGGTGGTATAGGTACATATACCTGGCAGCCGAACCTACGTAGGTGGGAAATTTTCGGTGCCGACCCTTGCGCAAGTTGGATGGGAGAGCGGATGTTGTAGGCCGATGGTCGAAAGTTGATGAGATTAGCGGCGTGTAACACCGCGTGTCCCCAACATATAGTTGGTAAATTACAACCCTGAAGAAGTGGTCTGGCAATGAATTTAATTCTTTTAATCAATGCCTCCGCAAGTCCATTTTGAGTGTGGACATGTGGTACGGAGTGCTCAAGTTTGATTCCAGTTGCCATGCAATAATCATCGAATGACTTTGAAGTAAATTCTCCGGCATTGTCCATTCGAATAGACTTTAAACGGTAATCAGGAAATTTATTCCTTATTTGTATGATCTGGGAGATCAACTTTGCAAAAGCATGGTTCCTTGTTGACAGCAGGCAAACATTGGACCATTTAGAGGAAGCATCGATGAGCACCATGAAGTACTGAAACGGCCCTGAGAGAGGCTGAATTGGACCACATATATCCCCTTGAATGCGTTCCAAGAACGCGGGGAGTTCATCCTTCACCTTTAGGGGGGACGGTCTAATGATCAATTTCCCCGTAGCGCATGCGGAGCACACGAAATCATCGGGATTCGGGAAATTTTTCACATTAACATTATGACCGTTCGAGTTGTTAATTATATTTCTCATCATCCTAAGACCGGGGTGGCCTAACCTATCATGCCAAAGGCAGAATAGTTCGGAGCTTCTAAAGACAGTCTTAAGGGTAGTGTAAATAGGTGGTGCTACTATCTTAGTGTAGTACAAACCAGTAGCTAATGAAGGGAGTCTTTCGACAACATGTTTACCATTTTCGTCGCGCTTGGTAATGAGTAGGAACTCCTTTCCATTCTCATCATCATCGGTTTCGACATGGAAACCATTTGCGCGGATGTCTCTAAAACTTAAGAGAGTACGAGTCGACTCCGGATACAACAATGCCTCTTCAATGATCAGAGATGTTCCATTTGGGAGTACGATAGTTGGTCTTCCGGAGCCAACTACATTCGGACCGCAGCCGGCGATCGTCATTATGTTACCAGGGTTTTTGGTAATGGACTCAAAATACTTTGTTTCTCTCAAGATGGTATTGGTGGTGCCGCTATCAGCAAGGCACGTTTCCTCCATTTGGGCGCCACACGCGTTCTAAAATATAGTGCCTAATTAATATAATGGAGCGAGGAAGTTGCTACATCAAGTAAGTAAAACACATAGACATTTCAGAACATCACACAATCAAATAATGGAATAAATGGATAAAATAAATGTCATCCAATCGCCGAAAAATAAGTGTTATGCTCTCATAGAGCTTACAACCATATCGAAAAAATGTATCTGATTATTACGGAAGAAGGAATCATCACAACAAAAGGAGCTCAGGTGGATTCTGCGAGGAAATCACCAAGCTCAGCCAGTATCTCGAGGTCAGTGGGTGGCTCTTTGTTGGTCATCATCATGGACAGGGGGCCTAGCTGATGCGGCGGGGGCACAACGTGCTCAACCTCCATGGGCACAGCGGCGTCCGTGGGGACCGCCGAGGGTGCTGCCACTTGTGCTACGTCCTGCGCCACTATGTGCGTGACGTTCTGCATAGGCGCCGCTCCGGGCGCCAGTGGTGCCTCAACCTGGACAAGATGCGCCTCGCGTGCCTTCTTGTTGGCCTTGAACGCGTCCACGACGTGTTTAGGGGCCAAACACTGCCTGGAGAAGTGAGTCTTGGAGCCACAGCGGAAGCAGTCCTGGGGCCTCGCCTCCCCCTTGCCCGCCGTGCGTTGCTTGGCCGGGTTGGAGGAGTTGGGGCCCTTCTTTCCCTTCTTGCCTCTCTTCTTGTGGATGGGCTTGCGCACCTTGTAGGCACCAGCATTGGCCTCATGACTTGGGCCCCCTGCGAAGGGTTGCGCGGAGAAGTTCTTTTTCAGAACATTATCCTGCGCCTCGGCCACCTGGAGAGCATCAATAAGCGCTGCATATTCCGTGAATCCTTCCTGGCGAAAGTTTCGCGAGGACTGGATGTTGTCCGGATGGAATGTGGAGAGGGTTTTGTCTATCTTCTGCTGATCGGTGGTACTGGTCCCACACAGCTGAAGAATAGTACAAATCCGGTGCAACCTGGAGTTGTACTCTCCCACCGTCTTGAAGTCCGCAAACCTCAGACGTATCCAATCTGCCTCCGCCTGTGGCTGAATGGTGTACTTCAGCCTAGAGAACCGCTTGTTGAGGGCGGTCCAAAGGGCAGAAGCACTCTGTTCTGCCATGTACTCATTCTTGAGAGTCTCACACATGTGATGGCGGAGGAAGTGCAGGGCTTTGGCGTTATCCGCCGGGATGGTTTTGCTGGGGGCCGTCGGGGTCCCCGCAATCAACGCATCCTTGATGCATCGGCCCTCAAGGACGATCTCAACGTCCGAGGCCCAAGTCAGGTAGTTAAGCCCATCCTGGATCAACTCCGGGAACTCGCGGCTGACGATTCCGATCATCTGCAATTTATGCAAAGTGTGTAAGATTACAGCAGGTAATCGGTTGCATAAATGCGATAATCGATACAATAATTCAAATATGACGGCGTTCCAAAATTCAATTTAAAAACGGTGCAAGCTATCTATGAGATACAAAGTATTAAAAACATGCGGTAATTAATAACTGTAGTAAAACATATTACAAAAGTTTGTGCTAAATCGGACTGAAAATAGAGCCAAAAACGGTCCCACAGCCCCGCAAACGCGTGTTCCCACGCCTAGAAAACGGCCCAAAAACGGCCCAAAAACGCGTGGTCTCCCGTGGGCCGGTCCACCCCACACCGTCCCTGCCCGAGAACGGGGGAACAGAGCATGGAAGTGCTCTCGAGTGGGGCGACGGCGGCAGCAGGCCGCTCCGGCGACGGGAGTGCGCGTATCGACGGCGCGGCGGCGCATGCGGGCGCGGGCGGCCAGCGGGGCCGTTTGGGAGTGCGCGGCGGCGAGCCAGCAGCGCGGCCGGAGGCCAGCAGGCGGGCGGCACGCGGCATCACGAGCGGGAACGCGCAGCGGCACGGCCGGGGGCCGGCAGGTACGCGACGCAGCCAGTGGGAGGCCGTCAACGGGCGCGAGCACGCGCAGCGGCGCGCGCGGACAGCGGCCAGCAGGGCCGTCGGGGAGGCGCGCGCGGGCGGCGGCCTCGAGCGGCAGCAGCAGCGGCCAGCACGCGCAGCGACACGACACATGGCGGCTGCACACGGTGATTGGGCTCTGATGCGACAGTGCGGCAGTTGCACGCGGCCGGCATGCTAGCCTTGCACGCACACGCCATCAGCAGGCTTGCGTACAACACGCATGCAGCAGTACTCTAGCAGGAGCATGGGCAGCAGTACGAGCATGGGCAGCAGTACGCATGCAGCAGTACTCTAGCAGGAGCATGGGCCAACGCAGCAACACGCCGCCAGCAGCAGCGCGTTGCGCGGCGGCCAGGCAGGCGGCGGCGGGTCGCGGGAGCGTCGGCCGGCGCGGCGGCGCACTCCGGCGGCGGCCAACGGGGCCAGCCCGTCGTGCGTGGCGCGTACGCGGTGCGCGCAGCCAGCGGGGCTGTTCCATAGCCATGGCCTCTCCATTTGCAAGGCACGTACGTACCCGGTTAAAAAAAAATACGTGCAAAAACTTAAGATCCACTCCGAAAATGGTCGGGATCAGCCCGATCTGCTAAGAAAAAATTCAGATCTGCACAGCAGGTGCACGCATTGACGGTACAGTCAACAAATTTCTAATCTGGAAGTGATTAGATCGACATTGGTCGGCGACAGCAGGTCAGCTCGACTCCCGGAAAGAAAAATCCGCACCTTAGATGGGATCTGATCTACAATCTGAACGCAAATCTTGAAAGGAAAATGCGAGACGAATCCATTTTTGCGGTCAGATTTGTGTTACCTTCAACGAAAGCCTGCGTGATGCAGGCTCGACGGTGGTTTGACGGAGGCTCGACGGAGAGACACGTGCTGATAACGTGTTGGAACACCCCCTGCCGACTGGCCGGTCCCGAGGCTGTTCCACACCGGAGAAGAAGACTAGAGGAAGGCACACACAGTACAAAGTAGATGAAACAGGAAACTTTATTGATAACTCTCTCGGTAAAACCACGTACAAAGGTTGTTTCTCTATTTATAGGCTAAAGGGGATATCCACATAGGCCAACCCTGGCCACACCGAGTGGGCTCTACCGGCCCAGTTTCCCAATAAGTCAGACGAATTTCGTGATGCCTCGCCATGCGTGTCAGTTGTCACGGCTGGAACAAGCGTTACTTGTCAGTTGTCACGGCTGACCGTGGGGACACGGCCGGCCCTGATCGAGTACGTGCCCGATGAGTGCTTCTCTAACCGCAATTCGCCCACGGTAATTTATTTTTCTCGAATTTCTTTTGTATTCTTTAGCAGTAGTTTTTGACATATTTTACCTTTCGTAATTCCCCTTAGTAGGTATCCAATGTATGGGCATCTTCATCGGGTCGACCCATCATGTCTAAGTGCGTCCGAACTCGTCCGCGTGGGTCATGCGTGGCGCTCCACTGGCCCGACCCATCCGAACAAACGTTGTTCGCCCGATCCATCCGGACAAACGCGTCCGGCTCGACCCATCCATGCATCAAATCTAGGCAACAGTTGCGTCGACACGGACGTGCGCGGACAACGTACGTGTCCTGCCCGCGCGTGCCACTGGCCCACCCGTCAGCCACCGCGTACCGCAGCATGGATTCAGACAAGGCAGCCGCACCGATTCAAATGAAACCATCGCAACAATTTGGAGGCGCTGGTAGAAGGCTGACCGGCGGCAGCCTGCGCCATAAATGGCGACGAGACGGCACGCTAACTCACTGGACGCCTCCTGCATTCCGCGTCAGCATTGATATCGAAGGAGCGGGAAGTTGCGCGTGTTCGCAGGTTAAGGTGCTATTTAACCATGCGTCTGTCGGTGTCGCACTCCTCACCTCTCGCCATCGCAACTCTAGCAGCCGCCGCCAACACAAACGATGAAGATGTTGTCATGGATGAAGTAAGGAAGGAGCAAGAATGGCCACGAGGCGTCCGGCTTTAGCAGCCAGCGCTCCCGCCTGCCGGCATTTCTTTGCGGCACCACGGGAATGCCGCAACCAACAGTACTTCCACGTCACGGAGTACGAGCGCCGGTGGAGGGAGGGCCGGGGTATCCAGCAAACGGATGTCTCCCTCACCACCAACTGGCACCTCAACTGGGACCGTGTCCTGGTGCCGCACCTGCCCAAGACGGGCAAAGGGCTGGAGGAGGAGATCCGCCGCCGGATCTCCAACCTCCCGCAGTCCCAACGATGGGAGAGTGGCTACTGCAGCGAGGACTACTAGGTAAAGTTCCTCGAGTGGGAGCACAAGGCGCGGTGCGCGACCACCATCCGCCGCTACCTGCAGCCGGGGGAGGTTTACCCGTCCCCGACATCGACTTGGACGACGAGGGCGCCTTCAACCACTCCGACGCCGACCTCGACAGCGAGGACGACAACGACGAGGAGGACGATGACATCGTCGTCAAGCAGGAGGCGATGGATGCCATCGCCACCAACCTGCCTCTGGAGTACCTTGAGGACCTGGCGCGGGGCTACGACGGGGACGCCTTCACCGAGTAGGCTATTGTGGCCAGCGCGCGGGACGAGGACGCCCAGTGGGCCGGCTACCAAGAAGCCGTCCAGCTCACCGGCATGGTGGCATAGGCAAACGCCCTGCTGCCTCCACCGCCGCCACTGCCGGGATGGGGGCCACCGATCGCTCTAGAGGTAGGGATGGAGTTGGCGCTGTTGGAGATATGCCCTAGAGGCAATAATAAATGTAGTTATTATTATATCTTTGTGTTTATGATAAATGTTTACATTCATGCTATAATAGTATTAACAAGGAAACATTAATACTTGTGTGATTTGTAAACTTAATTTGAAGTCCCTAGTAAAGCCTCTATATAATACTAGCTTGTTGGTTAATAGATGATTGTGGTTTCCCTATCATGAACATTGAGATGTTATTAACAACAAGATCATATCGTTAGGAGAATGGTATGGTGGGCATACTCCTATAGATAAGCATAGCATAAAGATCAAGTCATTTTAATAGTTCAATTGCTATATGCTTTCTGATACATAGTAATCTAATTCCTTCGACCATGAGATCATGCATATCACCTTTACCGGATGGATGCTTTGATGACATCAAAAACCACACCGTAACTGGGTGGCTATAAAGGTGGCATTGAGTGTTCGGAAAGTATTGGTTGAAACACATGGATCAAGAGTGGGATTTGTCCATCCATATGACGGATAGATATACTCTGGGCCCTCTCGGTGAAATGTCATCCAATTAGCTTGCAAGCATGTGACTGGCTCACAAGGGATCACATATCACGGGAACGAGAAAAGAGTACTTATCGGTAACGAGGTTGAACTAGGTATGCAGAGATACCGACGATCATAACCTCGGATAAGTAAACTATTGTGAGACAAAGGGAAATTGATATCGTATGTAAGTGGTTCATTCGATCGCAAAGTAATCGTAGAAATATGTGGGAGCCATATGAATTTCCAGATTCCTCTATTGGTTATTGTTCGGAGAAGTGTCTCGATCATGTCCGCATAATTCACGAACCGTAGGGAGACACACTTAAGGATTCGACGTTGTTTGAGTAGTTATGGAATGATGAGAAAGAGTCCGAATGTTGTTCGGAGTCTCGAATGGGATTCGGGATATCACGAGGAGATCCGGAATGGTCCGGAGAATAAGATTCATATAAGGAAAGTCCCGTTTCGGAGTTGGAGAATGATTCCGGTGTTTTCATCGGGAATGTTCTAGAAGGTTCCGGAATGTCCGGCACTCCGGAGGGGAAGGGTACATGAATGTGTTATATCAAGTTGGTATGATTGCATCATGTACTAAGTGTCATCGCTGAACAAAATAAAGGATTAAATCAAATCCTAGTTTGAGAAGTCAAACGGCTAGTTTGAAAGCCAAACGGCTAATTTTGGAAAGAGGAAAGGAGGAGGAAACCGAGTTGGGGAGGAGTCCCTCCTCCCCACCGCCGGCGCACCACCCAAGCCGAGTTGGGGAGGGACTCCTCTCCCTCCCCTTGGTTGGCCGGCCCCTCCACCTATATAAGGAGGGGCAGGGCTCCCTCCTAGAGACACACAAGATCCTCTCCTCCAAACCCTAGTACCAAGCCGCCGCCGCCTCCATAGCCGCCGCCGGCCCTAGGGCACTCGCCGCCGCCGCCTAGGTGAAACCCTATTCGCCGGCCTAGCCCCCTCATCGGCGTGTCTGAACCCTAGATCGTCGAGGGACTCTCTCATACTCCACCATACTCGCTCCGGCTTAAGGCGAAGCCCTGCGGGATCTCCCCTCTACCTCCGGTCCCACGCCGTTGTGCTGCCGGAATCGCGAGGAGAGTGCTACAACCTCCGCTGCCTGCTGGAACAAGGGATAGGAAGGTCTTCGTCGAGTACCGAACGTGTGACCGACTGCCGGAGCGCTGCCGGAACGCAGCGCCGGAAGGATCGTCTACGCGATCTTGAGATCGGGAAGAGTATGACTACATCACCCACGAGAATCCGCTCTCGTTAAACACTTTGGAATCTTCGAGGGTGAGTTATTCCATCGACTCGTTGCTACAATCTAGTAGATAGATCTTGGCTTGTTTGTTTGTATGCGGTAGAAAATTTTTGTTTTCCATGCTACGAAACCCTACAGGCGCACCTCAAGCATGGTTGGGCACTGTGGCCTGGGCAGGTGATCAATCCACCTGCTCCCGCGCCCGTTCCGACCCTGCCACCGTCCAACCTCTGGACGCCGCCGGAGTATACGACCTCGACCCGTAGATGGACGAAGCGGCGCCGGTGCGCGAAGATCGGTAGATAGGGTTAGGAGTAGTTTAAATTTCGTTTTGTATATTTTGAATGTAAATTAAGTATAAAATGTATGAACTTTGCTAGTTTTTAGCGTGAATGGTTTATGTTTAAATCTGGAGAAAAACAATACCTCGCTCAAGCCAGACAAATGGATCGCGCCGCTGGACACGGTCAGCCGGATAGACCGGACCATGATCCAAAAAACAACACAAACTGATCCAAATGGATAGAAAATGACCGTTTAGATTAACCGAATGGGTCGGCGAGTGGAGATATCCTAACTCACTGATTGTCTCACTGTAGTTCTATAATTAATCAACGTTTATCCCTTCTTGGCAATTTTATGACACACTTCCCAAGCAGTAATTTTCTGCCGATAACTACCTGCGGTGACCCAGCATACCACTGCATGATGTAGGACACTATAGTCATTGACATAACACCAATGAAACACCGTTCACTAGTATTACATCTCTCAGAGTAGTACAACAGAAATACAGCAGGTCCAAGACATGACTATAGGTTACAACTCAACTCTTTTCACAAGATCTAGAGAACACTCTAGGTTAAAGAGAGAGAAAGAAACTTCTTACAAAGAAGAATCAGGAATAAATAACTCATAGCTACCATACTTATAAAACTAGTAACTGAATTACTGGGCTTGCATTGCTGCTATTGTAATACTCTACAGAAGTAGGTTCTATGGTTAGAAATTCTATTCTTATCTAATCAGCAATTTCGTCTTCACTTGAGTTGATGTATATGTTGACTTCCTTTACTTCATTGAAGAGCTTGAGCTTTTGATGATGATTTCTGGAGCATGCTTGATGTAGACGTCGTCTTAATAGCTTTAGAATCTAGCAAGGGTTAAAAAGATACGTTGAGTACGAGCGTACTCAGCAAGTTCACTAGAAAAGGATTGTTTGATGCACTATATCTACAGCCACAGACCGTAGGTCGTAGGAAATGCAGGTTTTCGTAAACATTTCTTCAAAGGTTTCTTTTATTCTGAAAAGCTATGTCCGTCAGGCTTCACGGGTTTACCAGAACTTTCATAGAGTTCCTTTCCCGTCACATTCGCAGCTTCTTCCTGGAACAGGGAGTAACAAGTTATAGTTCTTACACTCTGCAGAGGTGCGTCACTTTACCCATGAGAGACCTTAGGTTTTGTTGCACGGCCGGGAGTAATGTCCCCGTTTAAACTTCCTTGGTTTGAGGCACAACCTAAGATCCAAGCCAATCACTGCCTTCTCCGCGACCCCGCATGTCTCCTTGGTGTACACCATGTCCATCTATTGAATTACGGCAATGGTTTGTACAAACCGTTCAGATGCCGGTACTATCGTGGGACGTTGAGGGCTCCCACCCATATGCTGCATATCCTCTACAAATTACCAATTAATATGCACGCTACGAGTGATAACAGCCACGACCCGCACATCCGGCTCCATGCGAGAGGGAAAAGATACAGCTGACTTCTCCGTCCCATTCCAAATCTCATGGTCAACGCGTAATATACAGCGCAAGAATCACTAGCGACATTGGTTGTTAAGTCCTAGATAATATGTTCCTTTACCACCGGAACTCTTATAGTAGGTTATTACCTCATGTAAATAACCTATAATCACATTATTATGAAAATAGTATTTTCTGACCTTTTTCAAATGCAGGTGATGACAATACCGGATTTGCAAAATACTTTACAGAAAATAATCAAAGGACATGAGTAAGTGTGAACTTGCCTTTTGTGATTGCAAGATTATGCACTCACGGTCTTCAAGATAATATAAGATCCAAAATCTGAAATCATCATCATTGGTTCGGTAAGGACTAATGTTTAAAGAAGCAATATGTTCTTATGCATAAGTAATATGATGCACGTTATAAACGCGAATCCCGGGGATAACGTTGTCCTAGGTTTGGATACTAGAGATGATGTCTTTGAAATGTGTTGTACTTTTAGATGAGTTGTACACTTGTGCTTCTTATTAAGGCTTATGTGTGTGTGTGAAACAATCATATAATTATAATATTATAAAGAAGTAGGATACACACAAATGTGAGATACTACTCAAGATGGCTTATATAAGAGTTCTTGTTTGAAGTGGCAAAAAGAATAACATTTGAAGAAAAGATTTCTTTTCTAAGGTCTAAACAATCTTTGTGATTAGTTAGTGGTGGTCGATGTTATTTGTGCTTGCTTGAATAGTTTGGCTTGAGATGCTTTATAACTTAACTAGTTCAGACCAAAGTTAATTATAAAACATATAACAATGTTTATAGTGTTATAATTAGATTCTTGTAGACTAAAGTTAACTTTAAAACAAAGATAGTTTGAAAATATAATGTTTATAACCTTTGTACCTGGTGTACTTGTTAATGTTGCTTTAAAATTACTTAAGAATGGTTATTCTTTTACTTGGTATAGTGGTTTCTTGGTTTTATTCTGAAGTAGGATCATTTACCTTTTATAGATGAGTGGTTATAGTTTATAAATCAAGATATAATATTACTTGACTATTTATGGACTTACAATAGTGTTGTGGTAGTTTTTTATATAATTTGGTGGTTAAAGTAGATAAAAAGGATCTGATTTATTCACAAGTTGTTCTTTAAGGTTTTTATCATAAATTAGAATCCTTTGAGAATATAATCTTCACTTAACGTTGAAGGTAATGTAATATAAAGGTGTTTATAATGTTTTAAACCATTATGGCTTCATATTATTAATATTTAAGACTAATACTATTTATTAGACTTAATTGACTCATTTTAAGAACATTAACAAATTTTATTTATTCTTATATGAATTATTAATTAAGTAAATAAGTCTAAATTTGAGTTATTAGAATATTTGAATTTTTATTTAACTCAAAAGTGGAATATTAGATTTTTCGCATGTAGATATTATTTTTGTGATCATTGTGGTATATTACATTTATTTTTTGATTTATAAATAATAAGATATGATTTTTATAAGATTTATTACTTTATAAATACTTAATAAATATCAAATACTTAATTAAGTTGAATTATATGTATGATTATAATTTTAAATTATAATTCTTATTTTTCTAAGATTTTTTGTATTCTATTTATATTTTTAACATTTACGATTATTAAAATTTGAATTATCAAATTTTTATTACTATTAGAACCTTTATTTAATTAATCATTATATTAATATTGGATAATAAGTATAAGTTGTAGATTTTATTTTTCTACAAATTTTCATATATTATACACATTTTTATGAATTATAAATCAAAGTTATTAATTAAACAAGATTTAATCATTTATTTAATTTCTGGAATATTAATAATTGAGTTTATAACATTTTATTTATTTATTAAACATGAAATAATTTTTTACACCGCAACCACAGCTAGCCTAAGTCACTGACTAGTGGGCCTATGTCCACCTTATGTGGCATCCCGCAAAACCACTACTAGAAAATCGCGTTGTCTTTGTGCATTGCATCGTCATGACCTCATGCTCATGTCATCATGCCACATTGCATTTAAGCATCGGCATGTCATCTTGCATTTGTTTGCATAAAACTATTTTTCGCAAAGCCTGTTTTTGTTTTCTAAACGCCCCGTCTTGTTTTCAAATTAAAATCCGGGTCTCCGGATTATTTTGTTTTGTCTGCTATCGGTTTACAAAAGCCCTGTTTTAAATAAATAAAATATTTAATTATTTTTAGGGGGCGGCCAACCGGGCCGATCCGACCCAGTCGGCCACCCCCAGTTCAAATCGGTCCACCTAAACCCTTTTTCTACCTAGTCCTAACCTACCCAAACCCCCTCCACCTCACCCCACCCAATCCTCTCTCGCCACCTCACCCTCATCCCTCCTCCCCACCACTCAAACGCTGCCACCTCAACCCACTCCCTCTCCCACATATGCCACACACACACAACACCACACACCCACGCCACCTCCCTGGGCCCGGCCCCACCCCGCAGCCACTCCCTCTCTCTCCCCACTCCCCCGGCCCCACCCCGCAGCACACGCCACACACGCGCGCGCGAGCCAGCCGCTCCCAGGCATCCCACCGACACCCCTGGCCCACGCGTGCCACCTGCCCACGCCTCCCCGCCTCGCACCCCACCAACCGCGCTAGCCCGGCCCCACCCCGATAGCGACCCCCACCTCCCGCTCCTCTCTCCCTCCCTCTTCTTCCCGACGCGCTCGCCGCCTCCATCTTCCTCCCCTCTGGCAACCGCCGCCGCCCTCCCCTCGAGTTCGCCCCTCCGTCGCGGGCTCCTCCGCCGCCTCCGGCCGGTCCCGCGTCGCCCCACCTCCACAAGCTCCGCCACCCCCGCGACCAATGTCCTCCCTCCCGGTCCGCCTCCTCCCTGTCGGAGCCCTCCGTCTCCCCGCCTGCGAGACCGCCGCCGGCCGTCCTCGACCATCGTGCGGCCCTCTCCTCTGCCTCCCGCGAGCATCCGGCCTCCCGCCCGTGCGCCGTCGCCGGCAGGATCTTCTCGGCCGCTGCCACCGTGTCGGGGCCCCCAGGACGCCGCCGTTCCCCTTCCCCGCAGGCTCCCTCTTCGACAGCAGTCGCCACCATAGGCCTCTGCTTCCTGGGCTCGTCTGCCTCCGACCCCTTCTGGAACGCGACAGCTCCATCCTCTCCCGCGGCCTCCCAGCATCGATGCGGGCGCCGTCCTCTCTAGGCACCGCCGCATGCGCTGCCCCCTCTCCGCATGAGCGCGTCGCTGCCTGCGACCCCGGTGGTCCTCTGCTCCACTCCCCCGGGACCTTGCGCCTTCCTGGGGTCGGTTCAAGCCTAGCCCGGGATGCGATGCGCGCTCGTTGATGCCTTGTTCAGGTTCTAGAACCCGTGGTTCGGCTACAACTTCTATCTTGCAGTGTGTTTTGTGGAGGCGTTGGTGACCAAACAAAGATGTTGCGATGCCAACAAGGTCTCACGTTCCTGTGCACACTCCGCTATCAAGTTCCATCTCCCCGAAGACCAAGACCTACTACGGACGCCGAGACCCCCGAACCCGAAGACCGATCCCGTACCCGGTGCCGCGCCAAGATCTCCGAAAAACCCCGGTACCGAACAAGTTCGCCATCGACCTCGAGTTCTCCTACACGGATACCAAGCGACAAGATCTCCTTCATGGGTTGAATGGAACCGCCATGACCTCCTCCAAGGATCTGATGGCCGAGACCTCGCACCGGTCCCGGAATCCGAAGCCCGATCCCGGCGCCCGAAGCCGAGAACCCCGACAAGAACCACGACACGGATACACCGAGTTCTCCATCGAGGACGCCGAACGCCAAGCCCTTCATCTCGGACGCCAAGTTTGTCGAGAACCCGAACGCCAAGATCGCCGATGCGAATATGCTAAGTTCTTCACCTCGGACGCCAAGGTCGTCGACCCGGTTACGACATGAACTTCCCTCGGACGCCATGATCTCCTTCATAGATCCGAAGACCCTAAACCCCGGAGTCCGAACCTCGGTCCCCTGAACCCTGAGACCGAACCCCGAACCCCGGAAAACCCAAGCTCGCCGAACCCTAATGTGTGACCCCCTTTCCCGAGCCCTATTTTACAAATGTAATATCAATTTTGTGCATATTAAATTGTCATGCTTGCATACATATTCTATGGTTCGGGGGCATTATGCCGAGTCACCTCATAATTAAATATGGGGCCCATATGCGGGCAAATCTAGTCGTATATTGGCCTCATTTAAATTTGTGTAGCGAACCGGTGCTATCTTTTGCCATGTTAAGACAACATTTAAATTGCGGGGGGTCTAAATAACTTGAACCGTCTAATTAATTGTCGGGACCCTCGGTTCCGCTTAATATTGCCTAATTGCATCGCATCTTTGCCATGTCATACATCATACATGCATCATGCCCGATCTTTTGCCATAGTATTAAATATTGCATCCGGTGTTTGTTCTAGTGTTTTGGTTCTTCGCGGATAAGGCCGTTGAGTTGATGCGAGTGTCGACCCGATCTTTGGATGTACCTTCGGCAATGTTTTCAGGCGAGCATCTCCCCCTTTATACCTATCTTACTTTTATAGTATTTATTCCCTCCTGTTGATCTGTTGCTATCTGTGTTGCGATGCTCTAGTTTTCCGTACCCGTGAAATCCCTTGCAGCCGTATATTGCCTTGGACACATCCTATTACCTGTTGTTTGGTAGATAGTTGGACCTGCGCGTCGTAGTCGCTTGCTCCAGTGCTGTTGCGTGTCGTCAAGTACCACAGTTGTTGGAGAATTGCCGCCTGTTTAATGTTGGAGATGATCATGGCTTTAATTATCGTTCACTTTAATTATTGTTTAATAACTAAAATGTGAAGTAGGTAAGCAGAGGCACAGGTGGGCAATAGATGTTATTTGGTTGTTAACCGTCCACTTGTGTCCCGTAGGACCCCGAGTTCTTGACACCTGTTCCGAGATCGAGCGCGCTAACCACATGTGGGATGTATGGGCACCCCATCGATTTAGTACCTGATTTCAAAGTACTGTACTGGGGGCCACAAAGTAGTTTGGGGCTTTATTACTATCCTGTACTTATGCCATGCTTTACTGCTTTATTTACGATTGTGCGAGGAGCACACTGTACTGTTTTGGGAAGCGGAGTGTTTTCGCGGTATCGACAATCCCAGTTTTGGGTTCCCAGTCGTTTACAGCCACTGACGCAAACCCTGATTCCGTCTCGGAGATCGGCCGACTTTGTTGCGGGTAGACTTAGTGGGGTGGCCCCCCGTGCTTGCTTTGGGTCTGGGAAACGTCATGACTTAGGCCCCGCCGACATACCGA
The DNA here is from genome assembly GCA_916181665.1 of Avena sativa. Lineage (NCBI taxonomy): Eukaryota > Viridiplantae > Streptophyta > Magnoliopsida > Poales > Poaceae > Avena > Avena sativa. Next base: position 41,628,303 of record OV702281.1, read on the forward strand.
TGGGTGTATGTTAATTGATCTGGCAAAAAGGGTCGAAGTGCGTGTGGATACTTTGGTGCACCCCTGCAGGGTTTAATCTTTTCGAGAAGCCGTGTCCGCGGTTATGGACGACTTGGAGCACAGTGCTTGATCATAGACAACTATAACTAAAGTTTACTGCTATAATTTGACTTGTATCCGATATGACTAGTAATCAGCTCCACTGTAACGGAATGGCTAAATAAAAGTACCAACAACTGCTGGGTTTTGGGATATCTCATGCTATTTGTATCTGACTAGTAAGTGTTGCAACTACAATGGAATGGATAAATAAAAGTGCCCACTGCTTATTTTATCAGGATGACTATCTTTATTTGACTAGTAATTGCTGCAACGATAACGGAATGAGTAAAACTGCCAACGGTGTGAGTTCCTCGGTCGACTTCCTCGTTTGGTCTCGAGGGGGAAATACCAGGATGGGTATGATTGGTGGTAGTATCAGGTTGGTTCCGAATAGGTCTTCTTACCCCTCTCTGACAGCCGCCAGTTGTATCGAGTCTCTATAGGTTGTTTAGTGCATGCTGCCGCTGCCGCTTCAGTCCACCATACCTATGTAGGCGAGGACCGCCGAATTCTAGTCTCGCCGTGTACTGGCCTCAGTACTGACCGCTATCTCTTTTTCCTTTGCCCTCTGTCGGCACCCCTTTTGTTTAAGCAGGTTTTGAGATCGACGTCGTTAGCAGGGTTACCCTTCCGGCTTGGCCTGGGCAGGGTTATGGACGCCATTGGTTATTCTTCAGGGCTCTTAGCCCCATTTGCATCTTGTCCGTACTCGGACGCCGTATTGTTTCCAAGGTGATTTGGATCTTTGTATTGTATATCTGTATTCTTGACTCATGGAGTCGTGTTGTATATATATATCTGTTCTGTGGGTCCCATCGAGGACTGTTGTGTAATGTTATTACTTTGTTTTCGACCCGCACGAAAGTGCCTGATGGGCACCTTTGAATTGTTTCTATGCGGGTTTGGCGGGTTTCGCTAAAACTTGCATAGGGCCGATTCTGAGGGTGTTACAGAGTGGTATCACAGCTCAGCAGTTGCGATACCCCACAAGTCCAGCCTGTAGGATAACCTAGCTAACGGCTGAAGTAGAGTGTCAAAACTATTTTTGCAAAATCGGTTGGATAGTTCTGATTAGGTCTGATTTTACTCCTTACCCCTCTGCTGCTCTCCTCTCACCTCTGCGTGTTTTGGATCCGCTCTTTTCTCTCTCTTCGAGTCCAGGATTTCTCATGGTTGGGTTCCGTCGTACCTTCAGGGTTTCGCTTCCTCCTTTGGTAACGAAGTTGCTACATCCGTTCTTCCTGCTATCTGAGTGATCCTTTATCTGTGGTACCATTCTTTGTTCCTTGTTTGTGCCTTCCGGTGTTTTCCGACACGACGACATCATCTACGCCAGATCCGATGCAGAGTCTGCATCACTCCTTTGTTTCTGAACCTCGTTTGTCGAGATCTTCAGTCCGAAATCCGAGAGTTGGTTGCATAACCTGCCTATTCGTGTGCAGAGTAATGGTTTGGGTGCGTGATGGACTGATCACCATCCGACTACTCTTATCATTCGCTCTTGTACATCGAATCGGTGGATCCAGCAATTTTACTCCGTCCACGGAAGCTAGAGGTGGTTTTATTTGTTGATACCTCTACCTTCGACTTTTTGTTTCCGGAGTGTTTCCCTCGACGGTCACGGACAACGACCTCTTGTTAGTGGTGTCGCGAGGATCTACACGAAGCGAGAAGATGCAGATCGCCGACCTTCCTTCCGGTATCATGAGGCGGATCTCGAGGGCGAGATCCATTGTTAGTGGTGTCGAATTGTGGCATCCCGCAAAACCACTACTAGAAAATCGCGTTGTCTTTGTGCATTGCATCGTCATGACCTCATGCTTATGTCATCATGCCACATTGCATTTGAGCATCGGCATGTCATCTTGCATTTGTTTGCATAAAACTATTTTTCGCAAAGCCTGTTTTTGTTTTCTAAACGCCCCGTCTTGTTTTCAAATTAAAACCCGGGTCTCCGGATTATTTTGTTTTGTCTGCTATCGGTTTGCAAAAGCCCTGTTTTAAATAAATAAAATATTTAATTATTTTTAGGAGGCAGCCAACCGGGCCGATCCGACCCAGTCGGCCACCCCCAGTTCAAATCGGTCCACCTAAACCCTTTTTCTACCTAGTCCTAACCTACCCAAACCCCCTCCACCTCACCCCACCCAATCCTCTCTCGCCACCTCACCCTCCTCCCTCCTCCCCACCACTCAAACGCTGCCACCTCAACCCACTCCCTCTCCCACATATGCCACACACACACACAACACCACACACCCACGCCACCTCCCTGGGCCCGGCCCCACCCCGCAGCCACTCCCTCTCTCTCCCCACTCCCCCGGCCCCACCCCGCAGCACACGCCACACACGCGCGCGCGAGCCAGCCGCTCCCAGGCATCCCACCGACACCCCTGGCCCACGCGTGCCACCTGCCCACGCCTCCCCGCCTCGCACCCCACCAACCGCGCTAGCCCGGCCCCACCCCGATAGCGACCCCCACCTCCCGCTCCTCTCTCCCTCCCTCTTCTTCCCGACGCGCTCGCCGCCTCCATCTTCCTCCCCTCTGGCAACCGCCGCCGCCCTCCCCTCGAGTTCGCCCCTCCGTCGCGGGCTCCTCCGCCGCCTCCGGCCGGTCCCGCGTCGCCCCACCTCCACAAGCTCCGCCACCCCCGCGACCAATGTCCTCCCTCCCGGTCCGCCTCCTCCCTGTCGGAGCCCTCCGTCTCCCCGCCTGCGAGACCGCCGCCGGCCGTCCTCGACCATCGTGCGGCCCTCTCCTCTGCCTCCCGCGAGCATCCGGCCTCCCGCCCGTGCGCCGTCGCCGGCAGGATCTTCTCGGCCGCTGCCACCGTGTCGGGGCCCCCAGGACGCCGCCGTTCCCCTTCCCCGCAGGCTCCCTCTCCGACAGCAGTCGCCACCATAGGCCTCTGCTTCCTGGGCTCGTCTGCCTCCGACCCCTTCTGGAACGCGACAGCTCCATCCTCTCCCGCGGCCTCCCAGCATCGATGCGGGCGCCGTCCTCTCTAGGCACCGCCGCATGCGCTGCCCCCTCTCCGCATGAGCGCGCCGCTGCCTGCGACCCCGGTGGTCCTCTGCTCCACTCCCCCGGGACCTTGCGCCTTCCTGGGGTCGGTTCAAGCCCAGCCCGGGATGCGATGCGCGCTCGTTGATGCCTTGTTCAGGTTCTAGAACCCGTGGTTCGGCTACAACTGCTATCTTGCAGTGTGTTTTGTGGAGGCGTTGGTGACCAAACAAAGATGTTGCGATGCCAACAAGGTCTCACGTTCCTGTGCACACTCCGCTATCAAGTTCCATCTCCCCGAAGACCAAGACCTACTACGGACGCCGAGACCCCCGAACCCGAAGACCGATCCCGTACCCGGTGCCGCGCCAAGATCTCCGAAAAACACCGGTACCGAACAAGTTCGCCATCGACCTCGAGTTCTCCTACACGGATACCAAGCGAAAAGATCTCCTTCATGGGTTGAATGGAACCGCCATGACCTCCTCCAAGGATCTGATGGCCGAGACCTCGCACCGGTCCCGGAATCCGAAGCCCGATCCCGGCGTCCGAAGCCGAGAACCCCGACAAGAACCACGACATGGATACACCGAGTTCTCCATCGAGGACGCCGAACGCCAAGCCCTTCATCTCGGACGCCAAGTTTGTTGATGATGGGGATATGCCTACCGGGGTATACCCAGCAGGACGTTTCCGACTGGCCCAAGAACTGGCGAGTGGGCCTGCAAGACGGCGACTGGATTGAAGCCCAGTGGGGAACCAAGCGACTGGAAGCAGAAGGCCCAGGCGAGTAGATAGGCCCACTCGGATTGAATTAAACGATTGTTAAAGTTGTAACCGAATCGGTTGAGATATGTAAACCCTAGGGGAGGTGAGCCTATATAAACCTCCCTAAAGGGTGAGTAGAGATACGTTCCCTTAGACACCCAAGCGACTCGCCGCCTAGTCGCCGAGCTCGTCCATTGTAACACCTCCATAATACAATCTAGCAGGAGTAGGTCTTTACCCTCCGGGGGGCCGAACCTGGGTAAAACCCTGTGTCTTTGCCCTCATCTCGCACCGCAGATGGCTGGCCGCCCTTGCCCCTCGTTCTACTAGCTGCCGATTGCAGCGTCTGCCGTCACCATTCCCACGACAGTGGCGCCCACCGTGGGGCCTGGCCGGTCTGGCCGGTGTTCTGCGGCGAGATCCAATCTGCCCATCAACGAGACGGTCGCCACCGGACGCATGATAGCAATCGGCGAGATGCTCCAAATCTTGCCGAGCAGCTACGTCCCGGCGGCGCGACCCGTCACGCATAGCGTGGTCCTGCCAATCGGCACGATTAGCCTCTTCGTCGGCCTCACCGACGTCATCGTCTCGGAGGACTCGGCTCGCATCCGCGAGTCGCCGCCACGCGATCGGCTCTCCGAGAGCCAGGTCCGCACGATCCACCGCCTCGCCTCCGAGTACAACTCGGCCCACAGCAACGTGGCCGGGAATTCGGCCGCCGCAGAGGATGTGGCCCTCACCGACGACGCCGACTCGGCGACTCCGGCGTCACTCGCCGGATCCATCACCGCGGCTTCGTCCGCGGGCTCCATCACCCAGGTCTCCAACGCGGGAGACTTCGAGGACTCCTCCATCCTCGGGATCTTCGAATTCGACTCCGGGTCGGAGAACTCCGCCGACCTCCGCGACGGAACCGGTCGCCACGCCGCGACCTACATGGCCACCGGCACCGATCCGCCGGAGGACCCTTTCTCCACCCCAATCCCTCCTAACTCCACGGCAACGGAGGTCGAGGAACTCCGCCTAAAACTGGCGGAGGCGATGCGCAAGGAGCAAGACGAGCGCGAAAAATTTCGCCTCGAGCAGGTGACGGCGCAGGAGTTATCGCGCTACCACCAGCAGCGGATCAGGACGCGCCTGAACCCCACCGTTCAGGGGCGCACCCTGAACTTCGACGACGAAAACGACCCGGCCCGCGTGGCCGAGCGCGCGATCTGCAAGAACGCGCCACCAGGAGGGAGCGCCCGGCCCCCGCCAGGATCAACGGCAATGGGTGCCCCACCTCCACCCAACCGCACCCCCCTAGGGACCAGCCGCGGATAGTAGTCTCCTCACGAGAGCGAGACGGAAACGGCCTCCCACTGTTTTCCACCCCGATGGACAACCTCGTGGCAGGCCGAGCAGCAGTGGATAGCATCACGGCGACCGGCAACGGCGCCCTGCAGATCGAATACGTCAAGGCCCTGCTCGCGAAGGCCGTCGAGCAGCAGAGAGCGGGCGCCGACTCGCAAGGACGAGTATACTCGCGTTCCTCAGGAAGCAGAGCGGCCTCTAGCGGACGCCCAGCGGCGGCAAACACCCTCAACTGCCCGCCACCAGAGCCGCTGCAGCTCCAACACCGACCCGCGAACGCGGCACTCTCCACCAATGATCCCAGGCCGGCAACCCACCATGTCGCCGCCAACGGGCAACCCATCGACGCCCGCACCCACATCATCAACAACCAAAGCTAGCGCGCACGCCAGCCCGACGACTTGCGGCACACCCTAACTAATCGCCGCGACGGCGAGCCCATGGGGTCGCTCAGTCAACTCGGGCCCAAATGCTTTGGACCAATGATCTGAGGCGAGAAATACCCGCCAAACTTCAAGGCGCCAAAGGAGATAGAAAAATACGACTCCTCGTACGACCCCACCGTCTGGCTCGACACATACCTCATGGCAATGGGGATCGCGGGCCACACTGACCTACTCGCCGCCCGTTACCTCCCCCTGATGATGGACGGGACGTGCAGGCAGTGGATCAACACTCTCCCCCAGGACAGTATCGACTCCTGGGAAGAAATGCGCGACGCCTTCGTCAGGCACTTCGAGTGCTCCTACACCCGCGCCACCACTATTGAAGACCTGGAACGGTGCGTCTAGGGACCCCGCGAGTCGACCCGCAACTGGGTCCAACGGTGGCAAGAGCTTTGGTACAACACGGTCGGTATCCACCTGGACACCGCGATCCATTGCTTCAAGACCTCGTGCCGCTACGAGCCTCTAGTCGCCAAGCTCAAACGACACTGCCGCACACTCAACAACATCCCCGACCTCCTCGAGATCGCCAAACGGTACGCCGAGGAAGATCCAAACCAGGAAACTGACGACGAGTCAGGAGGGCAACGCCGCATGAGCGACAACGACGGTGGCCGCCGAGCCGACCTACGCTACAGCGGCACTCGCCTCACCGGCAAGCGTCGCAGTGACGGACGAGTCGACTTCGTCGCCAACGCCGGGCACGTGCAGCGTGAGCCCAAGAGCTACCGCCGCGACGGAGGGCAACGCCGCGAGGGCGGCAACTACAAGAACAAGCCAAGGTTCGATCCCGCGGCCCTCCTTAACCAACCATGTGCGTTCCATAGCAGGGAAGGGAAGCCCGCAACGCACACCACCGCCGACTGCCACACCCTCAGGGAAATCGAGAAGGCACGCCAAGCGCGGGAGGACCCCGACAACAACCCGCCAAATGGCGGAAAATTCGGCAAAGTAGCCGGCTCGCTCCACACCTTCACAGGCTTCAACACGAAGCGCGAGAAGAAGGTCATCGCCCGCGCCATCGCCGTCAATGCATTGGCCCAAATAGACGTCCCCTAGTTCCTGAACTGGTCGGAGCAGCCCATCACCTGGAGCCGGCAAGACCACTCGCCGCGCATCGAGTACCCAGGACGAGTCGCCTTGGTGGTCAAGCCCAAGGTCGGTGACTACTGGCTCCCCAAGACACTGATGGACGGCGGCAGCTCCATCAACATCCTCTACCTCGACACCTTCAGGCGGCTACAGCTCCCGCAGTCGATGATCGAAACGACCCACACCACGTTCCACGGCATCGTCCCCGGTCGGAAGGCGTACCCGATCGGCAAGGTCACGCTGCCAGTCACCTTCGGCACACCGGCAAACTTCCACACCGAGCGGATCGTCTTCGAGCTGGTGCCCTTCGACAGCCCCTACCACTGCGTCCTAGGGCGCCAGGCGTTCGCTAAATTCATGGCAGCGCCCCACTACGCGTACAACGCGATGAAGCTCCCGGGGCCGTGCGGCGTCATCACCATCAACGGCGACCCGGACATGGCCGCCGAGTGCGAGGCCAAAGGAGCTGAGCTCGCCGACGCAGTCATCGCGGCGGTGACTAATCACGCCGATGAGCTCGCCAAGTACGCGAGCGAGGTCAACAATGACGACCCCACAATACTCAAGAATCCCAACTCAGAGGGCGCAAACACCTCAACCTTTGAGGCCACAACGCACACTCGCACCGTCGAGCTGGTCCCAGGCGACTCTAGCCAGACGGTGACGATCGGGACAGGCATGAGCCCAGCATAGGAAGGCGGGCTCATCGAGTTCCTCCGTGAGAACAGGGACATCTTCGCATGGAGACCCTCCGACATGCCCGGTGTCCCCAGGGAACTCGCTGAGCACAAGCTGAACGCCGACCCTAAAGTGCGACCTGTCAAGCAGTCGCTACGGCCCTTCAATGAAGAACGCCGTCGAGCAATCGCCGAGGAAGTGCAGCGTCTACTCGCTGCCGGCTTCATCCGGCCAATCAAGTACTCCAAGTGGCTGGCAAACCCAGTCCTGGCCGAGAAGAAAAACGGGACCTGGAGAATGTGCATCGACTACACAAACCTGAACAGCGCCTGCCCAAAGGAGCAGTTCGTCCTCCCGCGGATCGACCAGATAATCGATTCAACTGCGGGCTCGGAGTCGCTATGTTTCCTCGACGCCTACTTCGGGTATAACCAGATCAAAATGGCTGTCGAAGACGAGGAGAAGACGGCGTTCATCACGCCATTCGGAGCCTTCTGCTACACTGCCATGACCTTTGGCCTCAAGAACGCCGGGGCGACCTACCAGCGGTGCATGCAAGAATGCCTCGCGAGCCAAATTGGCCGCAATATCCACGTCTACATCGACGATGTGGTCGTGAAGTCCGCTCGCCAAGGCGACCTACTCGCCGACCTGGCGGAAACCTTTGCCAACCTGCGACGATACAAGATAAAGCTCAACCCAGGCAAGTGCACCTTCGGTGTACCCGCCGGACAACTACTGGGGTACGTCGTCTCCAAACGAGGGATCGAGGCGAACCCAACAAAAATCGACACGATCACCCGGCTCGGCAAACCCGAGTGCCTGCGCGACGTCCAGAAGCTGGCCGGGCGAGTAGCGGCTCTCAGTCGCTTCATCCCCCGCCTGGGCGAAAAGGCGATGCCCCTATACCGCCTGATGCACAAGAACCCCACCTTCCAGTGGGACAAGGAGGCGGACGATGCGCTCCGCGACCTCAAAAAGGTGCTACTCGCCACACCACTACTCGCCGCCCCCGCCGACAAAGAACCTATGCTGGTTTACGTCGCGGCGTCCGAGCGCGTCGTCAGCGCCGTGATGGTCGTCGAACGACCAGAGGAGGGAAAGGAGCGTCCGGTCCAGCGGCCGGTGTATTACATCAGCGAGGTACTCACTGAATCGCGCCAGCGGTACCCACAGTACCAAAAGCTAGTATACGCGGTCTTCAGGGCTCAGCGGCGCCTGCCGCACTACTTCCAGGAGCACCCGATCACGGTCGTCTCCTTAGCCTCACTGCAAGACCTCATCCGCAATCGCGAGGCGACTGGGCGGGTCGCCAAGTGGGCTGTTGAGATCGGCGTCCACAACATCAAATACGAGCCACGAAAGGCGATCAAGTCGCAGGCACTGGCAGACTTCATCGCCGACTGGGAGGAAGCCCAGCAGCCAGAGAAGCCGCCGTACCTCCACTACTGGAGCCTACACTTCGACGGCTCCAAGAACGCGGACGGTGCAGGCGCAGGGATAGTGTTGACTTCACCAAAGGGCGACAAGCTCCGCTACATCCTCTGCCTCGACTTCACGCACTGCACTAACAACATGGCCGAATACGAGGCCCTACTCCACGGCATGCGAGCTGCCAAGGAGATGAACGTCAACCGCCTACGCTGCTACGGGGATTCCGACCTTGTCGCGGGGCAAGTCGCCGGTACCTGCGACGCCTTCTCCCCTACCATGGCGGCGTACCGCCAAGCGGTGGACAAGCTGGGCGGCCACTTCACCGGCTACTCCGTCGAGTGGATCGACAGGCGGAAAAACGAGGAGGCCGACGCCCTCTCTCGCATCGGGTCGGCCCGACTCTCACCACCCGCCGGCGTCTTCCTCGACACTATCTCCAAGCCATCAGTCTCTCCCCCGAGGGAGATCGACATCGGGGTCCCACTCCAACCAGAGGCAGCCTTGGTCGCACTCGTCAACGAGCCAGACGACTGGACCAAGCCCTACATCGCCTACCTGGAAGCCGGCACCCTGCCAGCAGACGAGACAGACGCTCGAATGATCGCCCGTCGATGCAAGTCTTATACCCTCATAGACGGCGAGCTCCACAAGCGCAGCATCACCGGCGTGTTCCAACGCTGCATTCAACCAGCTGAAGGACGCAAAATCCTCCACGACATTCACTCAGGTGACTGCGGCCACCACGGCGCCGCTCGCTCCCTGGTCGCCAAGGCTATGCGACACGGCTTCTACTGGCCCACCGCACACGCCGACGCCGTCGACATCGTCCAGCGATGCGCCGGGTGCCAGAAGTACGCCAACCAGACGCACGTACCGAGCTCGGCGCTCAAAACAATCCCCATCACCTGGCCATTCGCTGTGTGGGGCATGGACATGGTAGGCCCCTTCAAGAAGGCCCCCTCTGGCTACACCCACTTGCTAGTCGCCGTCGACAAATTCACGAAGTGGGTGGAGGCCAAGCCAGTCCGGAAATGCGACGGGAAGACCGCCACTAAGTTCTTACGCGAGCTCATCTATCGCTACGGGTTCCCCAACAGCATCATCACGGACAACGGCACCAACTTCGCCAAGGGAGCCATGGCCGAATTCTGCGAAGAGCATCATATCCGGCTCGACCTCGCGTCAGTCGCCCACCCGGAATCTAACGGCCAGGCGGAACGAGCCAACCAAAGCATCCTCCACGGCCTGAAGCCGCGACTCCAAGTACCACTCGAGCGCACCGCCGGGTGCTGGGTCGAGGAGTTGCCCTCCGTCATCTGGGGGATCCGCACCTCCGTCAACAGATAGACGGGATTCACTCCCTTCTTTATGGTCTACGGCGCCGAAGCAGTCATGCCCACCGACCTCGAACACGACTCGCCGCGAGTCGTCCACTATACGGAGGCGGCAAACGAGCTGGCCCGCCAAGATGGGGTCGACCAGCTCGACGAAGCACGCGACCTCGCTCGGTCACGCACCGCCATCTACCAGCAAGGACTCCGCCGTTACCACAGCCGGCGGGTGAAAGCTCGCACCTTCCAGGAAGGAGAACTGGTGCTACGCCTCATCCAGGACAAGAAGGGCATGCACAAGCTCTCCCCTCCATGGGAGGGCCCATTCGCTATCGGGCGCGTACTCAGCAACGACGCCTACTACCTCATCGACGTCCGCGGGGACGGCGAACTCGACGTCAAGCGACCATGGAATGTAAACCTCCTCCGGAAGTTCTACTCCTAAAACCCCACAAATGTACTCTCCAGTCGCTATGAAATAAAAGAAAAAGATTACCGCAAATTGCGCCTACTCTCCATGACTTGTGCCACTCGCACTCGTAAATACAGCGTTATGCTATATGCAGAAGTCAACCTTTGGTACAGCGATCGGCACGGCTAAGTAGTGCGATGCAAGAGCACTGAATCACTTCAGGTCTTGCACCGTCCACGAATAACGCCAACCCAGAGCCCCATTGGAGTCGCCTAGCCCGACTGGCTCTACGAGCCAAGACAACTGCCCTCGCTTCTCACAGCGACCCTGGTCCTCCGCATCCTCGGCATGGCGACTCGAACGGCTAAGTACCACGCTCGGGGACTGAAGACCAGTTCGTCGCGAGCGGTCAGGGAAAACGCCAAGTTAGAGAGCATGCCCAGGACTCGCCACGCGACTGACCCTACGGGCCAGGCAGGAGTGACGCGCTCACACCAACGCGCTAAGTCCTCAACCACCCTCGAGTCGCGCCTAGAACTACCAAGTACCACGCTCGGGGACTCGGACACCCGACCCTGTTCGCGCACGGGAAAACGGTAAAGTACAGAGCACTCAAGGGAGTCGCCTTGCGACTGGCTCTCCGAGCTCGGGCGAGTCGACTAAAATATCAAAACACATAACAACAACACATAAAACATATACGAGGTAAACCCCACAAAAGGGCAGACGCGCTCGGGGACTCGTCCAAAATCAATCCAAGGCACACACACAAGTATCAAAATAGACACAACGTCTCATTCAATTGCATATTGCATTGTCTTATGTTACAAAATATGCCCGCGTGGCAGAACTGCTGCTAACGCTTCAAGGCAAACTATCCTACTCTGCAGGCTTCGTTGACGACTCGCTAGCCTCCCGGCGATTACGGATGAACGCGGTGTACGGGTTTGATAGATACGTCGTCAGTTCACCCGCCATCGCCGCACGAAAAGGCTGCTCGACCTTGAAATCACGATGCGACGGCTCGGGGTCGTTCGGCGCGACGACCGTCTCCTGGTAAGGAAGGAGGTCGCACATCGCCCAAACACGCTCCGAGAACGTGGCGGCACATTCCTGCAACTTGAGAACCTCTGACAGCTCCACCGCGCCAGTTGACGATGGGTACCCACTCGTCACGTCATCGATGTCGAAGTCTTCGGGGAAGTGGGCGAGCCCAAGGCTCAGGGCAGTCGATGATCCACGCCGAAACGCCGATCGTGTCATAAATTCAACGACCGCGGGAGCTTTCTCCAAGTACTTCCACACCTCAACAAGGTCGCTGGGAATCACCTCCGTGGGTGATATCTCTTGGAGGTAGGCACGGATGCAGGTCGCCGACAGCGTCGCCGAGTCGACGAGCAGGCTTACGCATTGCTTCGCGTCAAGCGAGCTCGCCTCTTCTTCGCTATCAATGATGCGACCTGAGAGAAGAAGACAATGGTAAGTACGACGGGCACCACAAAAAACACAACTATTCGAAAGGGAAGATGCACTCACCAAGTAAAGGGCGGGCGAGCCCCGTGATGAAGCACTGAAGCGACGTGTGGTCGTCCTGAAGCCCAGCAACAAGGACTTCCGACACTCTGCGATCCTCCTCTGCGGCCGCAATGGCGGCCTTAGCTCGCCCGTCCGCCGAGCTCGCTTCTTCCCTAGCCTCCCGTAGCTCGCGCTCGAGGTCGGCGATCCGTTGCTCAGCGGCACCCAGAGCAGATCGCGCCGCCACCAACTCACCAGCAGGGACAAGCCCCTGGCGAGCTTCCTCTGCCTTCGCAGCAACGGCTTGAAGCCCTCGGTTTGCCTCCTGGACGATGGCCAGGTCCTTCTCCGTGCGCTGTTTTGCGGCCAATCGGTCCGCCGACTCAAGCTGCAGACCCTGCACACCACCGAAAATGTTAGCTAAACAGAAATTCCTAAGTGCCCACCCGCTGAAATTCAGCAAGTGCGCACTCGGGGACTGGCTATCAAGAAGTTCCTAAGTGCCCACCCGCTAAAATTTAGCGCGTGCGCACTCGGGGACTGGATACGAAAATAAAAGACGAGAAATTATAAGAATCAAGCCGTCGCAAAGCACCGACCTGATCCTCGGGGACTGGATGTACCTGGATGGCTGCGCCAAGCATGCCATGGAGTTGTATCGCGTCCACGGACGCGAGTAGTGCTGGCGTGTGCCCACGCCACTGATCGACTTCAGCATCAGCGGTCCCCAGAGCATGGCCCGAGGGCACGGCCCCACTCGCCGTGGCCGCCTTGGTCACGAAGCGGGGGAAGGTAGCAATGGAGGCACCCGCTCCAAGGGAGGTCGCTTCGGCCACGGGCTCCTTCGTAGACGCGACTGCCTCCACTGCGGGCTTGGCCGGCGCGGCCGCCGTATCGTCAGAGATGGTGACAAGATCGTCGCCCTTGGCCTTCTTACTGCCATCCACTAAGGTGACGACCTCGTCCACCTTCCTCTTGCGTGAAGGATCCTCCTCGCTAGCAGCGGAGGGCACCTTGGCCACGGTTGGATGGCCCATTCTTTTCACTCCGGTCCTGCGCACGAATCGAATCAACAAAGACAATTGAAATACCCATGGAAATTAAGGAGAGGTGAGCGCACTCACTTGGCGACTGGGATGAAACGTAGCCCCGTACGAAGGCCGGCCGGTTTTTCCAGTTCAGGGCCCAGTCGGCGACTGAGCCCCAGATCCAGGACATCGCGTGCCCAAGACACGGACGGCTTCTTCATCGTTGAGGCTGCAGCTGGCGCCTCTGGGACATCCTGGGCGGGAGCTCCCTCGTGGGTCGAAGCTGCTGCAGCCGGAGCCTCCTCGCGAGGTGAAGCTGCCGCGACCGGAGCCTCCTTGCGAGGTGAAGTCGCCGCGGCCGGACCCCTCCCCAGCCCAGAGACTGGGGCGAATGGCGGAGGCAATGAGGCCAGCGGCACCTCCATGGTCGCCGTGTCCAGTGCGGTTGTCGCTGGTGGCGCGCCGTCGCCAGTTGGGCTGGGAGCATCGGAGCTGCTCGTCGAGTGCGGCGGTGAGGCCGTCCTCGACGGCTTCGTCTTCTTCTTCGGTGGGGGCCCTTGCCTCCTTCTTCTCCTTCTTATTCTTCTTCGACGGAGTGGCTTGACGGCGCGAGGTGGTCTCAGGGAGCTCGTCGTCGTCGTCATGATGCTCGAGGCTTCTGCTCTCCTCGATCTCGCGCTGACGTTGCCCGCAGGTCTTTCGGGCCAGCGGGGCGACTTCCTCTTCGGACTCATCCTCGTCGTCCTCGTTGCCCCTCGCGGGTGGCGATTCGCCTATGTCCTGGGCGGATGGCCCCAGGCTCTCATCATCCGAAGGTGGGAGCCACCCTTCCACCACTTGGAATAGCTGCGATGAATACAAAAAACAGAATCAGAATTACCGCGACTGCATACACTGCGACTGCGAACAAGGTAAAGAAATTACCGTTGGAGCCGGACGCTTCGCGGTGTAGGGGGCGACCCCAGCCTGCGCATCCAGGTACACCGCCTGGGTGATCTTCTTCAACGCTGGGAGATAATCCTCCAGCTTCCATTCGTCGAGGCAGGCCTTCGTTGAGTCTCCCCGGCCCGTGTACTGGTACATGTAATGGTCGCGTTGGGCGAGTGGAACGAGCCGTCGCCCAAGCCAGCAATTGTACAAGTTTATCGTCTGCAGGCCCTTCTTTTTCAGACCGCGGATGGTCTGAATCATCTCGTGAACTACCATCCGCTGGTCGTCGGGGAGCTTGCCGACTTGGAGATGGCGCGGCTCGGAGCGGTTGGCCGAGTACCGCGGAATCGCCACCTCGTCCTCTGGGGTCGCCTCGGCTACGTAGAACCACGACTTTTTCCAGTCGCTCGCGGCCTTGGCGGGTAGCATCAGATCAAAGAAGGAAGCTTTGGACTTGAGCTGGAACGTCAAGCCGCCCGCGGCTAGCATTGGGCCGCCTGCCTCCTCGCGGCTGATCCGTCCATGGAACAGGTCTTGCCACAAGGGAAAGTAGGGCCGACAGCCCAGGTAGCACTCGCAGAACGCCACGAAGATGGCGAGCTGCTCGATGCTGTGGGGACCCAGATCTGAAGGCTGGATCCCGTAGTAGGCGCAAAAGCGCCGGAAGAACAAAGATGTGGGAAACCCTAGCCCCCGCTCGAGATGACTGGCGAAACAGACAAATTCCCTCTCTCGCGGGTTTGGGCTCGTCTCTCCGGCTGCAGGGATACGCCAACAGCCGGCTCGCAGGATCCCGGCCTCCTCAAAAGAGGCCAGTTGCGCCCTCGTGCACTTGGACCTACCCCATGGTTCAGTGGAAAGGGCCATGGCCGAAAGGATGGTTGGAGATCGGAGGGTTTCGGGTCGATTGGATCGCGGAGCAAAGGGGGAAAGGTGCGCGCAGTCGGAGGAGATGGTGAGAAGATGGTTCTCTGATCGCTTGCCATTCCCCTTATATAGCGGTTGTTACCCGCCAAATCAGGGAGCCGTTACTACGCGGTGATTACGCCAAAGGTTACCGTTGGATTACCCCAACGGCTAGTTTGACCACGGTTAAACGGTCCAACTTCAGCCACTCGACTCGCCGACCCTCTCACTATGACAGTGTTTTGCCGACTCGACGCGCCGAAGCTGTGACCTGGATGATTGGTTTCTCCTTTATTCGGGAGCCCGCCGACGATTCGACTGGATGTCTACTTCGAAGCCGTATGCTCCGATTGCCAGCAGCCACCTACGCCTAATCGACGACAGCCTCGGGGACTACTGATGGGGATATGCCTACCGGGGTATACCCAGCAGGACGTTTCCGACTGGCCCAAGAACTGGCGAGTGGGCCTGCAAGACGGCGACTGGATTGAAGCCCAGTGGGGAACCAAGTGACTGGAAGCAGAAGGCCCAGGCGAGTAGATAGGCCCACTCGGATTGAATTAAACGATTGTTAAAATTGTAACCGAATCGGTTGAGATATGTAAACCCTAGGGGAGGTGAGCCTATATAAACCTCCCTAAAGGGTGAGTAGAGATACGTTCCCTTAGACACCCAAGCGACTCGCTGCCTAGTCGCCGAGCTCGTCCATTGTAACACCTCCATAATACAATCTAGCAGGAGTAGGTCTTTACCCTCCGGGGGGCCGAACCTGGGTAAAACCCTGTGTCTTTGCCCTCATCTCGCACCGCAGATGGCTGGCCGCCCTTGCCCCTCGTTCTACTACTCGCTGCCGATTGCAGCGTCTGCCGTGACCATTCCCATGACAGTCGAGAACCCGAACGCCAAGATCGCCGATGCGAATATGCCAAGTTCTTCACCTCGGACGCCAAGGTCGTCGACCCGGTTACGACATGAACTTCCCTCGAACGCCATGATCTCCTTCATAGATCCGAAGACCCAAAACCCCGGAGTCCGAACCTCGTTCCCCTGAACCCTGAGACCGAACCCCGAACCCCGGAAAACCCAAGCTCGCCGAACCCTAATGTGTGACCACCTTTCCCGAGCCCTATTTTACAAATGTAATATCAATTTTGTGCATATTAAATTGTCATGCTTGCATACATATTCTATGGTTCGGGGGCATTATGCCGAGTCACCTCATAATTAAATATGGGGCCCATATGCGGGCAAATCTAGTCGTATATTGGCCTCATTTAAATTTGTGTAGCGAACCGGTGCTATCTTTTGCCATGTTAAGACAACATTTAAATTGCGGGGGTTCTAAATAACTTGAACCGTCTAATTAATTGTCGGGACCCTCGGTTCCGCTTAATATTGCCTAATTGCATCGCATCTTTGCCATGTCATACATCATACATGCATCATGCCCGATCTTTTGCCGTAGTATTAAATATTGCATCCGGTGTTTGTTCTAGTGTTTTGGTTCTTCGCGGATAAGGCCGTTGAGTTGATGCGAGTGTCGACCCGATCTTCGGATGTACCTTCGGCAATGTTTTCAGGCGAGCATCTCCCCCTTTCTACCTATCTTACTTTTATAGTATTTATTCCCTCCTGTTGATCTGTTGCTATCTGTGCTGCGATGCTCTAGTTTTCCGTACCCGTGAAATCCCTTGCAGCCGTATATTGCCTTGGGCACATCCTATTACCTGTTGTTTGGTAGATAGTTGGACCTGCGCGTCGTAGTCGCTTGCTCCAGTGCTGTTGCGTGTCGTCAAGTACCACAGTTGTTGGAGAATTGCCGCCTGTTTAATGTTGGAGATGATCATGGCTTTAATTATCGTTCACTTTAATTATTGTTTAATAACTAAAATGTGAAGTAGGTAAGCAGAGGCACAGGTGGGCAATATATGTTATTTGGTTGTTAACCGTCCACTTGTGTCCCGTAGGACCCCGAGTTCTTGACACCTGTTCCGAGATCGAGCGCGCTAACCACATGTGGGATGTATGGGCACCCCATCGATTTAGTACCTGATTTCAAAGTACTGTACTGGGGGCCACAAAGTAGTTTGGGGCTTTATTACTATCCTGTACTTATGCCATGCTTTACTGCTTTATTTACGATTGTGCGAGGAGCACACTGTACTGTTTTGGAAGCGGAGTGTTTTCACGGTATCGACAATCCCAATTTTGGGTTCCCAGTCGTTTACAGCCACTGACGCAAACCCTGAGTCCGTCTCGGAGACCGGCCGACTTCGTTGCGGGTAGACTTAGTGGGGTGGCCCCCCGTGCTTGCTTTGGGTCTGGGAAACGTCATGACTTAGGCCCCGCCGACATACCTATGGGTGTATGTTAATTGATCTGGCAAAAAGGGTCGAAGTGCGTGTGGATACTTTGGTGCACCCCTGCAGGGTTTAATCTTTTCGAGAAGCCGTGTCCGCGGTTATGGACGACTTGGAGCACAGTGCCTTATCATAGACAACTATAACTAAAGTTTACTGCTATAATTTGACTTGTATCCGATATGACTAGTAATCAGCTTCACTGTAACGGAATGGCTAAATAAAAGTACCAACAACTGCTGGGTTTTGGGATATCTCATGCTATTTGTATCTGACTAGTAAGTGTTGCAACTACAATGGAATGGATAAATAAAAGTGCCCACTGCTTATTTTATCAGGATGACTATCTTTATTTGACTAGTAATTGCTGCAACGATAACGAAATGAGTAAAACTGCCAACGGTGTGAGTTCCTCGGTCGACTTCCTCGTTTGGTCTCGAGGGGGAAATACCAGGATGGGTATGATTGGTGGTAGTATCAGGTTGGTTCCGAATAGGTCTTCTTACCCCTCTCTGACAGCCGCCAGTTGTATCGAGTCTCTATAGGTTGTTTAGTGCATGCTGCCGCTGCCGCTTCAGTCCACCATACCTATGTAGGCGAGGACCGCCGAATTCTAGTCTCGCCGTGTACTGGCCTCATTACTGACCGCTCTCTCTTTTTCCTTTGCCCTCTGTCGGCACCCCTTTTGTTTAAGCAGGTTTTGAGATCGACGTCGTTAGTAGGGTTACCCTTCCGGCTTAGCCTGGGCAGGGTTATGGACGCCATTGGTTATTCTTCAGGGCTCTTAGCCCCATTTGCATCTTGTCCGTACTCGGACGCCGTATTGTTTCCAAGGTGATTTGGATCTTTGTATTGTATATCTGTATTCTTGACTCATGGAGTCGTGTTGTATATATATATCTGTTCTGTGGGTCCCATCGAGGACTGTTGTGTAATGTTATTACTTCGTTTTCCACCCGCACGAAAGTGCCTGGTGGGCACCTTTGAATCGTTTCTATGCGGGTTTGGCGGGTTTCGCTAAAACTTGCATAGGGCCGATTCTGAGGGTGTTACACCTTAGCACTCAGGTTAGAAAATGTATTTTGTTACCGACTGGTTTGCTACCCCCAGACGATGACATATGGGCTCAATGCCATGTCACATGCCACGCGAGACAAATACTAGTCAAACTAGCTGACGTGGCTCGAACCTGACGCATGCATGACGTCACTCGAGTTGATCCTCACTGGTTGAGGATAGATCGATCGATCTGTGCGCGCACGGGGCTGTAACTAGGTGCGTTGGACAAAGGAGATCAAGGCGAATCTATTGGTGGTGGCGCCGCTATCTAATGGTCATCGGAGGGCAACCGACGACGAGCTTCTGCGGCAGCCAGCGGTGGTGCTCAACAAAATAGGGTTTACGGTACGAACCAACAAGCGAAATTAGGGTCCAGAGATGCGTAAGCTTACCCTGATGACAATAGAGCGGTCGAGCAGGCTTGGGGAGGCATGACGACGGCGAATCGACGTTAACGGCGAGCGGGCTTCCGTGCTTGGTCCTAGATGAGTCAGTCCACGACGGCGCTTCCAATGGTGGCTATCACGAGACGAGGGGTGGTCGGAGTTGACCGGAACGATGAACTCCGGCGAACAAGGGTTTCGGGTGAGGAACAAAAGTGGTTCTGGAGAGCGATATTGAGGATGAGATGGGTATGAGAAGATAGAGGAGGACGCGGCGATCTTATCTACTCCTCCCAGGGATGGCGGCACGCATCGTAGTGCGGCGGTGGATCGACGACGGAGCTCCGGCCAGCGAGCTGCTTCCAGTAGGCAAGGTAGACGACAAAGTCGTTTTTACAGAAAAACCCCTGGCGTTTCTTTCCTCTCAACCCACAGTCCTTCCCTGGCCCCACTCGTCAGTCACAGATGAGAATGAGCTGGGCTGGTTACTGGGCCTTTGTGGGCTGCACAGGGGCGACAGATAAGCAGGTAGGGTTGGGCCACGGCCAAGTGATGTTTTTTTATTTTTTTTCTATTTTTCTATTTTCTGTTTTCCTTTTCAGATTTGTATATAATCTCTAATTTGAACTTTTATTTGTAGAATTTATTTGCTGGATAATTTTAGTAATAGTAAAATATATTTAGTAACATTAGTGAACTTTTATTATATAATTTTTTTGTATTTATTTTGTTTTCTTAATATGAACCTCTTTTAAATATTTTGTAGAAGCTTTTCTTATTATTTTATTTTCTCTTTTAATCATGGATTTATTAAATGATATATATTCTTATTTTTTTATAAAACTTAACTCTAATTGGCTCATAGTTTGAATAAAAAAATTATATGTATAATGATCCTATATCATTATTTGATGTATGAAATGTAAAAGACATTGATGTGGTTATTACTACTTCCATTCACTTGGAAAATGGCAATGTTTATATTCCATTATGATAAACAAAGAAGTTTAGGGTCCTTAATTTACTTATATTTCTTTCTTGATGTGAGAAAAGATTTAATAACTAAGCATATTGTCTTCTGTTTGTGATATTTGATGACATAACCTTTTTAAAATAGAGAGTTACATCTAAAATGTTTTATAGCAAGGAATTGGTAATTATACTCTTAAGCACATAATTATGATGGTTGGAATTGATAGAGATGTCCTTATGTGATTTGCTATAGGAAGATATTACTATAAAGTGTTATAGATATAAAATTATGAATCAATTCCCTGAATGGACATTATACTTGGTTTAAGATTTAGAGTTGGTTGTTTAACAAGAATGTCTATCTTCCATGATTCACAATCCTGGATTTCTAATTAAGGAATTCCTTTCCTAGATATAATACTTCTTCCTATCCATCATCATAGTTAGTATGATGAGCTTTACTTCACAAGAATGTTCTTATTCACCTTTTATTCTTCTAAATTCATTGATAAACCTAATGAGCTTGACATTGAAACTTTTATAGTTTCCTTATATTCATTCTGAATTATATCCACTACTCTACTATTGATAACCTTCCATCCAACAAGTAGTTCCTTCAAACTCCACTCATACTTCCTTAATCATCCATCACTAATATTCCTCCATCAGATGTATGTATCCAACTAACTTTCTATAAGGTTTATTATTCTTTAAAATAAATAACACTACTTCCATAACTCCATACTATACTTGTTTTAATTGAATCATATTGTCTTATATTTACTCTAGTAACTCATACACCAATCTTATATTATATTATTGTGACTTGTAATAGTTAACCTAGGATAATATATCTAGACTAGGGTTCAATAATGTTCTATCCACAAATGTCACTTATACATGATATAAGCATTCAATCTTGGTGAATAAGGCATGATTATTATAATCTTTTGATCGTTTATGGTTTAGGTTTCCAGTTGGCTAATCAAGGCTTCATCAATACAACATTACAGTTGTATTATAATTATCTTCTATCTATCTAGGAGGGATTTAACTCCATCAATTATCCTATTGATTGGATTCTTTTCAATCATTCCTATCCAATAGATAACATCTGAAACTAGCATCACTATTTACCTCTTCTTACTTCCTTCTTTATAAGCCTTAAGTGAATGTTGTAATAAGAACAAGAGTTGATAGGTCAAAAACTGATAGGTTAAGAATTGGTGAATCAATAGTTGATTACTCAATATTGATGAACAACAATTATAGGGATAGGATTCAATAGATATGATAAGGATTGATATGGAAAGAAAGATATATGGTGAATGATCTTAACTTAGTCTCTTTCCAACTCAAACTCATTAAAGAGTTAGAGTTAGGTATTACTATGATACTCATAGTAGGAATAGATAAGAGTAAGATAAGTCAGGATTAGTCATTCTATATATATTGCTTCAGTTTGTAATCTTAACTTGGCACTTATGAATTGTTGTGCTGAATGTGATGATAGAATCCCTTAAGGATCATATATTAATTATTTAAGCAATGCATTATGAGTAGAATTTTATTATATTTGATCTACCCTTAGATCAAATTATGTTAACCCAAATAAGGTTTTAGCAAAGGTCATATTGAAACTTATCACAGTCAACTTGATGATCTACTTTAATTCCATCAAGTTGGGAGAATGTTCAATCACTTTGACAAGTTTTGTTTAAAAGCGCGAAAATTATTCGAATTTTCTATGCATGAATGCAATGCACACATCTGGGTTCAGCTTATTTTTAAGCTCTAATGCTGGGATATTACACTACCCATCGATGACTCTTCCATGGTAAGTAATTTCATGATGGCCAGCGGTGACTCAAATCATTTTTTGCTCTTTTTATTCTTTGACACTGATTTCAACATTCTTTGTCTCTTTTATCCGGAAAGATACTACTGATGTCTCCTGTGGTACTTAAAAAGGAAAAACTATTTTACGTATCGCGTAATCTTCGGTAGCGTTTTTTAACCAACTATTCGATGGAATTTTCTGGTCATGGGCATGGCGCCGGGCCACATTCTTTAGTATACTACGTGCAATCCTCGACGCAAACTTCAAACCTAGGCCAAAATCTGGACCAAACTTTGGCCAGATGGCACAAGTTTTCGGCCTGGGTACACCCAGTTTCCCACTCGCGTACCTAGGCCGAGTTCCTGGGTCGCCCGTTTCCGCTCAAATTCGGCTCAAATTCGTTCAGATTTCGGCATAGTTCGTCATACCATGAATACTGAACATTTTAAGACCAAAGTTCGGCGAAATTTTAAGACCAACATTCGGCGTAAATGTAAACATAGTTCGACCAGAAGTGAAAATACAATATATTTCGGCCAAGTTCGGCCTAGTTCACGCTGAGTATCTACGACGTGTTGTCCCTGCATATCCATAGGTGCTCAACAAGATCATCCTGCAGCTGTTGATGCATCGCCGGATCTTGGATCTCCTGACGCATTGCGATAAATGCAGCCCATGTTGGAGGCACCTAATGATCAGGCTCGGCAAGAGGACCCTGTCTGTAGTATGGCTCGTCCTCCTCGAGCAAACTCACTAGATCCTTTCTCTCATCCTCAATGATCATGTTGTGCAAGGTCACACAACAGTTCATAATTTCCCACATCTCATCTTTCAACCAGGTCATGGCAGGGAACTGAACAACTGCAAACCTCTGCTGGAGCACACCAAATGCCCACTCCATGTCCTTCATGCAAGCTTCCTGTTTCTAGGCAAAGTGAGAATGCTTGGGGAGCATTGGGCTTGAGATAATCTTCACAAATGTTGGCCATCTTGGATAGATGCCATCTGCTAGATAGTATCCCTTGTTGTAGTGGTGCCCACCGATCTCAAATTCCACGGGGGGAGCATGACCCTCAACAAGCTTGGAAAAGACATTTGAGGAGTTGAGGACGTTGATGTCGTCGTTCAATCCTACCATGCCAAAGAAGGAGTGCCAGATCCAAAGATCATGTGTAGCAACTGCCTGAAGTATCACAATGCATCCTCCTTTGTGGCCTTTGTACATTCCTTGCCATTCAAATGGACAGTTCTTCCACTCCCAATGGATGCAATCTATGCTTCCAAGAATACCAGGAAATCCTCTACTTTCATTAACTGTGAGGATCCGAGCAGTGTCTTCAACAGTGGGTGATCTCAAGTACTGTTCCCCGAACACTGCAATCACTGCCCTGTAGAACCTGTACAAGCAATCAAGGGCGGTGGACTCGGCGGTACAGAGATAGTCATCGGCACTGTCAGCCGGCGCTCCATATGCAAGCAACCTCATCGCCACGCTGCACTTCTGAAGCGAGGAAAACCCAACCAAGCCAGTGCAGTCCTTCTTGCAAAGGAAATATGGGTTAAACTCCCGGATGGCATGCACGATCTTGAGGAAGAGCTTCCGGCTCATCCTAAAACGGCGGCGAAACACGTCCTCTCCATGGAGAGGCTGGTCGGCGAAGTAGTCGGCGTACAACATGCAGTAGCCCTCTATTCTTTGTCTCGCCTTGCACTTCCGGCGACCTGGCGCCGAACCACTGTGCTTCGGCTTCGTCATCTCCATGTACAGCTGGGCGAGCGATGCGAGGATCTGCAAGTGCTCTTCACCTTCGGCGACCTCGACGCTCTCCTCCTCCAGGAGTACGGCGAGCATCTCCTCGTCGTCGGAGTCCATGGCGAGTATCTCGTCCTCGTCGGAGTCAACAGCTCTGTCGGCGAGACGGTCCCATTCCCACTCACTCGACTCGCCCAGACTGCCGCGAAGAGCTCTGTCGCCATGACTTCGCCGGCGGAGCTCCCCCGCGCCGAGACATGCCCACGCCTCTAGCTACGCTCGCCGTTGTTGCCGCCCGACTCCACGCCTTCTCCGCCGCCGCTTTCGCCGACCTATCCTTGTCGTAACTGTGCTTTGGCTCCATGCGCCCACCACCACGCCCGCTAGGTGTTCGACATTTGGCCTGATTCGGCCATGGACTCCGACGGTGACGAGGTACTATCCACTGACTCTGACGAGGGCAAGATACTTGCCATGGATTCCGACGACGAGGAGTTGCTCATCGTACTCCTGGAGGAGGAGAGCGTCGAGGTCGCCGAAAGTGAAGAGCACTTGCAGATCCTTGCATCGCTCGCCCAGCTGTACATGCAGATGGCGAAGCCGAAGCGCGGTGGCTCGGCGCCAGGTCACATGAAGTGCAAGGCGAGACAGAGGATAGAGGGCTATTGCATGTTGTACGCCGACTACTTCGCCGACCAGCCACTCCATGGAGAGGACGTGTTTCGCCGCCGTTTCAGGATGAGCCGGAAGCCCTTCCTCAAGATCATGCATGACATCCGGGAGTTCGACCCATATTTCCTTTGCAAGAAGGACTGCACCGGCTTGGTTGGGTTTTCCTCGCTTCAGAAGTGCACCGTGGCGATGAGGTTGCTTGCATATGGAGCGCCGGCTGATGCTGCCGATGACTATCTCCGCATCACCGAGTCCACCGCCCTTGATTGCTTGTACAGGTTCTGCAGGGCAGTGATTGCAGTGTTCGGGGAAGAGTACTTGAGATCACCCACTGTTGAAGACACTGCTCGGATCCTCGCAGTCAATGAAAGTAGAGGATTTCCTGGTATGCTTGGAAGCATAGATTGCATGCATTGGGAGTGGAAAAACTGTCCATTTGAATGGCAAGGAATGTACAAAGGCCACAAAGGAGGATGCACTGTGATACTTGAGGCAGTTGCTACACATGATCTTTAGATCTGGCACTCCTTTGGCATGGCAGTACGTCCTCAACTCCTCAACTGTCTTTTCCAAGCTTGTTGAGGGTCATGCTTCCCCTGTGGAATTTGAGATCTGTGGGCACCACTACAACAAGGGATACTATCTAGCAGATGGCATCTATCCAAGATGGCCAACATTTGTGAAGACTATCTCAAGCCCAATGCTCCCCAAGCGTTCTCACTTTGCCAAGGAACAGGAAGCTTGCATGAAGGACGTGGAGCGGGCATTTGGTGTGCTCCAGCAGAGGTTTGCAGTTGTCCGGTTCCCTGCTATGACCTAGTTGAAAGATCAGATATGGGAAGTAACGAACTGTTGTGTGACCTTGTATAACATAATCATTGAGGATGAGAGGAAGGATCCAATGAGTTTGCTCGAGGAGGACGAGTCATACTATCTACAGGGTCCTCTTGCCGAGCCTGATCATCAGGTGCCTCTAACATGGGCTGCATTCATCGCAATGCGTCAGGAGATCCGAGATCCGGTGATGCATCAACAGCTGCAGGATGATCTTGTCGACCACCTATGGATACGCAGGGGCAACACGACGTAGATGCTGAGCAAGAACTGGCCGAAATATGTTGTACTTTTATTGCAAGCCGAACTATGTTTACATTACGCCAAACTCTGTTTAAAATTTCGCCGAACTTTGGTCTTAAAGTGTTCTGTATTCATTGTATGACGAACTAAGCCGAAATTTGGACGAACTTGAGCCGAATTTGAGCCGAATTCGAGCGAAAACGGGCGACCCGGGAACTCGGCCTGGGTACGCGAGTGAGAAACTGGGCGTATCCATGCCGAAAACTTGCGCTGTCCGGCCAAAGTTTCACTAGTGGAAACGAGGGCTTTTGTTGATCCCGAAAATGGGCTTTAACACCGGTTCTTCTACGAACCGGTGTTAAAGGCGGGGCCGTACCAGCGTGGCCTCTGCGGCATTAAAGGAGCCCCCCCTTTAACACCGGTTCGTGGCACGAACCGGTGTTAAAGGTCCCTGCACCAGTGGCCCGCGCACACCCCCCTTTAACACCGGTTCATGGCACGAACCGGTGTTAAAGGGGGGGGCTATATAAGACACCACCCCAGCCCACACACACCCCACTCTTCCATTCTTTCACATTTTGGAGCCTAGCAAGAGGGTGTGAAGAGTGCTAGTTTGTGTTTTTTTCATATGCACTAGAGGTGTTCGGTGAAATGCCCGAGAGCTCAAAATAAGCTTTCTTGTTGCTCTTTCCGTCTCGGTCGAGGTCGGCAACTATAGTTTCATGTGTCATTGATGTACTATATATATAAATGGTCATCTCCCTATTATTTTTTGATATATACTACATATTAATGCAGATGAATCGGCAATGGATGTACGGTGACCGCCGCACTTCCGAGTACATTACGGGCCTCCAAAATTTCATCGTTGTGGCTAATGCAAACCGTGGTCACAATGGTTTTATGTGTTGTCCGTGTGTTCACTGTCAGAACAAGAAAGACTACTCAAATACTAGAACCATTCACGCCCACCTGCTTCGATCCGGTTTCATGCCCAGCTATAATTGTTGGACCAAGCACGGAGAAAAAGGGGTTGTGATGGAAGACAACGAAGAAGAAGAGGATGATGAAAACTATCATAATATGTATCCTGAATATGATGATAATGCAACGGAGGTAGATAATGAAGATCAAGAGGGAGCAGATGGGCCCGCTGATGACGATCTTGGTCGGGCCATTACTGATGCAAACGAAGAATGTGAAACTAAAAAGGAGAAGGAGAAGCTGGAGCAGATGTTAAAGGATCACAAAACATTGTTGTATCCAACTTGCGAAGATGGCCACAAAAAGCTAGGTGCCACACTGGATTTTCTGCAATGGAAGGCAGAGAATGGTGTGACTGACAGCGCATTTTCAAAGTTGTTGGTAAAAATGAAGAATCTTCTTCCAAGAAATAATGAGTTGCCTGACAGTACATACCAAGCAAAGAAGGTTGTCTGCCCTCTAGGATTAGACGTGCAGAAGATACATGCCTGCATTAATGACTGCATCCTCTACCGCGGTGAGAAGTACGAGAATTTGGATGCATGCCCGGTATGCACTGCACTGCGGTATAAGATCAGACGAGACGATCCTGGCGATGTTGAGGGCGAGGCCCCTAGGAAGAAGGTTCCCGCCAAGGTTATGTGGTATGCTCCTATAATACCACGGTTAAAACGTCTCTTCATAAATAAAGAGCATGCCAAGTTGTTGCGATGGCACATGGAAGACCGTAAGAAAGACGCGATGTTGAGACACCCCGCTGATGGGTCACAGTGGAGAAAAGTCGAGCGAGAGTACCCGGACTTTGCACGTGACGCAAGGAACTTAAGGTTTGGTCTAAGTACAGACGGCATGAATCCTTTTGGTGAGCAGAGCTGCAGTCACAGCACCTGGCCTGTGACCCTATGTATCTATAACCTTCCTCCTTGGTTGTGTATGAAGAGGAAGTTCATTATGATGCCAGTGCTCATCCAAGGCCCGAGGCAACCCGGCAACGACATTGATGTGTACCTAAGGCCATTAGTTGAAGAACTTTTACAGCTGTGGGCCAAACCAGGTGTACGTATGTGGGATGAGCACAAAGGGGAGCCATTTGACCTACGAGCATTGCTTTTCGTAACCATCAATGATTGGCCTGCTCTTAGTAACATTTCAGGGCAGACAAACAAGGGATACAATGCATGCACACACTGTTTAGATGATACTGAAAGTGTATATTTGGATAAATGTAAGAAGGTTGTGTACCTAGGGTATCGCCGATTTCTTCCGAACCTGCATCCAGTAAGAAAGAAAGGCAAGCATTTCAAACGTCTGGCAGAACCCCGGAGGAAGCCTGTCCTCCGTACCGGTGAGGAGGTATTTGGTATGGTCAAGGACCTAGAAGTAATCTTTGGAAAAGGTCCTGGCAGTCTATCTGTTCCGAATGACGATGCCGGACACGCGCCCATGTGGAAGAAGCAATCTATATTTTGGGACCTACCCTATTGGAAAGTCTTAGAGGTCCGCTCTTCAATCGACGTGATGCACGTGACGAAGAATGTTTGCGTGAACCTGCTAGGCTTTCTAGGAGTGTATGGGAAGACAAAATATACACCGGAAGCACGACAGGACCAACAACGTCTGAAGGCCCCTGAAGAGCCTATGCATCCTGAGAACGAGAAGGGTAAACGATGCCACTTAACTCCTGCCAGCTACGCTCTTACCAAAGCAGAGAAGGAAATCTTTTTTGAATGTCTGAGCAGTATCAAGGTCCCGTATGGCTTCTCGTCGAATATAAAGGGAATAATAAATATGGCAGAGAAAAATTCCAAAACCTGAAGTCTCATGACTGCCACGTGATTATGACACAATTGCTTCCGATTGCATTGAGGGGGCTTCTACCTGAAAATGTTCGAGTACCCATTGTGAAGCTATGTGCATTCCTCAATGCAATATCTCAGAAGGTAATCGATCCAGAAAGCCTACCAGGGTTACAAACAGATGTGGCCCAATGTCTTGTCAGCTTTGAGTTGGTGTTCCCACCATCCTTCTTCAATATTATGACGCATCTCCTGGTTCACCTAGTAGAAGAGATTGCCATTCTCGGTCCTGTATTTCTACACAATATGTTCCCCTTTGAGAGGTACATGGGAGTCTTAAAGAAATATGTTCATAACCGTGCTAGGCCAGAAGGAAGCATCTCCAAGGGCTATGTAACAGAGGAGGTCATTGAGTTCTGTGTTGATTTTATTCCTGACCTTAAGGCGATTGGTGTTCCAGAATCACGACATGAGGGGAGACTGCGTGGAAAAGGCACCCTAGGATGTAAAGCAATGATATGTAGGGACGGGCATTCTCTCAATCAAGCACACTACACGGTTTTACAAAGATCTATCTTGGTTGCCCCGTATATCAATGAACACAAGAATTTAATACGCCTCAAACACCCGGGGCAGTCTGATGAATGGATTATAAGTGAACACATGGCGAGTTTTGGCGGCTGGCTGCAAAGACTTCTCACGAATAACACCACTATTGGGGATCAGCTGTACTTGTTGGCCAGGACACCGTCTTCGACTGTATGTACTTTCCAAGGGTATGAGATAAATGGGAATACATTTTACACGATAGGCCAAGATAAAAAGAGCACCAACCAAAACAGTGGTGTCCGCTTCGATGCAGCAGAAGACAATGGGCAAAAGACCACGTATTATGGGTTCATAGAGGAGATATGGGAACTTGACTATGGACCTAATTTTAAGGTCCCCTTGTTTCGATGCAAATGGGTCAAGCTAACAGGAGGAGGGGTTGAGGTAGACAAGAAGTACGGAATGACAACGGTGGATCTCAACAATCTTATGAAGAACTTAGACGAACCATTCGTCCTAGCCAATGATGTGGCTCAGGTTTTCTATGTGAAGGACATGTCCTCCAGACCAAAAAAAAGAAAAAATATGCAAACGAATACATCATATGATGAGCCAAAGCGTCACATAGTTCTTTCAGGGAAAAGAAACATCGTGGGAATCGAGGACAAGATAGACATGTCAGAAGATTATAATAAGTTTGATGAAATTCCGCCCTTCACAGTGAAAACTGACCCAAGCATTCCGTTAAGTAAAGAAGATGCTCCATGGTTACGTCTGAAGCGATCATAAGGAAGGGCATATGCCAAGAAGTTCATGCTCATATTATGTAACTCTAGTTCATGTTTTTAATATTAATACATGTCTTGAGTGTTAGTCATGTTTTGTGGATGGACCGGGACTATGAGAAGAAGTTGTCCCGATTCGTACTTACCATTAAGATCTGATCTCCAAACGCGCGCGGTCACATATTAGGGAGTGCCTCTATGACCAGTTTCTTGGAGATGCCGGAGGACTAGGCTCTGTCGGCATCTCCCTGAAACTGGCCGTAGTGGTGTCCCTGCTCTCGAAAACCATCTTGCAGCTTTGTAACTTCTCTAACTAGATCAATACACCAGGGAGCTAACTAATTTCACATATTAGGGAGTTCCTCTATGACCAGTTTCTCGGAGATGCCGGAGGACTGGGCTCCGTCGGCATCTCCTTGAAACTGGCCGTAGTGGTGTCCCTGCCTCAAACTGGCTGGAGGACTGGACTCACAAGGATGCCTATTTATAGTACAAGCAGCTCGACATAGTGTTGACACTTACAAAATAATGTCGACACTCACCCCTATTATTAGTCCCGGTTGGTGTCTCCAACCGGGACTAAAGGTTCATCTTTAGTCCCGGTTGGTGACACCATCCGGGACAAGGTACACGCCGCACGACATAATGTCGACATGCACTCACCCCTATTATTAGTGCTGACTCGTGTATTGTCCCGGTTGGTGTCTCCAACCGGGACTAAAGGTTCATCTTTAGTCCCGGTTGGTGTCTCCAACCGGGACTAAAGGTTCATCCCGCCATTTTTTCCCGCCATTTTTCTTCCCGCCATTTTTCTTCCTGCCATTTTTCTTCCCGCCAGTTCTTCCCGCCATTTTTCTTCCCGCCATTTTTCTTCCCGCCAGTTCTTCCCTCCAGTTCTTCCCGCTAGTTCACTATATATATATGTAGGGGGTTGGCCTCCATTGTCATTGCACATCTCTAGACTCATATCTGCAACCTCATCACTCTTTCCCATGGCTTCCACCGTAGAACTAACCCCCAGGGAGGCGGAGGCGCTTTGCGCCTCGAACTACCCCTGCCCGCCGGGCTACTGTGTCCCCGTCGGCTGGATGCTGAGCGTCGGAGGCGTGCCGGTTCCTCCTGTCCCTCTAGGTGTGGCGCGCCGGATGGCCATCACGAACCACTACTACTTCGAGCTCACGCCGGAGCAGCAGAGGAATCCCAGATGGCATCCCGACTATTTCCCTACTTGGGAAGCCTTCTTCGTGGATCGGCATGAGAGGGCGCTCGCCAGGCACGAGGAGGACGGCCCACCTCCTCCTAACTTCAACGAGGCCGGCCGTCGGCTATGGTGGCGCGGTCGGACTCTCCAGAGCGTCATGGCCTATGACACTGCCGCCGACTCTAACCTCCGTCTGCGCTACCCTCAAGTCCAGCCCACGCGCTACCCTCAAGTCCAGCCCACGCGTACTCTCCAGAGGTTCAATTACGGCGACCCCGACGACGACAGCGATGACGGCGGCGGCGAGTACGACGACTACAGTGGCGAGTATTACAGGTGTAGGCAGGAGCATGACTGAATCACTCCAACATTCCGAAACAAGTTCGGTCGATTGTTACTTAATCTGGCCATGTATCTTAATTTTCAGTTCTTTTATGTATCTTAATTTTCAGTTCCAGTTCGGCCGATTGTTACTTAATCTGGCCATGTATCTTAATTTTCAGTTCTTTTATGTATCTTAATTTTCAGTTCTTTTATGTATCTTAATTTTCAGTTCCAGTTCGGCTTTATGTAACTGTCTCAAAATGACCTATCTTATTCGGGTCAAATGACCAATGTTATGGCTAGAATCAAGGCATAGTTTGCAAGAGGAGTTTTCCTTTTTATCGCACCAAAAAGGCATTTTCCATTTTCCGAGCATAAAAAACGGACGGTTTTGTGAAGCAACCACCAAATGGCTAATTCAAAAAACCACCAACACATTGATCAAAAAACAATGCAAGTTGAGAGAGGCTTGGTGAGATTCAAGTGTATACAAAAGATGCGACATTTAAATATCCAATCAATTCAAAAATGTTAATACAAAAGATGCGGCATTAAAATATGATTTGATCTAATAAAAATCATTTACATGAATGGATAGATATTATTTTTCTGAAAATTATGATATATTATTCATATTTTTCTGAGTTGAAATGAAAAAGATATGAATTTTCTAAATTCATATCATATTTTTTGAATTAAAAAAGCCCCTTTAATGCATGAAATAAGTGTTTTAATTATTTTAAAAAAATTCATGTAAAGTAAATATAAAATGATTTACATGAATGGATAGATATTATTTTTCTGAAAATTATGATATATTATTCATATTTTTCTGAGTTGAAATGAAAAAGATATGAATTTTCTAAATTCATATCATATTTTTTGAATTAAAAAAGCCCCTTTAATGCATGAAATAAATGCCCCCCCTTTAACACCGGTTCCAGATAGGAACCGGTGTTAAAGGGGGGGCATTTATTTCGTTTCCCGCGCGCACCCACCCCCCCTTTAACACCGGTTCGTGGCAGGAACCGGTGTTAAAGGGGGGGGGTAATAAATACGCGCGCAAACGAATTCCCCCCCTTTTAACACCGGTTCCTGCCACGAACCGGTGTTAAAGGGGGGGTATTAAATGCGCCCCTTCGCTCCTTTCTTCCCCCCAGTGCCAGATCGAACCACCGCCCGTCGCGCAGAGAGCAGAGAGCGAGCAGCTGCCGCGCCGCGTCCAGCCCTCGCCGTCGGAGCTAGCCGCCGCCCTCGCGCGCGCCAGCAAGACCGCCACCGCCACCGCGCGCGCGCCGCGCGCCGACGCCGCCCTCTCGCCCTCGCAGTCGGAGCCGCCGTCGCCGTACGTCGGAGCCGCCGCCCTCGCCGTACGTCGGAGCTGCCGCCCTCGCCGTCGGAGCTAGCCGCCGCCCTCGCGCGCGCCAGCAAGACCGCCACCGCCACCGCGCGCGCGCCGCGCGCCGGCGCCGCCCTCGCCCTCGCAGTCGGAGCCACCGTCGCCGTACGTCGGAGCCGCCGCCCTCGCCGTACGTCGGAGCTGCCGCCCTCGCCGTACATCAGAGACGCTGCCCTCGCCCTCTCCGTACGTCGGAGCCGCCGCCCTCGCCGTACGTCGGAGCCGCCGCCCTCGCCCTCGCCGTCGGAGCCCGTGTGAGGCCCTCCTCTCTACAGCTAGCTCGTCTCGTTCGTCAAGTTCGGTGTCATGCCCGTGTTAAATTTTAGTGCTACTGTCGTTACCCATAGTGTGCTCGGCTCAGTGGTCGTGTGTCATTTTGAATTGATTTCAAATAGAGGGAGAGAGTAGGGTTTAGAGTTTTTCATTATGTTCTTTAATGCACAATTTAAACATGATGCACAAACAAACCCTAAATAATGTTTATCTAAAACTGAGGTGTTACAGACGACAACTGTGTAGTACTACCTACGAGCACTAGTGGAAACGAGGGCTTTTGTTGATCCCGAAAAGGGGTTTTAACACCGGTTCTTCTACGAACCGGTGTTAAAGGGGGGGGGGCCGTACCAGCGTGGCTGCTCTGCCACGTCGCCGGCGCCCCCCTTTGCAGGCTGCTCTGCCACGTCGCCGTTGTCACTCTGCCACGTCTAAACGCCGACGCCTAAACGCCGACGCCTCGGAACGATATAAAATAGCTTATAGCAAAGATATTATAATAGGCCACGCCTAAACCCTAACTGACCACCTCGCTCTCTTCCCAGTGCAGGAGCTCATAGGCCACGCCTAAACGCCGACGCCGCCCGCCGCCCGACGAGCCCGCCGCTAGCACCGCCGCCCGACGAGACCGCCGCATCCGCCCGACGAGCACCGCCGCCCGACGAGCACCGCCGCCCTACGAGACCAACGTCACCCCACCGGTGAGCGCCACGTGTCTGCCACGTGTATGATTGCTGACTCATCCTGATTAAAACTTGTTTGCTCGATAAATTGTACTACATGCATAGATTAAAACTTGTATACAAATTGGACCTCTGACTCATTTGTGTATTTATTTGTGTATTTTGGTATGAATAATATGTATATTTGTGTATGAATCCAAGTCCACTTGAATGTTTACACTCTTACTCTAGATAATATTATTGTTTTAGAAACTATGGATCCACTTAGTAGAAACCTTGAAGAAGAAGAAATAATGGAGAACATTATTGATGAGGACACCTCACAATATCTGAACTTGGAGGGACATGACGACGACAGCTCAAGTACTAGTCATGGAGAAGATGAAGACTCCGGTGAACGCAATTTAATGGTTACAAAGTCCGGCGAGGTATATGCATTGATTAAGCCTCAGCTGACTTCCACCAACAATCTTCTTCTACATGTATTAATTAACGCTTCTTTCTTCTTTTAGCCCTCTGGATCGACCAGCCAGCAACCATCTTCTTCTACGAAAAAGAGCAAGCGAGGCGCGAGCCAGCGGTTGAAAGATCGTGCAAAGTTCACGATCGAAGCAGTCCGTGTTGATGGCAGGCCGATGGAGCCCAAGAAGGCCGCAGACAAATTTATACGTCAGGCTGGTGTTCTTGTTAGGGACCAAATCCCAATCATAATTGAAAATTGGAATAAGCCAAAGAAGGGCGATGGTACCTTTGTCGATGACAGATCCAAAGAAACGCTTTGGAATTCGTTGTTGGTAAATTTCACTCTTCCGCCAGAGGAGGATGAAAACAACCCGGTTATAAAGAAAAAGGTCAAAGAGTGGACTCTAAAGAAGATGGCTGAGGCTTTCCGCAACTGGAAGACAAAATTGAACAAATTTGTCAAAGCTGGCGAGACTCCAAATTTCGAAGACGCATATTATGCGAAGATAAGACCTCACTGGCCCGAATTTGAGACATATAAAAAAAGTGCTATAGCTAAAAAGAGGTCAGAAACCAATACGCTTAATGCCCTGAAGAAGGAATATCACCAGGTGGCTACATATCTCAGAGGCCTAAGTGGGAGGAAGCTGAGAGGGCCCTGCGCGAGAGAGGGATCACACCCCAGACAGATGGGTGGGACCTACGTGCAAAGACTTGGTTCTACGGAATCGGGGCAAGGTTGGACCCAGAAACAGGATTGTGTATCTTCCCAACCATCCTTGCCAAACCCGTCACTGAACTCATCACGGCATACGAGGAAACATCCGCCAGGACCTTCCATCCCGACAGAGAGAATGACCAGCTCACACGCGCCATCGGTAAAAAAGAACACCCTGGACATGCACGAGGCACAGGGGGTATGACGTGGAAGGATGGGTTTGCCGACTGGAGCGACTCTTACAGATGGCGCGGCAGAAAAGAAAAAGAGCGTACAGAGCGGATGACATAGATAGAACATGCACTTGCGGCGCTGCAGACGCAAGTGAATGCACAACAGAGCCATCAAGCTACCGGCCCATCTCAGCGGCATGAAGAGCCTGCATTGGAAGCTGCCCGCGGCCCAGACTCTGCGCGGAAAAGCAGTGTGGCTTCCACGGAGAACGTGCAGCCAACGCTTGAAATGACGGGTCCTCGATACCCCGTTGATGAGATCACGGAGAGCGAACATGCTGAGCTGCATGTGAGATTAATGGGCTTATCCATTAAGGTGGCTGTCGGCTATGCCTTACCTCCTGTAGCTGGTGGAACTTACCACTGCCGACCGATTCCAGATGGCTATGCTATTGTCGGGGTGGATGAGGTTGTGAAGGAATATGAGGAAGCACAGCTTGACCATGCTACAGGTGAAGGGGAAACTCAACTCAAATTTGCAGTGAAAACAGCCATTCTTTGGAAGAAGGAACACATTGTGCTTCCAAATTGGAGGTCACTGGCACCCCCGCCGTCTCCGCAGCGTCAGCAGTCTGAGCCGCTTCAGCTATCTCCTGCGCGGCAGCCATCTCCGGCCCGTCAGCCATCTCCTGCGCGGCAGCCATCTCCGGCCCGTCAGCCATCTCCTGCACGGCAGCCATCTCCGGCCCGTCAGCCATCTCCGGTGCTTCAGCCATCTCCTCAGCGTAAGCGGAAGAGCACTGCCACGAGGAGCATCAGTAGCACTGCCACAAAGAAATCCGCAGGAAACCGTACGCCAAAGAGTTCAAAAAACTACGTCCCGCAGCCTTCCGCCAAGCCATTGCCGGTTTTACCGTGGAATCGCAGCGACGAGGAGACCAATAGGATCTCGGGAGAACAGGTCAAGAAATTCTTTGCACCTAGACGGGCCGAGCCAAAGGAGAAAATAGATCCGGCGGTGGTGGAGAAGTTTTACAAAAATCTTTTGAAACCTGAAACCCCACTTGTGCCGGACTACGAGCGCCAGATTTTGAAGGCGGATGCAAGGCGCCGTAGGGAGACTGAAAGTAGCAGTCGTGAGGCACCCCAGAAAACAGTTCCCATGCTCGGAGAGCAGGAAAACCAATCATGCGCCCCGCTCCAAATGTTTGACAAACGGGACGCTCCTCCCGTAGATGATTACGAGGCAGAGCTACAAAGAAAGGCCAATGAGATGGGAATGACTTACATTGCATACTTGAACGTCATGGGAGACAACTTGCCCAAATGCGATGTCAACCCCATACAGCCATGGAAGTATGGGAAGAATCTAGTCAAGAAAGAGGAGCTCAAGAATCTACCAACAAAGATGCGAAAATTGCACAAGTGGTACCTTCATTTCTGCAAGACGAGAAAAGAAGAATGGATCACGGCGCATATAAGAGATCAGATTTTCTTGTGCGGAGACGACGCGATCGACTTCAACATTCAAGACTTGCATTTTCTATTCAATCAGAAGGAACTCGACAAATCTGCCATCAGCCTTTATTGTGTGTAAGTACTATTTCTGTAATTTTTATCTCATCTCATTCACTTCATTAATTGCATGTATATATATATGCTCACCATATATGTATATACTATTATGCAGGAAAAAGGTTATGGAATGCATGAAAGGAGGCCCTTTTGACATTGGGTTCGTTGACCCAAATAGAGTTCATGAAGAAGTGATAAGAGACAAACCCGGGCAAACAGAAGATTACTTGCTAAAGTCTTTACTGAGACAACAAACCAAAAGGGAAATACTATTGTCTTACAACTTCTCGTGAGTACTGTTACCCTCTCTCTTGTACACATTCTGTTTCGGCTTACTCGATGTTAAGTGTAACTGATGATGAGTTATGCGTGCGTAGGTTCCACTTTATTCTGCTAGTCATTCAACCCGACTCAGGAAAAGTCCTTGTCATGGACTCGTTACGAAAAGAAAAAGAGCTATGGGCAGACTTTAGAGAGATGCTCCAGAGCTAATTTCAATCATATTATCGCACTAGATCGGCAACTTTCGTAATTAATTACTCCTTTATCCATTTTCTTTGTCGGACAGGGTTTGGAAAATGTTCACGGGCAGGGCCGTGGGTGAATGGTCAGAAGAACTAAAATTTGTAGACCAAAATGTAAGTAATACTAGCTAGCTTCCAATTCCATTATATCATGCTTTATTGATTATTATTTTGATTGAACTCTCTATTCTCGTAAAGTGCGCGCATCAGGGACACGGCAATAACTTATGTGGGTACTATGTTTGCGAATTCATTCGCAACACGATATGTGCGACAGGCCAAGCCGCACTAGAACAACTTAGAGTAAGTAAACAAAGTCCACAACATTATTTTATTACCATCAGTTGTGTTGAGTTTTATTCTTATATATATATTGACGGCCCATTCTTCATATATATTCAGATCGAACGGATGCGGGACCAACTCCTACCATTTCAACGCATACGAGCCATTCAAGAGGAATTGGCGGGGTTCATACTTGATGAGGTCGTCACGCCTGGCGGAGAACTCTTTAGATATCCACCAAAATGAACGATGACGATGTATGTGCCGATGACGATGTTTGTGTATAATAATAGTTGCTTAATTATTCATGTACTCGTATGTACCGATGACGATTTATAAGTATACCGCTCCCGATCGATTTCCCCTCGCTCCCCCCCCCCCTCCCGCAGAAATACGCCCAGAACGGGGCAGAGGCAGAAGTCTGCCGCGGCAGAGATTTCTGCCGCGGCAGGAAAACGGCCTAAATCTCTGCCGCGGCAGAAGAACCTTTAACACCGGTTCCAGATACGAACCGGTGTTAAAGGGGGGGCCTGAGGCCTGCGGCAACCCCACGTGCGCCACCCTTTAACACCGGTTGGGCCCCCTCTCTAACACCGAACCCTCAACAGCGGTTGGGGAACCGCTGTTAGAGGGCCCTCTCAACCGGAGTTAAAGGGGGGCTCTGCACTAGTGTTTGCTCCGGATTTCGACCTGAGTTCGGCCAACGAGTGGAGATGCTCTAAGCCAGCACGAGAGACTCACGACCATGCCGTTCACATGAACATATTTCGTGCGTGCGCGGAGAACAACGTTCGTCCACTTCTCTACAGTAACAAATGATGTCCAATGAACGTGTCAGCAGTCGTGGACCGGCAGTCGTCGCCGTATGGCCTCAGCTTGTTTGGACAAAATATGGGTCGCGCTGGCCATGGTGCCGACGCCAGCGTTTCTACGTGGACAAAATACGAAGCATTGCCTAGTTCGAAAGCCAAGTTTAGAGTAAAGAAAGCAGATCTAAACTATGCTCCCATCATAGTGTTACAGTACCGTGGATGTTGATATACGCCATGCACTTTAAAGAGATGGAAAAACAAGGAATACTTTTCACGGCAAAAACCACAATTCGTATCGAATACTGGTTGCCAGTGGCACATTTGTTGAGAAAAAGTGCAACTCAAATTGAAAACCCGGCTAGTAATCTCACCAGTAAAAATATCAATAGGAGTTGGGCATTTCTTATGAAAAGCCTAACTTGTGAAATAACAGTATGAAAGAATAAAAATATACATTTTTTTTCCGATAAAGGGCGCTTTATTACTTAGAGTTTAAGCATTACATCCGGCCTCTGCATAACTAGGATGCACACAGCCGCCAAAATCCAGCAATCCAAACATAAAGGAATAAAAAATATAGACGAATTACATATCATAATGAGAAATTGTAAAGCGCCTAAGAAGCCGAAGGTAGGTCAATCCGCAGATTATGTTGCCAGCCATATCGGGTGAACAAATCCCACGCCGTGTCCTCCAACCACGTATACACCTCCGTGAAAAGCTTGCGGTGATCCGCACGATGAAGTGCCGCCCAACACCGAAGGGTGCCAGTGCATCTGTAAATAACCTGCAGAAGTGAACAGTTTGTATCATTAAACACTTTATCATTTTTACATAGCCAAAGCGATCATATAATGGCAATCGCTCCTACCTGAAGAAGTATCTTATACTTGTGATCTATACCGTGTAACCAATTCCCAAATATATTGGCAATACTACTCGGTGGATACAAGCCAGAAGTTGCTTGGGTAACTGACCATATAGATCTTGCGACATTGCATTGGAAAAATAGGTGTTTTATTGTCTCGTTATGCTGACAAAATGTACACCAAGGATCCCCATGCCAATTCCGCTTAAGAAGATTATCTTTAGTAAGGATAACCCCTCGACGGAGATACCAAGTAAAGATTTTATTTTTGAGAGGTATCCTCATCTTCCAAATCATCCTATTATCTAGAAAAGGTAAGACTGGCTGAATTAAGGCATTGTATAAGGAACTAACCGAGAAGGAGCCATTCTCACTTAAATTCCATCGGAATTCATCATGGCCAGCTGACAGTTGAACATCTGTTAACCGATGTAGCAA
The DNA here is from genome assembly GCA_916181665.1 of Avena sativa. NCBI lineage: Eukaryota > Viridiplantae > Streptophyta > Magnoliopsida > Poales > Poaceae > Avena > Avena sativa. Next base: position 41,667,270 of record OV702281.1, read on the forward strand.
CATGATCCAAGAGTCAAGCCTTGCACCAATTAAGTTCCTCCGAAAAGTCACATTAGGGGGGAATGATTCTAGCACTTTGGCGATCGTTACCTCCTTATACCGGACAATGGAATACAAAGCAGGATATTGTTCACGGAGTGAAGTGGTGCCAAGCCACTTATCCTCCCAAAACCGTATCTGAGACCCGTCCTTTATTGAAAAAGTACCAAAGCGAAAGAAATGTTTCTTCGTCGACATCAAGCCGGCCAAAAGTGAGAGTCACCAGGTTTCCAAACCACTTGGGACAACGCTTTTGATCCAACGTATTTTCTTTTAAGTAAAGTTTGCCATATCCCCTCTTCAGTTAATAGTTTCAAGAGCCATTTACTAAGTAAGGCGGTATTTTTGATCTCCAGATCATGTATACCCAGGCCTCCCTGTTCTTTGGGGTGACAAAGAATACTCCATTTAGCCAGTCTATACTTCTTTTTCTCATTATCACCCTGCCAAAAGAATCTTGATCGGAAATAGTCCAACCGTTTTAAGACTCCTTTTGGAAGTAGAAAGAATGATATCATATATAGTAGGGTTAATTGGATAGACGCCACTGCAATTTCTACGAAATTGAGAAATGCCATTGCAATTCTCAAATTTGGAAAAATACCACTAGAATTATGTGTACCTTTGACAGATGCCATTACACCCATTTACATAGTATATACTAGTCAATATACGTTGTATTCTGCCATATGTACGTACATATGGTGGGGTTCACGAGAATCAGCGGAAAAAATATAAGTTGGTGACAAATATTGGAACAAAATTACAACAATATAAAGAAAGGGAAAAGACACTTGTGAAGAACAAGACATCGGTGAAGAAAAAGACACCGGTGAAGAAGACGCTGGTGAGCACGAAGACATGGCGAAAAATGGCAAGAAAAAAAACCTAAGGTGGTCCCACCATCCACGAGTGAGACGGTCCTGACGCCAACACTTGGAACAAAACGAAGCCTTATGTACTGGCTTGGAGGCTAGATTCATGTGTTCGATGTCCATTTAAATCTGGAGCTGTTATTTTGTGAGATGAGATACTTTGAAATCACCTGTTATTTTGTTGATGCATGAATGTGATACTTATTTGAACCTGGACCTGTGTTGCCTATAAATTGTGCAGCGTTGCTGTCTGTATATTGTTTTGCTGTCTCTAATTTGGACCTGGAGCTGCGACCGTTGGACATATATTGTGGAGCTGTGTCGGTGTACCTTTGATACTATGATTTTGTATTTAACATGTAGCTTTTATGACAAATTTTTATCCAAGTGCATGTATGATTTTCATTTTTTATATTGTTGTAATTTTATTCCAATATTTGTCACCAACTTATATTTTTTCCGCTGATTCTGGTGGACCTCACCATCTGTATGTACATACGCAGAGAATACAACGTATATTGACTAGTATATGTTATGTAAATGAGTGTAATGGCATATGTCAAAGGTACACATAATTCTAGTGGCATTTTTCCAAAGTTGAGAATTATAGTGACGTTTCTCAATTTCGTGAAAGTGAAAATTGCACTCGCGTCTATCCAATTAACCCATTTTTATTTACTCTTTGATGTAGGTGAGCCGTAGCTCAATGCTCAGGCTTTTCACCAGACGTAAGCTATTAAATAATTACTCCTCTCCAGTTTTCATAATATGGTGTATATAAGATTTTATGTCAAAAAATATAATGCATATAAGATTTTTAAAAAAGCCAAACATTAACGTTGACCAAGTTTTATTGAGTAAATTGTCTACTTATATAATAGCAATGTATACCTTACTGTTCAGATCAAACATTATAATTGTTGATATATCTACATACTTGTCAGATCAACATCGTTTAACTTTAAAAAAATCGTTTAACTTTTAAAAAAACATCGTTTAACTTTATGTCTAGATATGAATGCATCTAGTCTAAATTCTTACTCCCGATCCATATTAGTTGACTTGGATTTGACAAAATTTGGATAAACCTATATACTAAATAGTGTCTAGATTCATCCAAATCTAGACAAATCCAAATCAAGTAATATGGGTAGGAGGGAGTAATTAAATACATATAAATCAAGATAAGTTGAGTACATTAATATGAACTGGACGGAGTAATGTTTTTCAAATCCAAATATTGGTTACAAGAGGTTGGTTAGCAGGACTGACACCCCCAGGACCATTCCAACCCGGTCGAAATGCCTTTGAAGTGACCAGGTGGCAGTACAAACTTCCACACATCTCCGCGGAACCACCGCATGCGGGTGCAACTGCTGCCGCAGTGCCGCTGAAGGACGTGCGGGTTGTACAAGCGGAATACAGAGTAATCCGGACAGTACAAACATCGATTAATTTTTTGGGAATGTAACGAAAAGAAATCGATGAGGTATAATAAGAGTTTAATTGCTTACTGTTCTCCAAGACTATAAGAGGGAGCTGGAAAAAAAAAGTCAGTTGTTTCCTCCAAACCACAACATGTACTGTACACGAGAGCAGTTCCACAAACAATTAGATTGTGGTATCGCTGTTACACGGCTGAGCTACAAAGTTAGCAGCTCAGGGCAAATATCTAGCAGTATATGGCACTATTAATATAGCAATCACGCGTATAGTACAAGAGTTCGGAACCGAAGAAGCGCCGCCGGGGCAACAATAAAAAACATGTCCAAATGAAAAGAAACGGAAATAGCGGTGAAGTGACTAAACAATGACGATCCACGACCGCTGCGCCCTCAAACTATGTCCCGCCACGACTCCCAGCACCCCAAAGCGCCCCATGCCAAGCAACACCTCAAGGAAAGAGGCACCGTCAACACACCGATGCTGCCCGGACCAGGGCACTGGGCCTAGGGTTTCCGCCGGCACTTAGGATAAAGAGGAAAGGGAATCACCGCGACACCCTCCAAGAAGGAATGGCTCCACTCAAAAAAGGCACTGTGGCGGTGTCGGACATACCGACAAGGATTTCTTCCGATCCCATCCCAAACCCCGGGCACAACTGAGCACCACCACCAACCGCACCGCCCACGAGCATGCGCTACCACGATCTCGGATGCACCATTGTCCTCCCTTCATGAACCTTGGTGCACAGCCTGCAAGAAAGAGGCACGACTTCGCTAGACGAGGGACATCAACAACTCAAGCATGCGGGAGGGAACAACCTCCACCACCAAGAGGCGGTAGTCGACCGGACAAGTCATACAAGGGCATACCAGGCCTAGGCGGGCCCATCCGGGCCCTGATAGCGCCCGTAAAGCCCCTGGTGCCCTATTGCAACAAGCACGCCTGCCTCGTCGATGTCCCCTGTACCAGCATCCGCTGCTGCCATCTCTAGGGGGTAGGGCAGCTACCAGCCCGCCCAGACCCATATGGGGCCCATATCTAGGCTAGGAACGCAATGCCGGTGACAACCACCGAGTCACGCCACCCCGCCGCAGGAAAGCCGGCGCCTCCGCATCTCCTTCCACCCAGCAGGACGTTGGGCCCGTCCTCTTCCGAGTTGGGCAGTGGAAGCAGCGGATCCTCGGGAACTCTAGCAACACTACAAGATGGTGGTGGTGGTGGTGGAGAAGGGCTTCGCCTAAGCACCGTACTCGTGATAGTGAATCGTCTAGCAAAAGGGAGAAGATGCCAAGCAAAGGGCATATGAGAGAGAGATGGAATGAAGTGAGTGGAGAGGGTCTCCACCCCTCCTTTTATAGAAGAGGGGGGCACACCAAGGGGGTGTCCGGCACCCCATATGGTGCCCCCACCTCTCCCCTCTTGATTTCTAGTGGAGTCTCCACTCACAAAAAATCAAGGGGCACTTTCTCCCATTAAATCTCCACTCAGAAAATCAAAGGTCTTTTCATTAAAACACTTTTAATTCAATTAGTTAATACCACTCAATTTAATGAACACTTTATTCAATAAACACATTAACAATTTATTTCCTTGCACTATTTCGATACACCGAAACTATTTTGGCAGTTTTATCAAAACAATTTATGCGTTGTCCAGTATTTTCTCCTGCATTCTGTATCCACTCAAATGCGTTGACGAGCCTTAAGTGTATCACCCTATTGATTGTGAACTAAGTGCACATGAGACTCTCTCTGATCAATAATCATCAGCGGGATCTAGAGATCCATAACGACTCCCACTTACTCAACGATGAACTAGTGATCACGTGAACCTTTTTCGTAGTAACCAATTTCTTTTGTCTCGCAATATTTTACTTGTATGAGATCCAATCATCTGGTATCGTCTGTACCTAGTTTGATCTCGTTATCAACAAGTACTCTTTTATTTGTTTCGTGATATAACATTCTCATGAGACAGTCATGTGCTTGCAAGCGATGTTAATGTGATATGACCGAGAGGGCCCAGAGTATATCTCTCCGTTATCAGGATGGAAAAAAATCCCAATTTTGATCTATGAGCCTCAACTAACACTTTCTAAGTACCCAACTACATCTTTATAATCACCTATTATGGTGTGACGTTTTGTGGAATCAAAGTACTCTTCCAGTATTACTGATTGACGTGATCTCATGGTCTAAGAATTAGTGTTACTTCGTGTGAGGTTGATATAACAATATAAACTTTGATTACATGTATTGCTATACCTACTATGGGTGTATGTTCATAACATATTCTCCAATGACATGACCTTGTCATTAAAAACATTCAATGTTCATGATCAGGAAACCTTGATCATCTGTTAATCAACAAGCTAGTATAATGAGAGGTATTAATGTTTCCGGTTAACATAATTATAGCATGGAAAATAAACATCAATTATAAACTTGGAATAATATAATAACCACTTATTATTGCCTCTCGGGCATATTCCTTTCAGTCTCCCACTTGCATTAGAGTCAATAATCTAGTTTACATAGTAATGAATCTAACAAACATGGAGTTCTGCTGTTGATCACAAGCACGCAGCCGTCGATCGGATAAACTCCGTCGGAGCCGGATTGCCTCTTCACGGAATAGAGCTTCCGGAAGAGGCCAAAGTGTGGCTCGATACCGAGCCAGCACTCGCAAAAAGTGATGAAGCAGGCGATGTGGAGAAGAGAATTGGGCGAGAGATGGTGGAGTTGTATGCCATAGAAGAACAACAGTCCACGGAGAAAATCGTGGACTGGGAGCGAGAGGCCCCGAAGAACAAAGGCAACGAACATGACCTGAAACCCTGCGGGTGGACGGGGAATTACCTCATCATCGGGGATCTTGACGGCCTACTTGCCCTGCGGGATTAAACCCCGCTCACGAAGCTTGCGCAGGTCGCCCTCGCGTGTCTCCGTGCGCCGCCACCCACCTTCGGTGACACGAGCGGCGGTGCTGCCCTTCTTGCCGCCGGCAACAGCATTGGTGCTCGCTACGGTGGAGGCCTTCTTCGATTTCCCCATCGCGGCGCGATGACGGCGGCGGTGCGAGCGCAAGAACAAGGAAGGGAACAATCGGAGAATGTCCAACACGCGACCAAAAAGCTCAAGGAAATGAAAGCAGTAGAAAGCAAATGGCTAAGGTGAAAACAAACTACAGTTTTCCCCACAGTTATAAGGACGAAGACGATGAACAGGGACCGTTCATCTGGAAACCCTAACGTCAGAATCAAATCCAACCGTCCACGTGTCGGCACAGCAGCAAACCGTCGCTCGCACGTCGTCCACTACGCATGGAAATCGAGGAGACGCCATAATTCTCGCCACGTCGCGCATGACCAGTCAACTCCAAGTTAGAAAGTGGGACCCACGTTCGTCCAGTCACGTCACCTCTGGCACCGCAGATGATTGAGGGCACCGATCGTCAGCACTGACATCATCAAAACCACACTAGCAACGGTCACAAATCTTCGGCTAAACAACTAAAGTACTCACTCGAATCTATGATTCGAGCAACTACTCGGGGGCTACTCCTATCAGGAGCGCTGGCCGCGCACCCGAAGCATGAATAAGGTACTACGCCAATGATTTATTCTTCGAGTCCTACGTCGAGTCTACGACTCCACTACGGACTCGGGGGCTACTCCTATAGGGAGTATTGATTCAAGCATCCGAAAAAATTGTGTCCTACGGACCTGAAGCCAACAACGGTTGAATTAAAGTCTCTGCTCGAGTCTACGACTCGAACAGACACTCGGGGGCTACCCCCATAAGGAGCGTTGGTCGCGCACCCTATGAATTCTTCGACTGCGATCCTTCGGATCAGAATGCAAAAACTTTTTGGAAACTTTGCCCCAACAAACGCTAAGTGAGTAACATCCTCCTTGGCCACCCGAAACACCTCCGCGGTGATAAAATTTCGGATGTTGTGTCTGCGACGCAAACATAAGACCTACAGATATCATCTGATGGCCTGGTAACACACCCGACTGCGCTCTGCTTGTAAAAATCCGTGCCAACATGCGCGACGAAAATCCCGACGGACGCGTTGGGTACATCACTCGAAACTACTGGAATTCGACTCCTGTAAGACCTCAGCGGCCTGAGTCGAATTGCGTCAGCATTTGTTCCGGGTTCGAGTCTAGGGACTTGAGTCTGAAGAAGATCGTGTTGTTTTGTGCTAAGATAGTTAACTGACCCTGATCCGTCAGGAGAGTCAGGCACACACATCAACAATCCCTACACATTAAAATCATTCCTTTCTCTGATGAACAGAAACAACTACACCCGAAAGATTGAAGAGTCCTCAGCCGAATCTACGATTCGACTGAACACTCGGGGGCTACTGACATGGTTATACCCTACGGGTACACGACATCAACATACCTGGTCCAGCCCAAGGAAGGCTCACAAGAATATACGCGGCCCATGAAGATTTTCGGGTGGCCCAAGCCCATGACATCTTCAGATCCTTGGAGAGCAAGACTAGAATAGATAGAATATTCAAAGGGGAAAACTCTAAAACTTGTAACCGACTTGATCTGTGCCCAAGACCTGCCCATCTCTATATAAAGTCTAGGAGGGCACGACGAGGAGGACGGATCTCACCTCACCGCATACACACCTCCATGCCAGATTGCATCTGCGCACCCTTATAACTTTCGGTTCCGCCGTAATCAAGAGCAGACAAGAAGGTTTAGGGTTTTCCCTCCGGGGGCCTGAACCTGGGTAAATCTCGTGTCCCCTAGTTGCTTGTCTGTTAACTGTTCCGCGATCTCCAGCACTCCCATCTTCTCCAAAACCCAAGCTCATAACAATGGGCATTGACGAGATTAAACCTCGTCACCCGGAGACAGGATATAAACACCAAAGCAAGAAGGAAATACAGAAAAAGTAAAAGAAATACTCTCTTTGTTTCAAAATATAATACTCTCCCTTCGATCCATATTACTTGACTCAAATAAATCTAGACTAGATACTTAATTAGATACATATGAATCTCCAGTCTCCATACCAGAGTTTTCGGTCTCCAGACCGAAGTTTCCGGTGTGGAAATTACCTGACGGGCAAAAAAACAGTCGGAAGTGAGTGGGCATATATAAGGGTCCCTTCTTTCCCAATGGGGAACCCCCGAGTTTTGCAAGTCTTCCCCTTCATTGTTGACTTTCTTGAGCTTGCTTCCCCTCAATTCCTCTTATGATTTTTGCATATTCTTGAGGGATTTGTAAGAGGAGATCTAGATCTACAACCCCACTGTAGCACCCCGGGTAAACCCTAATTAAAATATCGCATGTTGTTTTTATTTTGTTGTTTTTATTTTGTGCATCATCATGCCATCATGCATACTTTGGCTCGAACTATTTTATAAAACCCTATATTGTTTTCAACATTACATCTCCCCTTTTATTCAACTTATATTTTCACTATTTCAATTATGTAAAATTATTTACAAAAATGAGTTTTAAAAACAAAAGAAACAGAAAACATTTTATATATAAATAAAAATAAAAGCTAGACCTAAACCGGCCAGGCCCAAAGGCTCAGCCGGTTGGATCCGATCCTGGAAACCCTAAATCCTACCCCCACCTCTCTCACCCCCACTCCCCACTCCCCCTTCCGCCGCACGCACACACCCGACGCCCCAGGCCCCCGATGCAGCCCCGGCCCCACCCCGTGATCCCCATCGCCCCGCTCCCGCAACCCCCGCCTCGCCCGTGGCCCTCTCTCCCGCGAGCGCGCCTCCGCCACCATGCCCCACTCCCGCGTGGCCCCACGTCCTCAGCGTCGACCCGGACTCGGTCTCCCTTGATTCCGTGTTCCCAACCACCCAGCCCTCGATGCTCCTCTCCCCAATCCCAGGCGCCGCCACCGTCGCCATCTTCGCTGACCTCCTCTCTGCGCCTTCCCACGCCTCACCCTGCTAGCCTCGTCGGCCCGCTCAACCGGAGCCCGTCGTGGGACCGTGCCTCCCTCCTCTGCAACCACCCCGCGTCGCTGCCGCCTGCAAACTAACAGCCGTCAGGCCCCCCCCCTCGGCGCTCCCATGCGAGCTCGACGCCGCGTCGGCCTCACCCCCCGCAGCGTCCCCGTCTGCGAGCCCTCCTCGGCCGACCTCGCCCGCTGTCTGCACGATGCCCCACCTTCGCCCCTACAGCATCGCGAGCCGCACCCTCTTCCCCGGCTATGGAGCGCCTGCCGCCGAGCCTCCCCTATGCGCTTGCCGCCGGCTCGCCGGAGAGCTCGACCCGGTCGCGCGGCTCCGCCCCTGGCCGCCCTACATCATGCTCCTCTGGCCGCGACCCCGCCCGACCGCCTCTGCGACCTCCTCTGACCCCGCGGCTCTCCTCCTTGGCTCTGTCCTATCGCCGCGCGGACCTCATCGACGACCGCGACCATCGCCTCTCCTCACCCGCGCGAGGCCATCTCCGCTCGACCCGCGCCCCGCAGCGAACTCCGTGTCGCCCCGTCCTCCTCTGCACCTCGCCGTCGCCGGCAGAGGCCCCTCTTCCCGAGCGCCCTCCCGAGATCCTCGACAACCTCGATCTTGTGCGTGTTCTGTTTTGCTTCGATGGCATCTGTCTCCTGTCAAGTTCGTGTGTTGCTGCCTGTTTATTAGCCATTCGTTTTGTTCAGTGTCGTGAACCCTCATGCAAGTGGTCATGTGGGAATGCAGTTATATGTGAAGTTTTTGGTCAGGGGGTACAAGTTCGAAACCACAGAGAATGAATCAGGAACCACCAAGATCAACCTCGAGCCCGACTTCCGACAAGAGCGTCCTCAAAGAACAAACCAGCATCGACCCTTGAAGTTCGACATCTATAACAGCGAGCGGCGAGAAATTCAACTTGGACATCGGAGGGGACGACGCTGGATCGGCAAGATCTCCTTCATGTAACCCGAAGACCAAACCCAAACCCTCGGAACCCCAAGATCGCCGAGACCCCCCCATGTGCGATCCCCTTCCCGAGCCCTATTTTATAAAATGTAATATAAACTTGTGCATCCTACACTATTCATGCTTGCACACATCTCATATGGTTTGGGGCCTTATGCCGATTCACTTCATAATTAAATATGGGGTCCATATGCGGGTGCATCTAGTCTTATTTTGGCCCCAATTAAATTTATGTAGCGAACCGATGATATATTTTGCCATGTTAAGACAACATTTAAATTGCGAGGTATGTAAACAACATGAACTAACTAATTAATTGCCGGGACCCCGGTTCCGCTTAATATGGCCTAATTGCATCGCATCCTTGCCATGTCATACATCATACATGCATCATGCCCGATCTTTTGCCGTAGTATTAAATAGTGCATCCGGTGTTTATTCTAGTGTTTTGCTTCTTGCGGATAAGGCCGTTGAGTTGATGTGAGCTTCGCCCCGACCTTTGGCTGAACCTTCGGCAATGTTTTCAGGCGAGCATTCTCTCTCTTTCTACCTATTTTACTTTTATAGTCTTTATTTCCTCCTGTTGATCTATTGCTATCTATGTTGCGATGCTCTAGTTTTTGTACCCGGGATATCCCTTGCAGCCTTATATTGCTTTGGACACATCCTATTACCTGTTGATTGGTAGATAGTTGGACTTGCGCGTCGTAGTCGCTTGCTCAAGTGCTGTTGCGTGTCGTCAAGTACCACAGTTGTTGGAGTATTGCCGTATGTTTAATGTTGGAGATGATCATGGCTTTAATTATTTTTTAATAAGTAAAATTGAAAGTAGGTAAATCCAGAGGCACCAGTGGGTAATAGACAATATTTGGATTTTAACCTCTCACTGGTGTCCCGTAGGACCCCGAGTTCTTGACACCTGTTCCGAGATCGAGCGCGCTAACCACAGGTGGGGTGTGTGGGCACCCCCATCGATTAGTACCTGATTTCAAAGTACTGTACCGGGGGCCACGAAGTAGTTTGGGGCTTTATTACTATCCTGTACTTATGCCATGCTTTACTGCTTTATTTACGATTGCGCGTGGAGCGCCTGTACTATTTTGGATCGCAGCACGATTTCGCGGTATCGACAAGCCCAGTCACACTTTCGGGTTCCCAGTCGTTTACAGCCGTTCTCGCAAACCCTGGGTCCGTCTCGGAGACCGGCCGACTTCGTTACGGGTAGCTTAGTGGGGTGGCCCCCCATGTGCTTGCTTTGGGTCTGGGAAACGTCGTGTCCGAAACCCCGTCGACATACCGTTGGGTGTATGTTTTGTGATCTTGTACCTACCTGATCTGACAACAAGGGTGTAGGTGCGTGTGGAAACTTTGGTGCACCCCTGCAGGGTTAAATCTTTTCGAGAAGCCGTGTCCGCGGTTATGGACGACTTGGAGCACAGTTCTCGATCATAGACAACTATAACTAAAGTTTATTGTTATAATTTGACTTGTATCCGATATGACTAGTAACCAGCTTCACTACAACGGAATGGCTAAATAAAAGTACCAACAACTGCTGGGTTTGGGATATCTCATGCTAATTGTATCTGACTAGTAAGTGTTGCAACTACCACGGAATGGTTAACTAAAAGTGCTCACTGCTTATTATATCAGTATGACTCATGCTATCTATATCTGACTAGTAATTGCCGCAACTATAACGAAATGAATAAAACTGCCAACTGTGTGAGTTCCTCGGTTGACTTCCTCGTTTGGTCTCGAGGGGGAAATACCAGGATGGGTATGTTTGGTGGTAGCATCAGGTTGGTACCGAATAGGTCTTTCTTATCCCTCTCTGATAGCCGACAGTTATATCGAGTCTCTATAGGTTGTTTAGTGCATGCTGCGCTGCCGCTCCAGTCCACCATACCTATGTAGGCGAGGACCGCCGAATTCTAGTCTCGCCGTGTACTGGCCTTAGTACTGACCGCTCTCTTTTTCCTTTACCCTTTGTCGGCACCCCTTTTGTTTAAGAAGGTTTTGAGATCGACGTCGTTAGCAGGGTTACCCTTCCGGCTTGGCCTGGGCAGGGTTATGGACGCCATTGGTTATTCATCAGGGCTCTTAGCCCAATTTGCATCTTGTCCGTACTCGGACGATGTATCGTTTTAAAGGTGATTTGGATCTTTGTCTTGTATATCTGTATTCTTGACTCTTTGAGTCGTTGTTGTATGAATCTGTTCTGTGGGTTCCATCGTGGACTATTGTGTAATGATATTACTTCGTTTTCCACCCGCACGAAAGTGCCTGGTGGGCACCTTTGAATCGTTTCTATGCGGGTTTGGCGAGAATCGCTGAAACTTGCATAGGGCCGATTCTGAGGGTGTTACACCCACCAATCAATCTCTCCTCTAAGTGAGGGTAACATATTGGGATCTAGATCTTAGAGTCTTTTGTGGATTTTCTTTATTGTTTTTCCTCTCTTATTCCCCCATAAGCTTTTGTAGTTTTGGTGGAATTTGGGAGAGAGGGACTTGAGCACTCTTTGTGTTCTTGCAATTGCATTTGATGCATCGATTAGATTTCTCGATGAGGATTCGATTGGGTGAAAGTTGAGAAGCTTTTTACTCTTGGGTTTTTGGAACCCTAAAAGGTTTAGTTGTTTTGCAGGTTCGTCGATTACTTGGGGCCACCAATTAAGTTGTGGAGCTTTTCTCAACCTTGTTTATTGGAAGCCTCCAATTGAGTTGTGAAGAAGTGCCCCAAGCTTATAAGAGGTTCCAGATTGCCACCGACAAGTGCACCCGATAGTGGAAGTGTGGATCGATCCTGTTGGGGTGAGATTCACAGGAGAACAAGGGAGACCTTTTGTGGCGTTGGTGGTTTGATACCACCCCCTCCAAACGAGACGTACTCCATGTTGGAAGGAACTCGGTAAAACATCGTCGTCTCCGCGTGCCTCTGTTATCTCTATATCCGAGCTCTTACTTATGCATCTTACTTTGTGATAGCCTTCGTGCTTGAAATTTATATCTTGCTATCACATAGTTTCTTGTCTTGCTTAGTATAACATGTTGGTGCATATAGGTGAACCCTGGTTGTTCTAGGTTTTGTGCCTTACAAAGTAAACACTGGTTTAACTCCGTCTTTGTTGAGCCATTCTCGAAAAAGTTTTGAAACCGCCTATTCAGCCTCCCCCTCTAGGCGATATCCGCGATCTTTCGGGTGGGACGCGCTCGCGTTGGTGCAGGCGGACCGACGGGAAGCGGTGCATGCCAATCCTGATGCCGATTCCGTGTGTGTCCGCCTCGCCCAAGCTGAAGAGTCGAGCCAGACGCAGCGAGCGATCATCGTGTCTCTCGAAGAAGAATGGTGTATTACCAAACCATCGCAGCCGCCGCCCCCAGCACCGTAGGCGGCGCATAGGTGCGGTGTGCTTGTAAAAATGGTTTTAAGACTTGAATAAAACTTTTCATTGCAAATGGCTGATGCCCATATTGCTACATCGTACATGGCGAGTGCATAGCCTAGCCTACTCGTCGGAGTCGAAGTCAGATTCGGAGTGGTCGCAGCGACAACACATGGTGTCATCGAAGATGCTGACGGTGACCCTTCCTTCGCCGTCCGTCGTACTTGAAGACAATGATGTTGCCCACTTTGTTCTGTTGTGCGTGGGGAAACTCCTCCCAATCGTTGGCGAGGAACATCTGGCCGATGCGGTCGAACAACACCTCCACCGGGTACATGGTGGTATTGACACCAGATGCCCGCAGAATGAGCTGCTAGGGCTCTGCACCATCGACCAGCGACGTGAATTTGCAGGGAAGGGGCAACCTATCCCGCGCGCATGCCTGGGTGGATGGCCACAGCGAACTCGATGCCGGTGTCGACAAAATCGGGTGATGACGGCGGTAAGGGAGAGCGTGGCGACGTGTTGCTTTGGCTGCGCCCTCCACGCCTCCCTCGACGTCCATGGCCTGGACCCTGTGGTTGTCCTAGACGCCCTCCCCTCGATCCAATGCCGCCGGCCATGGCTAGCTACTGGTAGTGGGGGATGGGAAGGAGAAGGAGGAGAGTGTGGTGTGGGAGAAGCTGGCCCACGACCCGTTAAAAAGGGCTGGCATCGGATGCCATCGCGGAGGCCGAAGCGACGACATTGAAGTGCCGTGGCAAGAGGGCAGGCGTCGGGCGACACCAGCAGCGGCGCGGCCAGCCTTTGGAGCAACCTTCCATTGATGGCTAGTGGAAGAAAATCGTTGGATCGCTGGCAAGCGGGCCCTCGAACCCCCGCGGGAGGACACGGCGGGACGCACACGTGTCCGGGCTGACGCAATTGTTGCCCAAATTTGGTGCACGGATGTGTCGAGCGGTCTGGATGTGTCATGTCGTTGGGACGCCGTTCATGTCCCAGGCGAACGCGTTCGGACGTGTTCAGACGGATTGAGTCGACCGAGTGAAAATGCCCTTAGGACATTTGAATTTTTTCAAAAATGATTTATTATTTAAATTTAGCACACATATGTTTTTTTTTAAATTGCTCCAAGACTGCAACAGTAGTGCGCCGCAGCTTTCGCGTACCGCGAACGACGTTGGCATGCTGCGGCACGTACTCAGGGCCGTGGTGTTCAGCGCCGCCACCTCCAACGAACTGGTTCCATGTCCCCGCGGTCAGCCGTGACCTGCAACCATTGTTCCCGGCGACACGATAAAAAAGAAAAACACAAGAAGGAAAAGATAGAAAAGGATAGTAGTACAGTAGTACTCCGATAGCTTTTTTTTTCCGAGACAAGTACTCCGATAGCTGACTAGCAGGCTGACAAGGGGGGCAATGTTCTGGGAAAGAGCTGGGCCAGGAACGCTTGGTTGACCCACAGCAGACCGCGGCCAAATCCCCCTCGGACGTGGACTGGTGTGACCGAATAGACCCGGTACGGGGAAATCGAAACGGACTCCAACTCCTACCGCATGTCCTCCCGGCATCGCCGTCCATAAATATACACCCCAAAACAAGCTCCCGAAGAATCAAACGACCCAAGCTCCTCGACGCGTCGTCCATCGCCAACACGCCCAAGAGTCCTTGTTTCGCTAGCGTCCAAAGTATTTCTGGCATGGAACCGCGCGAGAAGGGCTGCACTGCCACTCGAGACGGTTCGGCACCGTCGCGCTCGCCGGCGGCAGGGGTGCTAAAGCCGGCGGAGGCACCATCGGACGGCGAAGAATGCCCCATATGCATGGGTCAAGAGACCGTGCCTGCACCGGAGTGGAAGGAGACGACGTGCGGGCACGTCTTCCACGGGAGATGCGTCGAGAGGTGGCTCGAGATGAAGGGAAGCTGCCCGATGTGCCGGTGCCAGCTTCTGATAGTACCACCCGTCCGTCGTATTAGCCTATTAAGATTCGTCATGGAATTCGTGGAGATGGATCTCGCACCGTCTTCACACCAAGATGACCTTTTTACGTGGCGTCCGTAGGAACTAATCGGAAGTGTTGAGGGACATGTAGTATATAGTTTATATGTACTTTCGGCATGTTGTGTTGACGAGAATGTATACGGCCAGTTTATCTTTGAAATGAATTTTATTGTATAAAGACATGAAAGAATTCACATACATAAGCATGTATGGATTGCCGGATTTCCCAGCTATTTTCTTAAAAAGGGGACACAATTCTAACTCAGTGGAGAATAACATCGACAATCAATGTTGCCAATATCGGATTCGACCGTGCAGAATTCTTCATATTTTTGGTCGAGCAATAAATCATGATATTTTAGGTGCTCACTCCGTTTTTTATTACTTCACGTTCTAGGATTTTTGATTGTCTAACTTTCTCACCTTCGACCAAAAATATAGGAAAATATATCAACGTTCATTTGAATTCAAATGCATATAGTATAAACATTCAACTTATGAAGATTCCAATACTATAAATTTTATATTTATATATATATATATTTTTTTACTAAATATTTGGTCAAATTTCTAAAAGTTTGACTTCGACTAAATCGAGAGTACAATCTAATATATTGTGAACGGAGGGGTGCCAATGGGAGCAATAAATCACGATTAGACTCACGACGGGACTTCAAAGGATAAAACCCATATCCTGGCTAGCCTCTTAATATGAGTCTGATCTTACCAAACAATCGTGCCTATAGTATTGCTCATAGTTACCACTAGGATAAAGCTCAAGCTAACATGGGGGCCACTCGATCTAGAACTTAGACCGAAGGTTTAGGTAATGTACAAATACTAGCGGTGATCTAATAATCATATAATGTACTAATAATAGGGGTGACCTAGTACTTATAATCTACTAATACTAGTAGTTGGCAATCAGGAGTTGTCCAAGAATTTTACACGATTGCTATTACTCCCTCTGATTCATATTAATTGTCGTAGAAATAGATGTATCTAGCATATGGATTGGAGGAAGTAGAACATAATCTACCTCTGTGTCGTCCTCTAGAGCGACACGGGAAACCCCTAGGAGCCTAGGCCCCTTCCCATCTCCGCACCCCATACCGCCTCTACATGATACACACATGCAAAGCTCATGCTGCACACCATGGTGGCGGCGTTTCCTTTTGTGTATCTCGGCAAGATCCGTGTCTCCATGTTTATGGCTTCTTACCGAATATCAGCGGCGCTGCAGCGTGTTTCCCTGCGGGGCGGCATGGTGCGGTGTCAGTTAAGGCGACTCAGGACGGCCGGGCTTCCTCTCATCCCCAAGCATCTCGATGGGATTTGGCTCCAGATCGCCCGACGGGCACCTTAGCCACTGGTTGCCCCGACGCTAGAGCTCCCCACCATCCTGGGCATGAGCGGGGGTGTTGGAGCTTCCCCCGCGGCCTATGTCGCCCCAGAGTATCCCTTGCGATCTCTGTTGTGCCCGCCCGCCATGGATGCGTCAGCAATTGCTCGCCGGAGGTTTACAACGGAGAGGAGTGGATTGTGGCAGAGAGGATTGTGGAATGAAGCTAAAAATCACCGTCTGACCCCGATATATAGCGGTGTCGCAGGCCGATATCGTGTACTCTACTCTATAAATTTAGCCCATATCCTGGCTAGCCTCTTAATATGAGTCTGATCGATCGTGCCTATAGTATTGCTCATAGTTACCACTAGGATAAAGCTCAAGCTAACATGGGGGCCACTCGATCTAGAACTTAGACCGATGGTTTAGGTAATGTACAAATACTAGCGGTGATCTAATAATCATATAATGTACTAATAATAATAGGGGTGATCTGGTAATTATAATCTACTAATACTAGTAGTAGTAGTTGGCAATCATGAGCTGTCCAACAATTTTACACGATTGCTATTACTCCCTCCGATCCATATTAATTGTCGCAGAAATAGATGTATCTATCATATGGATCGGAGGAAGTAGAACATAAGCTACCTCTGTGTCGTCCTCTAGAGCGACACATGAAAACCCTAGGCGCCTAGGCCCCTTCCCATCTCCGCTCCCCATACCGCCTCTACATGATGCACACATGCCAAGCTCATGTTGTGCACGATGGTGGCGGCGTTTCCTTTTGTGGATCTCGGCAAGATCTGCATTTCCATGTTGATGGCTTCTTACCGAATATCAGCGGCGCTGCAGCGTGTTTCCCTGCGGGGCAGCATGATGAGGTGTCGGTTAAGGCGACTCAGGGACGGCCGGGCTTCCTCTCATCCCCAAGCATCTCGATGGGATTTGGCTCCAGATCGCTCGACGGGCACCTTAGCCACCGGTCGCCCCGACGCTCGAGCTCCCTGCCTCCGCATCCTAGGCATGAGTGGGGGTGTTGGAGCTTCCGCCACGGCCAACTGTCGCCCCGGAGTATCCCTCACGATCTCTGTTGTGCCCGCCCGCCATGGATGTGTTAGGAATTGCTCGCCGAAGGATTGCGGCAGAGAGGGGTTGTGGAATGAAACTGAACATCACCATCTGACCCCAATATATAGCGGTGTTGTAGGCCAATATCACGTCCCCTCGATAAATATATTGATGCCAGTCAATTTTCCCGGATATATTCATGGCTAGATTTTTTTGGTTCTGAGTTTTTCTTCGGGATACGCTAGAAATGCTCTAAAGCTTCCACAAACGGGTCAGTTGCTCGGGTAGTAGTAAACAGAAACAAGGGCGATTTACATGTAAACCCAATTTTTATAAATTATCATAAAGGCAAATCGTATTTCTTAAAAAAAAATACGAAAAACAAATCACACACATTGGTATGCGACAGAAACCGAATGTTACAGCCGTGGGGTCCACTCTCGCGAGCTGGCAGCCTTTATTTACTGTGCCGTACGCCGGACGCCACAATTCGGACGCCGGAGAACGAAATCACACCGGAAGGCCAGATCAACAACCGCCGCCGGAGAGAGAGAGCGAAGAGAGAGAGAGAGAGCGAGAGAGAGAGAGTCGCCGCTGCTTGAAGCCGATGGCGGCGGTTCCGTGGAAACCTCTCTTTTGGGAGAGATTCGGCGACTCCTTCACCTTCGCCGGCGCCGCCCGCGACTGCCTCGCCGCAGTGGCGCAGGACCTCGCCTCGCCTCTGCGCGGTGGCGAAGAGGACCGAGCGCTCGTCCGGATCGACAAGTGCGACAGGAAGCTCGCGGAGGCCGCTAAGTTCCTGGCGTTCACGGTATCCGGGCTGGGCACCGTGGAGGTGCTCGCGCTCAGATGCCTGCGGAGCGACGACGTGGAGGAGATCCGTGCGAGACCAAGGGCGCGGGCCGCCAGGGAGCGGGCCAGCAACGCGTACGACGCACTCGCCTCGTCGCGCGGCCACCTGGGAGCCGCGGAGCGCCTGTTCGCCGCCACCGCCATCGCCAACGACGCCGTGGAGGAAGAGCGGGTTGACGTCTTGGCGGCTATCGAGGCCGCTCTGGAGGCTCTCGACGCAATGCAGGAGTCGCGCACGAGCGATGCGAGCGTCCCCGACGTTGTCCTTCCCCGCGTCCAGTCTCGCACGCGCTCGGCCGCCGAGACGCCCAACCTCGTTGGCGGGAGCAGCGCCGCCGCGTGGATCTCGCTCGGGAAATATACGCCAGGATCGCTCGTCCGCGTTGCCCTCAACGGAGCTGTCGCAGAACTTGAGGCGGCACATGCGGCGCTCCGGGTCATCGCGGATGCCATCGACAAGGACTCCAAGCTCACCGCTGCCGCCCTCGGCCTCTCCGCTGCCGCCGCCGACTGGTCCGACAACTACCACAAGTCGTTCCTCGCATTGGGCGCCGCGCACGCCGCGCTCTCCACCCTCCTTGCCGTCAAGGGGGAGTCGGACTTGGTGTTCCTGCGCTGCGCCCCGCAGCTCGGCCTCAACCGCGGCGGGCCGGGTTGGATTTGCTGGGAGGCAGCGCGCGCAGACGCGGAGCGCCACGGGCGAGCGGCGCTGGACCACCTCTGGTCCGCGTCTTCTTTCGTGGATTACTGCCTCGCCGGCGTGCTTGCTTGGGGCTCTGCCGGGCAGGAAGCCCGGGAGCTGATGCTCCGAGCCCTCGCCAACGCTGGCCAGGCACGGGTCGCTGCCGACCGGTTGCCGCACGCCGCTGGACGTGCGTTCTACCACGCGCGGAAGGTGCTCCAAGGTGCGCGCTGTTCTGAAGCAGCGCCAACTCCATCGCCCAAGGCCAACCATCAATAGTCTATGCTCTGGTTCTGGTCCGTGCAGGAGGCGATTTCTTTCCCTCCGGTTTCCCTTCGTGAGATGCTACCTTGTTCTGTGATTGCGTTTTCCGTTCGTACGGTACTCATCGGTAATGCTCAGTCCCTGGAATCGGTTTACCCAATTAGCCTACTCGATCTTCAAGTCTTGATCGGTTAGACAATTTAGTTGTTTCTGCGAACTCTTTAAACCCTGTGGGTTTCCTAGTAGTATGTGATTTGGGTGTTATATCGTTGTGACAATCACTTAAATGAGGAGTTCACAAACTGATCGATCCCATGATATTATATCTTTCTGAACTCTGAATCAGTTTTGTCGGATTCTAAACACCTCTGTGCTGAATTAGTTCCTACTGCAACTTAATTGCATGATATATTGTTTCTGAACTCTGAATCAGTTTTTTCATATTCTGAACTCTAATTCAATTGCTAGCTTTTTTACTGCCATGCCAATGGACTGATTGGCTCCCCTACTGATGTTGATTTTACGTGCTTAGAGACACTGCTAATCTGTGAGATAAGAATAACTGATCTCTAAAACTTTGGGAGTTTGTAGCTGTGATTTCAGAGGTTTTGCAGGATTAATTGGCAACAGTAACTGTGACACTAGTGCTTGTTCTGAACACTCACCGGTCCGATCGTTGAGAACTCGTTCAGCTGCCTTTGGGCTAGCTAGCCTAGGATGCAATAGTTGATATAGGAACACAGTGCTTGTTCTGAATATTCACTTGTCTGATCTTTGATTTGGAGGTTTTGCAGCATGGGCTTGCGTAACTGTACCATTAACATAACAGAGATCAAACGGTACAAGTAACAACCGGTAATAACTACTCCAAGGGCTAAGGTACCAATTCGACAGAAGCAAATTCTACTGAAGAGAGACGAAGAGAAAAACCATATCGTAGTGTACCTGGAAAGGCTCCGGCGCAGCGTCGACTCACGCCAGCAGCCGCGCGATCGGTCCCTACCACGATGACGGCCGGCAAAACCGGGACGGGAGCCGGCGGGGCACGGAGAGCGTGCCCTGGTGCTCAATGCGCCTGTGCTGATGGAGGAAACCGGATCTGTGCAGGAATCGACCGCCTCGTCGGATCGGCCTTGGCTGCCCTGGCCTGGAAGCAATGCGTGACGAGGCGACAGCGTGCGGCTCCTTGGAGGACCATGACCACGACGAGGCCGACGGGCATGCCACGACGGGGCGAACTCACCGGGCTGAGAGGCCGCACCAGGACGCCCATCCTTTCTCTGCGTGCTGCGGGCCGCAACCTCACGCCACCCACATCGCCATCCACGCCACGTCCGTGTCCGTCCTGCCCTCATCGACGCAGCAAATGTCTGAGCGATGCGGAACACATGCTGTTGTGTTCGCCGGCGTCGTTGCTCCGGCCCCTGCGGCTCTCCGCTCCGCCAAGGCCACCAGGTTTCGACACGCCTGACAGCACCTCGTCCACGGCCGTCACGCCTCTGTTCATTTCCGAATCCCCGGGAGCGCGCACGCCTGATGCCTCGACTCGTGCTGCTTGCCTTGGAGAAGCTGTTCACGCCCGTGGCGACGCTGCTTCTTGCCAGGCGGGGCCCTCTGTCTCGTCGATGGCGCGGCAGAAGACCTTGATGATCCACCGCACCGCATGGGCTTCGTTCTCTGTACGTGGGGCTAGCTGCCGTCCCAAGAGCAAGCGTGCCAAGCGGGTTGCACAGCAGAAGCCCTGGCCTCTGGTC
Organism: Avena sativa; assembly: GCA_916181665.1. NCBI lineage: Eukaryota > Viridiplantae > Streptophyta > Magnoliopsida > Poales > Poaceae > Avena > Avena sativa. The sequence continues at coordinate 41,687,912 of OV702281.1, forward strand.
TGTAGGAACCTAGGAACTGTGCAGAAGGACAGGTCTCAGCAGATCAAATCCGTTCAAGCTTTATGACGAAACAAAGACAGGTGGATCACAGGCCATGATCGCGCCGGATGGAGAATTCAGCCTGGACAATGTTTGATCGTTTCCAACACGACAAACATCTCCAGTTTAGAGCCTGCCTGGGTTCCTATGCTTGCTATATATATGCTTTCTACTCCCTCCGTATCAAAATATAAGATGTTTTAGGTTTGTGAATAAAATGTATCTAGACTTGTTTTGATATGTAGATTCACTTTAAATATGAGTATATACTAAAAGTAGTTTAGATACATTTGCTTCATAAAACTAAAACATCTTATATTTTAAAACGGAGGGAGTGGTTTCAATTTGACATCAAGCCGCGTGTGGCTACGTGCTCTCCCTGGTTGCAGGTCGCTTCAGCGGCTCCTGTTTCATATGATCCTCATCCTTTGCAACCGAGGTCTTCTGCACAGTTCCCAGTGACTTCACGCGACGACTGCCGACTGGGGCTAGGTTTTGTTTTTTTAGTTGTTTCCTACTCCCTTCGTTTCATAATATAAGTGTTTTTATCAGCTTAGTCCATCGATAGTTCTATGGAATCTTTTGCATGACATGTATTGGTTGTTTACTAGTATGTCAGGGAAACTCCAACGGCCCTCTATTTCGGACACTGTGCACTAGTAGAAAAAGAATCTTCGGTTTGGTCCAGAGTCTAACACTAGTCTCGATTTGTTACAGGCCAGGACTAGTATGAGCACTAGTCCCGGTTCGTACCATTTTCGGTGGTTAGGAGTCCAAGAAAACTCTAGTCCCAGATCGTTTCGGACCTTTAATCTCGGGTCGTGATACGGCACTAAAAGGCTGCGGGCCACGGCAAAAAACTTATTGGCTACGATGTCGAAAAAAAGTATAACCTATCAAAATGTGAGAAAAACAATTGTTAGTTCGATTTCAACAGCCTTAGGCCGTTTCGGATTATTTTAGATTTTGAAATTCGAAAAGAAAAAAAAGTTATTTAAAAAATTGAAATTTCGCAATTTTATTTATTCCATATTTAGATTCCTCACATTTTTCTGATAATTATGGATATATTATTTGTCTAATTTTGATTTACAGATTTAAAGATATTATTTATGCCATATTAAATAAATAAATGGCAAAAAAATGAATAAAATATAATTTCATTTAGTTTTTACTTTCATTGGATTAAAATATTATTATTATTTATTTATTGTTGTTTACTAAAATAGTTGTTTGTAATTTCAAAAAATAAAGATGTATGGCATATTGATATGAGCTAATAGGATTGATATGGTAGTGTTGACAACAAGGTACAAATGGACTTCGCGCAAGGACATCCTGATGCAACAGCGAAGTCAAGCATGCTAAGGATGAAGTAGTGTTAGGATGGGTGACCGACCGGAAAGTTTGACCTAAGATTAAATATACTTAGTGCTAAAAATGTTTCAAGTGAGAGGATTACGAGTCAAACAATTCAAAAATTCGAAAAGAAAATTTCAAAAATAAATTAAAAATAAATTGAAAAAAAATCTTTAGTCCAGAGCTGCATTACGACCCGGAACTAAATGTCCTTCGTCCCCCGCTGCAAAAACAGCTATGCGGTGGCCTCTAGTTCCGGGTTGTAAGTCCTTTGGGTTGTAAGTCCTTTTTCCACTGGTGGTGGTTCGGAGAGGACTAGGTTGAGCCGTTGAGGCCTTTATCCGTGCCGGTGCACCCAACATGGCAACCATTGTAGGGTCACGGACTCACGGTCCGTCATGTCATGTGCTGGCGCTCTAGCGCCCATTAATAGCGGTTGGAAGCACTTCTTGCTCAACATGTCAGTTTTCCATGTGGATCCGAGTACATGTGGGCATATACCCTTCAAAAATCGGGGAATGGAGCAGATTGGCCCGTGAGATAGTGGGGCGGGTACCTGATAAGATGTCAGTGTGGGCAATTTCCATCCGTGGAGGCTCCATGGATACTCGAACCGCACCTATCAGTCTAATAAAACTTTCCCACATACACATGAAAACCTAAGCCCAACAAACCATCATCGTCTGTTCCATTATTTTCCCCTCGTCTCTCGACTCCCATTCCACATGAGTTGCCACCATTGTTATGTTTATTTTCGTGCATGTATAAATTATGTATGTGGTCTTTTTGGGTTTGCGGGACGGAGGACGGAGGACGAAAGACTGGTAACAGGTGATCCTTATTTCTAGTGTTTAATTACGTCCTGGTACTTTTAGACAGGTAAAATAGGGTAAAAGGACGGACTGGTGCGAGTCACTGTTAGCGACACAGCCCGAGAACTGGGCGCCTGCCCTCCCCGCCCCGTAAACAGACCAAAATGATTGAAAGGGCCGTCTGTAAGCCGGCCTGTGCAAAACCAGTTTGACTGGTTTAATCGGTTCGGGCTAGTTTAAATTTTTGTAGTAACTCCTGAATTTAGATTTTATTTGTGAGAAAAACTGAACTAGAGTGCAACTAGCGATTTGGTTGGTTTGGCCAGTTTCACTTTTTTCGGGATGCGGTGACGGTTGGAGTTGCCCTTACCACATGGAAGAAGTGGAGGAGTTGCTCGGGCGTACAAAGAGGTGGTCGTCATGCCACCAGCAGATCGAAGAAGGCTATGTGTGCCGATTGCCCATGTCTGAGTGGACGCTCGTGCTCCTATGACGCGTCGACTCTATCACTGCCCGCCTCCGGCTATGTCGTCGCTGACATGCTCTACCGCGACCTTGTCGTCGACGGTGCTGTGTTTTGGGCATACCCCGGTGGCTCGCCGCGTGCTTCCGAGAAACCTGACGAGCGCGCCGCGGACGACGTGGACGTGGTGCAGCACGAACTCGATCAAGTACACATGGTGTTGAGTGCCGAAAATGCTAGACTTACGGAAAAACTTTTGGACAGTACTAGGTGTCCTCGAAGGATTTGTGCTTTTTATTCCGGGTCCCTAGCCAACCACGTGTCTTTTTTTAAGGGTCAAAATCCCGTTATTTCTACATAAAGTCCCGCTTTTGCTACATATTGTTTCATTTTTGCTGCATGTAGCAAAAAACGGTTTAGTACAGAAAATAGAAAAACAGATTGGACCTCGCCGAAGATTTCGCCGGAGACCTCGCAGGCGACCATGTAGCAAAAAAAATATCCTAAATGTAGCAACACCGACTTCGTCGGAGACATCGCCGGAGACTCGCCGAAAACCTCGTAGCAAGAAGTTTGTGCTATTGTAGCAAATTTAGAAAACTGATATAGCAAAATAATTATGCTAATGTAGCAAAAGACGACTTTACCGGAGACATCGTCGGAGCAAAAACTTGTAACAAAAAAAATGCCATTGTAGTAGCACCGCTCGTCGCAGGTAGCAAAACCAGAAGCCATATGCAGCAGGTTCAATCGCCCCGTGTGTAGCAGGGCCTGTTGCCGCAGGTAGCAACTCTGGAAAACAGATGTCGCCAGGTTCTTCGTACCAAAAAATATATGCTATTGTAGCAAACTTTGAAAACAAATTTAGAAATTTTTTTGTACCACTATAGCAAAAATATGACTTCGCCGAAAAGCGCAGTAGCAAATTTTTTTATATTAAACTAGCTGAAAAGTAGAACTTTTGTAGCAAAATAATCATCCTAAAAATAGCATCTTAACAAAATCCTACTTCCTACTCTCCGATCCATATTAATTAACTTTGATTTGTTAAAATTTAGATGAACATATATACTAAATAGTGTCTAGATTTATTTAAATCTAGATAAATTTGAGTCAATTAATATGGACCGAGGGAAGTAAAATCATCGACAAAACGGTGCTTGTAGACGCAAGCAGCGGCGGCGCGAGACATGCAGAACCTGACAGCGACACGACGTACTAGCGGAAAACGGCGCGACATCCTAGCGGCAGGCGGAGCGGCCTGGCGACAGGGCGGAAATGGAGCTAGCACGCACAAATGAAGCTAGCGCTCAGCACACACAACTCGAACCAGCAGTGGCTGAAAAAGGATAAGAACAAACGGCTAGCGGACCGCGCACGCGACGAAGCGACCCGGGGATCGGAACGCGCGATCCCGGGGTATGGTATCATTTTCTTTTGTTTAACATGTTTTTAGTGTTTTTTTTTAATGTTGCAGCGATAACTATGTTGTGATGTGAGAATAAGGTCCTTTTCCCGTCATCTCTACTCGTCTAATCAGGATGCCGATCCGAACGTTGAATTTAGGTTCGGACGCCGATCCGGACGCTGAATTTAGGTTCGAACGCCGAAAATCGGCCCAGTCGCGTTCCCAGGAACTTCTTTTCGTTCGGATTTGGACCAACTTTGGTCCGGACTTCCCATGCCATACCCAGGATCCCGGGTACGTCCTGGGAACGCCGAACGAAGCGATTTGGCCGAGTGGACCAGCCTGTCAGTGACAAGCCGAGTCATCGTCATCCTTCCCGCCATTTCCCTTTTCTCGTCCTCGCCGCTACACCCCTCCCGCCCTCGCCTCCGACCTCGGCATATAAAAGGCGTATATCTGGCACACGCTCCCAACTCCGGCGAACTCCAGACGCTCGCACCTTTCTACCTCCACAACTCCGCCGAAAAGCCATGGCCGAGAGATTTCCCGGTGACATCGCGGCGGCGAACGGCCAACGCACACTACAGACGTGGGAAGCCCGGTTGCTCCACGATGCGGGCTATACGGCGCCGCCGGAATTTTGTCTCCCCTTCGGCGGTAACTCAGCGCCGGCAGGATCCCTATTCCGCCGGTGCCCGTCGACGAGGACATCGCCGGAGAGATCTAGGCGGCTATCGCCGCCATGCAAGCCCCGGATCTCGCCGAGGATCCTGGCAACCCGGTCTTCTGGAGGCAGTTCTTCACCGACAGGCGCCTCCAGGATCTCGCCCGACACGAGGGACCGTCGGGATCGTCGCCACCACGTCACAATGCGGTTTTTCGCCGCCGCTGGTGGAGCATTCTAGGGCGAACTCTCGCCGCCGTCATGGAACACATCCAGACCGGCAACCACCCCCGCCTCGGCCTGTAGAAGTGGCGTCCGTCTTCGACCATGGCGGCAGCGCCCTTTTCCTAGTTTCAATTTAATATTTTCCTAGTTAAATTCGACGTAATATGTGCGTCCTTGTCCTAATTAATGAAATCTGTCTATATTCGCCCAAATTTCGCCGTGTTTAACTAAATTTTTTCGAACGTGGAAACTCGACCTGGGAACGCGAGTGGGAAAACGAGTTTTGTCCGGTAAAAAATAGGTCCGGATTTCGGCCTAGGTTCGCCCAACGAGTGGGGATGCTCTCACTCTATTCTCACTTCGGTTATGCATCTAGCGCAGATGGAGGGCACATGGAGTCTCTTGTATGACGGATTTCCTGAGATCCGGTCCGGTTTCGAGTTGGTGTGCTTTTAGATCCGTCTCTTCAGTTCTACAGTTGGCATTATTAGCGATGGTTGTTGCTCTAGTGCGTTGGTTCTTTGTGACTTTAGCGCGATGACTTCACGTCTGTCTACTACAATATGCTGCACTACGACAAGCTTTTTTCTAGCTCCGGTGATGGAAGGGCGATGACGGCAGCATGCTTTCGGTGCGCTAGTGTTTGTAATCGTCGCTAGGTGTTTCAGTGACCTATATTTATAATTTTTATTACTTTTGACCATCTTTGTACCGGTATGATTTTTAATACTCACTCCATCTTGAGAACGCTGAGTTTCCCACTCGCTTTTTCAGGTCGAGTTTTCAGGTTCGGCGAAATTCAGTTAAACACTATGAAATTTGGGCGAATATAGGCGGATTTCATTAATTAGGGCAATGATCGCACATATTACATTGAATTTAACTAGGAAAAGGCCGCCGACGCCATGGTCGATGATGGACGCCGCTTCTGCAGGCCGAGGCGGGGGTGGTTGCCGGCCTGGATGTGCTCCATGACGGCGGCGAGAGTTCGCCCTGGAACGCTCCACCAGCGGCGGCGAAAAGACGCATTGTGACGCGGCGGCGGCGAGTGATACGTCCAAAACGTATCTACTTTCTCGAATACTTTGCTATTGTTTTTCCTCTATACTTGTGTGATTTGGATACAACTAACACGGATTGATTTTCAGCAGAATTACCTTGGTGTCTTGTTTTTTTACAGAAAATGAACTATCAGGAAAAATCCCGGAAAATATGCCAAAAATTATATTTCACCAGAAGATCCATGAAGCCAGAAGGGGAGACAGAGAGGAGGCCTGGGGGGCCAGACCCACCCTAGGCGCGGGCCCACTAACCCCGCGCCTGGGGGAGGTTTGGCCACCCCAGTCAGCTTCTCGGCCTCCCTCCGCGTCTATAAGTTGCCTTCTGCCCTAAAAACAGAGGGGGTTCGATAGTTTTTCAGAAAGAGTTACGCTCCGCCGCTGCCACGAGAAACCAAGATTCGGATCCAGAAATTCCGTTCTGGCACCCTGCCGGGACGGGGAATTTGGAGAGGATCATCGCCATCGTCATCACCAACGCATCTCCATCAACCATCGATGTTTCCCTCATCCATGAGTGAGTAATCCCCCGATGTAGGCTTGGGGATGGTAGGGGTTGGATGAGTTCTATCATGTAATCGAATAAGATCTCTTAGGGCATAGTGCCTAGTATCTCTATTAGTGCTATTTGACTTTATTGCAACTTGCTGTGCTTAATGCTTGTCACTAGGGCCCGAGTGCCATGATCTCAGATCTGAACTTATTATTGAATCATTATGATAGTATTGTTTATGGTATTACCTGCAAGTTGTGTACACATATCATTGTCCGGATCCAAAGGCCCCAAAGTGACAATAATTGGGACAACCGGAGGGGATGGCTGTGGTGTGAGGATCACATGTGTTCACGGAGTGTTAATACTTTGCTCTGGTGCTCTATTAAAAGGAGCATCTTAATTGCCAGTAGTTCCCTAGAGGCCCCGCTGCCACGGGCTGGCTAGACAGAAGATGTTATGCAAGTTCTCATTGCGAGCACGTATGACTATATTTGGAGCACATGCCTAGGATTGTTTAGTACTTGGATGCTTATTATTATTTATCTGCAATGCCCTAGTTCTTTAGAGTTATATGTTTAGACTCGTCCATGCAACGCCCGTCCATCCATTCCTATGCCTACCACACTCGAATCCTACTGTTACCGTTACTACTACTATTGCTAATGTTCACTATTGTTGTTACTGTTACTATTGCTACTGTTTCACTGTTGTTGTTACTGCTGCTGTTGCTTTGCTATTGCTACTACAAACTCTTGCTACTGATAAACTTCTGTGAGCAAGAACTATTTCCAGGTGCAGCTGAACTGACAACTCAGTTGTTAAGGCTTGCAAGTACTCTTTGTCTCCCCTTGTGTCGAATCAATAAATTGGGTAATACTACCCGCGGAGACTGTTGCGATCCCCTACACTTGTGGGTCATCAAGACTATTTTCTGGCGCCGTTGCCGGGGAGCATAGCTTTATTTGTAAGTTCACTTGGATCTATTATTGTTCATTGTTACTCCTTTCATCACGGGGAAGTCTCGCGATGAAAAGTTCCCTATTTTACCATCCACTACAAGAAGAGGTACAGTCCTAAATACCCTTGTTGCTCTTGATTCACCGTCTATTATAAGTAAGCTTGTCATACCACCACCACATGCTCATGCTACACACACTGCTACTACTGTTGAATCTGAAACTGCTTTTGATACTCATGATGTTACTTCTACTGTGCTTGATGCGAGTGGTTCATTAGGTCCTTTTCTATATGCTACTATGGCTAGTCTAGGAAATACCGAAACTCCTAGTGAAGACACCGTTACACCTGTTAGCTCACCTGAGTCTAGTGAGAGTTTTGATATTAATGATGGTTACATAGAGCTCACTGATGAATTTGTTGAAGAGTGCCGAAACACACATGGCGCTAGTGCTATGAAGAGTCTCCTTGCTAGACGTACTATTATACCCAAGAAGTCTTATGATCCTAAGTTTGCCACCTCTCCCATAGATATTAAAGATAAATATTATGATTTCTCTCTTGATTTAACTTATTTAGATATTGTTGAGAGAGAACCGTTTTGTGGTACTGAAAATGAGAGTGTTGTGGCTCATATGAATGAGCTTTCTACTATGAGTGCTTTGTTCTCTGATGATTTTAAAATGCGCAAGTACTTTGTCGCTAAGATCTTCCCTTTTTCACTAAAAGGAGAAGCTAGGGCTTGGTTTAATAGATTACCTCCTGGTTCCATTGATAGCCCTGATTGCTTAATTGCTTCTTTCTTCCATAAATAGTTTCCTCCCAGTGCTAGACATGCTGCTTTGCAGAGACTTTTTGATTTTAAACAGGAAGAAGAAGAGAAATTGCTTGAGTCATGGAAAAGATTATGTTCCTTGATTCATGCATATCCTGGATGTCCATTACCTAAGAATGAGTTGCTTGATATTTATTATAATGGACTAACTGATGATTCTAGAACCTACCTAGATAGCCTTGCTGATTGTGTTTTTAGGAAAAGGACTCCTACAGATGTTGAAGAAGAACAAGATAAGCAAGAATTATAATGATTGGACTTCAACTAAGATGAATACACCTGAGCCTATTACTCCTGAACCAGTTGTTCCTGAACCGGTTCCACCACCAACAACAAAGAAGAGGGGAGTTATTGCATTAAATGATGAAGTGATGAAGGAAGCTAAGAAGTGTCTAAAGGAGAAAGGTATTAGAGTTAAAGATGTGAAGAAACTACCTCCTATAGAAGAATTATGTAAGCCAATTCCCCACTCATCTACTATTGAGGTACACTCTCTCCAACACTTTGATGAAGGTGATATTCCTTATGGTAAGCCTCCTGATCAATGCTTAGAGGAACTTGACATTTTTATTGTTAAAGAAGGTCATTTTAATAAACAAGTTCAGAATCATTTATTGGAAAACTCTAGAGCTATTCATGAGTTGAAAGATATTGTGGAAAGAACTTCTAATGATATTAAAATGCTTTGTAAACACTTTCAAATGGTTCAAACCCAACTTGATCAACTTGCTAAAGTACAAAAGGATATGTTAGTTAATGCTTCAGGAAATAAACATGCTTATGGAATTAAAACTAGGAGTGGTGCAGCCACTCAAGATCCTTTATATCCTGAAGGACACCCTAAAAGAATAGAGCAGGATTCCCAACAAGGTGAGGATAGTGGTAATCCTCGTAAGAGGAAGAAAAAGAAACATAAGAAAGTTGAGGAATCACTTGAACCTGCTGTAGATCCTAATAGTATATCTGTCTCTGATGCTGAAACTGAGAGTGGTAATGATAATAATGAGCCTCCTGATAAGGAGGAAATTGAGGAAGAACCTAAAAAACACACTAAGAATACTAGGTACACAAAGGAATATTTTATTGCTAATAAACATGGTAAAGAGAGAGAACCTTGGGTGCAGAAACCTATGCCTTTTGTAGGTAAGAAACACAAGTCAAAGGAGTAGGAACACTAAAACAAGTTTTGTGAGTGGATGAAACCTTTATTCTTGCAAATTCCTTTGACTGATGCTATTAAGTTGCCTCCTTATTCAAAGTATATGAAGGATATTGTCTCTAATAAAAGGAAGATTCCTAATGAGGAGATTTCTACTTTGCTTGCTAATTACTCCTTCAATGGTACGGTTCCAAAGAAACTTGGTGATCCAGGTATACCAACTATTCCTTGATCCATTAAAAATAATTATGTTAGAACTGCTTTATGTGATTTGGGAGCTGGAGTTAGTGTTATGCCTTTTTCTCTCTACAAGAGACTCCAGCTAGAAAAGTGGATACCAACTGATATATCTTTGCAAATGGCTGATAAGTCAACTACTGTTCCTGTTGGTATATGTGAGGATGTTCCTGTTCAAGTTGCTCATAATTGCATGTTTTTTACTGATTTTGTTGTGCTTGAAATGCCTGAAGATGATAATATGTCTATTATTCTTGGGAGACCTTTTCTTAATACTGTAGGTGTTGTCATCAATTGCAATCGAAGAAAAGTAACATTCAATATTAATGACAAAGAGCACACTGTCTATTTCCCCAAGAAGGTTGTTAGAAGATATTGCCTGAATTCTATTGAAAATATTGAAGGCATCAAGGTTGGAGAAATATATTGTCCCATTCCACAAGAAAATATTGAAACTATTATGATTGGGACCATTGCTATCAAGTATGAGGTAACATAATCACCTTGTGGAATGCAAAGTTTTGTTTCATATAAGATTGTTTTGGTAACAAGACTTGATCAACCTTGTTAACAAAAGGATTTTAATAAACAAAATAATGCTTCCACTTTGGTTATACTTGCTTTCTTTTTACTTTCTCCTTCTTAGTCTTTGCTTTAGCTTTAGTTTTGCTAGTTGTTTTCTTGTTTGAGTTTCTTAGAGCTCCTGTAGTTTGGCTTTTGGTTTGCTTTTGCTTCTTCTGAAAAACTGTTTCTGCGAGAAAATCAATTTTCATACCCTGAAAATTGGCCAAAATAAAGTTTCCCGAAAAATCCCAGAAAATTCAAAATAATTTTTTCCTCGAAAAAAGGGGCAGAGAGGTACCAGAGGTGACCCAGGGGGCCACCCCTAGGCCCCACACCTGTGGTAGGCGCGGGCCCACCACTAGTGGCGCCTAGGAGGGGTCTGGCCCACCTGGGCCCCTCTAGGCTGCCTCCTCAAAGCCACCTTCTTTCTCTCTCCCGAAAAACACCGGAAAACTTGCTCAAGGTCGAGTTCTTGCTGTTCTTGCTCGTGAATTTTCGATCTCCTTGTTCAGCCCATCTCAAGTGCTGATTTTTGGAGGGATTGCTCTTTGGTATGTGCCTCCTCCACTTGTCCAATTAGATTTGTGATTGGTAGATTGTATCTTGAGTATTTTGCTACTATAGGTGACGGGTTGTTTGAGCTTGCATGCTTGTTCTATGCTTAGAAACTTTGTTTTGATGCATGTGTAGTCCTCTAGCAAGTTCCTATAGTAGTTGCTCATTATTTATCAACTTAGAAATCACTTGGTTTGATGGTTGTTTTAAATTTCAGCAAAGAGAAGTTATGGACCACCACACCTTTGGTGACATATTTGAGAGTGATGCACCTAGAAGGGAAAGGCTCCCAAGGTCATCTACCAGTTCTAGACCCTCATTCAATGAGGATCTCATCACTCCGCGGTTTGGTGACGAGGGGGGTGAAGGGGATGCGCACCCCTCCACCTTTCCTTGTCAAACTTTCTTGCGAGCTGCTGGGATTCTTAATGATTTCATGGCTTTGATTGAGAGAGCTGGTCTAACAAGTTTCATGCAGGATGAGAGTGCACAATATGCTTCACTTACTAAAACATTTGTGGAGAGTTTCTTCTTAACCAATACTTTGTTCAACTCTTCTATGTCTTTCAGACTTTATGGCAGGGATCATTCTATGACATTGAAGAATTTTTGCAAGGCCTTGTGACTTGGAACAAAGGGGTCATCAAAGAATATTACAACTCTTCCCGCTGATTTGCTGGAACTATACCGAGGAATAACCAATGATGATGACCGTAGAGCTCAAAGAGGGAAGATAAAGAACATTCAACTGCCAGCCATCGGGTACTTCACCTAATATCTTACCACCAGTGTTCTTGGTAGGGAGAACACTAGTAATATATCCAACTATCAATTGGCCTTCTTAGATGCTGCGCTCTACGGTGAGGAAAAGTATAACCTTGGTTCCCTCATTGCTCGTCGCTTAGCTGCTAGGGGACCCATTTATGGGGGAATTATATCTACTCGTATCGCTGCTGCCTTGAACATTGTTGTTGATCCTCATGATACAGTTTTGGCTCCCCAAAGACTTGATCTGGCTGCCATGAAGGCGCACCACTTTGTCACCTCTAGCTCTACTCTTGATAACTTGGTTTATAGAATGTTGTTTACTTACGGGGAAGAGAGAGAGATCCCTGTACCCCAAGCCACTTTGTTCAGTATTTCTCAGGGACCTTGGTCACGCTCGAAGGCGGAGATGGATGAGTTGCTAGATTCTCTTAACTTCCACGGGCACTATCCGGGGGGGGGCGCCCGCATATGACCCCGCTGTACACTACACAGGGGAGGCTTCGAGCTCATACCAGGACGAGGAAGCTTCCTCGACATACTACGAAGGTGCATCTACTTGGGCACCATGGGATTGAGCCCCACTTAGGCCAAAAGCCTAAGCTTGGAGGGAGGTATACCGACATCACACTCATCTATATATCATGTTCGGTCGGTTCTTTGTATATCCATTGTTTCGCTTTCTTTTTGGTTCTTGTTGCTGTTTTCTCAAAAACACAAAAAAATACGAAAAATATTTTCATTGTTTCTCTTGGTTTGTTTCTTTGCTTTGGTTTGCCTTAAAAGAAAAATCCAAAAATATTTTGCTTTGTTTGGTTTGCTTTGTTTTTGTTTGGTTTTTCTTTGTTTGCTTGTTTCTAAAAATCAAAAACACCAACAATATTTGTTGTTCCTCTTTGGTTTTGTGAGTTCTTCGTAGGGTTCAGCCGTCCTTAGTGGATATTGGTTTTCATGTTAATTATTCAAGTCACACAATTGAAGGGCAATAATGAAGATTAAGACAACTTAAGGTGTGGTAAGAGGTTGGTAACGAACTCTATTTGTTTCATTTTTGTACATATACTCATCATTGTGAGCATGCTTAGCTTGTTTGTGTAAGGTGTTGGAATTATGCCCTAGAGGCAATAATAAAGATGTTATTATTATAATTCTTGTTCATGATAAAGTTTATATTCCATGCTAGAATTGTATTAAGCGGAAACTTTAATACTTGTGTGGTTTGTGAACAACACCGTGTCCCTAGTACGCCTCTATGGACTAGCTCATTGATCAATGATGGTTAAGGTTTCCTAACCATAGACATGAGTTGTCAATTGATAATGAGATCATATCATTGGGAGAATGATATGGTGGACAGACCCAAACTAAGCGAAGCAATTAGATCGTGTCATCGTGTTCGTCTTTGTGAAGCTTTTCTTATGTCAAATATTGTATTCCTTAGACCATGAGATAATACAACTCCCTGGTATCGGAAGAAAGCTTTGAGGTCATCAAACGTCATCCTATGAGAGGGTGATCATAAAGGTGTCTCTCAGGTGATCGGAAAGTATCTGTTGGGTTGTATGTATCGACATGGGATTTGTCCCTCCCAAGTCGGAGAGATATACTTCGGGCCCACTCGGTAATCGATATCAACACCGCTTGCAAGCATGTGGTTAAGGAGTTAATCACAAAGTGATATCGAATTACGGAACGAGTAAAGTACTTGCTGTGAACGAGATTGAACTAGGTATGACGGTACCGACGATCGAATCTCGGGCAAGTAAAATATCGCGAGACGAAGGGAATATATATATGGGATTGATTGAATCCTGGCATCGTGGTTCATCCGATATGATCATCGATGAATGTGTGGGAGTCAATATGGGTTTCCAGACCCCGCTGTTGATTATTGATAGAAGATCATGTCTGCATATTCTCGAACCCGCAGGGTCACACACTTAATGTGTCTCGACGCTAGGATAGATTGGATAATTGGTTTATGAGTTTTTGTTCGGAGTCTCGGATGGGATCCGGGACATCACAAGAGGTTCCGGAGTGGTCCGGAGAATAAGATTCATATAAGGCAGTGCAGTTTTTGGAGTTCGGAATTGTTCCGGGTTAATCGGTATGAGGGAGTGCCCTCACCTTCCGGTATGAGGGAGTTAGAACCTTCCGGAAGGGGACCAACGTGGCCACACCTTCCGGGAGGGGGCATGGGCCTATGAGGTAGTGCCCTGGCCGCATTGGGCCAGGGGCACAAGGCCCCATAGGGCCCAGCCGGCCAAGAGAGGTTTAAACTCTAGATAGAGCTTCTAGAAGGGGGGTTTCCTTGCCCCCCACTCTTCCTCCTTGGGGTCGCCGGCCTTGGCTTGGGGGAGGGGCTAGGGCTGCGCCCACCCCTCTATATATAGAGGGCTAGGGGCGCACCAACCCCCTACATCTTCCCCTCCAACGCTAGCCGCCCTGCTGCCCTCCTCTCTCCCTCCCGACTGTTTGTAGGCGAAGCCCTGCTGCAGAAATTCTCCACCATATACACCACGCCGTCGTGTTGTAGATCCAATCCGTCTCTCCACCATACTTGCTGGACCGAGGAAGGAGGAGACGTCGAGGTGCTGCACGTGTGCATCTCACGGAGGCACCACCACTTGTGGTGCTAGATCGGATCGGATCGCGAGGAGGAGAAGCGAGTACGACTACATCACCCACGTTCCGACGAACGTTCCGCTGTGCGAATCTTCAAGGGTATGAAGATCTAATCCAATCTCTCTCGTTGTTTGCATCTCCTAGATTAGATCTTGGCTTTCCCTCTGTTCGCATCCGTAGAAAATTTTGATTTACTATGCCGTGAAACCCTTCAGTGGTATCAGAGCTAGATCTATGCGTAGATGTGTTTCACGAGTAGAACGCAACATGGTTGTTGCGGGCGTTGATGTTTTATGTTGCAAGCCTCTTGTTTGTGTTATTCTTATGACGCGGGATAGTGAGATTGAAGCGGTCCAGGCCAACCTTACACGACGTCGCTCGCGAGACCGGCTCCGCACTTGACGTGTGGCTTGTTCCACACATGCGGCTGGTGGATGTCAGTTTCTCTCACTATAGTTGTCATGGGATTAACACCGGAGTTTGGCAACCATAATATCACCGTTGTGGCTTTCCGTAGGTAAGAATCGTTCTTAGCATCTACTCCCATAAGCCACGTAAAACATGCAACAACAAAGTAGAGGCATCTAACTTGTTTTTGCAGGGAGTGTTTTCTGTGATATGGTATGGCCCAAGATGTGATGTGTATATTGTATGCGATGATCATGTTTTGTAATGTTTCACGACTTGCATGTCGATGAGTACACAACCGGCAGGAGCCATATGGTTGTCTTTATAATTGTGTATGACCTGTGAGTCAACTTCTTATACGCCATGTAATAGCTTTACTTTATCGCTAAGTAGTTAGCAATAGTTGTAGTTGCTATTCGTGGTGGAGGCAATCATGGTGGAGTGATGGAGATCATGCCGGAACGCACAAGATGGAGATCATTGCGCGAAGATTGGCTATACCATGTCACATAAAGTTATATGCGTGTGATGTTTATCCTTTTATGTATCTTATTATGCTTAGATCACGACGGTAGCATTATAAGATGATTCCTCACTTAAATATCAAGATAAAAACTGTGTTCTCCCCAAGTATGCACCGTTGCGAAAGTTCGTCGTGTCCAAGCATCACGTGATGATCGGGTGCTATAGACTCTACGCTCACATACAACGGGTGCAAGCCAGTTTTGCACACGCGGAAATACTTGGGTCTAACTTGACGAGCCTAGCATGTACAGACATGGCCTCGGAACACAAGAACCGAAAGGTTAAGCATGAGTCATAAGAATGATATGATCGACACTTCGTTGTCCACCATTGAAACCACATCTCTTCTCGTGATGATCGGATTAGGTGTGGTGAATTTGGATCGTGTTCACTAAACAACTTGAGGGATGTTGAATTTAGTGGGAGTTCATCTAGTAATTTGATTAAGTTGAACTATTTATCATGAACATAGTCTAAATTGTACTTGCAAATACTGTAGATCACATGGCCAAGTCCAACTTCAACTTCAACGTTTTTGCTGAGATAGAAAAGCTTAGAAACAATGGGTCTAACTTCACCAAATGGTTTCGCATTCTGAGAATCATTCTCGCTGGCGGACAAAAGGACTATGTCCTTGAGAAAGCGCTAGGTGACGCCCCTGCTATAGATGCGCCGGCTGATGAAAAAGCTGTTTATCAGTCGCGCAAGGATGATTATGATTTGATTAAGATCGCCATGTTGTATGCTATGGAATCGGATCTTCAAAATTGTTTTTTGTTATCTCACATATTTTATGGTTTTCAGGAGGTCTCAACCTCATGAGTTGCCTCAAGGACATACCGATGCTCAGGGGGGACAACTACACAGAGTGGAGGAAGAAAGTAGACCTAGCATTTGTGTGTGCCGAGGTTGACTGAGTTGTGGAGACTCCACAGTCAGTCAAGCCAAAAGACCCAGTGAGAGATGCTGCTGATGATAATGCTGCTTGGGAAAAGAGGAAAAGGGACCATGCTCCACTGGAGTTGGCTTACTCCATTGATAATCAAAAGTGGGTCAATGCCAACAAAAAGTGCATGACCTTTGTAAAGAATACATTGAGAACTCCATTGCGGGCTCAATCGAAGAGTGCACTACTGTTGGAGAGTTTCTTGGAAAGATAAAAAGCCATTTCACTAGCTCTTCAAATATGTATGCCACCCAACTGCTCGAACAGCTGGTCACAGAAAAGTACACGGGAGGGGCACATGGCATCAGGGAGCACATATTGAGGATGAGCAACATGGCTGCTAAATTAAAGCCCATGGATGCTGACCTCGAGCTCAAGCCTTCTCTTATGGTTCACCTTGTCATGGCCTCCCTTCCCCAATAGTTTGAGAACTTTGTGATCAACTACAATATGTCTCCTGAAAAATGGGACATTGAAAAGACCATTGGCATGTGCACTCAAGAGGAAGAAAGGCTCAAGTCCATTCATGGTGGTTCTCTGAACTACGTGAAGGACAACAAGAAGAGAACCTTCAACAACAGCAACCATGGTGGTTCCCCCTCCAAGCCACATGGCAAAGGCCCCCAACAGTATCAACAACAGCAAAGTCTCCTAGGGGACAAGGACCAGTGCCACCACTGCAAGAAGTATGGGCACTTCAAGAAAGATTGCCCAGAATGGCTCAAGTCCATAATGGCAAAGAAAGGTATAGACACAGTTTCTTTTGTAAATGAATCCCTGTATTCACAGTTTTCGAAATCCACTTGGTGGATTAACTCAGGTGACGAGGTTTAATCTCGTCAATGCCCATTGTTATGGACTTGGGTTTTGGAGAAGATGGGGATGCTGGAGATCGCGGAACGGTTAGCAAACAAGCAACACGGGGACACGAGGTTTACCCAGGTTCAGGCCCCCGGAGGGAAAACCCTACTCCTGCTTGTCTGCTCTTGATTACGGTGGAACCGAAGGTTACAAGGGTGCGCAGATGCAATCTGGCGTGGAGGTGTGTATGCGGTGGTATGAAGGTTCCCTCCTAGACTTTATATAGAGTTAGGCAGGTCCCAAGCACAGACCGAGTCGGTTACAGGTTTTAGGGTTTACCCCTTTGAATTTTCTATCTACTCTAGTCTTGCTCTCCAAGGATCCGAAGGCGTCACGGGCCCTGGCCACCCAAAAGTCTTCATGGGCCGGTGTATATTTGTCGTGGGCCTTTCTTGGGCTGGACTAGGTATGCTGAGGTCGTGTACCCGCAGGGTATAACCATGTCAGTAGCCCCCGAGTGTTCAGTCGAATCGTAGATTCGGCTGAGGACTCTTCAATCCTTCGGGTGCAGCTATCTCTGTCTTTCAAGAGAATGATTTGAGCGTGTAGGGATTGTTGATGCGTATGCCTGACTCTACTGACGGATCATGGTCAGTTAACTGTCTTAGGACAAAACAACACGATCTTCTTCAGATTCGAGTCCCTCGACTCGAACCTGGAACATATGCTGGCGTAATTCGACTCAGGCCGCGGAGGACTTACAGGAGTGGAATTCCAGTAAATTTAAATGATGTACCTAACGCGTCCGTCGGGATTTTTCATCGCGCCTGTTGGCATGGATTCTTACTAGCAGAGCGCAGTCGTGTGCGTTACTAGGCCATCAGATGATATATGTATGTCTTATCTTTGTGTCGCAAACACAACATCCGAATGTTTATCACCGCGGAGGTGTTTCGGGTGGCCAAGGAGGACGTTGCTCACTTAGCGTTTATTAGGGCAGAGTTGCCAAAAAGTTTTGCATGTTGATCCGAAGGATCGCAGTCGAAGAATTCATAGGGCGCGACCAGCGCTCCCTATGGGAGTAGCCGTCGAGTGTCTGTTCGAGTCGTAGACTCGAGTAGAGACTTTAATTCAGCTGTTGTTCAGCTTCAGGTCCGTAGGACACAAATTTTTCGGATGCTTGAATCCATCCTCCCTATGGGAGTAGCCCCCGAGTCCGTAGTGGAGTCGTAGACTCGACGTAGGACTCGAAGAAATAGTTCCGTGATGTAGTGTTTTGTTCATTTTTTCGGGTGCGCGGCCAGCGCTCCTGATAGGAGTAGCCCCCGAGTAGTTAGTCGAATCGTAGATTCGAGTGAATACTCTTAATTGTATAGCCGAAGAATTGTAACTGTTGCTAGCATAGCTTTTGATGACGTCAGTGCTGACGATCGGTGACCTCAAGCGTCTACAGCGCCAGAGATGACGTGACTGGACAAACATGGGTCCCACCGTCTGACCTTGAGTTGACCGGTCACGCGCGGCGTGGAGATTATTACGGCGTCGCCTTGATTTCTGCGCGTAGTGGACGGCGTGCGAGTGATGGTTCGCTGCTGTACTGACACGTGGACGGACAGATTTTGATGTTGGCTCTAGGTCTTCCCGATGGACGGTCGTCGTGCATCGTCTTCGTCCTTATAATCATTGGGGAAAATGTGTATTTGTTTTCACCGCAGCCATTCTTGTTTCACTGCTCCCGTCATCTCTTGAGCTTTCTCACTGCGCGCTGGAATTTCCCCGAGCATTTCCTTCTTTGATCTTGTGTGCTCTCTGTCGGCGCCACCACACTGCCATGGGGAAGCCGAAGAAGTCCTCCTCTGCAGTTGGTACCAGCGCTGCTGGTGGCAAGAAGGGTTCTGCCGCTGCCCGTGTCACCGACGGTGGCTGGCAGCGATCGGAGACGCGTGTGAGTGATCTCCGCAAGCTCCGTGAGCGGGGCTTGACCCCGCAGGATAGGGAGGCCGTCAAACTCCCTGGCAACGAGGTAATTCCTCGTCCCCCCGCTGGGTTTCGGGTTATGTTCGTTGCCTTTGTCCTTCGGGGTTTTTCCTTCCCAGTCCACGATTTCCTTCGTGGATTGCTTTTTCTTTATGGTATCCAGCTGCATCATCTTTCTCCCAACTCTCTTCTTCATATTGCTTGTTTCGTCACTTTCTGCGAGTGCTGGATCGATATCGAGCTGCACTTTGGCCTCTTCCGGAAACTCTATTCCGTGAAGAGGCAATCTGGTTCTGATGGTGTGTATCCCATTGGGGGTTGCATCATCTCCCTCAAATCCAATATTCTTTTCTTCTCGTTTTCTATGTCTGAGTCTGTCCAGTACTGGCGGAGGCGATGGTTTTACATCCGCGACTCCATGGTGGCTGGGCAAGATTTTGGGCTTGCTCCTTTTGACCCCTCCTAGAAAATCGAGCCGAAAAGGTCCTGGAAGAACCAGTTCTTGGATGGCGAGGTGGCGGAGATTGAGGGGCTCTATCGTCGGGTGGAAGATCTTCAACTGACTCCGAATAAGGAGGTGAACGGTGTGGACATCATCCGCACCTTTCTCAAACGTCGGGTACAACCGCTCCAGGCCAGGGCACACCCGATGTTCCTTTACTCGGGTTGCCGTGATCCGACTAGGGTTTTGGCTGAGGAATTTTCCAAGGGATATCTCGACGGGATCCTTCGCTCGTTGCTGAAGTACAAGGTTGGAGAGGATCTTCCGGGGAAGTTGCTGACTTCTCCATTCTCCGCTTCTCGTCTGGTTCCGTAGGTGTAGAGCTGGGATGTGCGCGTAGCGCTATTTTTCGACTGCGTTTGTCTTTCCACCTTTTGTGCTGAAATTTTTGCTATCTTTTTGCACGGGAATTCAAGGTGCCGGGCATGTCGCCTCCATTGCCCGAAGTATTCCCGAATGCTCCAGACAATGAGGTGGTGGATTCCATGTCCGAGCTGTCATCGACGCGGCTGAAGAGGCCAACGATTCGAGCGAGGACCACACCCGCAAGCGGACGAGGAGCTCCAGCGAATCGTCGGATGCTTCGACTCCTCCAACACCTAGGAATCCGCTAGGCCTTGAGCGTCATAGCGGGGGCCATGGGGGCTCCTCCTCTCCTATTCCTACCATTCCCGTGCGGCTTGTGGCACCGCACCCGCCGGCGAAGCGGAAGAAGGAAGAGAAAAAAAGGAGAAGAAGGACAGGAAAACCCCTCCTGTCTTTGACTTGAGCGAGCTTGACTCGTAAGTTTCCTCAGTCGCCCCCATTTTTTTTGCTTTCTCTTGTCTTTTTGCTTTGTGCTTTGCTGATTTTTTCTTTTGTAGCCACTCCTCCGACGACTCCTCCAGTGATGGCGCTCGGGAGATGGTGGGGGAGTCGAAGGTTGTTCCTCCTCCTCCTCAGACGGTGGTTGCCTCTGAGGGTGTTGCTCCGAACTCTTCTCCACAGGAGGATCGAGTGGTTGCCCCTCAGAAAGCCGCGAGCGGACCTTCGGAGTCGTCGTCTAACCACGTAAGTAATTTTTGTTTTCTGCCGCGAGGGGAGCCCCCGAGCATTTTCAGATGGTTTATTGATCATTGTTTCTTTGTGCCTCGGGGGGACCCCCAGGCGTATTTTGGGTGATCTGCTGCTCGTACTTGTTTTTTGCTTCTTGCCTCAGAGGGAGCCCCCGAGTATCTGTAGGAAGATCTGTTGATCATTTTTTCTTTGATTCTCAGGGGGAGCCCCCGAGCGTTTTTCGTATGTTCAACTTGCTTTGCTTGTTTTTTTTTGGCGTAGCCCCCGCTCCTTTGTTTGACGGGTAGTATCTTTTGCAGCCTTTTGTGCACGGCGCCAACCAGTTGCTGCAGCAGCACCTGGCATTGGAGGCCAGTTTCAAACAGCTTCAAGGTATGTTTACGACTTGGTCTTTTTTGCTTCTTCTTGTATTTCTTTGTCCTTTGATCTGATAGGTGTTTTGCTGACTGCAGAGGACCACGATACCTCTCTCCGTAAGCTTGATGCTCTCAAAAAGAGCCTTGGGCAAGCGGAGAAGAAGGCCGAGCTCGCCGTTGGTGCGAAGGAGCGCCTCGAGCTGGAGCTAGCCAACGCAGCCGCGGCCAAGGAGCGCCTGCAGCAGGAGGCTACGGACCGCGAGGAGCAGCTCGCCACCGCCACGGATTCGCGCGAGAGAGAGGTAGCCGGCAAGCTGATGGCGGCTGCCAAGGCTGTTTCGGGTGAGTTTCTCCGTCTTCCCTTTCGGCTTCCTTGTCTTTCCTTGTAGCGCTTTTATTTATGCTGCTTTCTTTGTTTCTTTAGATGCCGCGGGCATCGAGTTTGATCACGGTGCTCTGGAGCACGGAAATGCTCTGGATGATGCTGCTGCGGCGGTCAAAGACCGCTGCAGTACCGTGGTCGGCTCGCTTGCCAAGGCCAAGTAGGTGCTTGGGCTCTTCTACAAGGAGCTCGTCCCCAAGGGCGTCGCCCTCAAAGATGTTGATGCCTTGGTGGATGCATTGTCAGCCGAAGCTCCTGCGGCGTACAAGCGCAAGCAGAAAGGCATTGGCGCGTCCGTCGGGCTGGCAATGGCCTTGGCGTCTCGGGCGGAGCTGGATCTTCATCAAGTCACCTCCCGGATGCCGACGGCTGCTGACGGATCCGAGGTAGCCTTCGTCATCTATGCTGCTCGCTGTAAGCGTTATGGGCCGAAGTTGATTGACCTGCTGGCCGAGTACGCGCTGAGGTAGCAGGGAGAGGCCAAGGCGAGGCAGTCCGGTTCCGAGGATACTCATGATGTAGCTTCGTAGGCTTTGTATTTGTAGGATAGTTTTCGTTTCTTTCGTTGTAATTATTTCTTATGAATGATCCTTGTGCCACGTAGTGGCTTTTGCGTCACATAATGAATTTCCGAGTTCTGTGCTCCTTCGTCTGCTTGTTCATATCCTTGTCTTCTTTTACTCTAGGGGCCTTCGGGTGAAGATCCCGTTGACACTTCGTCTGTGGCGCAGCTGCGGCCATCCCTGGATGGTGCGTCGCAGCTTGTGTTTCTTCGAGACCGCATCCATAGCCTTGAGAAAGAGTTGCTTGTGGTGCGTGGCCACGCCGATGTTTGGAAATCCAAGGCGGATCAGGGCGCTGCCAGAGAGGAGTACTTGATGGCGGAGTTGCTTCGTTTGTCCGACAGCTTCAGTGTGAGTTTTCTGAGTTGTTGCCCATTACTTCGAATGCGCCTGTTGGCCTTTCACCTTACTCTTTGCAAGTATTGCAGGTGCTAACCTTGCTCCGAGGGAAGAAAATGAGCGTGTTGTTGTTCGGATCAACTGCTTGACTCAGCAGGACATGGAGGCCGGCGGGCAGGCCCGGGCCGACAGGAGTGCAAAGTGTGCACCCGCACAGGGCCCATAATTTTTAGGGGCCTCAAATTTCTATATAGGCCTATATACCTATGCAGCAAAAATAGTATTTTATTTGATGGATTCTGGCCCGTTCCGTGTGGCCACGTGGGAATTAAAAGGCCGGCCATTACCTGGGCCTTAGTGATACATGTCAACCATCGATCTCCATCGATCAGGCGATCTATCACGTTCACGCCTGGAAGCGTTGCCTTCGTTCGCGGCTTTGCTGTTGGGCGTTGGCTGTTTCCGTTCTCGTGTCTCGTATTTTGCCCTTCTCTCTCTCATCCATCGATCAATAGGTAATCAACGGGTGTGTGTGTGTGGGTGCATGCATCCCTTCACCCCTTGTTGCCGCACAATTTCTTCTCTTTGCGTCCTAGCCCCTAGGCCCTAGTCTTTGGTATACTAAAATTTAATCCTAAATTCGTTTAATTTTGTTGTTCATCCCTTTTATTTCGAAAAACACTAAGAGAATGATGTTGTTCAAATAAACATTATGCAACGGGAAATTTAATAGGTATGCTTATTCATATATCCAATTACTATGTAAGATACTCTGGTATATACGCTATAACCCTTGAATAGTAAAGAAAATCTAGTTGCATAGGGCACATTTTTAGAGTTCCGCACAGGGCCTTGGATTTTGCCAGCCCGGCCCTGCCGGCGGGTTCTTCTGGATGGACCGTGACCGTTCCATGGTCCTTTCGACAGTGCAGGATCGTGTCCACCAGGTATCGCAGGTGCTGTGTCAAGTGAAGTCTTCGCTGGCGTCGGTTCTGCACGTAATGTTTCCGTTGGATGATGCGCCGTCGACCCTCTCTGGCCTGTTGTCGAAGTTTCAGAATGTGCATCGTGTCAGGGAACTGGTGCGACATCAGCTCGTCGCGGGGGTGAAGGTCGCGCTCTCCCTTGTGCGGTTACATCGTCCTGACGTAGAACTGTCTATTGTAGCGGCTGGGCCACCTCTTCGGCCAGATGGTGGCGAGTGGGATATGCGTCCGCATTATGCGACTGTGAGGCAGTATGCCGAACAAATTGTAGATCTGTTTGAGCAGCATGCTCGGGTTATTCTTCAGAATAGGTAGGACCTGTAAAAAAGATAGATGTAAAATTTGTATATATTTGACTGGGCGTGTTCTGCCCTTCGTTGTAAAGGTTATGTTGGTGTTTAGAACGTAGTGCTTTGTTTGTATACGTGTCCTTTTCGTTAGCCTGACGTGGTCAGCTACTCAGGTGTACACGCGTTATCCTCAGTCGATGAAGTCGTGAGGTGGGGGGAGCCCCCGAGTGCGTTGTAACATGGAGTAAAATGCGAACGATAAACAGAATTTCGGGGCGAGACACTTAGCTTTATTCATATCGTAATGGAGGAGGTACATTGTTCGGCTGAGTAGCCTTGGCTGAATAGCCTTATTGAAAGTAAAAGAGGGAGGTAGCTAGGGGTAGAAGCGTCGCAGCCGTGCGACGTTCCATGGGTTGGAGTATGCGACTCCAGATTCCACGTGCTTAAGGCGATAGGCGCCACCTAGGATGACTTCAGTGACGATGTAGGGTCCTTCCCATGGTGACTCCAATTTCTTCGGTCGCTCTTGCTTGATTCGCAAGACGAGGTCTCCTTCGACGAAGGACCTTGGGCGTAGCCGTCGGCTGTGGTAGTTGTGGAGACTCTGTTGGTACACCGCTGATCGAGCTGCTGCTATGTCACGCGCCTCGTCGAGTGTGTCGACGGCATCTTCGAGTGCGGCCGTCGATTCGGCTTCGCTGTAAGCGACGACCCGTGGGGCCTTGTGGCGTACCTCTGCTAGTAGCACGGCTTCGGCTCCGTGCACCATGAAGAAAGGCGTGTAGCCAGTTGAGCTATTTGGCGTTGTGCGCAGGCTCCACAGGACCGAGGGTAGCTCTTGTGTCCAGGCTCCTGTGAGTCGCTCGAGTGGGCTCATTAGGCGCTTCTTGATGCCAGCGCCGACGAGGCCGTTGGCCTTCTCGACCTGCCCGTTCGTTTGCGGGTGCGCCACGGAGGCGTATGCGATGTTGATTCCGAGGCCTTTGCAGAAGTCCTAGAATTCTGTGGAGATGAAGTTCGACCCATTGTCGGTGATGATGCTATGCGGCACACCGAACCTGTAGACAATGGATTCAAAGAACTTGACGGCAGTTTTGCCTTTTTGGTTAGTGACGGGCATGGCTTCAATCCACTTGGTGAATTTGTCGACTGCGACCAGGAGGTAGACGTGACCTCCTTTTGAGGACCTTGGCAGTTTGCCAATCATGTCGAGGCCCCACTGGGCGAAAGGCCAGGCCAAAGGTATGGGCCTGAGCTCTGATCTGGGTGCGTGCGGTTTGTCTACGAACCTCTGGCATCCATTGCATCTTCGGACGATGTCCTTGGCGTCGTTCATGGCCGTTGGCCAGTAGAATCTAGCTCGTAGAACTTTGGCGACAAGGGAGCGGCTGCCCGCATGATGGCCGCAGATGCCCTCGTGGATGTCTTGAAGTATGGTTTTGCCGTCACCGATGGTGACACACCTTTGTAGTACACCCGAAATGCTGCGTTTGTACAACTCGCCATTAATGATGGTGAAAGCCTTGGACCGGCGAGATATGCGCCGGGCATCTGGCGGGCTATCAGGCAGTTCTCCGTCTACCAAGTACCGGAGGTATGGCCGCGTCCAAGTTTCTTAGACTGCCATGACCTGCATCAGGTTGACCACAGTGACCTCTGTGCCTAGATTTTCGGGTCCTTCCTGTCCTTCGGGTAGCGCAGCCCCCGAGTGTTCTGTTTCTTCGAGTGATCCCTTTGGGAATTTCCGTTTGATGGATGGCACGCAGATCTGTTCGAGGAACACACCTGGTGGCACCCGTGCGTAGGTGGAGTCGATGTTGGCAAGTCTGTCGGCCTCTTCATTGCTTTTCTGCCAACGTGCCGAAGCTCGCAGTCGTCGAAGCCTCCTTCGACTGCGTTGTAGAGTGCACGGTACGTGATCATGTTGTCGGCGTGCGCGTCGCACTCGTTCATCGTCTGCTGGACGATGAGGTTGGAGTCACCGTAGATGACGAGGCGTGTTGCGCCGCAGATCTTGGCCATCCGCATGCCGTGGATGAGGGCCTCGTATTCGGCCTCGTTGTTGGAAGCTCGAAACTTCATCCGGAGGACATACTTCATCTTGTTGCCCTGCGGGGATGTCAGTATGACCCCGGCTCCTGCTCCGGCTTCGCGCTTGGAGCCATCAAAGTGCATCGTCCATGACTGTGTCATGTCTGGGGTGTCTGGCAGCTGCAGCTCCATCCAGTGCACGAGGAAGTCCGGGAGGACTTGAGACTTAATCACGTGGCGCTTCTCATAGACGATGCCTAGAGGTGACAGCTCGATGCCCCACAGGGCCACCCATCCTGTGGCCTTTGGATTGTTCAGGATGCTGTTCAGGGGTGCCTCGTTGACGACCATCACCTGGTGCTCCTGGAAGTAGTGGCTTAGCCAACGAGCCGTCATGAACACGCCGTAGGCGAGTTTCTGGTAGTGAGGGTACCTCTGCTTTGTCGGCGTCAATACCTCGCTGAGGTAGTAGATTGGGCATTGGACCCCATGGGTTTTGCCCTCTTTGGGTCGCTCGACCACCAGTACAGTTCTTACCACCTTGTGTGTGGCTGCTATGTACAGCAGTAAAGGCTCGCGTTCCTTTGGCGTGACCAGGACCGGCGAGGTAGAGAGCAGCCGTTTCAGATCTTCGAATGCGTCGTCCGCCTCAGGCGTCCACTCGAATTTGTCTGCTTCGTATAGCAGCTGGTAGAATGGCAGAGCCTTTTCGCCCATGCGGCTGATGAACCTGCTCAATGCCGCGATTCGCCCGGCAAGCTGTTGGACGCCCTTGAGGTTATTCGGTTTTTCCATGGCCATTATGGCCCGGATTTTCTTCGGGTTCGCCTTGATCCCTCGCTGGGAGATGAAGTAGCCGAGAAGCTGACCAGATGGGACGCCGAAGGCACACTTTTCAGGGTTAAGCTTGATCTTGTAGCGGTCGAGATTATCGAACGTCACGCAGAGATCGTCGATGAGCTTTCTCGCCTCCCTAGTTTTGATGACTATGTCGTCGACATAGACTTGGATATTGCGGCCGATCTGGTCCTTCAGGCATGCCTGCATGCACCGTTGGTACGTGGCTCCCGCGTTCTTCAGCCCGAAGGGCATTGTGTTGTAGCAGAATACTCTGAACGGCATGATGAACACCGTTTTCTCCTGATCTTCGACCTTCAGCTGGATCTGGTTGTAGCCTGAGTAGGCGTCGATGAAGTAGAGTTTTTCACATCCTGTAGTCGAATCGATGATCTGATCGATCCGAGGAAGAGGGAAGTGATCCTTTGGACAGTGCTTATTCAGCGATGTGAAGTCCACGCACATCCGCAGGATGTCCGTGTCCTTTTTGGGGACCATCACGGTATTGGCGAACCACTCGCTCTCCTTGATCTCCCTGATGAAGTTTGCAGCGAGTAGTCTGTTGACTTCGACTCCTATGGCTTCGGCCCGAGGTTCGGACAGTCATCGGATAGACTGCTTGACGGGCTTGGCGTCTGGAAAGATGTTGAGTGCGTGCTCTGCGAATTCCCTGGGAACTCCTGGCATGTCCGCAGGACACCAGGCGAAGATTTCCCAGCGCTCACAGAGGAGTTCGACGAGTGCGCTTTCCTATGCGCGGCTGAGATCGTTGGCGATCAGCGCCATCTTGGAGGCGTCCGTCGGGTGGACTTGCACCTTCTTTTTGTTGACGGTGGAGTCGAAAGACATGTCTGGTGCATTTTGTCTTGCGACTGGGGGTGCCCCGTTGTCCGACACCTCGCGAAGCCTTACGAGCTCCTCTTGTATGCCGAATGACTGGGAGATTCTGTTCAAGTCCCTATCACAGTGGTCCGATCGGGTGAAGCTCCTGTGGACCGTGATGACGCCCCTGGGTCCTGGCATCTTGAGTAGCAGGTACGCGTAGTGCGGTACTACCAGGAATCGTGCGAATGCCACGCGCCCGAGGATGGTATTGTGATGGCCAGGCCACCACTTCGAAATCGAGTCGCTCGCATCGGAAGTTATCCGGCTTACCGAAGATGATGTCAAGCCATATCTTTCCCAAGGGGAATACACCCTTCCCTGGGATGATGCCATGGAACGTTGTGTCCGATTGTTCCAGGCTGCACAGCGGGATCCGCATTGCCGCTAGGATGCTGGCGAACATCAGGTTGATGCCGCTATCGCCGTCCATGAAGACGCGACTCATATCGAACCCTCCGATCTGCGCCTCAAGCACCAGGGCAGCATGACCTGGGCGAGGGACCTGGCAGGGGTGATCCGAACGGCTGAACGTGATACAGGATTCTGATCTGCTGAGGTACTCGGGGATGGCGGGTGGTGCTGTCACAGCCAGGTTGATCTGACTGATGATTTTCTTCTGCACCTTGTTCGTTGGGCGCCCTTTTTGGATCATCAGCGCTCCTTTCGGCGTGGGATACCCGTGCCCACTGTTATTCTGCGCAGGTGCGACTGGGTGGTTCGGGCCTCCCGCAGGTGGTGGTGGAGGAGCTCCATGTGCGATCTCGCCTAGTGCGGGTGCGTTCCTATATCCAGGGTTCGAGGCTTGCTGCCTCATCTGGGCCATGCTCTCGCTGAGTTTCTGGAACTCACGGCAGTCCTTGAGCATGTGGCTTGCCTTCTTCTTACCATCCTGTTTGTCGATGTAGAAGTGGATGGTGCATGGACCCGACAGTTTTTCATATGCTGAGGGTCCGTCATCGTGGCTGTGGCGCTGCCACGACTGCGCTGGGCGCCCTCCGTCACGGAAGTTGTTTCTGCGGTATCCGCCGCTGTTGCGATTTCCATCGCTACGGCGGTCGGCGTAGCCAGCCGCGACCATGTCGGTTCCATCGCGATCGCCATAGACGCGCGATCTTCTCTTGCTACGGCGTTCACGTCATCGGCCGTAGTCGTCTTCTTCCTCCGAGTGCGCTCGGTGGATGGAGTCCTCGCCATCGGCCCACCTATTGGCGATGTCGATGAGGTGGTCAAGTGTCTTGGGCTTGACGCGCCCAAGTTCTTCTTTGAAGTCCTGACGCTTGACGCCGTCCTTGAAGGCGTCGATAGCCCTTTCCTCAGAGATGTGCGCCGCGGAGTTCTTGGTGTTGGACCAGCGCAGTATGTACGAGCGAATGGATTCGCCCGTTCGTTGAGTGCAGGCCCATAGCTCCTCGATCGAGGCAGGCCTCTTGCTGGTGCCTTTGAAGTTTCGGACGAAACTGTACGCCAGCTCCTCCCAGCTTCGGATGGATCCTGAGGATAGGCTGCTAAGCCAGATCCGAGTTGCGCCTGTCAACTGCAGCTGAAGGCATTGCATCGCGGTTTCCCTGCTTCCGCCGTGCAGCTTGACGGACGACAAGTGGTCGCTGAGCTACGCCTTGGGGTCCTGTGTGCCATCAAACTTCGGAGTGTCCGAAGGAAGCTTGAAGTTTCGCGCCATCCTTGTCCGTCGAACGGATCTGCTGAAGCATCGGGCTTCGCAGAGTTCTCCTTCGTCTTCATCCATCTCGGATTCAGACGAGCATGCGCGCATGGCGCGCGCCTTGTTGATTTGCGCTAGGTGAGCTTTCTTCGGGTGTTGTAATCGTGGCCGCGATGGCGCGAGCTCTTATGCCTTCGAGGAAGGTCGTGCTCTTCATCTTCTGATGAAGGTGTGGGCTGCGGTTGAACTTGACCGTAGCCTTCTTCTTTGGCTCCGCAGGAGCTTCTTCGTGGAGCGCAGCTCCAACGAGTCTGAGTCCGGTAAGTGCGTACTTGTGCATAGCCCTTTTTGGGTCCCCCTCCGGAGGTGGGTGGGACGCGAGGTACGCGGTGGTTGCCATGATCGCAGCTTGCGGCGTCTTCGGGATGACGTTGCCGTCGGCATCCATCTCCATGAAGGACGCGTTGAGGGCTCGAGTCACCTCGCGACGCTCCTTGGGGTCCATGTTCTCCATCCGAGAATGGTGCGTGTTGCCGTTGTTGCCGTGCGAGCTGGAGCCAATGCCCATGGCAGAGAGCGCAGCTCGTTACGCACTGGACTCCGAGGCTGCTTGCTTGCGCTTGTCAAGCACTTCCTGCATCTTGATCTGCTTCTTGTGCTCTTCGATGAGGAGCATGTGGTATGCCATCAGCAGGTCCCGTGAGGCATCGGCGGGCAGGATCTTGTTGCCTGCTACGGCCTCACATTCTTGGGCCCATCCCTCCTCGCTGAGGTGGATGACCCGATCAGTGTTGTCCCCGTTGGGTGGGGGGACTGGCTTCTTCTGTTCCCGCCGTTTCTACCCTGCGGGTTGGGTGGCGAATTGTGTTCCTGATCTTGGATGACTGCGGCGCATTGGTAGCGCTTGTAGATCGGATCGCTGCTCCCGCAGCTTTCGGATCCGGAACCGTAGGTCCCTTCATCCGATGGTGGATCGCACAGATCTGAGTTGCAGCTGCTGCTATCATATGACTCATCTGTTGATGATGATGTGCGTAGCACGGGGTGTGGAGCCCATGAAGCATGCCTGATCGATGGCAAGGGCACCCGCTCTGGGAGGCGGAGAGTGCCGATTGTCCCCACCTAGAAGCAGAAGCTCCCGAACAGGATATCGAGTTCGTCGCCAACGGGCTCGAAGTCCTTCAGGGTGGCCGGCGAGTAGGCGGTGAAGTCGAAGGCGCCGAAGAGGAGATGACTCTCCGTCGCCGCGGAGTTGAGATCGTTCGGGTTGGAACCGTCACGATCGCACAATCAGCGTCCCCATTTCCCACAGACGGCGCCAATTGACGAGGTTTAATCTCGTCAATGTCCATTGTTATGGACTTGGGTTTTGGAGAAGATGGGGATGCTAGAGATCACGGAACGGTTAGCAAACAAGCAACACGGGGACACGAGGTTTACCCAGGTTCAGGCCCGTGGAGGGAAAACCCTACTCCTGCTTGTCTGCTCTTGATTACAATAGAACCGAAGGTTACAAGGGTGCACAGATGCAATCTGGCGTGGAGGTGTGTATGCGGTAGTACGAAGGTGCCCTCCTCGTCGTGCCCTCCTAGCCTTTATATAGAGTTAGGCAGGTCCCAAGCACAGATCGAGTCGGTTACAGGTTTTAGGGTTTACCCCTTTGAATTTTCTATCTACCCTAGTCTTGCTCTCCAAGGATCCGAAGGAGTCACGGGCCCTGGCCACCCGAAAGTCTTCATGGGCCGGTGTATATTTGTCGTGGGCCTTCCTTGGGCTGGACTAGGTATGCTGAGGTCGTGTGCCCGCAGGGTATAACCATGTCATCAGGTGCAACCGTTCATGTTGCTAATTCTTTATAGGGATTCCATTCGACAAGAACTATGCAAAGAAGAGAAAGATGCATTGAAGTTGTGAATGGAGTTCAAGCAGAAGTTGAAGCTGTTGGCGACATTCTTTTGGAGCTAGCTGATGGTTTTACTATTATGTTAAAAGATGTTTTATTTGTTCCCTTCGTCCACAGAAACTTAATAAGTCTATCATACTTGGATAAAGACATATATGAATGTTATTTTGGACATGGCAAGTGTGCCATATGGTTTAAAAATGCTTGTGTGGGTACTTATTTACTTCACGATAAGCTTTATTTGTTATCCTTGCATGAAAAAGTGATTTCTGTGTGTAATGTGAGTGAGCAAGTTTCCTTGTCAAACAAAGAACAAAATAAAAGAAAGCGAACTCATGACTCATCGAAGTTATGGCACCGTAGATTAAGCCATATTTCGAGGGGAAGAATAGAAATCCTCGTTAAAATGATATTCTTCCTCCGTTAGAGTTCTCAGATATCGAACAATGCATAGATTGCATAAAAGGAAAATATGTAAAGGAAATCAAAAAGGGTGCAAACCGAAGTACACCAACACTAGAAATCATCCACACTGATATTTGTGGACCGTTTCCTGTGAAAAGTGTGGATGGTTATGATTCGTTCATAAAATTCATATATGATTACTCCCGATATGGTTATATTTATCCAATTAAAGAAAGATCTGAAGCATTGGATAAATTTAAAATATTCAAGGCTGAAATTGAAAATCAGCATGATAAAAGAATTAAAATAGTCCGGCTTGACCGTGGGGGGAGGAGTACTACGGTCGGCACACTCCATATGTTCAAGTACCTGGACCTTTTGCAAGGTTCCTATAGGAAAATGGAATAGTCGTCCAGTATTCTATGCCGGGCGAGCCTCAGCAAAATGGAGTAGCTAAAAGGCATAACCATACTCTTATGGATATGGTGCGCAGTATGATGAGCTATTCCACCCTCCCATTGGGATTATGGATGGAGGCGCTTAAAATTGTCATTCATATTCTCAACAGAGTACCAAGCAAGTCGGTGCCCAAAACACCGTACGAGTTGTGGACAGGCAGAGTCCCCTCTCTGCGCCACTTGAGGGTCTGGGGGAGCCCAGCTGAGGCAAAAGTTTTTAATCTAAATATTGCAAAGTTAGACCCCAAAACAGTGTCTTGCCACTTCATTGGCTATCCATTTAGATCAAAAGGTTATCGTTTCTACTGTCCTGACAAATACACTATTTTTTTAGAAACGAGACATGCATTCTTCTTGGAGGACGAATTTAAGAGGGGGAGCATGGTAGCTCGGAAAATTGATCTTGAGGAGAAGAGGGTGCATGCACCTAATCCGATGAATCAGGAGCCATTTTTCTCGCTACCTGTTGTGCCACCATCTACAACCCCTGAGGTTGTGGTGCCGGCACCTATTGTGACTCCACATGTGATAGCAATGGGAGAAGGTTCGGAACCTGTCCATTAGGAGCCGCATGAACCCACTGTTGAGCACGAAAGGGAGCCGGAATAGCCACACACAGCAAATGTGCCAGAACCTGAGGCACGAAATGAGCAAGAGTCTGGCGAACTGAGAAGGTCTAAAAGAGAAAGAAGACCAGCCATTTCTAAAGAAATTTACAAAGTTTACAACACAGAAACAGTTCATATGGAGGGTGATCCCACCTCATATGAAGAAGCCATGAGAATCCCTCACTCAGCCAAGTGGGTGGAGGCAATGGAAGATGAAATGAAATCGATGAGTTTTAACAATGTTTGAGACTTAGAGGAAATTCCTAAAGGAGCCAAAACAGTAGGTTGCAAATGGGTCTACAAAACAAAGTATGACTACAATGGTTTATGTTTGTCGGTATGATAATCCCTGTACCAATCAACTTCTTCCTTCCCCGTTGGTTTTCCTGCGTCGATCAAGATTCAACCCCAAGTTCAAATGCTGCTACGTCGATCTGTAAGCACGATATATTACTCCTACAGTTTCAGTCTGCAGATGAACTCAGGGATTCGGTCTGTAATGCTTAGTCCGTGGAACGAGATGAGTCGACTCAATTAGGCTTGCTTTCCTATGTGATCTGCATCTGTTAGATACATACAGTTGAAAACTCCTTTAACTGGTGGATCTCTTATGTGATTTACATGCTATATCGATGTGTCAGCACTTGTATGCATTAAGCTTGAGAA
Source organism: Avena sativa (assembly GCA_916181665.1). NCBI lineage: Eukaryota > Viridiplantae > Streptophyta > Magnoliopsida > Poales > Poaceae > Avena > Avena sativa. The sequence continues at coordinate 41,720,720 of OV702281.1, forward strand.
CTGATGGATCACCGTCATAGATTCATGGCCACCAAGGCAACCACCCAATTGACAATTTTTCCTGACTAGCTACTTCAAACCTGTTGCATCATGCACAACTCCAAACATACTAGCTAGCTAGTTAGTACACCGCAAGAAATCAGAAGTTCAGGACTAGATAGTGGTACCTGGTACTAGGAAACATTCTGAACATGTTTGTTTAATTGATGTTTCTAGCTCTATAGAGGGAACATGGATCTGAACCCATGTAATTAATCAACCAAATGGAGTTATGATTCAAAACAATCAACAGTAGAATCTCAGTAGAACAACCAACTGAAGGGTTTTTATCTAAAGAAAGATAAGTTTAGATGTAAAATATTTATACCAAACTTTTAGACTTAACAAAAACTATTATTTATCAAAGCACAATCTACGATGAACGCGTTTTCTTTTGGACACTTCTCTATAAAGATCTTCAAACCAAATCTATACAAAAATGAGAAATACAACAGGGTGCCATGGTGAATTAAAGTTAATTCCTTAGATCTATCTCTCTACGTCTGTATGTGTTTGTAAAAGTGAATATACTTTAATGCTTTGTAGAGATCTATAAAGAGTATAGATCAAGAAATAATATTAGGCATAAGGATAATTATAACTCATTCTCTCTTTCTCTCTATCTGTGGGGAAGGTGTGGTTGTGTGGGCACACACATATTTGTATATATTATCTTTTATTTTTGGTCGAGATCTCTAAAGTGAATGGAGCAAGAAATATATTGATGAAAGTTTCTAGTGTATGGTAAGGTTAAGGACATAGAAAATTCTAGAGTATATATGGTGTTTATTAGGAGCTATTCGTGACCATTGGAATGCTGAGCTTTAGCCTTTTTAGTCAAATGTTTTTCATATTCTAAAACTAGTTCAGTAACCAGTGTTGGTTTGTGTGCTATATTGAAAAATCTAGCGGATCCGACTATTTTGTCATCACATATACAATTTTGTTATTTGATATGGTGACCACAATGTGCCTAGGATCATCAAGCATATTTAAGTGCTTTAGACAGTTTCTCGGATAAAAATTTGTTTGTTATAACTTTGAATCTACTCCCTCGGTTTAGAAATATAAGACGTTTTAGCTTCGTGAATCGAATGTATCTGGACAACTTTTGTGTATAGATTCTAACTGAACTTATACACTAAAAGACATGTAGATACATTCGTTTTACAAGGCTAAAATGTCTTATATTTCTGAACGGAGGGAATATAAATGAATTATAGTATTAAACAGAGTTGTTGTTGTGGTAGGGTTTACAAATGTGCAATTCAACATTTGGCTATAGTGGTGCAATTCAATAAGCAATTCAATGCTTGGATCGGATAGTTGCAAGTTCTAAGCTTAGACTTGCAGACATATGTCCATTTCTAGCACATTTTAGAAACCAAGGATAAATTAAGCACATGTTTCTTAAAATATTTGGTATACAAATGTGTTGTTGAGTACAACTGACTGACATATTCTAAATTAAGGTGTCATGTGGTATGCCCCCAAAGTCCCACTTGTAGTTTATTTTGAGATTTCTTTGTATGAAATATTGATAAAATTTTACACTAGATATATCAAAATGAAGTAGAGATTGGCCATTGGTGGGATCCCATTTGACACCCTATTTTGATGTCTGAATATATTGCAATTTTGTGCAATTGATTTTTTTTTTCACATTAGCTTGGAGTTGCATCTGTAGCCGAAACTAGACTCGGGTCTTATCCAAAGGAAAAATGTAGGAATTTTGAAGACATTATTTCCCTTGGAATTTTTTCCTTTGGTGCTGTTCGGTTTGAAGGAATTGTAAGTCAGGATTTCTTTGGAAAGTTAGGATTTCCTTCAGATTCCACGGGTGAAAAAAAACATCTGGTTAAATCAAAGGAAAGGGAAAGAGCTCAGACGTACTTGCATGCACCTTGTCAGTGACGCTATACGTGCACATCCCATAAAATATTTTATTTACTTTATTTGTCTGTATATCAATTTAGATGTACTCTTCCTAAGTTTCCTTGGGAATCCCGTAGTTTCTCTCTTGCCACCGAAACCCATTCCCGTGCAGTTTATTTATCCTTTGTTTTCTGACCCTGTACTCCGAACGCAGCCTTAACCTGGTACGTTGGAAAAAAAAAGTGACTGCACGGAAGTTAAGAAAACAGACGAGTGTATACCAGGCTGCCAGGTGTTCACAGATTGTATCGCTCCAGGACGAAACTGCAAAATGCAAAGCTAGCACAAGGGAAAATACTACTGGTACCGGACGTTGGTGATTCAAGAACGAACCAGAGCAATCAATCATGGTATAGTAAGTAAGTAATCATCCAAATTGAGATAAAGTTCAAAACAATCATCAACTCTGTGATAACAGATCAACAACCAGCAGCAAAGCTAAAGCATCGATGCCTGCAATTAACAGTAGAGAAGCATCGTTGGTGAAGGAGTGACGTCCACTCACTCGGGCTGCCTCCCCTGGATGCGGACGGGAAGCTCGTTGGCGAAGGAGACCAGCGCGGCCATGCATGTTCCCCATGTCGGTCATGACGGCCCGGATGTTGTTGGTGGCTGCGTCGACCTGGCCGACCTTCCATGGGGGCGTGCCGGCCATCGAGCCGGGGCCGGGGGGATGCGGGAGGCCATGAGCTGCGCGGCCCACAGGCGGGAGCACGACCTGGCCGTGCTCCCTGGGGCTCTGGAGCCTAACGAGAGTGAGGCGGGCGTTGGCGTCCGGGCCGTGTTGGAGGTCGCTGATGCTGGCCACCGGGTGGGTCCGCAGCCTCGGAGGTTTAGGTAGGTACTCGAGCCCCAGCAGCAAGTGGGTCATGGAAAGGGAGACGGGCCACGACGCCCGCTCGACGTGGTACGCTGCGGAATCCACAAGGACGTACCGCCCCGCGCCGTCGCGGTTCTGCAGCAACGCGGTCAGGGACGATTCCAGGTCCCTCAACGCGGCGCGGAGATGATATGATGCCAGGCGCGGACGCAGTCACCGTGCGCCGGGCCGAGATAAGCGGCGACCACCCTCTTCCACGCCGGCACCGCCGCCCACGCAGCCATTGCGCTGCAGAGAATACTCTCTGCCATGTCGCACGAACCTGCGGCCATCGGAGCCGTCCGCGCGCGTCATGCTCGGGACGGCACCCACATGTGGCCATCGCAAGTCGGCTAGGAATACGCGGCCTACCACCTCCTGGACAACGCCGTCAACATCGACCTGGGGCTGGGGCCGATACCACAGGAAGGGCTCCCGCGGGCAGCTCCTGCGCCGCGTCACCGACGACCTGGCCATGGCGCGGGCCGCGCTGGAGCAGATGCACCCCGCCGCTGTCGCGAGTACCACGAGGCCTGGAGGATGCTTGTGTATCCCTGATCGGCGCCGCCGAGGGCTAGGCAATATATTTCAACACTCACCCTACATCTTTCGCCATGTTTGGAAAGCCGCAATATTTATTTTTAATTTTTGCGTTGGTCAGGATTTGATCCTTGGACCTCCTACTCTGATACCATATTGAATTGCATGTACTAGCCAACGCAACCAAAAGTCTGAATTGATGGAAAGGGCTAGGCAATATATTTCAACAGTTAATTCTCTCTTCTATGTTTGTTCGTCGGTATGATCCTTACACGAATCAACTTCTTCCTTTCCCGCCGGCTTTCCTACGTCGACCAAGATTCAACCCCAAGTTCAAATGCTACGTCACGTCGATCTGTAAGCACGATATAGTACTCCTACAATTTTAGTTTTGCAGATGAACTCAGGGATTCGATCTGTAATGCTCGGCGGCCCGTGGAACGAGTTGACTCAATTAGGATTGTTTTCTTATGTGATTTGCATCACTTAGATACATACAGTTGAAAAATCCTTTAACTGGTGGATACTTATGTGATTTGCCTGGTAATATCGATGTGATCTGCATTAGGCTACTGTTAAGTCTTGATTTCTTATGCGACCTGCATCAGTTAGATACATACAATTGAAAACTCCTGGTGGATTTCTTATGTGATTTGCATGCTATATCGATGAGTCAGCGCTTGTATGCAGTGAGCTTGAGAACTAATCGATCACGGTCATAGATTCATGGCCACCGAGGCAACCATCTAATTGACAATTATTCCTAGCTAGCTAATTCAATCCTGTTGCATCATGCACAGCTCCAAAGATACTAGCAAGAAATCACATTACAAGTTCAGGACTAGATAGTTGATACCTACCAAGAGGCATTCTGCACATGTTTATTTAACATGCCTACTAATTAGTTACACCTGTGTTCTTCATTTCCAAAAAAAAAACTTACACATGTGTCCTAGTTGATGTTTCTAGCTCTACGGAGGGAATAGGGATCTGAAGTTCTGAACCCATGTAGTGAGTCGGGAACCCTACGTAGATGCTGCAAAACAGATGGCCAAGCTAGGTAAAACTCTAAACTACACAGACAACACTCCGGGGACGCACGCGTAATCAACCAAATGGAGTTGTCGATTAAGAACAATCAACTGTAGCAAGCGAAAGCATCGATCCTTGCAAGTGACAGTACAAAAACAACGGGCTGTAATACTAGTTCGAATACGACGGATCATCTAGCCACGGTTTCAGTTCAATATCCATTCACAAAATCAACGAGAAAACACACATAGTACCGGGCCGCGCGCGTGCCAAGGCAAACGACGGATCGACGATGAAGTAAACACAACCCTGCAGGCAGAGCTAATCAAGAGAATGAGTCACTCCGACAGTTCGACTAGATGCGGGCTGCAGGCCCGAAGGCCAAGGACGCCTGCCCATCCATTGTTCTTTTTTTTACCTTGGCAATGCCTTCAATAATTGATTAAGTCTAAAGAAAGTTGGACAGTTTATAAGAAAAACCAGCCCAAAACCATACAACAAAGAACACAACACGCCGGTCCGCGACCAAAACCGACACCCACTCTGTTTTCCTACAAAATTAAAATAATCTATGTAAAATTATACCTTTGTTTTATTTCTCCTATTTACAAAATGCATATAAATTTAACTAGGAGTATATCTTTTGGGTTGCAGATGAAAATATGAGTAATAGGGTTTTGGTTTTTTTGGTGGAATAGAGGGAAACTCCATTTGAAGTAAGATGAGTGCACTAATACGATCTTGGGATTATTTCAAAGGTTTGGTTTTGTCTAAACCTTGCTTGTCAGTGAAGGAACTTTTATTTGATTTTTTCTGAATTTCTTTGTTGGTAAACTAGAGGACATATTTAGAAGCTTGTGCGTATTTCTATTCGAGTTAGTTGATTAACTAAAATCGACCTTTCGATGGATTTCCAAAACCACCTATTAATGACAGAGGGTTTTAAGAGATAATTGAAATATATATTTCAGAAAACATGTGAGGTACTATTATATTCCTCATGGAAGGAAAAAAGATTTCCAAGGAGTAGATTGGTAGTTTTCTTAAGTGAAACAGTGCACAAAATAAATCCATGTGATAATATATATCTCTCCCACTTCTGTTCTGGCGTGGTTGAAATGGGATTTTGAAAATAATTCTCACTTGGTTTTATAACCACTAGTTTGACACTAGAACTTAGAGAGTATACTATAGACTTCCATGGGATCTATAGTTACCTTTTTATATAAATAGTTATCAAGGTATTTTGAAAACAAGGTTAGATAGATGAAGACAAGGGTCAAAAATGATATTTCGGGAAAATAACTTCTTGTATTTTCCCAAATCATGTGTACAACAATACTATCTTATAGATCCACACAGATTTGGAAGCAGTTTATCTATGATTATTTTTTGGCAATACTCAAAGTCTAAGGTTTTGGGACTTTGGCTAAAGAAAATCCTTTAAATAGGATTTTGGCCAAAATAGGGTTTAGTAAATATCTTTGGTAGCTTCTTGCCAGGTCATGATCACTAGAGCAATGGTTTGTGTAGGTTCACAGTCCTCCTTAACAACCAAACCCAAATATCCACACAATCCTATCAAGCACACAAATCATGCATCAAATCAACCCATCTCATTTATGAACATACATTTTTGTTGGATCAAAATTTTAGCTGATTCAAACTAAGCATTCAGAGTTCAAAACTTTGGGTGTTACACATTTGACATGCGCACACATGAGAATATGGTGAGCCTCTGTGGCGTTGCTGGCCTTGTGTGGCGCCACACCTCTCCAGCGAAGACGTATTTCCATTAACAAGGAAAAAACTTCGGAAATACATCCTCGTACGTATCTCCATTGCGGTTATTTCAATCCTCTACTCTTGTACTGTGTTTACTTTGCTTGCTTGTCATATAGGGAAATTTCACTTAGTTGCATATCTAGAGAATTTACCTTCGGATCAAGCCTAGTTTAAAAAAGAACTAAATTTTGGTTAGCTCCTATTCACCCCCCCCCTTTCATTGCCATACATGTATACGTACTTTCACTATATGTGTGTATGTGTTTGTGAAATTGAATATACTTAAGGTTCTTGGTAGAGATCTCTAGAGACTACAAAGTAAGAAACATAATGATAGTGATTCCTAAAACTATGCATAAGTAGAGCTATAACTCTCTCACTCCCTCTATTTGTGTATTGGGGGGAGGTTGCGTGGTTATGTGTGTGTGCACAAGTATTTGTATATTGTATTATCTTTAAATTGTTGGTTGGGATGCCTAAACCGAGTGGAGCAAGAAATATATGGATGGCAGTTTGTAGTGTGTAGTTTGGTTAAGGACATAGAATATTCTATCGTATAAAGGTGCTTGTACCTTGTAACGACCGTTAGAACGCCTCTTTAGCCTTATTTTTGTTGACAAATATTTTTCACATGATTCAACTAGTTTAGTAACCGGTTGGTGTGTGTGCTCTATTAAAAAAATGCAATGAATTCAATTGTTTTCACATATACAATTTTATTATTTGATATGGTCACAACATTGTGCTTGGGATTATCTAATGTACACAAGTGATCTAGCTAGTTCTATAGATAAAAATTTGTTTTCTTTAACTTTTAATTTATAAGCGAAAGCAATGAAGGTTAGAATTGAACATAGTTCTTTTTGGCAATATGGTTTACAAATGTGCAATTCATTATTTGACTAGTGTTGCACCCTAAAACATCAAATCACACAAATTTATGTTTAGGAATGTGTAATTAGGTCCACTTGGACACTCTAAAGCATAAAATTGCATAGAAATTTGTACCATTTTGTGTATATAAATGTGCCATTTATGAGTTGCACAATCTAGAGCTTGAAGTCATACATTATTGTTTTATACAGTTATGGTTTCCGAATGTTCAGTTAGGTTGCTCACATATTTTATAGCTTGAATCGGCATATGATTGTTTTTGTCCAATTCAGGGCCTAGAAATAAAGCTTAAAGTGGCTAGAATTTCAGTAGCTTTATATAGCCTAAGCAACATAAAGTAGTGCACTCAATTGTGTATTTATGTGAAAACACAATTTTCATTAGTTTTCTGGTGTTTATTTTTAGAGTAAATTCCAGTTTTTACCCCATAGTTTCACTTTTTGACGCTAAGTACCCCATTTAGCAAAAAAATATCCTAATTACTCCATTTAGCAAAACATGTGCCAGTTTTTACCCCATGTAAACTCTTCTAGTCAAAATCAAAGAATAAATAAGTTATTTTAATTGCGCATGGTGGTTAGTCTGAAGCAACTATTGCACTTTCATGGAATTAAAATAAATTGTTGCATATGATGTATCTTATTTATTATTCTGCAACGTCTTTTTAGCATTTTATGACATGGATTCAATTGTAGGTTATGCAGAGAGAAACTGATTAACACGAATAAGCAATACTTGCTGTTTGTTGATCAACACCTTGTTTATTGTGATATAATCTTGCTAAAATGCAAACTGAAATGGACAGACTTATGGGGCTATGATATGAAAGTTTAACAAGTAACACTAATCAATTTCACAAGAACACTTTCCTAGCATGCTCCAGCAGTAATCCAATGCACACATAGCATCTGCTAGCTACTTTGGCCAAAATGACCCGTTGAGAAAAACTTTCTACTCTCACGACCTATTGTTAATTGGCATGGAAAGGAAACCATGCGAATGACATTGCTAAACGATATGAGACCAAACCTTTTGCCTTCTTTGACATATATGATCCCTAAACTACTCTCAGATTTCATGATCTCTACTTCTAATCCACCTACCCAAATAAAAACTAAAAAACTGCGAAACAAATGAAAGAAAAAAATTATACGAGGACGCTCAAAAAATTTAGAGGGAGTAAAAAATGATACAAGTTTTGTTAAATGGGGTAATAGGATAACAAATTTCTAAATAGGGTAATTAGCGTCAAAAAGTGAAACTAGGGGGTGAAAACTGGAATTTACTCATATTTTTTATCACATTAGAGCATAAGTTGTGTAGTTTTTTTTTTGAAAAGTTCTAACACATAGGAATAAATTGAAAACATCAGTACATAGTGTCTCGCATATGAATTCTCAGGGAACATCATGAAAAATATAAAAGTAAGAAGCTTACTAACCCTAGTAAGACATTTTGTCGCTTCATTCGTGACGTGACTAACATGAATGAACTCATGTGATAAGATATTTGCCGCCAGAAAACTGGCATCATCGGTCGCCATGCCTACAGAGATTGGCCCATCTCCTTTGATCACAATCCCTGAATGAGAGGGAGATAATCTGATGTCGGCACGCCGCCACAATCTTTCTTTAACCGCCTCTGCTCTAGTAGCTCAGGTTCAAAATTCGCAATGAGACATTGGATCACATCACCAACCACCAGTGTTGTTCCAAATAACCACATCGAAACCCATATAGTCGAAGCTAACAAAGACAACACCATCAACATTTATAGTTACCTTCTCTACGGGTGGTGGAACTGGAAGCTATGAAGAACGACAACTGTGTTCAAACTCGGTAGCCAAAGAAGGCTTAGAAAAATGCTATTGCACTATTTTGGAGTTGCTTGTAGAACTGGGTAGTTGCAAGTTCTAAGGTTAAACTTGCACACATATGTCTTTTTTAGCAAAATTTTAGAAACGAAGGTTAAAACTGCGCACATGAATATTGGATATACAATGTACTCTTGAGTACAGTTAGCTAGTGACACATTCTGAAGCCTGAAATTTCATATATTGCAATTTTATGTTTGGAAATTCGCGATTTATTTTTTCCCATATTATGAAGTGTTAACCGGGTATGTTCAAAAAAGTGACTGCACGGAAGATAAAAAAAGAACAGTACTGCTACCGGACGTTGCTGATTCCAAATCGTGGTAATAGCAAGTATGGAAGTAATCATCCAAATCCAGATACGATTCAGAACAAACAACTCTGGGTCTGGGATCTCAGATCAACAACCAGCAAGCTAAAGCATCGATCCCTGCAATTAACAGTACAGAAACAACAGGCGCAGTTCAAGCATGAATTCGGTAAGCAAACAGAGTCGTGCAGGCAGAGCTAACCAAGAGGAGAAGGAGTCACGCCGACTGGATGCGTGCGGGAGGCTCGGCGGCGCAGGAGACCATCCCGCTCATGTTCACCATGGCGCCCAGCACTTCCCGGATTTGGTTGGTGGCGGCGTCGACCTGCTCCTCCATGACGGCGTCCAGGCCAGCAGGCGCGGGGAGGTGGGCAGCCATGGCCTGCGCTGCCGACAGGTGGCCGAAGGCCGCCTCCGTGGCGCGGAGCGCGTCCTGGCCGTACTCCCTGGCGGTCTGGAGCCTGGCGAGAGCGAGCCACACGTCGTAGTGGGCGTCGGCGCCGCCGTGGAGGTCGCCCGGCGCAGCCACCGGGTCCGTCGGGACGGGCGCGCAGCCCCGGAGGGCTAGGTACTCGATCGCCACCGTGCCGGCCATGGAAGCGGAGAGGAGCCACGACGCCTGCTCGACGTTGTCCGCCCCGGAATCCAGAAGGATGTAGCGCCCCTCGCCGTCGCGGTCCTGCAGGTCCCGCAGCGCGTCGCCGAGACGATGCCAGGCGCGGACGCAGTCGCCGAGCGCCGTCGCGAGACGGACGGCGGCCGCCCTCTTCCAGCTTTCCTCCGCCTCCGGCATCTCTCTCTCTCTCTCTCTCTCTCTCTCTCTCTCGCTCGCTCGCTCTGTCTCTTTTGTCTCTGTCTCTCTCTTCTGGCTCTCTCCCTGAAATAGCCAGCCAGGCATGGGTTGACAGGCCCGGAACTCGGTCAACTAGCAGTGTCACAGCGAGAAGATCTCATTGACAGGTGGGTCATCATAAGGTGGGACCAGAAAGTCATGGACGTGTTGATATTCGTGGTTTGTCAAAGCAGTCCCGGAGATGCATTCTGACGTGGCGTGACAAGGGGAGTTTCACTGACAAGGCGGACCCCACCCTGTAACTCCTTTTTACCCCTCGCCGTCTCCAGAAGCTACCTCCCCGGCCGGCGTCTGCCGCACCATAAAAGGATCTCACGTCTGCCGGTAAAATTCCTACGCAGCCATCGGCACAAGTTAGAAATAGCCTCGTCCTGTCAAATTCCTACGCGCTGTGAGAGAGAGAGAGAGAGCGCGCGGCAGCGCACGCAGACGCCGGCAATGGAGGATTGGAAGAGCATGGCGGAGGCGGTGAAGGGCGACAACCCCAACTCGAACCCCACGGCGACCGCGGCATTCCAGGCCATCGAGGTCGCCCGCGGCCACTTCGCCCGTGCCGCCGAGGTCTGCGCCAGGTTCCGCCAGGAGTTGCCGTTCCACCCGGCCCCCGCCGGCGACGCGCCCCCCTACTACCTACCCACCGCCATGGAGCACGTCAGGACCGCCATCCTCCGTACCAGGCGCGTCAGCGCGTCCCACGCGGGATCCGGCCACGTCTTCTCCCTCTGCACCGCGCGCAGGGGGCTCCAGGACGCCGCGCCGTTGACGTGGCAGAGGTGGCAAGCCCACCACGCCCAGGCCACCGCCCACGCCGCCATGGCGCTGCAGAGGCTACACTCCGCCTGGTCGCACGGCGCCGCGGCCAGCGATGCCGTCTTCGTCATGCTCGGGATGGCTCCGCTGCGGATTTCCGCGCTGGCGCCTCGCATCTGGGGAGCAGAAGAAGCACACGCGGCCCACCAGCTCCTGGACAACGACTACCAACGCAACCTCGCGCTCCCGTTCCAGGGGATGCTGATTCCGCCGCTAGGGTTCCCGCTCTGGGACGCCTGGGGACACGCGGCCGAGCAGCTCCTGCGCCGCGCCGCCGACGACCTGGCCATGGCGCGGGCCGCGCTGGAGCAGATGCGCCGCGCCGTCGTCGCCCAGTTCTTCGACGCCTGCGGGATTCTTCTGTGTCCCGTGCCACCCTGAAGCAGTGCCAACTCGATCAAGGTTCAACCAAAGTTCAGACGCTACGTCGATCTGTGATTGCGGATATAATCCTATGATTTCAGTTTGTAGGTGATGATATGTAATGCTCAGTCCGTGAACTCAGTTAGGCTACTCGATCTTCAAGAGTTTCTGCAAACTCCTTAAACCCCGTGGGTTTCCTATGTGATTCGGATGATAGATTGATGTGACAATCACTTTCTGAGTTTACAAACTGATCCATGCACCTTAGTATTGATGATAAATTGATATGACATATCGTTTCTGAACTCTGAATCACCTGAACACCTTGCTCTGTGCTTAATTAGTTGCTGCAAACTCCTTTAACGCCGTGGATTTCTGCATGATATATCGATGCTACCTGAAACCTGTTGCATCATGCACAGCTACAAACATACTGGCTAGCACACTGCAACAAATCACATTACGAGTTCAGGACTAGGAAGCTGATGTAAAGAAGCAGAACTGGCTAGTACACATGTCCTCTATTTGATGTTTCGAGCTTGAAAACTGATCGCTCAAAGCCACAAAAGGTAACCATATACTGTAGTAATTAACAATTGCTCCTGGCTAGCTTCTTCAGACCTGCTCCATTATGCAGAACTACAAAAATACTAGCTAGCATTCTGAACAAGCTTGTTCAACATACCAGCTACTAGCTAAAAAATGTACCCCCTCCGTCCATAAATAATTAACTTGAGTTTTATAAATTCGAATGTATCTAGACGTATTTTAGTGTATAGATACATTTAAATTTATGATATAGGCATGATAATGTGAAATTGATGTACTTAGGGTGAAAACTTATGATATAGGCATGATAATGTGAAATTGATGTACTTAGGGTGAAAACTTGTGATGTAGGCATGAGGAAGTGAAGTTGCTGTAGCTTGGGATAGAAGATAATAGATCCATAATTTAACAAATGAAGTATATTGTAGGCACATAATCATTAAAAAGGTATATTCTAGACCCATAGTTGTAAACAAATAATATTGTATTCTAGTTTCGGACTCATAATTGTACAAAAAATGTGTGAAATTTTCGTTCTAGGCATAATGTGCAACTAGCTAACTGCACATTTCTAAACCTAAAAGAGCATACACACGCACAAATTACGCCAGCGGAAGGCTCAAATGAAAACCTAGACTAGCCGTTGATCCTAACAACAACAATGTGTTCGACATGTAATCCCTCCTTGAAGGTGTTGCCTTGGTATTCTTTGATCCGTGGTGGTGGGACAAGTTTGGAGGGTACAATCGCTTTGCCATTGACATCCTCACTCTTCTAAGAGTTCCATCGCATTTTTCTTTCTTGTTAAGCATATATGTGTTGTCTCTTTAGCATTTTATTGCATTTGAAGTTCTTGTATGGTTGTGGTTGCTTTATTTATTAGGAAGGGCAAAAGCCTATTTGGATGAATTGTGTGCATTTAAAGGCTTTAGAATGTACCACTAGTTAATCGCTCAATTGCACGTTTGAAAACCCAAAATTACCAAGAATATATTTCCACAATTTTAGCATCTCTTTCTAAATTTAGAGTTGCACAAACGAATGAGAGAAATTTTAAGCTTCCGACATGGGACTACCCGAGTGAACAATTGTGAACCTGCAATAATGTTTCATGGAAAATGAACTCATGTCTGACTTCGACATAGTAATGTCACGGATGTGAAGGTTAATGTCATAGATCAAGTTAAGCAAACAAGAAGCTACTAGTATAAAAAGCAAAGCCCAGTCGCACAACCCAAACCAATAGCCCACTCCCTTATTAGTTCAAAGGGAAAATCCACTCGCCTCTCATGTCTTTCCCTTGCACAATCAAACAACAATCAATCCATGTTATATTGCATGAAACCACTGGCGAGTCTATTCATCATGGTCTCCCTTCATTTTAATAAATAAGCCGCACACGTATCTCAAGATTTGTTTTTGATCAAGAATTACTCTAGACATAGAAACATAATCGGTATAAATTAGTATAGTTAGGAAGTATTTTTCAATACAAATCCGATGATACTAGTTTTATACTCCATAATTAAGATATTGGTGTTCAATCATTTTGGTTAAAATTAGTATGGCGATGTATGTCGACCTTTTTCATAGGAACTCTGGTTTGTGAAACCTGCGGTGCACCTTGGAGTCAACTAGAGTACATGTACTAGCCTTGTACTCTTTTTGACAAGGAAAATAATACGTAGCCCCCAGGGATAACTGCTCCGCGATCCCTCGGGTTGGACCACGCGCGCATCATCGTCTTCAAAAGAGAAGAGTTTTCCCGTACGTGCTTCTCCTTTTCCGCAAACTGATGCAGCTGCTGCCATCGTGCTGTCGGGCTAGAGACGGAGGTCCGCGCGCACGCCACCGCCGGAGGTCCGTGCCCACGCCACCGTCGCCGGAGGTCCGCGTTCTGCCGCCAGACGCGCTGTCGCCGGAGGTCAGTGCCCACGCGCCCATCGCTAGAGGTTCGCGTGCTGCTGCCGCACGCACCGCCGCCGAAGGTCAGTGCCCACGCGTCCGTTGCCAGAGGTTCGTGCGCTGCAGCCAGACTGAACACGCCGCCGTCAGAGGTCCGCGCGCTGCCGCCAGACTGCACGTGTCGTCGCCGGAGGTTCGTGCCCACGTGCCCGTCGCCGGAGGTTGCGCGCACTGCAGCCGCCGTCCCCAATCTCCACGCATGCGCCATGGATGAGAGCCTGGACCAGATGGGATGTGTTGCCCCACGTGGTGTTGCTGCATCCTTGCGCCGGTGGTCTCCTTCTCCGTCCGGGTGCTACCAACGGCATCGAGGTTTGCTACATGAGGTTAGAGGCGTTGCTACCTACTACCACCGCCGCTGCTACGTACGGCGTCGAGGTTTGCTACGTGCGGCCGGTGGCGGTGCTACAAGTGTGTCTTGGGTTTTGCTACAATGTCTCCGGCGAGGTGTCCGACAAGGTCAGATTTGCTACAATATGATATTTTTTTTGCTACATACATTTTGTGTTTTTGCTACAATAGCGTAAATTTTTTGCTACACGGTCTCCAGTGAGGTCTACCGGCGAAAGTTTCCGACGAGTCTCCGGCAAGGTCGGATCTGCTACATTAGCATATTTTATTTCCTACGCGGTCGCCGGCGAGGTCTCTGGTGAAATCTCTGGCAATATCTAGTCTATTTTTCTTTTTCCTGGATCAAACCGTTTTTTGCTATATGTAGCAAAAACGGGCAATATTGTAGCAAATCGGTCCGTTTACAGCAAAAGTGGGATTATACCTAGTTTTAGGGACACGTGACAGGCTAGGGACCCGAGGGATGGGGGCAAATTATTTCCGGGGACGCCTAGCGCTGTCCTTTTGACAAGCAAGAATATAATTGGAGCCTTACAAAATGTCTCAATATAGAATGAGAATCCAGGGTGAACATCTCGTCCATCAAGAGAAAAATCTTGCGGTGCCTCGTCGGCACACAGACGACACTTGCGGAGTTGTGGATGTACTTTGCGTTACATTGGGAAAAGAAACTACCACGGGAATTTATCCATGGACGTACCGTTTCACTGACAACATGGGCTCTACCGGTCTCAGATGTTCAACCACGCGCCCCGTTCACTTTTCACTTTTGCCTGTGGGTGAATTGGCCGTTACGGAGGTGGGGTCCACCCAACCAGGCTGGCCCCTGCTGGGTATTTTACCAGCGGAGCACCGCCACGCCAGAACAGAAGCCGCCCGCCGGAAAAGTTCAGACGCACCCCACCGCAACGCAGCGTAGAGGAACAACCACCGCAAGAGAGAGAGAGAGAGGGAGAGAGAGAGATCGATGGCGGAGGCGGCGTGGAGGACGCGGCTCCGGCAGCGCGTGGTGAGCGCGCACGGCAGCCTCCGCGACGCAGACGAGAGGCTCACGGAGGCATGGAGGCACGCCTTGCGCGTCAAGCTCAACCTCGCGACGGACTCGCTCACGGAGGCGGCGCGGAACCTCAACCACGCCGTCGCCTACATGGAGGCGGCCGACATCCTGGCGCTCCAGGGAGGCACCATCACCCCGTCGGCGCCGCCCCCCTCCATCCAGGACTTCTACATGCAGGAGGCCACGATGCAGCACGCCCTGGGCAGGCTCCAGACCTCCCGCAAGAAGGCGGTGGGTGCTTACGCGTTCGTCAGGTGGTGCCGCGGCCACCTGTCGATGGCCATGGCCCTGGTCCACGACGACAACCATGGCATCCCGAACGCGACGAGCCTCTCCAATGGCGAGAACAAGGCCGCCTTCACGGCCCTTGCTGAAGCGATCAAGCGGACGGAGGATGCGTTGCGTGATGTCAACTCCGCCCTGCAGTTCCTTGCTCCTTAGCTGTTGATTGGCCCCTCCTCGATCGCCCTGCAGTAAGTGCTGATCCATCTAATTCTTGGTTTCATGGAGTTGGTGGACCTTGTTGGGTTCTAATTCTTGGAGTTGCGATTCTGCACCCGTTGCTTGTCCGCTAGCTAGATCTAAATGCGTACTGAAACTATAGGATCCCGGCCGGTACTGTCAGTTGTTGTTGCGGTTATCTGGAACTGGAATTGCAGTAATTCCATGGTTTGGATGTGTGTTGATTGATGCTGCTAATTAGCACCAGCATATACATTATCCTGTTAATTGCATGTTTTCCGTGGATGATATGCAGCAGCTAGCGATTCGTCTCTGTAACTTGTTTCTTCGACAGGCCGCTCCTGCAAGTTGTTCTTGGTTTATCGGACATCCAGAGTTTTTTTTACTAACTTGCAGCTACAGTACCTGATTTGGGTTACTTTTTACTTACTGCCATGTATGATAGGCTCAAAGTGCAATTTGGAGTCAAAGTGCAATTTACACTTCTAATTGCGATCAGGGACAGATAGATCGTGAACCAGTAGCAATGTAGCATATCCATGGGTTCACCCACACATTTATATCTGATTAGCAGCAGTTTATTTTTAGTTCCTATTAACAGCATACATGGGTGATAATGTAAATAGTAGGCGCCGATGCACTGCGATCCGAAACGTTCGTCCCGGCAGAATGAAGTGCTACACTAAAGGAACAAATCAAGGCGCTGATGGCCAGACGCTACCTTGACGGCTAGGCCCTAAGGCGGGCAACCAAGTAAACCGGCAGTCGGCACAGGTTTGCCGTCGGTGTTGGAATAGGCCAACGACATCCATCGACGCCGATGCACTGCGATCTGAAACGTCCGTTCCCGGCAGAATGAAGTGCTACACTGCAGGAACAAATCAAGGCGCTGACGGCCACACTCTACCTTGACGGCTAGGCCCTAAGGCGGGCAACCAAGTAAACCGGCAGTCGGCCCAGGTTTGCCGTCGGTGTAGGAATAGGCCAACGGCATCCATCGACGCCGATGCACTCCGGTCGGAAACGTTCGTTCCCGGCAGAATGAAGTGCTACACTACAGGAACAAATCAAGGCGCTGACGGCCAGACGCTACCTTGACGGCTAGGCCCTAAGGTGGGCAACCAAGTAAACCGCCGGTCGGCCCAGGTTTGCCGTCGGTGTAGGAATAGGCCAACGACATCCATCGACGTAGGGGATTAGCCATGACAGCGATGTGACGGCGTCAAATCTATACCGACGGCTTAGCCGTCGGTCCAGGTTTCACACCTATGCCTACGGTATGGCTCTTTTATCTTTTTCCACGTTAATCATAGAAAAATCATAACTAAATCATTCTAATTCAGGAAAATACAAATAATATATCAAAATTTGTCTATCTATCTAAACTTAAATACTACACATTTGTGTCGAATAAAAATTAATTAGAATAAAAAAAATTACATATACTTTTGTATAACACATTTTAAATTTTTCGAGTGTCAAAAAAAGGGGTGTTTTATGAAGTACCAAATGAAAGTTTTAAAATGATACCATCCTATTTTTCAAAAACACTAGACCACTTTTCATGGACAATTTTCAAACCAGAATATCTTAAACTTTTTACGTTTACCCTATTTTATTTTCCGTAGCACGTTCTCCAACACGTACACCACAACGCAAGACCACCACTCTTCCTAACACAATCCACCGCCACACCATGCCGAAACCCGAGACTCCACATGATCTTCTCCATCGCTTTGGACTTCTTCTTGGTTTCGTACAGAAACACCACCTTGGGGTTGTAGGATCTCGTAAGATCTCTAAGCTCGCCCACTACCACGTATAACCCCAGACCGCGACTGTTTAGGCCCAACATATTCATTGATCTCGGTGGCCCTGCGCCACTGGGTCTTGAATTCTGTCAAAAACTGAGTTCCTCCTCTGACGCTTACCCGCCGAGCCTGAGCTCTCCACTCCCACAACCTGCACTGGCACAGGCACCCATACTTGTCTCGCGCCTGTTTTCATGCTCTTAATGCCCCATGGCATCTTGGATTTATCAGTGACTCAACCCTGAACATGACTGTGCTGCTTACGAACAAATGTCCCAGGCCTATTCTTCTCTACCCTCACCTCTCTCTACACATGTTTGTCCTTCTCAAGAGCGTCATTCGCCTAGTGGCATTTTATTGGGCTCGAAACTTCTTCACCATGTCGACGGTGATCTCTGCCCCTCTCGACCCACTCCTCCTTTTCCTTTCTTGGCTCATAATTGTCAGTATGAGACGAGCCAGAATATGAGTAATCACACGCAAGATTGCGACGTGGAGGAAGATCACAGACGGTTGGATGGCTATAGAATCTGCTCTTTGACCCTGTCGACCTGCTGCTGAAAATGTTCAAGGACATGGAGGGACAAGCAACGTCGGCTGTCCTCTTATATTTTTTTGGTTCTACACGCGTCCATTCCCCCCACTGTGAGTTTCTTCCTTTCTACCCGCACACCCTCCTTCACCATGAATCAAGCAGCCACACTCAAAGCAAAAGTGTGGGATATTTTCTTACTGGAGGTCAAACCCTATTCATGTAATCCAGTGGCAGATCTAAGACTCCAACCCCAGACCTCCACCGAGTCAAAAATCATCTCAGATGGACGAACAACTCCAATACTCCATCAAAGTCATTCAGAACAACAACGTTGAAATCAAATTTCCATGGATTGTTCTTCGGAGCATGTCTCGAATCTCCTTCCGAGTTAAAATGGACCACGAATCTATTCTCTCCAATATCCTTGAATTGGGCCGGGTGATGGAGACCCCACGCCCTTTCCATTGCTCTTTCCAACGCACTGGTGATGAGCTTTCGTGGCGAGCACACCGTGCCCACCACCGCCCAGCGAGGTTTTGGGACGTGATCACGATTGATCTTCTTCGGCACCAGTCGCTGAGCCTCCTTCTCCGTGATTTGCACCGACAGATTACTTTCAAAAAAATTAGTTGACGACACTCAAAAAATTAGTGATAAATAGTTAACGTCGAAAAACTACCGTGGAGATTGAAGATTCCTACCGTCCGATCACTGCAAATTTTTTTTTGCCGAAGTTAAATGTTTCTACAGATGAAATTACGTAAAAAAAATTACAATCCAGTGTAGTACATGTACTAGCCGTGTACTCTTTCTTGTTCACGGTCAAGAATATAATGGGAGCTTTAAAAGATGTCTCGATTTATTAATTAGAATGACAATCCAAGGTGAACATGATACGGTGCCGATCGAGAAAGAAAATCTTTGAGCGCAGTAGAGGCAAGCACACGGCCGTCAATCCGTGAGGCGCGCTGTGTGGATAAACACGGCACACACCAAGTGAAATTTGCGTTGCCACATGAATTCACCGTGGACAACGTCTCACTGGCAACGCCGGCCCCACCCTTCTCCGATATTCGACGACGCGTCGTTTCACTTTTCACTTTGGCCGCGGGTGAAATGGCAGTTACGGCTGTGGGGTCCACCCAGCCAGTCTGGCCCCAGCTGGGTATTTAACCAGCGGAGACCACCGAGACGCGATCGAGAAGCCCGTCCCCGTCCGCCGGAAAACTTCAGACGCACCGCAACCGCAACGCGCGCGCAAGAGAGAGAGGAGGAGGAGGGGAGAGAGAGATCGATGGCGGAGGCGGCGTGGAAGGCACGGCTCCGGGAGCGCGTGATGGGCGCAAACATCCCCATCCGCGAAGCCGACGCGGAGCTCAGGGCCGTGAACGCCCTGTTCACGTCGCCGGTCTCCCTGGAGGCGAAGCGGCCGGGGACGCTGGCTCGGGTGGCCACTCTCCGCGGCTTGTACACCGTCGCCCTGGAGTGGCTCACGGAGGTGACGCACCACCTCAACTCCGCCGTCGTCCACATGGAGGCGGCCGAGATCCTGGCGCTCCACGGAGGCAGTACCATCAACCCGGCGGTGCCGTTCCCCAATGTCGAGTACCTCGCGCAGCCGGAGCCCGCGGTTTACGCCGCCATGAGTCGGCTCCACATGTGCCGTGTGATGGCGGTGGACGCTTACAAGGTCGTCGGGTGGTGCCGCGGACACCTGTCGTCGGCCATCACCCTGGTCACCGTCCCTGGCATCCCGTACGCGCACCACTTCATCGAATGGGAGTGCGCAACCGCCATGAACGCCCTCGTGGGCGCGATCGAGCGGACGCAGGCTGCGCTCGGTGATTTCGCCAGTGCCCTCCCGTTCCTTGCTCCTCCGCCTTAGGTGCTGATTGGCCCGTCGTCGCCACGCCACGCGTTTGTCGCACGTAAGTGCTGATCGATCTCTCCTAGGCCAGTTAGCGTTCGTGGACCGAATTTGTGGACTCGCGATTCTACATCAGTTCGATTCCTCGTCCGTCCCGTCAGATGCGTACTGAAACTATGATCCTTGCAGTACTGTCAGTAGTTTTTCTTTACGCTGAATGCGTACTGTTGGTGGCTGTTGCGGTTATCTGGAGCTGGAATCACCGATCGATGCAGTAATTCCTCAATTTGGATGTGTGTTGATTGTTGCTAATTACCAGCAGCTTATTTCGTGTTGACAGAATGATATCGATGGATGATATGCAGTAGCGCGATTTGTTTCTGCAACTTGTTTCTTTGACAGGAAGTTTTGTGACTTGCAGTTGGTTCATCTGACATCCTTGTGCTGAAACTTGTTGACAGAATGCTTTCGATGTATGATATGCAGCAGGGCGATTTGTTTCTGCAACTTGTTTTTTGACAGGAAGTTTTGTGAATTGTTACACTTAACTGGAACTGGAATCGATGCAGCAATTCCTTGATTTGGTTGTGTGCCGATGATTACTGATTGGCAGTTTATTTCCTATTAACACCATGCTTGGTAGGCCTCGACGCTTTGCGATCCGAAATGAAAGTGCTAGTCCTAAAGCAGGAAGTCCATCGTGTAGATTCAGTACGAACGATCGCACAGTCAATTGCTAGCTGAGGTAGCTACGAATGATCGGCGGGGCCGGACAGATCCTCTTCGCCATCACCAGCGCGTGGCCGTGCCGTCGACGCCAGGGACGTCGGCACGGTCCAGCAGCGCGCGGGCCGTGGCACCACAACTCGATGGCCGTGGACGCGTTCCTCGCGTTCGGGCACGCGACGATGCAGAGCCCGGCGAGGGCGTTCCGTACAGCGGCGTGGCGGCGGTCGGCGATGTTCTGGATGCAGCCGAGCGGCTGCGCCGGGTAAGGGCTGCCTCCGCTCCGCGGCGATGGTTCGGCCGCCTCCGTCGCGTGGATGATCGGCCGCGTGCGCCACGCAGTCCTGGATCACTTCCTTCACGCCTCCACCCATCCCCTCTCGCGTTCACGCCAGGTGTCTTCTGTGCGTGCTTGTCTCGATCGCCTCCCGGCGTTCGGTTGGCCACGCTGGCGGAGTGGACCCCACCGCCGTAACATGCCCAGATTCGCTTGATTCACTTGAAATGCCAGTCAAGCATGTTCCTACAGAATGCACGTTCGATTTGTACATTTTGACACAGCATTTTACATTTTTGAGTAAAATGCACCCAAGGTCATCATACTTGACAGCCTAGCCCACTTCAGTCACTGTACATTTGAATACAAAATATACGGTAACCAAAGATGGTTACTAGGATGTCGACGGTCACTGGGCGGCGTGGAGCGGTGTATTTGCTCGTATTTACTGACGTGGCAAGTAGTGAACCCCATTTGTCAGGTCTTGGAAGGAACCAACATTGCAATTCTTTTGAAAAAAAAACCTGGCAAAGGGAGAGCTCGCCGCGCCCACCCGCAATCCCCGGCACCAGGTGGAGGGAGGGCTCGCCGTGTCAGGTAGATGGAGAGGTCGCCGCGGCAGGTAGATGGAGAGCTCGCCGCCTCGAAGTCCAGACGAGCGTACAGTGGCACGCGCATGGATCCCGGCAACCGGAGAAGCGCCGGAGCAGCTCGACGGACGGATCCCGGCAACCGGAGGAGCGGCACGACAAGGATGATGTCCACACCAGGCAGCAAGCGTGTGTGGCCATCAAGCCGACTTCTCGATTCCGGCAGCCGTCCAATCCATGGCAATTGGTCCTCCGTGTTGCCGTTGAGCAGATTGCAGATAAAGCACGTGGTCTCCGTGTTGACGTACATTCCTAGGAGCTACGGGAGCAGGGGTCGGGGCAAGGAGCCATGGCGGCGCGCCAGGAGCCGGGGGCTACGAGTCGTTGGGTTGGGCAGCGGCCACCATAAACAGAATCGACGATTGGGGAACATGCCGACCTGTGCGGGATGGGTAGGGAGCGGAGGTGGCCCGCTGGCCGGGACAAGAAGGCGAGGCGGCGGTGCTACACTGGCCAGGACGGGGAGGCATGCTTGCTCCGTCGCTGGCCAGGACAGGGCCTGTCGAGGATGCTATCGTCCGCGAGCTCGACGAGAAGGATGTTGGCGTCGTGGTGCAGCGCGTGGGCGGGAGAAGGAGGGCGGCGCCATGCGGGGAGGTGGAAGTTCGGGCCAGTGAGGAGGAGTTGACCGGAACCTGGCGTGTGGCGTGGCGGCGCATCCCGCCGGAGGAGGAGACGAAGGGCGCCGGCGGACAGATTGCCATCCTTATCTCTATGTAAATTTTACAATTTAGCCCGTTTGAATTATTATTATTTGTAAATTATTCATGTGGATGTGGGGGCTAACAGATAGGGCCTACTATTTGCCAACTCAACCAATACATTGCTCTACGCTGCAAAGAGTGACCGTAGGTTGCCTCGTAACAGACTTTAGGTACCGTATTTTGTGTATTCCAATGTAGAGTGACCGAGGCGGGCTAGGCAGTCAAGTCCAGTGACTATGGGTGCATTTTACTCTACACTTTTTGTACTTCCGTAGCCTCTCTTCATTTTCTTTTCCGTATTGGCCATGTTATAAACTTCAAGTATGCTTAATCCAAAATATGTTGTATTCACTCCCTCTAAAAAAAAGTTGTATTCTACACACTACATAAGGCAAAAATATAGATCTGGGTATGTGAATAGTGCACCTTCGAATCTTGTTTGATTTTTATGTAAGCAATAATATATCCTATTTTAAACGAGACTTTCTTTACGAAATTTTATCGATTTATTAATAATCATCAACAATGGTATAAAATTACCAATATAATAAAAAAATTAAAATATGTTCATAGACCATCTAGCGACGACCACAAACACTATTACGAGCCGATTACACGATGTTGTCCTAGGCTCCTAGCCCCCTTATCAGTGGCCGATCCAGGAATGGAGCAAACCCCGGGCCAAAAGCTAAGCGGAAAAATAGTAAAAAAATAATTGTAATAGCATAGAAAATTCGGTAGGATAGAAAACATGAACATATATTTTCAACTCCATCATTAATCGATGAAAGAACATACATAAGAGATGGCTAATAACTTGAAATAGTAGTACTGAATAGAAAAAGTATTACCAAATCACTGGTTTAGTTCATCCAAACCTCCCATAGCCCGTAAAATCAATGCCAACTCAATGAGACAATATACCAAAGAAAAATACATGCGCCTGATTGGTTTGGTTTTGAGATCGATTGATAAAATCTCGTCATCTTGTGTTCATGACAAGATTAAATCGATTACAAACAAATACATCCAACTATGTAAATTCCAATCATTTATTACTTATTAGTGTATCTAGTGGAACTACTGAATTTACCTAGCTGCAAATCAAAGGCGGCACAGATACACTAAATTGATTGAATTCCAATCAGATGCATTCGAGCAGAGGAGGAAGAGGCAGAGCCATGGGAGGAGGACGATAGGAGGAGAGTAGGGGATTGGTGTCTGACGGCAGCACAGATTGGCCCTAGCAGGCTTGTAAAATCACAAGGGGTCAGGAGGAGTCGGTAGATGGCCAAACGATGTCAGGGGTCCACCGGTAAAAGGATCGTATGGGCACCTAGAGGGGGGTGAATAGGTGCTACTTCAAAATTTCTTATTTTTCAATTTAGGGTTTGACAAGAAAGGTAAATTCTCTAGATTATGCAACTAAGGTGAATTTACCTATATGTCAAACAAGCAAAAACTAGCATAACACTAAGTGAGAACAAGTAAGTAAAGTGCGGTAAAGGATAGAAGTAACCAAAGTGGTGGACGCGGAGACAAAAGGATTTGTTTCCCGTAGTTCCTTCCTTTTGAGGGTAAGTACGTCTATGTTTGGAGAGGGGGTGGTTTCACACCACCAACGCCACGAGAGGCCCCCCTTGTTCTCCGATGAATCTCACCCCAACGGAACCGATCCACCTTCCACTATATCGGCAACCTTCAAGGTGGAAGCCGGCACCTTTACAGCAAGTTCGGGGTACACATCCACAACTTAATTAAAAGGTGTCAAAACAATCAAAGACAAGCTTGTAAGAACCAAATCAAAGTTAGCGTTTCCAAAGAAACACTAGATCTTGGGGTCCCTCAAGTGAATGAGGGGGAAATGAAGATGTCTCTTGGTGAAGCTGTAGATCAAGTCCTCCTCCTTCGATTCTCCAAAGATCAATGACTTTGGATGGTTGGATGAAGAGATCTTGTAGATTTGGTGGCTCTAATGGAGTTTGTGTTCTTGAGCAGGTCGAGCAACTGGAGGAAGGGGATAAGGGTCCATATATATAAGCAGCCCCCTCCACGAACCGTTTTATGACTGTTGGAGAAAATCCAGACCGGAGACTCCGGTCTGTATACTGGAGACTCCGGTCTACACCGGAGATTCTGGCCTATCTCCGGTCTAGCCTCCGGACCACCCTTCTGAATGACTAGGGCCAGACATGACCCAACTGGGCCGGAGACTCCGGTCTGAGCCAAGACCGGAGATTCCGGAGAAGCCTCCAGACCTTGATCCGCACCCCCATACAGAATGTCCCAGCCATGATCCTGAAGCCTCCACCGGGGACACATCCGGAAACTCCGGACCATACCGGAGACCCCGGTCTGGAATTTCCAGAACTATGTCATTCTTGCAGGAGTCTTTCCAAAGTGTGAGGGTACTTTTCACTTATCATAATACCAACCTGTTGACAGTGACAAACTGTAAAATGATCTACTTGTTGTTAACGAACACCAAAAGTGATTATGACAATAAATGTCCTTTCAATCTCCCCCTTTTTGGTGTTCGATGACAACAAGTGATTTTGCATGGAATAAATTGTATGGGGCTCCCCTGACTATGTGCACTAAGGTTAACAAGTAACTCATGCAAGGTAGATAGTAACAATGATAACACACATAGATCTCACATGAGTTACAATAGTAAGTGCACAAGCACATAGTCACACACATGAACGACAAATAACACATATGAAGTTCAAAGTTTGAATATGGCCAATGAAACCAAATAATAGCGAATCCAAAGCCCAAACCCATGAAAATCGATGAGAATGTCTTCTCCCCCTTTGGCATCGAAACACCGAAAAAGGGAAAAGACATAAGCTAGCGCCCCAAGAACTCAGTAGTCATCGTGATCCTCGTCATCCTCGGCATCCTCATCCTCATCCTCACCGTCCTCAACAAAGTCATCATCATCAGGGACTACAGGCCCTTTGTCGTGAGGGCGAGAAGAGGAGGTAACCTGGTACCCGTAACCAGAGGTGACATCAGCAAAGGTCTTCCAATCCACCAGACTATCCTGTTGGGCATTCCATGCCCCAAACGAGAGTGTGTGGTCAGACTCTGTGGACTGCTGAGCACCATGCTCATCATTGTATTCATCCTCACCTTCATCATCATCCCCTTCACCTTGTTCCTTGATCTCCTTGAGGAGCTTCTCAATGCGACGGTTGCTTTGGTAGGATGCATGCT
This sequence comes from Avena sativa, assembly GCA_916181665.1. Lineage (NCBI taxonomy): Eukaryota > Viridiplantae > Streptophyta > Magnoliopsida > Poales > Poaceae > Avena > Avena sativa. The sequence continues at coordinate 41,746,189 of OV702281.1, forward strand.
GCTGCTTGCGGATGTCAACATTCATGCAACACCAAATCCTCTCCTAGAAAGTGGCCTTCTTGACCCTCTCATGAACATAGTCCCTAGTCATGGAAGGCATAGGTGCATTGGAGACATTCTTCCTCCGAACTCTAGGAGGGGATGGAGCCCTCTCAGTCTCATATCTCTCCTCATCATCATTGCCATAGCGACCCCTAGGATCAGGCCCCATACGCCCCTTCTGATGAAGTGAAACCAAGGTGTGCTTAGTGAGATGGGGAGCCATGCTAAGTGGAGAGACATGTTCCTTGGAGTTGATGAGCCTCATGACCAAGGGTGCATATGGAGAAGATTTCTTGAAAAGAATAGCATGGAACATCTCCTAAAAAATGAAATCCATCACATCAATAGGACCAGCATCTGCCTCTGGACCAGCATTGTAGGTTCGGTGGGTACGATAAAGAAGGTTGACTAGCCCACCCCTAATAGCATCGTCATTCCCAGCACTTGGTGAGATGGTATGACAGAATATCCTCAACATTAGGTTGTAGAGAGGTTTGAGTCCCTTGGACCCCCCTACAACACCCTCGCTGCCATATAGAGGTGCAAGCTTCATCTTGTTATCACCAAGAGCCGTAGAGTGCATGCTTAGCCCAACTGGAGTGGATACGCCATGAAAGGTCTCAAAGATGACATTGACAAAGTCATGGAATGTTGATATGCAGCGTGTGGTGCCACACATCCAAGTCATGGTCCTGTCTTGATCAGAGCCAAATACCACAGTGGCATAGAACTGTTGCACAAGATAGACATTGTAGTCTTCACGAAGCTCCATCAAATTAAACAGTCCTACCTTCTCACAGATCCACAGAGCATCATTTAAGTAGGGGCTGAGCCTCATCTACTCCACACTCATGAACTTCTGAGGGCCTACAGGTGATTTGGTGAGCACACCATACACATCCTTCATGAACACAGTCTGCTCCTTCCTCCAGAAATGAGGGTCATCGCTGGTACGAGGCAACCCATAAAAATCAGACTTTCTCAGCTCACGGAACTCCTCTTTTGACATTTTGGCCAAGGACTGAAGATTGTCATATCTGGCCTTCTTGGCGCGGTCCTCCCGTTCAGTCCTTTCCTGTTCCCTCCTCAAATAGGCTGCATCACGTGCCTGCTGTCTTCGGTTGGAAGGAGGCACGATAAACTGACCCTAAGCTTCATCATAGCGAGGAGTTCCCCTTTGAGACTTGGACTTGGTACGTCGAGGACGGATAGAACCATCACCTGTGAACAGCAGTGAGATGAGTATATATGTCCCAAAGATGTAGTACAAGAGCTTTGATGCATTTCTGGTCTGTTTTGATTCATCCAACACCGGAGTCTCCGTCTCAGACCAGAGTCAGGAGCGGAGTCTCCGGCATGGACCGGAGTCTCCGGACCAGGGTCCGGAATCTCCGGTCGGGAGGCTCGGGCATGATATGGGGAGATGCTGGTGGGGGTGAATCTAGCAGATCGGGAAATGCAACAAGGCTAAAGTACTAGAGTGCACGCAAATAAGTGATTCCAATGGACAAATCAACACCAATCCTCAAAAACACATCTAGAGATGAACCCTAGGAGGAAAAAGAGGAGGAGAGGTACCTGATCTGTCCATGGGATCGATTCCTCCGGTGGGAATGACCCAATGGAGGAGAGGAGAAGGTTGGCCGGCGGCACGGCAGATCCCGGGGGCTTCTTGACCTCCGGGGAGGAGTTTTGGAAGAGGAGGCGACGGGTTAGGAGGAGGGGGACGGGATTGAGAATGAAGAACTGCTGTTTCAGTTCACCACGTTCCCTTCCTATAAGTGGCAGAAACCGTCTGGACCGGAGACTCCGGTCTACACCAGAGACTCCGGCCTACACCAGAGACTCCGGTCCTCCTCGACCAAAAACTCCAGGATATGTGTTTGGGGACATATATGAGAGATAGATAGGTTTAAGACAGGGAAAAGACTTGGGTTGAGCTATCAAACTGTGAAGAACCAATAACAGCCATAGAAATTCACACAAATATTCAGGAAAGCTCCAAAAAGACTAAAAACAAGCAATTGACAAACACGAGTAAGCACCAACCTCTCTAATGTGAGAGGGCGATGTCCTAGGCCACCATATTTGAGTATACTCAGCTTGGCCCCACGAAGATATATCTTGGGTCCATTACCAAAACTCATCATTTAAGCTCACATATCACAACATGATATTAAGAGGAATGATTTTGATTGCTTTGGGCATAATGGGGGGAGTGATAGTCCAATCAATTAGGACCGCACTCCTCCTGTATCCATGCCTACACCTAAACCAAATAAGAGTCAAGTCATAGGTGAGTATGCAAGACAATCAAGTCAAGTTCCTTGAATCTACGATATTTAGTTCATTCCTCAAATAGCAAAACCTTGCTTCATCAAGTGGCTTCGTGAATATGTCGGCAAGTTGTTCTTTAGTTGGCACATATGATAGCTAAATATCACCTCGAGCAACATGATCCCTAATGAAGTGATGATGGATATCAATATGCTTTGTCCTTGTGTGATCTACCGGGTTGTAGGCAATCTTGATGGCAGTTTCGTTGTCACATAGAAGAGGCACTTTGTCACAATGGACATCGTATTCCTTTAAAGTTTGCCTCATCCATAGCAATTGAGTGCAAGCACTAGCAGCTGCCACATACTCGGCTTCGGCGGTGGAGAGAGATATACAATTTTGCTTCTTAGAAGACCAACATACCAAGGAGCTACCAAAAATTGGCAAGCCCCGGATGTTGATTTTCTATCATCCTTATCACCAGCCCAGTCCGAGTCCGTGTATCCACAAAGAGCAAATGTGTACCCTCGAGGATACCAAAGACCATAATGTGGGGTATGAACCAAATATCGAAAGATTCTCTTGACCGCCATCAAGTGGCTTTCTTTAGGAGCCGCTTGATATCTTGCACACACACCTACACTCAACACAATATCGGGTCTAGATGCACAAAGGTAAAGCAAAGAACCAATTATGGACCGATATACCTTTTGATCCACATCTTTACCATTTGGATTTTTTTTCTAGATGAGTCTTTGTAGCCATGGGAGTAGGAGCTCCATTTAAATCTTGCATATTGAATCTCTTGAGCATATCTTGAGTGTACTTGGCTTGGTTGAAAAATGTTCCACCTCTAACTTGCTTGATCTCAAAACCAAGAAATACTTTCAACTCCCCCATCAAAGACATCCGGAACCTACTAGTCATAAGCTTTGATAATTCATCATTAAAAGCTTTGTTAGATGAGCCAAAGATAATATCATCAACATATATTTGGCATACAAAAATATCCCCATTGACCTTCTTAGTAAAAAAAGAGTGGGATCGATTTTCCCAACCTCAAATCCACGGTCAAACAACAACTCTCTAAGGTGCTCATACCACGTGTGTGGGGCTTGCTTGAGCCCATAGAGCACCTTATCAAGTTCATAGACATGGTTTGTGAAGTTGGGATCCTCAAATCCCGGGGGTTGCTTTACATATACCAACTCATTTAAAGGACCATAAAGAAATGCACTTTCTACATCCATTTGTTGCAACTTAAAGTTATGATGTGCCGCATGAGCAAGAAGGATACGGATGGACTCAAGGCGAGCCACGGGTGCATATGTCTCTCCATAGTCAATGCCTTCAATTTGAGAGAACCCTTGTGCAACCAATCTAGCCTTGTTCCTTACTATAATTCCATGCTCATCTTGCTTGTTCTTGAATATCCACTTGGTGCCTATCACATTGCAGCAATCCTTAGGCTTCTCAACTAACTTCCATACTTTGTTTCTCTCAAGAGTTGTTGAGCTCTTTGTGCACTGCTTCCAACCAATCCGAATCTTCAAGATCTTCCCACACTTTCTTTGTTTCAATCATGGAAATGTGTGTTTGGTGTTCACTAAACCTCTTCAATTGTGCTCTTGTGGAAATGCCTCTTCTCAGGTCACCAACCACATTTTGTAAAGAGTGGTCTCTTAATTCCAACATCCTCTCCTTTCTAGCTTCACGACGAGTATGGATCTCCTCATTGTTTCTTGGGGGACCCTCTTCATCATTTTGGTCCTCGTCTTGACCATCAACTTGACCTTGATCATCATTGGAATCATTCTCTTCATTAAGAGGAAAAGATTGACCTTGGTCTTGATCAAGCACTCTTATGGCATAGATTTGAGCTTGTCTCAAGGCAGTTTGTACGGATCTTCCTTGAACAATTGACTTGGAACCACTTGACATCCTGGAGAATGAATAAAGCTCCTCTTGACTAGAGTTGTCACTTTGATCAACATGTTGAGAGTCCACATCTTTGTCTTTGGCTTGAGTCATTGCCCTCCTCGGTGGATGGAGCTTGTTGATGTTGTGAAGATGACGGCTCCACTTGAGTAGAGCATAGTTCTTCTCGATCCGCCATAAGGGGTTCCTCAACGGGGCGGATATATCCCACACCCATTCTTCCTATGGCATCCTGAGGCATTTCATCATCTGCATCACAAGCATCAACATGCCCCCCTTGGGGACCATCATATTCTTCGAAGGTCACACTACAAGATTCAACGACGGCTCCGGAGAGCTTATCATAGATTCTATAAGTGTGAGATTCGAGACAATAGCCAACAAAAATACCCTCTAATGCTTTCGACTCAAATTTGGACAAACGAACACCTTTTATGAGATAGAAACACTTACAACCGAACACCCGGAAGTAAGATATGTTGGGCTTGTTACCGGTAAGTATTTCATATGGAGTCTTGTTGATTTCTTTGCGGAGGTAGAGCCGGTTTGATGCATGGCAAGCGGTGGAGATGGCTTCGGCCTAAAAGTTGTATGGAGATTTAAACTCTGCCAACATGGTCCTAGCCATCTCAATAAGAGTCCGGTTATTCCTATCGGCCACACCATTTTGTTGAGGGGTATATGCAACGGAATATTGGTGTTTTATCCCCTCATCACTAAGGAAATCATTCAAGGTGTAGTTCTTGAACTCGGTGCCGTTGTCACTTCTTATAATCAACACGGGAAGATTGTATTGACGTTGAACCATGTTGATGAAGTCGATGAAGGTATTTTGGGTATCACTCTTTAACTTGAAGAAATATACCCCACGAGTATCTTGAAAAGTCATCAACAATCACCAAACAATATTTCTTCCCACCAAGACTTGCATGAGATGGAGGACCAAAGAGATCCAAATGAAGGAGCTCCAAGATCTTGGTTGACTTGATGCGGTTCTTTGGCTTGTGGGGAGCATCATGCATCTTTCCTAGAACACAAGCCCTGCAAACATGATCTTTGGCAAAGGAAACATTTTCTTTTAGTCCAACAATATGGCCCTCCTTGTGGAGACTTTGCAAAGTTGTCATATTAACATGGGCTAGTCGGCGATGCCATAGCCAACCCACATCGGCCTTTCCAAATAGGCACATCGCACTTGTAGTGGTTTTCCCCAAAAAGTCCACCACATATAAGTCATGTTTGACGTACCCAACGAAAGAGACCTTGAGAGACTTGCTCCACATGAGGACCACAATATCATCATCAATAAAGATGGCAAAGCCCATCTTTCCAAGAGCACAGACTGAAAGTAAATTGTATCCAAGGGTCTCAACAATCATGACGTTCACGAGTGTAATGTCGTGAGCAACCACAACCTTGCCGAAACCCATTACCTTAGACTTTGACTTGTCGGCATAAGTCACGGCTATTTGATCATCATTTGGCTTTAAGTCCTTGACAATAGACAAGCTTCCGGTCATATGACTTGTGCAACCACTATCAAGCACCCACTTTGACCCTACGGAAGCATAAGTCTACAAAAGATCAAGCTAATTTTTAGGTACCCATTTTTAAATGGGTCCTATTTTGTTAGCGACAAGGGTCTTGGGGACCCAAATAGACCAAGCAATATAACCATCATATGGGCCAACATATTGTGCATACACATCACCATAATAATCATGCATTAGAACAAAGTGAGGGTTAGCACTACCCGCAAAGTCATCATGAGACATAGTTTTACCACTTGTGGTCTTACTCTCCACAATGACCTTGTTTTTCTCTTGTGCGGGCTTGGACTTCTTCTTGTTGTTCTTCTTATTGGTCTTGGAGACAAATGTAGGGTTCGCAGCATAGAAAACAAAAAATTTCCTACGATGGGAACTATGTACCAAGATCTATCTACTAGATACAAACAACGGGCGGATGTATATCCGTAGAGAACATACCCTTGAATACCGACAAAGCTTAACGAGTTCAACTCGTGGTTGATGTAGACAATCTCTTGCCGATCTCAAGATCGAGAGGAAGTCCTAGCGCCACAAATCAGCATCGCATCCGTGCTCGCACACATGTACAAGACATCGGGAAACCTCCGCCTCCTCGCTCCAGCGATGCAACGGAAGCACAACCCTTTCTTTCCGAATAGCCACCGGGAACATGTATCTCGCTAGTCCGAGACCATGGGGGATAAATTCTAGAGGGGGAGAGAGATCCTTCACGAGGAGGTGTGAGAGACAAGTGAGAGGAGGGGCTTCTTTTATAGGAGGAGGGGGGGCACCCAAGGGGGTGGCCGCCGGCCATGGGGGCTGCCCCCTCCCGTCCTTCATTCATGTGGGTGGACACTCCACTCACAAAGTGTCCTTTAAATTCCCTCCACTCAAAAGTCCACTCAAATTCCCATTAAATTTCCACCAAATTTAATGCAAACTCTCATTAAATAAAACTCTTTTATTTTTTATTCAGAATTTTGTCAATTACTTTAATGACAAACATTCACAAATAACCCCTTGCTAGAATTCCATTTCACATGCATAACCACTTTATGCAATTTCACCCGAAAACCTGTTTCGGTATCTAGTGAAATAAATTCCTGCGCTTGTTTATTCTTTCGGCATGAAACATTTGCTCCAACTGGATGCCAGTGTCCCTTAAGTGTGTCACCCTACGGTTCGCGAATAATGCGGACATGATCGAGACCCTTCTCCGATCAATAATCAGTAGCGGGACCTGGAGATCCATACAGACTCCCACACATTCAACGATGACTTTTCCTGTGATCGTCGGAACCTTTTATGCTTGTATCTTAATCCCTTTGTTTCACGATATATTACATGTCCGAGATTCGATCATCGGTATATCCATACTTAGTTTGATCTCGTTACTGACATGCACTCTTTTCTCGTTCCCGTGATATAACATTCTAGTGATAAAATCACTTGCTTGCAAGTTAACCAATGTGATATCACCAAGAGGGCCCAGAGCATATCTATCCGTCATCGGGATGAACAAATTCCACTCTTGATCCATGATTCTCAACATAACACTTTAGTAGCTTTGAAGCCATCTTTATAATCACCCAGTTACGGAGTGACGTTTGATGTCAACAAGAAACTCTTCCGGTGTTAGTGATTGGCATGATCTCATGGTCTAAGGATTAGGACTACTTCGTAGTTTGTTTATAGCAAAATAAACTCAATGAATTTGATCGTAATGCTATACTTCGGATGAATGTTCATCACACCATTACACTAATGTTGTGATCTTGTTATTAACAACATCCAATGTCTATGATCAGGAAACCGTGATCATCTTGTTAATCAACGAACTAGTTTATGAGAGAGGCATAACTAGGAACTTTCTGTTTGTTTATTAAACACACATGTATTAATGTTTCCGTATTAATACAATTATAGCATGCAAAATAAACATCTATCATATACTTGGAATACACATAATAAACATTTTATTATTGCCTCTCAGGGCATATTCCCTTCAGTCTCCCACTTGCACTAGAGACAATAATCTAGTTACATTGTGATGTATCTAACACCCATGGAGTTCTGGTGTAGATCATGTTTTGCTCTAGGGAGAGTTTTAGTCAACGGATCTGCTACATTGAGATCCGTATGTACTTTACAAATCTTTATATCTCCATCCTTGACATGCTCGCGGATGGAGTGAAACCGGCGCTTAATATGCTTGGAATGCTTGTGAGACCTTGGCTCTTTGGCATTGGCAATGGCACCATTGTTGTCACAATAGATCACCATTGGGTCCAACGCGTTTGCAACCACACCTAGTTCGGATATGAACTCCTTCATCCAAACTGCTTCCTGAGCCGCTTCTGAAGCAGCAACATATTTGGTCTCCGTTGTTGATCCCGCCACCACAGGTTGTTTTGAGCTCCTCCAACTAACCGCTCCACCATTCATGAGAAATACGTATCCGGATTGAGACTTAGCGTCATCCGGATCGGTGTCAAAGCTAGCGTCGACATAACACTTAGCGACGAGCTCTTCTTCACCTCCGTATACAAGAAACATATCCTTAGTTCTTCGCAAGTACTTAAGGATATTCTTGACCGCTTTCCAGTGTTCTGAACCTGGATCCGATTGGTACCTACTAGTCAAACTAATAGCATGTGCCACATCCGGTCTTGTACATAGCATGGCGTACATTATAGAGCCTATGGCTGAAGCATAGGGTACCTTGTCCATTATCTCTCTTTCTTCCGCCGAAGCCGGACTTTGAGTCTTACTCAATGTCGTGCCTTGTGTCATAGGTAAGAACCCCTTCTTACTATTTTCCATTTTAAACTTCTTTAAAATCTTATCAAGGTATGTACTTTGCGATAGCCCTATTAGGCGCCTAGATCTATCTCTATAGATCTTTATGCCTAATATGTATGACGCTTCACCTAGGTCCTTCATTGAAAATTTGCTATTTAGATAACTTTTAACACCGTTTAAAAGATCTATATCATTTCTGATCAATAATATGTCATCCACATATAATATCAGAAATGCCACATTGCTCCCACTCACTTTCTTGTAAATACAAGCTTCTCCATAAGTTTGGACAAATCCAAACTCTTTGATCACCTCATCAAAGCGGAGATTCCAACTTCGTGATGCTTGCTTCAATCCATAGATGGATCGCTGAAGCTTGCACACCTTGTTAGCATCCTTAGGATCGACAAAACCCTTTGGTTGTATCATATACAACTCTTCTTCAATATCACCATTGAGAAACGCGGTTTTGACATCCATCTGCCATATCTCATAATCGAAATATGCAGCAATTGCTAACATAATCCTAACTGACTTTAGCATCGCTACGGGAGAGAATGTCTCATCGTAGTCAACTCCTTGAATTTGTCGAAACCCCTTTGCGACAAGTCAAGCTTTATAGACAGTTACATTACCATCAGCATCAGTTTTCCTTTTGAAAATCCATTTGTTCTCCACGGCCTTTCGGTCGTGAGGTAAGTCCACCAAGTTCCAAACTTGATTCTCATACATGGATTCCATCTCGGATTTCATGGCTTCTAACCGTTTGTTGGAATCCGGGCTCATCATCGCTTCTTCATACGTCGCAGGGTCATCATTTTCATCAACCATGAAATTCATGACAGGATTTCCGTACATCTCGGGAGCTGCACGCGTCCTGCTTGACCTGCGAGGTTCGGTAGTACTCTCTTTCGGAGTTTCATGATCATTATCATTAGTTCCCTCTTCAACAGGTGGAGCCAACTCCGGAACAACTTCCGGCGCTGCGCTACTCGCCATACTTTGAAGAGAAGGTTCAATAACCTCTTCGAGTTCTACCTTCCGACTACTCACACCTTTCGTGAGAAACTCTTTCTCTAGAAAGGATCCATTCTTGGCAACAAAAACCTTGCCCTCGGATCTGTGATAGAAGGAATACCCAATAGTTTCCTTAGGGTATCCTATGAAGACGCATTTTTCCGCTTTGGGTTCGAGTTTATCCGGTTGAAGTTTCTTCTCATAAACATCGCATCCCCAAACTTTAAGAAATGACAGCTTAGGTTTGTTTCCAAACCACAATTCATACGGTGTCTTTTCAACGGATTTAGATGGTGCCCGATTTAAAGTGAATGCAGCAGTTTCTAGTGCATAGACCCAAAATGACAACGGCAAGTCCGTCAGAGACATCATAGATCGAACCATATCTAATAAAGTACGATTACGACGTTCCGACACACCATTTCGCTGTGGTGTTCCGGCAGGTGTGAGTTGTGAAACAATTCCACACTCTTTCATGTGAGTGCTAAACTCGTAACTTAGATACTCACCTCCACGGTCGGACCGTAGAAATTTGATCTTTCTATTACGATGATTTTCCACTTCATTCTGAAATTCCTTGAACTTTTCAAAGGTTTCAGACTTGTGTTTCATCAAGTAGATATAACCGTATCTACTCAAATCATCCGTGAAAGTAACAAAATAACGATATCCACCTCGCACCGACACACTCATTGGACCACATACATCAGAATGTATGATTTCCAATAAATCTGTCGCCCGTTCCATTGAACCAGAAAACGGCGTTCTAGTCATCTTGCCCATAAGGCATGGCTCACATGTATCAAATGATTCATAATCAAGTGATTTCAAAAGTCCATCCGAATGGAGCTTCTTCATGCGTTTAACGCCAATATGACCTAGACGGCAGTGCCACATATATGCGGATACATCATCATTTAGTTTAATCCTTTTAGCATCAACATTATGAATATGTGTAACATTATTATCGAGATCCAAAAGAAATAAACCATTCATCATCGGTGCATGACCATAAAAGATTTCATTCATATAAATGGAACAACCATTGTTCTCGGATTTAAATGAATAACCACTTCGCATCAAACACGATCCAGATACAATGTTCATGCTTAGTGCAGGCACCAGATAACAATTATTCAAGTTTATAACTAATCCCGACGGCAAGTGGAGAGGCAGCGTTCCGACGGCGATCACATCAACGCTTGATCCATTGCCGACACGCATCTTGACCTCGCCCCTTGCTAGCGGTCGCTTGTTCCGCAGCCCCTGATTCGAGTTACAAATATTAGCAACTGAACCAGTATCAAATACCCAGGTGCTACTGCGAGCACTAGTCAAGTACACATCAATAACATGTATATCATATATACCTTTGTTTGCCTTGCCAGCTTTCTTGTCTGCCAAATACTTGGGGCAGTTGCGCTTCCAGTGGCCAGTCCCCTTACAATAGTAGCACTCGGTATTAGACTTAGGTCCAACTCGGGGTTTCTTTTCAGGCACGGCAACAGGCTTGCCGCCCTTACTTCCCTTCCATTTTCCCTTCTTGTCTTTCTTGAAACCAGTGTTCCTATTGATCATCAACACTTGATGTTCCTTTTTGATTTCCACTTCTGCAGTTTTAAGCATTGACAGAAGCTCAGGGAGAGACTTCTTCATGCCTTGCATATTATAGTTCATCACGAAGCTCTTATAGCTAGGTGGCAGAGACTGCAGAACACGATGGATGCCTAAGTCAATGGGAATCGATATTCCCAAGGACACAAGCTTATCGGCGTAACCCGACATCTTGAGTACATGCTCACTAACGGAGCTGTGCTCTTCCATCATGCAGCTAAAGAACTTTTCTGAAGCGTTGTAGCTCTCTACAACAGCATGTGTGTCAAAAATCATTTTCAACTCACCCATTGTATCAAAAGCATTGCCATTTTCGAAACGCTTTCGAAGTTCCGGCTCTAGCCCATACAATATGCCGCAATGAACTAAGTTGTGGCCCTCCTGATGAGTCTGATAGACATTCTTCTCCTTGTCAGGGGCATCATCTAAAGGTGGGGGGCCTAACGCGCTTCTAGCACATATTGCTTTTGTGCAGCAGGGAGGAGAATCCTCAAATTCATGGCCCATTCGGTAAAGTTGCTACCGTTCGTTGCAAGTTTCTCTTTCTCCATGAACACATTGAAATTAAAAGCAGGTGGTGCCATCTACAACAGAATTTGTAAAGTTTAGACTAAGTGTATGATAGATTGAGTTCAACTAATCCATATTACGAATGAACTCCCACTCAAAAACGACATCCCTCGTGCCTTTTTGGTGATTACATGAACCAAATCCACTACACCAAGTCCGATCATCACGTGAGTCGGTGTAGCTTCAAAGGCGAGCATCAAATGGGCATCATATCAACTATATGACTCATGCTTAACCTTTCGGTCCGTGTTCCGAGGCCATGTCTGTACATGCTAGGCTCGCCAAGTTAGAACCTTAGTATTCGCATGTTTAACTGTTTTACACCCGAAATATGGTCGTGGATCCAAGAACACCCGATCATCACGTGATGTCTTGGAGCGACGAAAACATAATCGGTGCATACTAAAGGAAGAACACATTCTTCTCTTGATATTTAAATGAGGGGTCATCTTATTATGCTAACAAAGCGCTAAACAAGCAATATAATATGCTATCAAACATCACATGTTTATTAGTGAAATGATATGGTTCCCGCATATGATCTCTATCATGTGCACCGTGGTATGATCACTATCATACCTATATGTGTAAGTCCAAGGTCTATGGAGATTACACGTTATGTATGTTGTAAGAGTATCATCTCATACTTCTACTTACAACATCACCATATCGTAACACTAGCCCAGCAACAATCTAAACTAGACGCCTCTAATTTATCCATTGCAAGTTTTACGTGGCTTAGGGCTTTCGAGATAGAACCGTTCTTACCTACGAACATGAACCACAACGAGGATAACCAAATTGTTGACAACTCGTTTGCAAAATAGATATTGACTATAGTAGGAGAGATAGACACCCGCTAGCCACTTATGCAAACTAGTTGCATGTCAAGCGTGGAACGGGTCTCATGTGCGAGGACATGTAAAGTTTGTCCGGGCCGCTTCATCCCACTATGCCACCAATATCCAAAATTACAACAAAGGAGCAACAACATTATCATCATCGCCCACATACTCATATGTGTACTACCCGTGTAAAGTATCTACGCATAGATCCGGCTCTGATACCACTGTAGGGTTCGCAGCATAGAAAACAAAATTTTTCCTACGATGGGAACTATGTACCAAGATCTATCTACTAGATACAAACAATGGGCGGATGTATATCCGTAGAGAACATACCCTTGAAGATCTATCTACTAGATACAAACACGAGGAGGTGTGAGAGACAAGTGAGAGGAGGGGCTCCTTTTTATAGGAGGAGGGGGGAACCCAAGGGGGTGGCCGCCGGCCATGGGGGCTTCCCCCTCCCCTCCTTCATTCATGTGGCTGGACACTCCACTCACAAAGGAAAAGATTGACTTTGGGGCTGCTCATGATAGACTCTCTGAGGAATTGGAAAAACTCGACAACGCTCACAAGGCGTTGAAAAGCGATTTATCCATTCTCAATGAGTCACATGATCATCTCCAAATTCGATTGGCCAAGTATGATGTTCCTAGCACATCCAATTCAACATATAGTCACAAGGAAAATGCTAGTGTGGAAAAAGAAGTGGTCAAGGACATCACTCCCAAGGATAAGGGTGTTCTTGATGAAGTTCTTGGCAAGCAAAGGTCAAATCATGGTAAAGAGGGACTTGGGTATGTCACCAAGTCCAAGAAAAAGAAAAACAAGAAGAACAAGACCAAGAATGTGCAATCAAAGACAAGCACTGCTGAGAAGAATGTCACAAAAGACAAAACTAACAATATTGGTTTTGCAGGGTCTAATAATCCAAATTATGAAATGTTTTGTGATGATTATGGCGATGTTTATGCTTATTATGTTGGTCCCTTTAATGAATATATTGCTTGGTCTATTTGGGTTCCAAAGACCCTTGTTACTAACATGAAAGGACCCATTGAAAAATGGGTACCTAAAACCAAGAAGTAATTCTCTTGCAGGGCTATGCTTCCGGTGGGTCGAAATGGGTGCTGGATAGTGGATGCACTAGTCATATGACCGGAAGCAACGAGATCATCACGGAGATGCGTCCAAATCATGATAATATTACAGTCTCCTACGGAGATAAGTCTAAATCTCAGGTATTGGGTCTTGGCAAGGTTGTGATTGCTCACGATATCTCTCTCGTGGACGTCATGCTTGTTGAGACCCTCGGTTACGACCTTCTTTCTGTTCGTGCCCTTGGCAAGATGGTTTTTGCTGTTTTTATCGATGATGATTTGGTGGTACTCTTGTGGAGCAAGTCTCTAAAGGTCGCTTTCGTTGGGTACGTCGAAAATGACCTGTATGTGGTGGACTTTTCGGGGAAAACCACTTCGGGTCCGATGTGTGTTTTCAGAAAGGACGACGTGGGCTGGCTATGGCATCGCCGTATAGCCCATGTCAACATGAGAACTTCGCAAAGTCTCCACAAGGGTGGCCACATCCTTGGACTAAAAGACAATGTCTCCTTTGCCAAAGATCGTGTTTGTAGGGCTTGTGTTGAAGGCAAAATGCATGACTCTCCCCACAAGGGGAAGACTATTGTGTCTTCAAAGAGGATCTTGGAATTACTTCATGTGGATTTATTTGGTCCTCCTTCTCATGGAAGTCTTGGTGGGAAGAAATATTGTTTGGTTATTGTCGATGATTACTCAAGATATACATGGGTCTATTTCTTCAAGCTAAAGAGTGAGACTCAACAAACAGTCATTGACTTCGCCAATGAAGTTCAACGTCAACACAATGTTCCTATCTTGGCAATTAGAAGTGACAACAACTCCAAAATCAAAAACTACACTTTGAATGAGTTTCTAAGCGAAGAGGGGATTAGACATCAATATTCCGCTGCGTACACCCCTCAACAAAATGGTGTAGCTGAGAGGAAGAACCGGACTTTGATGGATATGGCAAGATCAATGTTGGCTGAATTCAAGTATCCTTACAATTTTTGGGCTGAAGCCATATCCACTGCTTGTCACTCATCAAACCGTCTCTACCTCCGAAAGATTTTGGACAAGACTCCATATGAAATACTTACTGGTAACAAGCCCAACATCTCATACTTCAGGGTATTCGGGTGTAAGTGTTTCTTTCTTATTAAAGGTGTCCGCTTGTCTAAATTTGAGTCCAAGGCTTTAGAAGGTATTTTTGTTGGTTAAGGTGCCGAATCCCACACTTATAGAGTCCACAACAAGCTCACTGGGATTTTTGTAGAATCTTGTAGTGTGGAGTTCGATGAAAATAACGGCTCCCTTGTAGGGCAAGTTGATGTTTGTGATGCAGATGTTGAAATACCCCAAGATGCCATAAGAAGAATGGGCGTGGGATTTTTCCGCCCCATTGAGGAACCCCTTGTGGCGGATCGGGAAGGACAATGCTCCACTCAAGTGGAGCCCTCATCTACACAATATCAACAAGCTCCTACTGTTGGAGAAAACTCTGCACCGACACCGCAACCTGCTGAGGATCATTAGTCTCCTGGACAAGATGGTAGTCCCAGGCCGGACTATCCGCCCCCTCCAAGGGGCGGACAATCCGCCCGTGGCACTCCAACTTGTTCCAGGGGATCCGAAGAAGAAGACAACATCCAAGAAGTTCCCAGGACGGATTCTCCGGCCCCCGAGGGCGGATTATTCGGCTCTGGATCTCCCAGTTTTGTCAGGCATTCTCAGGATGAGGAAAATGGTGCCTCATCTCCCAGGCCAGATAGTTCGCCCCCCCAAAGGGGCGGATTATCCGGCCCTGAAGAACAAATTCAGCAGCAAGCTCATGTTGTTAACTCAGATCAAGATCAAGGGCAAGGCAGTGGTCAAGACAAGGATACAAATATTGAATCAACTCCTTCTAGAAACAATAAAGACATTGAGGCTCGTCGCAAGGCTCGTGCTGATCGGAACCTTGAACTAAGGGGTCACACTCTTGACAAGGTTGTTGGTGATCTACGAAGAAGGGTGTCTACTAGAAGAGAACTTGCAAGCTTCTGTGATCATCAAGCTCACATTTCCATGGTTGAACCGAAGAAGGTCTTTGATGCTCTTGAAGATCTTGATTGGGTTGTTGCAATGCATGAAGAATTAAATAACTTCGAACGCAACAAAGTTGGGAAGCTCGTAGAGAAACCCAAGTATTGCCGCAATGTTATCGGCACCAAGTGGATCTTCAAGAACAAATAAGATGAAAATGGCATTTTTGTGAGGAATAAAGCAAGACTCGTGGCTCAAGGATTCTCTCAAGTGGAAGGAATTGATTTTAGCGAGACTTATGCTCATGTGGCTCGTCTTGAGTCCATATGTATCCTTCTTGCCTATGCAACCCATCATAATTTTAAATTACAGCAAATGGATGTTAAGAGTGCGTTTCTTAATGGTCCTCTACATGAGTTAGTATACGTCAAGCATCCCCTGGGTTTTGAGGACCCCAAATTTCTGAACCATGTCTACAAACTCGATAAGGCTCTCTATGGCCTTAAACAAGCCCCACGTGCGTGGTATGAGCACCTTAAAGAGCTTTTGTTAGACCGTGGATTCAAAGTTGGGCAAATCGATCCCACTCTTTTTACTAAGAAGGTTAATGGGGAGCTTTTTGTATGCCAACTTTATGTAGATGACATTATTTTTGGCTCTACTAACCAAGCTTTTAACGATGAATTTTCAAAGCTTATGACTGACAGGTTTGAGATGTCAATGATGGGTGAGTTGAGGTTCTTTCTTGGATTCGAGACCAAACAACTTAGAGAGGTAACCTTTATTAATCAAGCTAAGTACATCCAAGACATGCTCAAAAGGTTCAAGATGACAGATCTCAATGGCGTTGCTACTCCAATGCAAACAAAGTGTCATCTTGAGCTCAATCCCAAGGGTAAAGACGTGGACCAAAAGGTATACCGATCCATGATCGGCTCTCTCCTTTACCTTTGCGCATCTAGGCCTGATATCGTGTTAAGTGTAGGAGTGTGTGCAAGGTACCAAGCCGCTCCTAAAGAAAGCCACTTAGTGGCGGTCAAACGAATCTTCCAATATTTGGTTCATTCTCCGAATTTTGGGTTATGGTATCCCAAGGGTTCAAGTTTCTCTCTATGTGGTTACACTGATTGAATCTGGGCTAGTGACAAAGATGATAGAAAATCAACTTCTGGTGCATGTCAATTCTTGGGCAAGTCTCTAGTGTGTTGGTCTTCAAAGAAACAGAATTGTATTTCACTCTCAACCGCCGAAGCTGAATATGTTGCTGCTGCAAGTGCTTGTACACAGTTATTATGGATGAGGCAAACTTTAAAGGAATACGGTGTCAATTGTGACAAAGTGCCTCTATTATGTGACCATGAAAGTGCTATCAAAATTGCTTACAATCCCGTGCAACATACAAGAACAAAACATATTGAGATCCACAACCATTTCATTTGGGATCATGTTGTTCGTGGCGATATTTCCCTATCCTTTGTGAGCACGAAGAACCAACTTGCTGATATTTTCACGAATCCCCTTGATGAAGCAAGATTTTGTTATTTGAGGAATGAGCTAAATATCATAGATTCAAGGAGCTTGGCTTGACTACCCATGCACACTCACTTGCTCTTATTCATGTATTTTGGTTTAGATGCGGGCATAGACATAGGGGGAGTGTGGTCCTAATTGATTGGGCTTACCCTCCCCCCATAATTCCGAAAGCAAGAAAAATCATTTCCCTTAATATCATTTTGTGATATGTGGGTCATCAATGAGCATTGGTTTTGAACTCAAGATACATCTTCGCGGTGTCATGCCATGCGCTCCAACATGGTGGCTTCGTCCACCGCCGTCTTCCTTGAGAAGTGTTGGTTTCTAATGGCTCTAGTTGGATTTTCTTGCATATTTCTTGTTCTTATGGAAAACACACTCAACTTTGGTTTTTGTTTGATTTGGTTCTTGCAAATTTGGGTGTGTAGTACCATCTCAGTTTGTTGCTCTAAACCCAAGCCTTATTTCCCTCCTTGAACCATCTATTCTTGCACACAAGTCCTCTATACACCAGCGAGGGGTTTTGCGAGGTTGCTCCGGCCTGAATCTATACTTAACAGAAATTTCAAAGGGGGACAGACTATCCGCCCTAAGTGGGGGGCGGATTATCCGCCCCGGGCGAAATATGCCCTTTAAAGGCTGGGTCAGGGAGGCCAGGCTCAAACAGAGCAGCCAGCCCTCCCCTAACCCTACCTCAGCCCCCAGCCGCCGCCGGATCATCCGCCCCTCCCGGAGTCGATTTGACCACCGGATTCTCCGGGCCATCCTGGCTCTTGCAATGCACATCATTCACTTATGGATTGTTTTCTACTCTTTCTATTGTTTATCCTGGACTTGTGTGTGTGCTTATCTCCATGCTATCCCTCTCATGCTTTTCACAGGTGGTTCCAAGCCGACCAAGACCTTCTCTCGTCGTTCCCGTGCCCGTTATCTCAAGTCCACTGCAGAAGGGAAGTTCATTGACGAAACCGAAGTCAGCAGAGCAGCAAGAGAGGCTGAACGGATGGCAGAGGCAGGAAAGAAAACAAAGAGGACCGCATCTCGCAAGGGCAAACAGTCTCGGCCCAATTACAAGTCTATGGACAGTCTTCAGTATGCCTCCATTCGCCAGACTGATTACTATGATGAGGCTGACATTGATGGTCCCCCCCGAGGACTCTATGTTTTGGAATGCTCACTTTCGGGCTATTCATGATGATGTGTATGCTACCCTCAAGCTTCGCCCTATGCACCCTATCAATTTGACTGAGGCTCAATCCAAGGGAAGGCTCCTTGAGGCCTTAGATGTGACCAACAAGATGGGGCCTCACCACCTTATGACTATCCAATGCAACTATGATTCCTCTGTGGTGTGGCAGTTTTTCTCGACAGTTGTGATTTGCGGTGATGAGCGTCGTACTATGAAGTGGATGACCGGGACCACAATGATTCAGTCGGACTTCCGCATTTTTGGGCAGGTTCTTGGTTATGCCTTCCATGGCCATGACACCCCTTCTGGCCACCGTATCATTTCTCCACTGAAGCCATCCAAGGATATTGTGGTTGCTCCTTGCCTTACTCCTGATGGTGTTGCTGGTACTTTCTGTAACACCCTCAGAATCGGCCCTATGCAAGTTTTAGCGAAAACCCGCCAAACCCGCATAGAAACGATTCAAAGGTGCCCACCAGGCACTTTCGTGCGGGTGGAAAACGAAGTAATAACATTACACAACAGTCCTCGATGGGACCCACAGAACAGATATATATACAACAGCGACTCAATGAGTCAAGAATACAGATATACTATACAAAGATCCAAATCACCTTGAAAATGATAGAGCGTCCGACTACGGACAAGATGCAAATGGTGCTAAGAGCCCTGAAGAATAACCAATGGCGTCCATAACCCTGCCCAGGCCAAGCCGGAAGGGTAACCCTGCTAACGACGTCGAAACCTGCTAAAACAAAAGGGGTGCCGACAAAGGGCAAAGGAAAAAGAGGAGCGTCAGTACTGAGGCCAGTACACGGCGAGGCTAGAATTCGGCGGTCCTCGCCTACATAGGTATGGTGGACTGAAGCGGCAACGCAACATGCACTAAACAACCTATAGCGACTCGGTACAACTGGCGGCTATCAGAGAGGGGTAAGAAAGACCTATTCGGCACCAACCTGGTACTACCATCAAACAAACCCATCCTGGTGTTTCCCCCTCGAGACCAACGAGGAAGTCAACCGAGGAAACTCACACAGTTGGCAGTTTTATTTACTCAGTTATCGTTGCAGCACTTACTAGTCCGGTGTAGATATTCATCCTGATAAAATAAGCAGTGGGCAGTTTTATTTAACCATTTCATTGTAGTTGCAACAATTACTAGTCAGATACAATTAGCATGAGATAACCCAAAACCCAGCAGTTGTTGGTACTTTTATTTAGCCATTCCGTTATAGTTGCAATACTTACTAGTCAGGTACAATGGTCGCAAACGACAACCCAAGCAAGCAATTGTTGGCAGTTTTATTTAGCCATTCCATTATAGTGAAGCTGATTACTAGTCATTATAAAGTCAAATTTATAGCACTACTTTAGTTATAGTTGTCTATGATCGAGATACTGTGCTCCAAGTCGTCGATAACCGCGGACACGGCTTTCAGAAAGTTTTACCCGGCCGGGGTGCACAAATAGCAACACACACTCGATCAACCTCGGAAAAACCAAATCAAAACCCAACGAGGCCTTCACGACAAAGCAATCACAGGATTCAGAAATATTTCAGGGGGCCACCCCTTAAAGTAGACCCGCAACGAAGCCGGCCGGCTCCGAGACGGACTCAAGGTTGTGGGGACGGCTGTAAACGACTGGGAACCCAAAACTGGGCTTGTCGATACCGCGGAATCGTGCCACGATCCTAAACAGTACAGGTGCTCCTCGCACAATCGTAAATAAAGCAGTAAAGCATGGCATAAGTACAGGATAGTAAATAAAACCTCAAACTAGTTTGTGGCCCCAAGAAATAAGAATGAATCAAGCTCTGGCTCAGGGGGGTCCCATAATCCTCCCGGATGTGGATAGCGCGATAAATCAAGGAACAGGTATCAAGCACTCGGGGTCCTACGGGACACAAGTGGACGGTTAACAACCAAATAACATCTATTGCCCACCTGTGCCTCTGCTTACTTACTTCAATTTTAGTTGTTAAACAGTAAATAAAGTGAACGATAAGTAAAGCCATGATCATCTCCAACATCAAACATGCGGCAATACTCCATCAACGGTGGTACTTGACGACACGCAACAGCACTTGAGCAAGCGACTACGACGCGCAGGTCCAACTATCTACCAAACAACAGGTAATAGGAGGTGTCCATGGCGATACAAGGCTGCAAGGGATATCACGGGTACGGAAACTAGAGCATCGCAACACAGATAGCAATAGATCAACAGGAGGGAATAAATACTATAAAACTAAGATAGGTAGAAAGGGGGATATGCTCGCCTGAAAACATTGCCGAAGGTTCAACCGAAGATCGGGTCGACACTCGCATCAACTCAACGGCCTTATCCGCGAAGAAGCAAAACACTAGAATAAACACCGGATGCACTATTTAATACTACGGCAAAATATCGGGCATGATGCATGTATGATGTATGACATGGCAAGGTGCGATGCAATTAGGTCATATTAAGCGGAACCGGGGTCCCGACATTTAATTAAACGGTTCAAGTTATTTATCTACCCCGCAAATTAAATGTTGCATTATCAAGACAAAAGATAGCATCGGTTCGCTACACAAATTTAAATGAGGCCAATATAAGACTAGATTTGCCCGCATATGGGCCCCATATTGAATTATGAGGTGAATCGGCATAAGGCCCCCAAACCACATGATATGCATGCGAGATGAACAATTAATATGCAACGAGTTTATATTTCATTTATAAAATAGGGCTCGAGAAAAGGGGTCACACATTAGGGTTCGGCGATCTTGGTCTGGGGGTTCGGGGTTCGACAGGGTTCGGATCTGGGGTTCGGCCTCGGCGGGTTCGTTCTCAGATAACGGAGGTAGATCTTGGCGCATCCGTGGTCTTCGGGTCATGTCGACGGTCATGGCGTATCGAACTACTCGCGTCCTCGGTAGATCTTGTTGACTCCACTCCGAAGACCTTGTCGTTCTGCAGCGGAGATCATGGGGTCATCGGGATCCGGGTCTTGGTCGGGTCGCCGGTAGTTCTTGGTGTCTAGGGATGCTCCGGGTCCGGGGTTCGCCGCTCCGTGAGGTAGATCTTGTCGATTTGGCGTCATCGCCCCTAGTTTCCACGACGAAGTACTCGGGGTTCCACTCGGTTGTCGGTGTCGAGCTTGTTGTCACAAATAACTTGAAGGGTTCATGGCCTTAACGGGATCGGTCTTCGGACTCTGGGAAGACGACCTTGTCGCTCGGGCTTCGAGGATCGGTGAAGGAGATCTCCACGGGTCCGTGGATATCTTGGTCCGGCATCGGATTGGCCCTGTCGTCGAGATGATCCTGTCAACCCCAACATTGGGCATTGGTTTCTCTGCGGGCGAGCTTGTCGAACCATCGGGGCGTCGGGTCTGGGTAGTGAGGAGCGCCAGACTGAAGCGGTGAACGGCAGGGCCCCGGCGGTGATGGGCCGGGCAGGGGCAGAACGGAGGAGGAGGCCTGGCCGGCGACGGGAGCCGGCGAGGTCGACGGCAGGTCGACGGCGTGCTTGGGGCCGGGGAGTGCGCGCGACGGCGGGGCGCAGAGGCGGCAGCGGACTCGAGGCGATCGGCGGGCCGGCGAGCTCGGAGCAGAGGGCGCTCGGGACCGCGGCCGGTGGCGGCTCCGGCGGCGAGGCCGAGCTCGCAGCAGACGGCGGCGCTCGCGGAGGACGACGGGAGGGGGACGCAGGCGGCCAGAGGGGCGGTGGGGCCTGCGGGGCGCTGGAGATGGCGGGGAGGCGGCAGAGGTGGGGACGGCGCTCGGACGGGGAGAGGAGGGAGAGTCGCGGTGGCGGCCACGGCAGAGCTCGGCCCGAGCGGGGAGGGCGTGGAGGCCGGGCCGGGAGGAGGACGTGCAGGGGCGGAGGCGGGTGGCCGGCGGAGGGGAGGAGGCTCGGGGCCCGCTGGCGGCGGCCGGGGGCGATGACGGGGGAGAGGGCCGGAGCCACGAGGTGGAGGAGGCGGCCGGAGGCGGGCGGGCTGGTGGCGGGGCACGCGGCCGCGGCGGAGGCGGGGCCAGAGGAGGAGAGGGAGGCGCTGGAGAGGAGGGGCGGGGGAGCGAGCGGCGGGCGCGGAGAGGGAGGCCGGAGGCACGGGCGCATCGGCGGGCAGAGGGAGAGGCGAAGGAGGAGGGGGACGGCCGCGCCGGCGGGCTCGGGCGGTTGCAGGAGGAGGGGAGGTCGCGGTGGGGAGAGAGGAACGCGTGGGGGAGGAGAGAGGTGGTGGTGGGGCCGGTGGGACCGGGTAGTGGGTCCAGGCGGGTCCGGGGTGGGGTTGACCAGGGGAGGCAGGTGGGGAGGGAGTGGGGCTGGCGGGGTCAGGCGGGAGTGGGGCCTGGGGTGGGGCCAGGCTGTCGGTGAAGAAGAGAGAGAGGGGGTAGGTGGGACTGGGGTGAGAGAAGGAGTGGAGGGAAAAGAAGAGGATTGGTGAGGTGGCAAGGTGGGTAGGGATTGGGTCCAGGGGTGATGTGGCGAGCTAGGATAGGTGGGTAGGATAGTTTCGGGTAGGAAAAGGATTTAGAGTTTGGGTGGACCGTTTGTAGGTAGTCTGGACCGATTGGGCCTCTGGCCTGACCGGTCGGACTGCCTCTCCGGGCAAAAGATTTTTAATGCTTTAATTTTATTTGTAAAACATTTTGGAAATACTTTTTAGACAAATAAAAGATTTGACCAGACCGATGTTTTAATTTGAGATAAGTACGGGGGTTATTTAGAAAACAAAACTAGGCATTTCGAATTGGTTTCAGACAAACAATGCATGATGATGACGATGCAATGCACAAAAACGACGCGATTTTCTAGTAGTGGTTTTGCGGGATGCCACACTTTCACTAGTCTCTCTCCCTTGTTGGCATATTTAGGGATTGCATTTCTCCTAGTAGTGGCAACAATGACAAGATCCGTGGCCATCTGGTTCCTCTCCTTGCTTTTGCTCACGAGTGTGCCACCAACTCTGGTTCAGCTACAGGTTACAAACTGGATGTCATGGACTACATATATCATGAGATGATGGATGCAATGATCAACAGGCTCTCTATTCCTTATGCTCCTTTCATTATGATGCTCATCAAGCATATGTTGCCCCATGAGGACTTTGGCACTGCTTTGGATGGAGTTCACAAGCCCAAGAAAATCTACAACAAGGCTCAGAAGACCCATCACCCTTCCACTGCCCCTGAGTCCTTCATGCGTGATGCACGGGCTAGTGGTCGTCGTTCCCCGGTGTCCCCAATGGCACGCGAGGTTAAGCAGCTCACTTGGTTCCAGCGGCACATCCTTTGCATGGGCATTGACATGCACAAGGGCCAATATGAGGAGTACCGCAGGGATCATGAGAGGGATCACACTCAGCAGCTTATTTTTCACCATGTCTCAGGTGTCACTGGCCATCCACCTCCTCCCACTGCTCCGGAACCGTATGCTCAGTGGAACACTTCAGGGATCAACTACGGCGAGCTCGAGAGTTGCCTCTTTCCTCCACCACCGAGGGCACCCACTCCTCTAGCTGATGACGATGATGATGAGTATGATGAAGAGGAAGGGGACGGGAATGACTACGATGAGGATGAGGAGGAGTGATCTTCAGGGGCGTTAGCATTGCTCTTCTTACTTTTTGGCGTTTCGATGCCAAAGGGGGAGAAGTAGTTCTATTAGGTCTCGTGGATTTGCAAGGGTCGGGCGCAAGCACCTGTCTTTCAATCGTTTTCTTTGCTTGCTTGTGCCTTTTTTTAGCGTGAACTTATTTGCCATTTGTGTTTGGTTATGTAAGACTATGTCGTGCTTTACTCTGCGTGCTTGGTATTCTGAAATTCCGGAATTATATTGTGGATCTCATGGAATTCTGGATTTATCTATGGAGCCTATTTGATGATATATGGAGTCATGGGATTATCTTATGTATGCATCAGTATTGTTGGGATGTGCTTGGAGGCTATCAATCTCTTTATTTCCTTTGGCTATAATCATGTCCCGGTGGTATGACCTTGTTTCCCAACCCACCTTGTTTAAATTATCTTTGCTATGAAAGTCGTGTTCTCTCTAGTGTGTGTATTTGTATTCAAATGCAAATTGTAAATATGCACACATCTAGAGGGAGCGTCTTTCATTTTTAAGGTGGCGCTAGCCGGTAAAAAGGGGGAGATTGAAAGAACATTTTATAAACCCCTAGTGTTTTGTGTGTTAGATAACAATATCAAGGATTATTTAATGTGTGTTGAAGTGTTGCAGCTCTCTCTAGGGATCAAAGGAAAATGATTCTGCATTTGGGGGGCGGATTCCCCCACCAGGGGCGGATAATCCGCCCCTCCCTCTTCCCAAATAGGCGCAAGCCCTAGAAGGGGGCCGAGTTTCGGCAGGATTTTCTGGCCCCGCCGGATAATCCGCCCCTCAGGGGGGGGGCGGATAATCCGCCCCTCTTGCTCACGACCAAGGCGCAAGCCCCAGAGAGGGGGCGGAGTTTCAG
This sequence comes from Avena sativa, assembly GCA_916181665.1. Taxonomy (NCBI): domain Eukaryota; kingdom Viridiplantae; phylum Streptophyta; class Magnoliopsida; order Poales; family Poaceae; genus Avena; species Avena sativa. The sequence continues at coordinate 41,771,121 of OV702281.1, forward strand.
CCGGACTTTCTGGCTTGGCCGGATAATCCGCCCTAGGAGGGGGCCGGATTATCCGCCCCCCCCCAAGATCTTCATCAAGTTGCGCAGGCGCCAGCCCTAGAGAGGGGTCGGATTTTCTCCCGGAATATCCGCCCTTGGGGCGGAGTTGTCCCAGGGGGGCGGATAATCCGCCCCCAAAGTTGTTCAATGGCCAGATCTGGGCAGGGGGTATTTAAGCCAGCCTTCCCCCTCCTTTTAGACCTCTTGGTTCATTCGAAAAAGTCAAGATCTGATCTGCAACCTTCATCCAAGAGAGCTCCACCTAGATCCACCCAAAGGCCCCGTCCATTGGGGAATCAAAGGAGGAGAACTCGATCTTCATCATCAGCAATCAAGCGCTTCATCTCCTCTCCATTCATTTGGAGAACCACCGATCTAGTATTTCTTGCAAATACCTAGATCCTTGTTTTGTTTATATTGATAAACCTTGTTCTTGTGACAGCTTGTTGTCATCTCGGGAGCCCCCATTTCAGTTGTGGGTGTGTGCCCCGGTAGCGTTGTAAAACGCACCGGTTCCCGCCTCGAAGGGTCCCAATAGTGGAGAAGGTGGATCAGGCCTCTCGTGGCGAGATCCATCGGAGAATAGGGTGAGGCCTATTGTGGCGTGGTGGTCTTAGAACCGCCCACCCCTCCAACGCAGATGTACTTCCCTTAACAAGGAAGGAACTGCGGTAAAATAAATCCCTGTGTCTCCGCGTGCTCCACTACGGTTCCCTTTCTCCTCTCTTTACGTGCTTAGTAGCTAGGGTTGCATATAGGGAAATTCTCGTAGTTACATATCTAGAGAATTTACTTTGTGTCAAGCCTAAAATTGAAAAAGTACTAAAAATTGAGTAGCACCTATTCACCCCCCACTAGGTGCCCATACGATCCATTTCAACAACCCCGTGAGGTAATCCATAACCTATAGCCCCCATGCCATTGCCGGCCCAAATCCTCCCTGTGCCGCCCCCCGAGCTCCACCAGCGACCCAGATCCTCCCCACCACCAGCGCCGGTGGCTCCCCACCTCCGCCTCCCGTAACATGCGCATGCAGACGCACTGGAGCTGCACCCATCATGGATTATGCCGCATACTGGTGTTGCTTTGTGCTCGTCAAGGCCGTGACAAGATCCTGCGCTACCTGTGTTCATAGGTGTGCACTATTGCTATGGCGGCGAAGGCGACAGCGTCCAACGTTGTTGAAGGCGTGTTGGGCCAGCTCCTCCCAGGGAGTCGGGAGGATGACTATGACAGAACAGAGAACCACCTCGCCGTTGATCAAAACCCGCCGCCACATCAATCGGTGTCTGCGACCATTTTGTCAACACTGGCGAATTTTGACCCCCGCGAAACCCTTTCATGGTGCCCGGTATGACGCTCGAGAGGTGGAACCTCGAGAGGTCCCCGCTAGTGACCTAGCCTGACTATGCATACGAGCCGATGGTGGCAGTGGTCGACGTGGGGAGCCATACAGGCAGTTGGACGACGCGGCGGCTCCGCCAAGATGCTTCGGTGAATTTGAGCAAGAGAGAAGGGGGCAGGGGGATTTGACCGGGGATCTAGAAGGAGCTTATAGGTGGGTCCTTCAAGTAATGTACAAACATCCAGAAATTAGACCCCTCCAACTTTTGCCTCCTATACCATTTACTACACACCACATCGTCCAGTTACTGGCCGCATGGGTGATAAAACGCTACTTTTTTTAAATAATACATTTTTTATTGAATTTCACAAATAATACACAAAACGGGCAAATTGCAAATCTGACGGTCGGTCGGCCGTTCGAAAGACGACCGACACGGTTCGTCTTTTCAACAGACGACCCAATGTTTCGTCTTTTGGGAGGACGACGACCCAGATGATGGGTTGTTGGAAAGACGAACGTACTATTCGTCTGTTGGAAAGACGAAGGGTGCATTGTTCATGCAAGGGTTCGGTTCCAAATAAGTTTTAGGTTTCAGACTATTGTTTCGCGCCATTTATCCCGCCGTCACTTCCCGCCAATTTTTCTCGCCACTCCTTCCTACCGATTTCTCCCGCCGATTTTTCCCGCCAGTCCTTCCCGCCCTTCTTTCCCGCCAGTCCTTCCCGCCCTTTTTTCCCGCCAGTCCTTCCCGCCCTTTTTCCCCGCCTATTCTGTTCGGTGCCTCTATAAATACGGGCAACGAGATGTATCTTTTCACCCAGTTCATCTCTTCCTCCTCTTACTCTGTAATTAATTTCCCTCCTCTCCTCTTGCTCTCGCATTTTCCTCCACTCCTCTCCACTATGACCGACGCGTTTCCCTGGCCGCTAGATATGTCCATTGGGCTTCTCCAAATAGCGAGAAGTGTTATGATAGGCGATGAACCAGCCCACTGGGAGACGTTGGTAACGAACCATGATGCTCTCGTTATGCTTGGTAAGTCACTTCATCGGAGAGGGTGGAAACTGAAGACCCCAAATCAGGTACGAGCAGAGCTTCTCAGGATCCAGGCAAGGTGGGACAAGCTAACCTTCAAGAGTGAAGCTCGCATGATGGAGCGGGCTGATGCACCTTGGTCCTGGATAGAAGAGAGCGAAGATGAGGATGATATCTTCATGCCGCCACCCGTTGGAAGCAAGGCAAGAGCTGAGTGGGACAAGAGGCAGGAGAAGAAGAAAGCGCAGGCCAAGAAGATTCAAGATAACATGACGGAGTAGGTTGTGGAACCTAGGGCCTCGATAGAAGAGAGAGAAGATGAGGATGCTATCTTCATGCCGCCACCCGTTGGAAGCAAGGCGAGAGCTGAGTTGGACAAGAGGCGGGAGAAGAAGAAAGCGCAGGCCAATAAGAGCAAGTGCGAGGGATCGTCAAAGGTAAAGGGCGAGGCATCATCGAAGGGAAAGGGAAAGGCATCATGCTAGGGATAGATAGGACTCTTATTTATGTACCGCAAGTTATGCTGAACTGTGTTGCAAGCTATGTTGAGTAGTTTGTCGAATAAAATCATGAAATAATAGAATGATGTCTCATATATAGGTAGATATATGTCTCATACATAGATAGATATATGTCTGATACATAAGTAGATATCACTGGTGTCGACGACGAGGTGGCGGAGGCCTCGGTGTACTCCATCCATATCTGTGAGGTGACATCACATCACGGCGAGGTGCAGTTGACCCTTCACCTTGATCCTGTGTATCCTGTGTGGGGATAGGTGGTGGAGTACCTGGCTGATACTGGCCAAACCAGTCTACCTGCTCGTGCTGTGTCTGCTGATCATGGTCGTCAGTAGTGTCCCATGTAAAGGAGTCTCCTGCTAGTGTACAAGAAATTAAGTACTGAACAATGTCATACTGCATCTAACAATAGTAGGAAGGGACACGCTTACCATGAGGATGAGATTGTGGTCGATAAGCGAAGTCCATGTAGGGGATCGGATGCTGATGCTGCCATTGTTCGAAAGTAATCTGGTTCTGCTGCAACTGGTCGATATTAAACTGCGATTGCTGCCACGGGTCAGAAGTAAACTGTGATTGCTGCCACCCCGAGCCTCTAGCCTGGTCTGGAGGTGGTGCTCTCGGCGGCGCCTGCTGTGAGAATTGTGGACAAGGCCCGTGGCGGAGTGGAGGAGAAATATGCTCCTCGTGCCATCCCGAGCCTCCAGCCTGGTCTGGATAAGGTGGCTGCTCCATGGATCGACGTGGGGCGCGCTCCTCCACCGAGTGACGCGGTGGGCGCTGCTGCGTGGATCGACGTGGGGCGCGCTCCTCCACCAAGTGACGCGGTGGGCGTTGTGCTTCTTGGTGTTGAACGACGACTAAGACGCTGGTGCACATGATGGCCGCGTAGATACGCCGCAGCTTCTCCTCGACCCGCCGGGCAAAGGACTGAGCCTGCTGACGGGGCACAAGAGGAACGGTTGAAAGCAATCGTCCGTACTGAGCCACCTCAGTCTGTAGCTCCCACGTCATATCGGCCTGCATTTGTCTCATAGTTAGGTATGCACTACATAGGCACTCATGTTGATTATGCTCTAAATAAAGTACTTACCGCTGACTGTCTGGACTCCAGTGTTGACTGGCTAGGGTATATTCATCGTCATGTGCGTGTGGAATGGGACGTAGCCGTGTCATCGACATGTACCTCTGTAAGTATCCGTGGAATAGCTCCATATCAAACGGGCCAGCGTGCCACACTTGTGTTGGTGCATTCTGCCACTCGTTGACATAAATCCCCACCCGTTGGAGCCATTGAGTGGCGGTCTTGCTAATTTTCCGAGATTACCTGTCATTAGAATTTTTTAGACCATCATTAAAGAACATAGATGAAGTATAAGAAGCATTCCTTATGTACATATATTTACTTACGCGTGCACGACATCTGGAAGGGAACATCCGGACGCGGGGGATATACCATCTGGCAAAGACCGAACTGCCGCATGCCATCTGTTGAGACATCTCCTCAACTTGGCAATCAAAGATGATCATTGATGTAGTCAGCCAATACTCTCGATCTCTAGTGCACATAATAGATAACCCGCCGGAATATCGTGCGTGTCGTGTCTGCAGGGTGTACGGCTCCCAAATCACGACATCTTCTTTCAGTGTGTCGAACTGCTCGCTGAACGATGGATAGCATTTAACGACTTGCTCTCCCGCGAAACGAAACTGCATGACAAAATAGATGTTAGTAACTTTCATATTGTAGTACCAGAAGTGCAATTTATTAAGACAATACACTGACCTTGCGACGGGTCTAGTGAGTGCCAAATGTAGGCAAGTCAATTTTCTCTTCGTCGAACAGCAGGTCAGAGTGGTAGACAATTGTTTCATGTTCCTGGTTGCCGACTATTTGGTTGACACTTACTTCTGGACGGCCGATAGGGAACCTCTCCCATGACCACAGTTGCAGCAACAATGGGCATCCTAGCAAGGCAGAACTGTCCTTGGTTAACTGGCAAGCATTGGACATACCTCGGTACGTAGCTGCTAAGACAGCTAAACCCCAACTCCACTGTGTGCATTCTTCCTGGCACGTCGCCTCCGTGATCCCTCTAGCAAAATGGACGTATCGCGCACTAATGGTCGACACGTGGTTCTCAGTGAATATCACCTTCCCGAGCAGCCACATAATGTATGCCTCCAGGCTGCGTGTAATCTGTGGCACAGTCATCAGAATGGCTGGAAACCCAAACCTCTGTATCTGCATTGGCAAATAGAACAATTTTCAGTACATGATACTTCTCCAACAAAATAGAACAAATAAATGAAACACACCTGATACTGCTCTAACCATCCAAATTTTGGCCCATGATTGTCATGGCCAAAGGCCTGAGCTCCATCACGGATGCCAAAGAATCGTTGGGCCATGTCTTGGGACCAATTTGCCGGTGGATCCACTAGGCCTATGGGCACGCCAGCCAACGGAAGTCCCAGCAAGTATGAGACGTCCTGAAGGGTAGGAGCCATCTCTCCCCATCAAAAATGGAAAGTGTGAGTCTCGGGCCTCCATTGATCCACCAAGCACGTGAGCAAAGACGAGTCGTACTATAAGAGACTAGTCTGGAACCCAAGGTGTCACCCTTCTATCTCCTCCATACGAGTGGCCTCAACCAAACGAACGAAGGGTAAGAGACCAACCCACTTCAATCTACATAAGAAGAAAGCAGAACAGTTTAGTCACTCTGGCCCATAAATATCCCAACAGCAAGAGAAATAAATGTCACATACCTCTGAAGCTAATCAGGATGTATGCACCAGTTCGACATGGGAGTGCGAGTCACTAGGTGCTTCAAGGACCCCGGGTTAGCATCCAGTACCGCCGACCGGTGCTTTCTATCTATGTCAGCATTCAGCAAAGATCCTGCCATTTGCACATTAGTTCCACACATATTGCAAATTTAAGACATAGTTCCACACATATTACAAATTTAAGACATAGTTCCACACATATTACAAATTTAAGACATAGTTCCACACATATTACAAATTTAAGACATAGTTCCACACATATTACAAATTTAAGACATAGTTCCACACATATTGCAAATTTAAGACATAGTTCCGCACATATTACAAATTTAAGACATAGTTCCACACATCTAGTTTCTTCCTCTGCCTCTTCTTCCTCGGCTGCCACGTCCACGAGGAGCAGCTCCACCAGTCCCGAAGATGTGGCAACTGGTGTCTATATGAACAAATTTATTACGCGGAAAACGTTGCCTAGTAGGGCCTCTGGCTTCATATTCATCCATATCATTACGGATGCGGACACATTGTCGCCTTCCTCTTCCTGTCCGCATCAGTTCAAGATCTGGGATGTAAACCCTTTCACCTGGATTTACTTTGTTGAAATTTCCCCATGCCCTATATCCCATCATCTCGCCTGTCCACGTATTGACCACCGTGTCCTTAAGGAAATAAGGAGACACAAACGAGATCGCATCCATACACATCAGCCCGCATGCAGCTAGTACATGAGAGCAAGGCAGATGAAACAGCTTGGGTTTATTGCACGTGCACTCACACGTTGGCCAGGCTTCGTTGCCTATCCTCACCTCCTGTGTCTTTACCTCTTCTCCTGTTCCAATCTGGTTGGAAGGGAGGCGTACCTCAAACCTTCTTTCCTGATTACCGATGGCAATGACATGCATGGACCGAGCCTTCTCCATCTTGGCATCCATGTAATGCATGATCTTTGAACAATACCTCGTGTTTGGGTTGTTCATGATATGCATCTGAGCCATCTGGAGTCTGTCTCTGAAATACTTCAGAGTTCCGGTGAAAATACACTCCACAATGGCTGTTAATGGTAGAGCCCTACTTCCACTCAAGACAAAGTTGTAAGTTTCAGCCAGATTTGTAGTCATGACGTCAAACCTAGCACCATGAGTGTCATGCAGCAGAGACCACCTCTCTACAGGCTCGTGTTTTATTCATTCCTGAAATTTTTTAATCCTTCTGCCAGGCCTTCTCCTAGTACCGGGTTGGTCAAATCTTGGCAAGTCACAAAGGGCAATGGGTTCTTCCTCCGGTGGTGCTGCTCCTGTTGCTGCCTATGCAGCTAACGCCGTTGCATGAGCCACGACCACTGCTGCTCTAGATGCTCTCCTATGAGTCACATGTTTTTAGTGAAGTCATCAAGATAGCCATGACACTTGATGTACTTCAACTCTTGGTTCTGCTTGCAAAGCTTCTTGAATAGGTTCATAAGAGCCTTGTTCCTGAACTGTGAGAAAAAATTGGCCCCTAGATGCCGCATGCACCAACGACTCTACATGTCCAGCCATGGAGTTATTTCATCAGGAGTGGGCTGTGTGAGCTTCTTTATCGCGCTTAGTATACCTGGATGCCTATCATGAAGGACGCATACATTCGGTGTATCTCTCACAATTGCTATCTTCAGCTGCCTGAAAAACCATACCCAACTCTCGGTGTTCTCGCTCTCCACGAAAGCAAAAGCAAGTGGAACACCTTGATTGTTTCCAGCTTGACCTATGGCAGTCAATATCTGACCCCTATACTTGCCAGTGAGAAATGTACCATCCACACAGATGACTGGTCGACAGTGAGTGAAAGCTTCTATGCATATAGCAAATGAGAAGAACACTCGATTAAGTACCCTCAAATTAGGTTCCTGTGGCAATGTAAAGTGTTGGATGTCCACGTAGGTGCCTGGATTCCTAGCCTGCAGTATCTGGAGCATCCTAACAGCACAGTCATACCCGTCTCGAAACGAACCAAACCTTGCCTCCAGTGCCCTTTGCTTAGTCCTCCAAGCCTTCCTGTATGAAATATTGTAGCGGAATCTGACAGAAACTTTGTTAATGATAGCTTTCACCCCCATGGCTTTGCCCTCCACTATCTCTGTGTACAACAGTCTAGCTAGGAGGGTTGACGTGAGGTTACGATGGTCCTGAAGGACACTGTCAAGTGTGCATGTGTGCATCACAACATCGGTGACCTTCCAGTTTGTGTCATACCTAGGGACATGGGCATGCACCCTTGCAGGACATCCAGCTTTCTCGCAAACCAATATCAAATATTGTTGTGATGACACCTTCGTTTTCAAGACCCGTTGCATGGACATTGACCACTCAACAATTGCTTCCTGCAGATGTCTCTTGCTAGGATATAATGCACCCAGAGAGATGCTGTTCGCGTGATAATGCCACGCCGAATCATGCCCATCGTTCACAGTCATTGCTGCTATGTTGTCATTATTCCATGGTGCCGGAATAGGTTGGCCGATCTCTTCTTGATCAGACTCGCCAGAATCATCAGCCGTATCACTATTGCCTTCTGAGTCTTCGGCTTCCATTTGATGTTGCAACAAACCATCATATATCTCGTCCTCATCAGCTTTGCCACTGAATATGTCTTCCCCTAATCCTTTACCATCGTCCTCTGATACATAACCATCACCCCCGGTGTGTGCATAGCTACTATGACCTGATTCATAACTGCCACCACCCTCTTGGCCCTGACTACTCTGGCCATGATCATAACTACCTCCAGCATGACCGGTCTGACTACTCTGGCCATGATCATACCCAGCCTCTTTCACCACAGGTAACACTAAGAGACTGGGGTTAACTTCTCTTTTCTGGCAAGCTTGCACAAATTTGGCCCATTTCTGTTGCGCTTCTATTGGCCTTAAATAAAAATTAGGGGTTTGCCTTGACTTAGTCCATAAAGCATGCACACCGACAGTATGGGTAGGAGGGAGCCCTAAACGAACACATAACCAATCCTTCAACTGAGTAACGGGCACTGTTTCAGGATTCTGAAGCACTTCATCCATAAAATTAAACTCGCTCAAATCAACTCCGTGCTGGTTTGTTCTGACGAAACCAGGACCATACAAGAACCTAAACACTACATTATTTGACATGATTTTCGACCCAAAAAAATACCGAAAATAGTCAAAAACAGGTACATTGACACATAATACTCTACAAATATCTTACATCTAACGGACCCCATCAAAGGCTACCTATAAACATACACACATGACTGCAATTGGCAAGAAATTAGGGTTTACCCTTGAAGCGTGCGAAGTCCTGCCGCGCAGCCGCCTCAGGTCAACGAATCAGCACCTCCACCATGCACCTTCCTCAAGTCCCAGCACCGGCCTCCACCATGGCCATTGCTCAACAAGAACACCACCAGATCCCTCCAAAACGACTCAAATCACTACACCAGGCTATCCCATTAGTAGATCGGGACTCTACTAGCTTGCTAATATGTTAGAGCAGCGAGTTTGGATGGAAATCTGGGCTAAAAATCGGTGCAGCACCTGGTGAAAATGAGAGCGAGCGAGTGAGAAAGAGGAAGAACCGAGAGAGAGGAGGGCTAACGAGAGGAGGGGAGGACGACGACGGGCCGGCGCTGAGTTATATGCTGGGTGGCGTCGTCCCTTCAACGGACGAACCCAGCCTTTGTCCATTCAACGGACGAACCACTCTGCAACCCCCTGTCGCTCGACAGCGTGATGCTCGGTCGGCTTTTGGAAAAAAGAAGGCAACGCTGTTGTCTTTTCGGAAAAAGACGGCAACGCTGTCGTCTTTTCGATAAAAGAAGACCGGTCTGTCGTCTGTTGAAAAGACGAACCATGTCGGTCGTCTTTCGAACGGCCAACCGACCGTCAGATTTGCAATTTGCCCGTTTTGTGTATTATTTGTGAAATTCAATAAAAAAATATGTTATTTAAAAAAATAGCTGAGAAAACACTGTTAGACGAGTTAAAGTGAACCGATTAGTGTATATCAAAAAATTAGAAGGTCAATCCGTAGTTTTCTAGATTTTTTTTTTGAAAAGTGATAGTTTGTGAAACCCAAACCTCCAATGTGGTGTGGTTTTTTCAAATTTCTCCGATTTAGAATGGCAATGCAGAGTTAACATCTTACCGATTGAGAGAAATCTTGCAGCGCAGCAGAGGCAGGCACACGCGATACACAACACGCGGAGTTGTGGATGTACAGAGGATGAAGTGAAAATTGTCGATAGCTTGGGAAAATAAGGACGTGGATACACAGTGCCCGGTTACCAGATTGTCTTACGGAGTGCTCCCCTTGTCTGAATCAAAACTTTCCTAAAATAGAAGGTGTGATCCTGTGTCCTTTCCGGCTCGGTGTTTGTATTTAGCGCGACCAACCCAAACCCACGAATCCAGGTGCAGACATAAAACTGACCCATTTCCCGTCCCAGGCAGAACTCTACCTGTCCTTTTCTCTCTCTCTCTCCAGTTGCCGGTGGTAGAAAACTCCATGGGTGCTCTCTTGCTAGCACCAAAAACTACATGCAACTAAATCTGGAGACACATAATAGATCTGCATGCTTCCAAACCCTCTGTCACAAGAACAGAGCAAGGCAGGACAGAGCCAGAAGAACCTGAACAAGAGGTATATTTTTTCTCATATGAAACATCCGGATCTAGCATATAATTTTTCAATTACAACCCATGCAAAGTATTTGTAAGATGTATAATTTGTTCATAATTTGGTGAGTTAACCATCAGGATCACCCCTTCTCAACAGACGACATATCACATGTTTCTTCAAATGTAAAAAAAGTAAGATCCTAGGAAAGGCATAAGCAGTGCGGAGCATGTAATTTATATGATTGAACAAATTGTTAGCCGTGAGCTAACCCTCCAGCTCTCAGCCTCATGGCATCTATATAAAGACCGTTACTCCGCCGCTAAACTCCCACACTCACTAGCTAGATTCGGCCAGTGTTCTTCTCCCTATATCCATATACTTCCCTTCCTGTCCATATACGATAGCATCTGAGTTTTTCATGTTCTCCATTTTAGTTTTATGGTCAGTAGAATTGTAGACCGAAAAGCTTTTCCTTTTCGGACACTGAAATACATGCTTTAATTACATGGTGTCGTGTGACCTGTAATAAAAATAACAAAAGGAACAGTTAGATGTTGCTTGTCTTACTGGAAAATATAGTGAGGGTCATACCTGCTCTAAGTTTGGAGGCACACAAACAACTAATTGTTGATTAAATTTTTTCCTAGGTAGAGACTGTACTTTCTTCTGCACTATGTAGTTACATTTGCACATCATTTGTAGGTTGTATGAAAGAATGAGAAGAAATTGTTGTATTTGCTTGCAGATATGGACAGAAACTACCCTCTTGGTGGCCTTGACCTAAATGCTTCAGTCCTAGAGGATGCAACTGTGCATGGCGACATGATTCTGTGGGTGACGCATGGCCTCCGCTGAACCAGGATTTGAAACAGGCCGAACATTGTCAAGTGATGATTCGGGGGGTGCAGATGAAGTTCAATCTACAACTAGCAACAAGACTAACATCTAGAAACTTACCCGGGAATGATCTTTGAAAAGAGGGGAGGGGGGTGCCAAGATGCACTACAATAGATATGCTAAGCACGTTGAGAGTGTTCAGTATTTAGGGGGTAGGTAACACAACAGAAGAAGCTGTTACTTGAAATTGCTACTGCATGCAATAGGGAAACACAAACATAAGTAGTAATTCCATCCAAAAAGATTGTTTACAGGAAAATGTACCAAACTTGCTACTTCTCAAACTTGAACGTGGCCTAGAAGAAAAATGTTATCTGTATGCAAACCATAGTGTACCTTTGTCATAACATGGAAAATAGATCATGTCGAACAGAAGTTCCAGCCACTTGTCTGGTTCTCCTCACGGTCCATTCATTTCTTCAAGTATAGCTTAACTCCTCCTGTTCCATGATTCGAAAAACTTTAGCACGAAGTAACCACACTCGTACCTTCTAAGAAGAAAAATATTATTGTCCAAACGAGTAGAATGACAATGTCACAGTTTTGAGTATATAGGATGTATTTATTGTCCAGATTTTACATCTTATGATTATTCAGTAACCGCCCTCTGCATAAAAATTGATCGGAAATTTCTATGTGTAAAAAATACAGTACTTATAGAATAATACATGTAATACTAATGATTATATGGTTTTGTTACATCCTATATGTATTTTCTTATGGGAAAAACATACTGTTAGATGAAAAACACCAAGGACATGCTAACATACTGGCATGTAAGAAATTCAGCAATGAATTAAGAAATTTACATCCTATATTAGAGAATTTAAAACATACTACCATGCTAGCATGAAAAAAATAACAAATGTTACATCCTACTATTTTGTAGGTCGAAATCCAGCAAAAAGCCCAAAAAAGTACATCCCAATGCTGAAATTACTAGCACAAGTCGAACTGAAGATAAAAACTAAGGAGATGTAACATACTGGCATGTAAGAAATTCAGCAATGAATTAAAAAATTTACATCCTATATTAGAGAAGATAAAGAAACTACCATGCTAGTGTGTAAAAAATCTAATAATATTACATCCTACTTTGTGTGGGTTGAATTCCAGCAAAAAAAAAAGCCCAAAAAGGTACACCCGCTTTGGTGCAATTACCAGCACAAGTCGAATACTTCATCCTCTAGATATATACAAATACATTCATCTGCATGGTACCTTGCAAAAAATGAATATAAGATATTCCCCCTGTCCAAAAAAAGTGACTTTGTTTTATCTAGATTCGCATGTATCTATACACTAAAACGCGTCTAGAACATACGAATCTAGACAAATCTAGGTCACTTATTTCTCGACGGAGGGAGTACATGAACTGTTGAACAAAAAATTCACAGAACCTACTGTAAACATACTGATCACAGAACAAACATGCATACTATGGTATGCCACACATTTATGTAAAAAACAGAGCTAACACTACATTATAATTACCCCTTGTATGTAACAAAAGGCAAATTATTCTTCAAATTAGACATGCAGTTGAATGACGTGCATTTTAAGTGTACAACCTATAATTTGTGAAAATCATTGCTGAAATAACAGCGGTACTAGGGAATCCTTCGATCCTAGCAGCACTACAGTTATCACCTAACAGGGAAGTCAGGGAACCACGCCTAGCAATATCACAATCTATAAAATACAAAATCAAAGCAGAAAACAGCACTACTGTATAAAATCCCTAAACCTAGCAGCTCTACCATAGCCAAAAAATATGTGGCAAATACGCCAAGCAAAACGTCAGCGCCGCCATGGTCAAACACCGAGCAAAATCGACAGGGAACAAGCAAGATTGTGATGGATCGTGCAGCACTCACCAGGTCAAAATCTGCGCTGAGATCGACGAGAAGCCCGCTAAAGATGGTCCTCCGCCGTCCCCTCTC